>JAWMAG010000012.1:6250000-7500000 GCA_037013455.1 Ceratitis rosa
AGCTTAGTTAAGATCGTCTTAAAGTATTAACAGACATAATACAAATCTTATGAAAACATTATTTTTTCTTTTCTACAGATGTTTGAAACACCTGGTGTGTGTGATGTTCCTGATGCGACGGGTTTGGGAGGAATATCATCCAGATTGCGTGGTACCCACTGTTAAGCATGGAGGAGGCAGCATTACGATCTGGGGCTGCATGGCCGCATGATGGTGTAGGCGAAATGTTCGTTTGCGAGGTTAGAGGAATCTGATATTGTTATAAACAATTTTAAAAAATTATTGACCGAAGGACAAATGCGAAAAATGGTTATTCCAGGTATCTGTAAACTGTTAAAATATTTATATATATTTTTTTGTCAATTAAAGATCGACGAATAAATTGGTCCTGGAAGAATATATTTAATGCAATTTGTATACACATAACCGATGAACATATGTATATCAGTGAAGGGAACAGGTTTGTTGTTTATTTCATTTTAGATCGTACTGTACACGTATGGTCAAAATCTTAGGACGTCAAAAAGTTAAACGCGAGACACAACTACTGTCAAATACAACGACCAATGCCTTAAGACGCTGCTACTCTTTAGACTTCGAACTTTGTGAGCTTACCGAGACGGCAGACTTCATTCAACTGGCAAACGATTGGTTCAATGTCTTTAATTCTTCCATTTATACTTTTGGCTAGCCGGGAAAGGTAATTTGATTCCATTCCGTTGATTTCGCCAATAATTCCCAAAAAGGCATCTTGATGTCCAATAAAGATTTAGTTTTATTCAAATGTGGAATACGTTTTAACGGGGCAGTTGAATTCGGATATATTAGAGCATTTTTTTGGTGCCATTCGCAATAAAGGTGGACTAAATGACCACCCTAAACCAAAGAATTTAAGTATAGCCTGCGAAAATATATCGTAGGCAAAATCATTGATTCGTATATCTGGGTGGATCGAGTATCGAAGGGATATCTCCACAAATCATCTCCACGCCCTTAAGATGGCGTAAAAAACTGGAAGTTGTTTTGCACAAGCTCAATGCTCTCGACATATCTCACTGCAGAAATATCCAACAGCGATTGGTCGATGACATTAAAGTGTATAGTGCCAAAATGCATGTAACGTAATTTCTTTGGTTTGCGGGGCATGAAGCCTGCTCAATTTGAATATTGGATATCGTTTTTATGTATCTATTGGAAATGTAAGCTGAATTATTTATTTTATACAAGAATAACTTCAGAGTACCACAAAATAAAACTGGGTTGCTTAAGCAAATCTTTAGCCAATTAGGCGATTATTGCAAAATTCAGTAAGCAAAAATCTGAAAAAGGTTTTTACAATTGACAGCAATAGGGATTACAACATTGATGGTACTCATGGGAAAAACATCGTTAAAAGAGTTCAAAAATGTTTAAACCGCAGTGCTAGCTAGAGCTTTATTTCCCAAAGCATTTAGATGAACTATAAACTTAATCTTATATACGTGTATAAAAATTGTATGTCCGCTTGGAAAAATCCAGTAATCTCTAAGATTGTTTCTATGGATGCTGGCAAAAATTTATGAAGTGGACCGGGGACTGACCTATTAGATGAAACATAATTTATGGTTCGATTTACTTGAAATTCGGTACATATGAAGTTAGCTTTTTGCTTAGATTAAAAGGAAGTCTACACTTCTCTCCTGGAAGTGCTCCCATTCAATGTAGCACCAAAACTGTTGTATTCCCAAAAGTATTGAGTGAATAAATTTATGATAAAAAGATATCCCATGATTAATTTTGCCAGAGCTAATGTTTTCAATTCTCTATCAAATCTGTAACCTTTTGGAGCCCGGGTTGTATTTTTCAAGCAATTTCTCACACATATAGCAGCATGAGGTGGTAATTTGCAACAAAGCTCTTCAATATGTCTGTTTTCGTCCTATCCAACTATAGACAAATTTTCTTTATTCTGTAATATGGCTACTCTCCTTTCCAAATATTTTACCTTATTGCGCAAATGTTCGATCTTCTGACTTTTTACACTTAGCTCTTCCCAATATCTTCTTTTCTGGGAGTCCCCTCCGATAAATAATTACTCACTTGAGTCTGTCTACTATTTGCCCATGTTCTAACTACACCAGGAATTCCTAAAGTTGAGCAGTATGGATGCTTTAGGTATATGGATTACGAGACGAAGGGACTCTTGCAAAGTCGTTTCAACTTCAAAAGAAGGGTAAATTGAAGGGGAAACACTTTCTACTCTCGATGAAGGAAGAAGTATCGGGATTAAATTTTTGTTGCCTAGTTCCACACTTTATCTTGCCCGTCTTCGGTATCTAACTACCTACAGCAATTGTAATACTACAGTCATTCTCCCTAGCAACGTTCATTGTGGGTGACAATTATCTTAAATCTACGTCAGGAATGGCGCTAGAATGCAGCAATCGTCCCCTTCTTAGCTGGTGGGAGGAATGCCTTTGGCAAGCAAATAAACATTTGGCTGTTGGCTCGGTTAGACCCAACAACTTAATAAAAAAACTTGTTTACTATACGAAATAGTTAATAACAAATAAATACAAGTATGGTTGATTTCCAAAACGTCAGCTGCAAAGCAACTGTGCAAACTTTGACGATGTATCATGTTCCAAAATGCATTAGTTAAGTTATTGATGCGTAAGCAAAAGCAAACCGCTCAACGCTAGGGTTTGTGATGCTTTAGTTTTTTATAAATTTTTAACAACACTGGCCGACGTCGGAGGGTAAGTTTTTTGCGCTAATTCTTTTTTTAAACATTGTATTACTTATTTTTTTGATCTGTTTTATATCTTTAGGGACAAAAGGTGGGGCAAAATGCTCCAAAATGTCAGAGTTTGCAAAGTATTGTTGCTATGTAAATTTAGATATAGAATACAGGGTGTCGTTTTTTTTTACGACAAAGCCAACGTCACCCACCTCCCGCCCAACCGACCGAGGGCGCTTCTGAGGGATAATCCAAAAATCCAACAGACCGGTGGCCGGAAACCAGTAACAGGCCTCAACCCGAAACCGATCGCGGTAGGTTGACGTCTCTAGATGATCTTAAAAGTTAAGCTCGCTATGTAGGAAATAGCAATTGATAACACCTCTTATCAATTTAGTTGAAAATAAAACTCCAAACATCTTTCTACAACTATGGAGTGTAGGCACATTAATGAACCGTAAACGCCTTTTGTAAGAAGGCAGTTTCTTATTCACATCCCAGTTTAAATTTCTTAACGCGAATAGAAAGAATTGCTTTTGTATCCATCACTATGCAATTGATAGTGCGAACTCCACACAACTGAACCATATTCCTAAATAGGTCTAACAAGTGTGGTAAGGAGTAATTTGGTTATGTATGGGTTATTGAACTCCTTAGCCCAACGTTTAATGAAAGCTAAAACTCCTTTTGCCTTATTAGCACAAGCATTTATATGATTTCTAAAATCTAACTTAGGGTCCATTGTGACACCTAAATCAATGAATTGATTAATTATCATATAGGAAAAGGATTGCAAAGATTATCTTGAGAAATACATATATTTGCACTTATTTAAATTTAGGTACATACAGTTCGCATTGCAACACCTAACTAAATTATTTAAGTCAAGTTGCAAAAGTCCTCTATCTTGAATAGAATGAAAGTAAGTTTAATGTATTTTGCTGTAGTTTAAATCATGTATTGTTCCTGCCTTCCCTCAAATTATTTTTTGTTAGGAGCGAACACTCAACAGTCAAAATATGTACACTTGCATTTTCCAATCGAGAACTTTTAATTTTAATTTTATACACGTATTTTTCAATACTCAAAAGTCAGATCAGAAAATCATGCTCTAAGTTGCTCTATTTCTGCTTAGAAATAATAAAAAATGTTATGATACACAATTTTGTGAGATGACGTAACGTAGAGCAGCTCAGTAAACAACCCTATTTTATATATGCTAAATTCACCCAAAAATGTTGCTTATTAGCATACTACTCTTTCTCTTGGAGAATTTCTATGCAAGCACTATTTAAATATCAAAGCATAAATAAAAATAAAAATATCATAAATATATGAATATAATATCAAAGCATCTATAAAATAATTCTGCGAGGATCAGGTTTTCTATCGAACAAATATAAAACAAACACTGATCTTGCGCCTTACAAATTTTCTCCAGGCTGGCTGTCTATGTAAATGGCGGGAAAGAGCCGAAAAGTTGCTTTGGATCCCATGGTGTGCATCAATTACTGTTGGATGAGCCTTCTTAATATCTCTTATTATCTATCGAGCGTAGTGTGTGTAAGACCTGGTAAATCAAACACTGACCAGTTATTCACCATGCTCCAAATTTTGAAAAAGACCAGATCAGACTCACAGTAAGGAGCTGCTTAATATTATTGTTAAACTTATAGGAATCGAAAATAAATATGTGGAACTGGAAGTAAGAAAATGGAAATAATGATGAAGGAGAGCGTGGAAAACAATCAGATTGACAAAATGTATAAATAAAATTTAATAATAACAAAGCAAACTCATCGCTGGTGGCTCGAATCAATTGCGTAACAGGCCCTTCGACCATTTGTTGCAGAAAGGCACACCTCTGTTCTACAGATTTAGAAACTATTTGAAAATCTCCTATGCAAATTAATAAAACAGTAAACCTATAATAATAAACCCATATTCTCCAAAGGCCATCATCATCTTAATGTTTCATTTTTTAATTAAGGTTTTAATAATTGATAATTTTACTTTATTAATTTAGATTATTTTAAAAGTATTAGGACTTTTATAAGAAAATAATTTTTCTATTTTTTTTATCATTAACGCAGATCCAATTCTGTATCGATTGGATCAGAATTTGAGTTGATGTCCGTCTATTTGTACGCAATCCAGTACATATGCATAAACCTCACCTGCAATACACAGGATCTTTTTATTATTTTCATGACAGAAATACTTTCGTAGGACATGACAACCGCAAATAAAAAAAATTTCTATAATATTGATTTTCTGGCCTTTCGGATGGAAGTACGCAATGCTAACTCAGCTATTGTGGCCTTCATATATAAATGACAGATCCTCTCATCTGTCGCGAAACTTTTCGACCCGGCAGGCTGGCTATCGCCCATAATGATAGCAGCGAAAACTCTTCTTCAGCAACTATGGATGGAAGGAACAGACTGGGACGAAACCGTGAAGCCGATCTCACTCGACAAATGGAACACATTCAGGAAAAATCTCGCCGCAATCGAAGAGATAAGGATACCTCGATGGGTGCAATTCAGCCCAAACAGTTCCATTCAGCTACACGGATTCTCAGATGCTTCCGAGAAGGCATTCTGCGCTTGCGTATATTTACGAGTCCAGCAAGGTGAAGCTGCTACATCCCACTTACTCGCAGCCAAGAGTAAAGTAGCCCTCTTACAAACCGTCTCTCTCCCTAGGCTGGAACTTTGCGGCGCAGTTTTACTCGCAAAATTAGTAAAGTAGATCCGTTCCTCCCATCTCATGAACTATTTTGTGGACAGACTCCTCAATTGTATTAGCATGGCTGGAAAAAACCCCATGGACGTGGAAAACATACGTAGCGAACAGGACATCTCAGATCCTCGAACTCGTGAATAATGCTACGTGGCGACATGTCTCCAGCGCTGACAACCCAGCCGATCTAGGTACGCGTGGAGCTAAACCCCAAGAGCTCGTCGACTGTTCACTCTGGTGGAAAGGCCCCGAGTGGTTAACTAGGCCATCCCCTCTTTGGCCGAAAAGTTCACCAACTCATTCGTCCCCTCCCGAACAACGACAAATTGAAGCATTCCACGCTTTAGAATCTCCTGATTTTCTAGACCGATTCTCCTCCTTTTCCACCGCTCTCAGAGTAACAGCGTACATATTTCGTTTCGCGCAAAAGGCTAGGAAACTGCCCAATCCGCCCTCTACCACTCTCACTCAAAGCTACACTTAACGCTTAACAGGTAAACCTGTTGCCAGTGGACGAGTATCAAAAAGAGCAGGACATCGGAAGGTTGACGCCCCAAAATCCCGAAGCCATTCCACCTCGGCCCTCCAACGTCGACTCACTGGCCTGGTCAGCGAGGCCAAGAAGGCACTACAAAAACTCGAGGACTTGGTGCATGTTACGACCCCGCAGGCCCCCCGGCATGTTGAAGACATGAGCGAAGACCTCATCGCATTATAAATTTTAGAAATATATATATAAAATTTCTCAAGCTAATAATGAAATATTGAATTACTTACCTTATACTTACCCACCATGAATTTACTCCTAATTAAAATACTTACCAGCAACCCTACTTCCGCTACTACTTCCAAAGTGAGCGCAAAACAAAATGTATAAATATGTATGTATTAGTAATTTAAGTATTAGTTAAATAATTTTCGCTCGCTCGAACTGCCGGTTGTGTTATAAATAAATTACAAATACATATAAATAATAAACCCTAAAATTGTGAAATTAAAGTTCATAATAAAATAAAATCAATTTTTGTGAAAACTGTTTAAAGAAAAAAAAAAACAAAGTGTTTTTAATTAAAACGGAGAACAATAAATAAATACAGCAAGTAGCTCATATTTATACATATATATAATTGGCACTTCGTAACCGCTGAGGCGATTTTCGGCCGAGCTCCTCCTCCAATTTGTGGTTTTGCGTCTTGATGTTTTTCCAACAAAAGGAGGGACCTACAGTTTATACTAAGCCGCCTCCGAACGGCTGATGGTTTTTCTACGAGGAGCATTTTTTTCATGTCCGAAATACACTCGGAGGGGTGGACATTCCCTGCCGAGGGGCGACCGCAATTAGAAAATTTAACTTAATTTTTCATTTAAATTAATTTTCCATATCTTTTGGATGTTGCTGGCACTGGGATATGAACCCGAGCCTTCCGAATGCCAGTACGCAATGCTAACCACTCGGCTATCGCGGCCACATTAATATATGTCTACATTGAATAAATCTTGTACATAATATTACAATATTGCATATATATTTTTAAAACTAAACTTACCAAGCGGGGTCAAATGACCGCTTTGGAAAATTGATTTTAAATTTGTACATCTTTTGTTATTTCCGTCGATCATTTGACTTTATGTAAATTCTTATATCATCCGATTGTTCAATCCCCAATTTCCGTTTTTTGGTAGCTTATCTTTTACCGGCAAGCATTCTTTACCTACCTTACGTACCTTGAATGTTCATTTGACCTCGTACGAAGTTTATTTTCTAGCAGTTTCCGACTAGAATTCGACAAATAAGTGAAGTGAATTTAGGTGAAGAAAATTCAATTTCTGATGATGATCTACGCGAAAGTCAAAGAGATTTTCAAGACAATAAGGAAACTCAGGGATATAATGTGGTTGCCGATGAAACTGAGTATTTTTTTGAATCTCCGTAGAGGACAGAGGCGCCAAAGATTTTTATCAGATTCTGAAAGTGATAGTGCACAGAATTTTTAAGACACTGTCACGGCTGTTGATGGAACTGTTTGGCTGCAAAAACGGGAAGGGCCGGCAATCAGAAGGCATTTTTTCGTAATAATTGATCACATCATTACTGAAAAAATAATGAAATATGCAGAAGCCGAAGCTTTACGAATTTTGGGGACTGCATGGCAGCTGCTTTTTTTTGAGGCATTCATTGGAGTGTTATATGCAGATGGCGCTTATCACGGAAAACAATTTTCCATTTCCCACGTCTAGAATTCGAAAAGGAAACCTCCTTTTTTTCGAATGCTTGAGTAGGAACGACTTCTCAGAAATTTTCAAATTTCGGTGATAGAAGCCAAAGAATCCAATGTTTAGGTGTGGACAAATTCGTTCTCATTTCACCTCGAAATTTGTGAAGACGAAAGGACCCATCCTATGTAAAAAAATTTAATTAGTCGATTGCCTTTTTTATAACAATGAAAATATGTGTTGAATTTATACAAAATCAGAAATGACTTTGCAACTTATTTTCTTAAATAAATAAAAAATTTTTTACGAAAAAATCTATGTTTATTTCATAAAAGGTCAAATGACTCCTATGGTAAGATTAGGTGTAGAAAAATACGGGTCCGTTTAGTGTTAATCAAACTTTGTTGTCGGAAACCTCGTGTGGTATCGAACGGCTCGGAGAGGTCCTTCCCGATCCTGACGGAGCTTTTAGTGTTGCTTAACGTCAGTTCACATAGCCGTATAAATTTTGCGGGGATACCAAATTCAGACATATCGGCGTAAAGGCAGCTCCTATTCGTGCTGTCGAAGGCGGCTTTAAAATCGACGAAAAGGTGGTGGTTGTCGATCCTCTTTTCACGAGTCTTTTGCAAGATTTGGCACATGATGAATATCTGGTTAATGGTTGTTTTAACGGGTCTAAAGCCACACTAATAAGGTCCAATCTATTGCCTTAGACTTTCACGCAATACGCTCGACAGAACCTTGTAAGCGATATTAAGGACGCTTATCCCACGATAATTGGAGCAGACTGTAGGGTCCCCTTTTTTATGGATTGGGCTGAGTACACTTAAGTTCCAATCGTCGGGCATGCTTTCGCCCGACCATATTCTGCAAAGTAGCTGATGTATGCCTCTTGTCAGTTTTTCTCCGCCAGTTTTGAAAAGTTCTGCCGGTAGGCCGTCAGCTTCAGCAGTTTTGTTTTTTTTTTTGAGAGGCCGATTGCTAATCGAACTTCTTCCTGGTCATGTATGAACGTCTTTTCTATCGTCATCGATTGGGGTTTCGAGTTACCATCACCAGATGGTCCGATTTCACTGCCATTCAGCAGGCTGGAGAAGTGTTCCCTTCATAAATTTAATATACTTTGGGCATCGGTTGCTAGATCACATCTTTGTGTCCTACAGGAGTCTGCTCCGGTCTTGAAACCTTCTGCAAGTCGTTGTATCTTCTCATAGAATTTTCGAGCACTACCCTTGTCGGTCAGCTTCTCAAGCTCTTCATACTCACGCACCTCGGCTTCTTTCTTTTTTAGCCTGCAGATGCGTCTTGCTTCCTTCTTCAGCTATCGGTATGTATCCCACACCCACTTGTTATTATCGATCGCAAGGTTGCGAGGCAGGCAATCAGTTTTCCACCCACAACATTTCTACATTCCTCATCGTACCAACTCATTTCATGCCGAAAGCCAAGTGTTGCCGTAGTGGCCGTTCGAAGGGAGCTTGAGCCGCAATTCCCTTATATCGATTTGGTGGTGAGTGCTCTCAAAGAGCAGGAGTGCGAGTTTCATAGAAAACGGTAGCCTGTTGTGATTCCTGCTTTTCGACGTCGAACTTTCCTCATGCCATATGACGGGCGTTCTTCGAAACACAGAGGCGCGTGCGTATCTTCGCTGTAAAAAGATAGTGGTCCGAGTCAAGGTTGGGTCTACGGATTGTGCGCACGTCAAGAACACTGGAGACATGTCTTCCGTCTATCACAACATGATCGATCTGATTTTGTGTTTTTCGATCAGGGGACAGCCAAGTAGCTTGATGTATGTTTTTGTGCTGGAATCTAGTACTAGAGATAACCATATTTGGGAGCCGGCGAAGTCGAATAGCCTCATCCCATAAGGGGATTTTTCGTTGTGGAGGCTGAATCTTCCAACAGTCGTACCAAAGATACCTTCTTTGCCCACCCTGGCATTAAAATCGTCAAGCACGATTTTCAAAACGTGTCGGGGGCAGCGCTGGTAAGTATGCTCTAGGCGCTCTTAAAGGCATCTTTGATCAAATCGTCCTTCTCTTCCATCGGGGTGTGGGCGCAAATCAACGATATTTGAAAAATTTCACTTTGATGCGAATTGTGGCGAAATGTTCATCCACCGGGGTGAATGCCAGCTGTTGACGACGGAGTCTCTCTTCCACCACAAATCTGTCACCAAATTTGTGCTCCTTTATGTGGCCGCTGTAGTAGATATCATAAGAACCTACTCGCTTTCGTCCTTGTCGCGTCCATCGCACTTCTTGGACGGCGGTGATGTCAGCCTTTATTCTTACGAGGACATCAACCAGCTGGGTAGCGGCACCTTTCCAATTAAGGGACCGGACATTCCATGTGCATGCACTTAAGTCATGATCCTGAATTCGTTTGCAAGGGTCGTCAACAGAAAGGGGGTATCACATCCGAGTCGTTGTTAACATTTTCATAAGGGCTGGTTTCTGGTCTGGTCCCAAACCCAGCGCACAACCCCGCTAGGCGAGTAAGTTTAAAAATTTTACACATTTATATAGCGAGCCGCAGCCGCACCTCTGGTGAACAGACGCTGCAATGACTTTAGCGGACCCTTAAACCGAGTTAGTCGGAGGTGCTCCACTGAAGCTTCCTCTCTATTAGCCGTGACCCAAGGCTCCACACGGGTTGGTTACCGCATCTTGCACAAGGGCTGCTCACGCTTCCAGGGTGCGCGACGTGGACAAAAGAGTAGGAATAGAATACAGCCTCGCAACTGTAACAGCATACCCAGAAGCTTTACTACATCCCACAAAGGTACATACATACATATGTATGTTTTTGTTTTCCAATTCGATAAGTTTATTGTTATGTATTATAATTGGTAATGTTTTCAAAGCTGTGATGGATGCGCATAGGCTTGACTAATGTCATTTTATTGTGTACCATCTATGTATGTATGTACGAATACTTAAAATCCATCAAAGACTGTGGAAAACAAATAACATACATATGTTGGCCAAATAGAAGAGCAATTCACAGTCACTTTATCGCTGACAAAATCTCTTACATTTCCGTTTTTATTAAGTGCGTTTTTTCATATTCTATTGTTGTTTGTTTGTACATTTATACAAGTGCTCACAATTTTATCAAATATTTGGGGTCTTGATTCCTCTCAATTTAATGAATTGAGCAAATGACCTCAACCCGGAAGCGATAGGCACCAAGGCAGATATTTACACAATTTAACAAATACATACAAAATCGAATACGGACTCTTCTCCGAATTTTCCGTAAATTAAGGTCGATTTGTGCAAAAGTAAATAATAAGTATTTATGTACATACATACAGTGAATATGCACTTTTGCGGACACAAATTACCAATAATAAAATGGACTAATGTACGATCTGCATATGTACATGCGAGTACATACTTATGTAGGTATTTTATGTATCTACAAATTTGTGGCGAGGCTACAAAAGTGTGGTGCAATCCCTAGGAATGGAAGATGAACAAATCCCAAACCTTCACAAAGTTCATAAGGCCAAAGAACGAAACTCACCCAACTCCGCTAAGTTATGGAAGTGTGGCTGTATCGTAAGGATAAATTTATCGTTAATCGTAGAAATTCTATGGTATCGGTTGGAACATTTGGAAATATTAATGTTATCAAAACAAATTTCATTTCGTTTTTACCTGTAACGAAAAACTGTTGTTGATGTTCAATCATTAATATTTAATGTTAAACGCTTTATTTAAAGTGTGCTCTTAACTCACAGCAGGCAGCCATTTTAATATTAACGTTAACGATGATAAAATGGCGCCAAATCGATTTCATTTCGTTGAATAAATTTTTCTTGTTAGTGAAACGTAATGATATCGTTGCGTTTGTTGAGCATTTTTGGCAATTATAACTACATGTACGAGTATACTCGTATATGTAAGTAAGCTCATTTTAAGCAATTTTGCACAAGAACTCAACAATCTAAAATGGATTTCGAGGCGAACGTTTTCATACATGAAAAAAACGGAGAATAATGTTACAACTCACAGTTTGTATTTGCCGTAAAGGTATTTTCACCATCTTTCAAAATCATTATAAATGGCCACTCTATACACGAAAGCCTTTCTCAAGAGAAGTTTAAGCTATTAAGAAACAAAAATTTGTAATCACCGTAAAATGCACAAAAAAAAAACGTTCCCACACTCAGTTCCGCGACAATCGCAGTTAGGTATTCTAAGTTTCAATCGAACCGAAAGAATAAAAGGAAAAGAGGAGACATATTTGAAATCAGCATGTGAATGTGTGAAATTGAAACACAACAAAGCAAACAGACACAAACTATATTTGTCAAACTAAATTGTCTGATATCATTGCTGTTCAATTTTAGTTCAATAAGACATGATTTTATTAGTCGATACACAGTTTGCTGTGGTCTCCTCTCATACTTATGTAGTTATACTTCTTCTTTTTCTTTATTGGCGCTGGCACCGCTTACGCTTTTATAGTTGAATCATTCTTCTTTTCGCTGCCTGGCGCCAGTTGGGAACGCCAAGTGAACCCAGGACACTCTCCACTTGATCCTTCCAACGGAGTGGAGGTCTTCGTCTTCCTCTGCTTCCACCAGCGGGTACTGCATCGAATACTTTCAAAGCTGGAGTGCTTTCATCCATTCGGACGACATGACCTAGCCAGCTTAGCCGCTGTCTCTTCATTCAATATCATCGTATTGCTCGTTCAGCTCATCGTTCCATCGTCTGCGGTATTCGCCGTTGTCAAGGCGCAAAGGACCATAAATCGTTCGCAAAACTTTTCTCTCAAGAGCTCCGAGATGATGAGTGACTTGTAGAGTTTATTAGAAAAAGTTATTTGGAATTAACATTAAACTATTTATTAATAAGAAATGCCGTAGCCGCGATAGGCGAGTGGCATTGCTTATGAGCAACATCCAAACGGTATAGAAAATTAATTTAAATAAAAAATTAAGTTAACTTTGCTTATTTGCCTCTCAGCAGGGAATGTCAACAGTCTCCGTGTATATTTTCTGACATGTAATAAAGGCCCCTCATAAAAAATCATCAATCGACTTAGTGTAAACTGTAGGTGCCTCCATTTGCTCAAAAAACAACTTGGCGTAAAACCACAAATTGGAGGAGGAGCTCGACCGAAAATCGATTCAGAGGTTATAAGGCGCCAATAATGAAAACTAAGCTGGAACTTTGTTGCACTTTCCACTAAATCCTTCCCTATAAATGTTCTTCCATTCTTTTTTGAGAACTTCCCTTGACCAATACTCGATGGTTTCGCGCAGTGAACAACTTTTTTATTCCTCTAAATATTAGGTCAAGTAAAAAGTTTCTTTGGTTTTTTATTGATTTTTCAAAATATGATAACTTTGTGTACATTTGTCCGATTTAAGTCAAATATGCGCCGTTTTGTTCGTAAACTTGTTGCCAACGAGATGCGAACTTCATTATACCCCGCTCGTAGAAGGCTGCATCCCTATTGGCAAAAAGTTCGGAGAGCCAATTTTCACAGGCCTCTCTTGAGACCAACTTCTCACCATTAAGCGCGTTCGCCATGGACAGGAAAAGATGGTAATAACTTGGTGCCAGGTCCGGACTATAAGGTGGGTGCATTAGAACCTCCCATCCGAGCTCCTGGAGCTTCTGGTGCGTCACCAAAGACGTGTGTGGCCTGGCGTTGTCCTGATGGAACACAATTCGGCTTCTGTTGATCACAGATGGCCTCTTCTGGATGAGTGCTACCTTCAAGCGGTCCAGTTGTTGGCAGTAGAGGGCCGAATTGAGCGTTTGGCCATAGGGGAGCAGTTCGTAGTAGATGATTCCTATATGTAATGTTGAAATATTACTTTTTGTATGCTTTATTATGTATCGAGTCCTAACCGCCAAAAGCAAATAAAATAATTTTACATTTTTTCCATACAGCGTACTCAAGATTTTAAGTAGCTCGGCTTTTCATCTTCAAAAATACTTTCTCAGACATCTTTTGACTTTTTCTAGTTTTCACTTCGTTAGTATTTTTTTCCTCCCCTGTCGACATTATTGATTTTATCACAAGTAATGCACTTATCCTACCCAGGTCTATAGAAGACCATATAAATTTACTGTATTGTAAATTTTTCATTTTTTGATTAAATGTTATCTCTCATATCTTAAAAATCGTTTAGGACTATATAAAATAGTTTCGGATTTTTATGAGTTTCGGTGTTAATGTTTATTTGTAGATGCGAATTTAGAATACTAAATTTCATGCTGTTACATTCTTTTTTGATGAGTTTTTGATTTGAAACCTCATATCTAAGCAAATTCGTTGTACGGAAGCTATATCTATAGTGAGCAGTTCCGACAAATGATCAAAACAATATAAAAATTCATCTGCTAATCAAGTTATATTGAAATATTTCAAAAATTGAGGGACTAGTTTTCGTGTAAACAGACGGACACACGGATATGGCTAAATCAGCCAAGCTCGCCATTCTGTTTTTATCGGTATATATCTATCTCTTCTCCTTCTTGTACTTCCATACTTCGGACCAAAGTTAATATACCATTTCATGTACATTAACATGCCTATTTTCACTGTTAAGGGTAAATAAATTTTGTTACTCTCTTTTTAACACTCGAAATTGACTTGGTATTATAGCGGACAGATTACATTACTTGAAAAAACTTTGGTAGCCCTGCTCTTTTCAACTACGTGTATATCAACTTACGAGTACATTTGCCAAACGAATATTCACCTCTAAAAGGAAGACAGAAAGCAACAAAATAAGATGGTTTTATTTATTTGTTTATTAAGTCATAAATAATTGAACCTAATTATGGAAAATATGCCAGGACGACAAGAAAATGCTGTGTGAAACCGCTATTTTCCAAATTAAAAGGGTAATTTTTTTCTCACAAACTTCTTAGAATGCGCCTTTTTGCAATTTTTTCTTCATCTTCAATGAATTCTAAACGTAAAATATGCCTATACATTTTGGTTTTTATCAAATTCTCACATTTATAAAACGAAATCGATCGGCAAATTTTGTTACCTCTTATTTCGCGGGTAACAAAACATTCAGGGTGATAGTGAACTCAGGATACGAAATAGTATCAAAATTTACTGCATGGTAAATTTTAATACCAAAGCAAAGTTTATTACCTCGACAGAATAGACCTGTAAAGGTATAAAAGAACTGAATATTCCCAAAGTTAAGTTGCTAGCACTCTTCCATTATTATTTCACAGTCAGAGCCATAGAAATATGTAACAAACAAAAAAAAGGGTACAAGACTTATGTTAACCAGTGTTAACTAACATATTGTCCTTTACGACCTGTGGCAGTTAGGGCTCCATATATGTATTTGTTGCCACGCTCTCTTTTGGAACAATATTAGTTGACTTTTTAAGGCACCAATTGAAAAGTTTTAATTAACACATCTCATTTCACTTTTAAATGAAATTTCCATCCTTTTTATGAACTAACTCGTTTAATCATTTTTGCATGCCCATTGTGAGGTGAACTAATATTCTACTTTCCAAAATCACTGAAGTCAAAAATATCTATATGACCCTTGCATGAGGAGCCATATTTTCTGCGATTTGTTTAATTTTGTTAAACATACGTAGCTATTTTTATTTCATTTTTCTTACAAAAAGTTACTTAAATTTCGAAATCACTGTAGCCCAATTATAATTTCTTGTATTTATAATGAACTTTCATTACTATGAGGATGACAACTGTTTATGTGAAGAATTTGGAGGAAAGTCATGTAGTGTATAATGTATGTTGGTCAGGTATAAAGAGGCTTTTCCATGATGTCAGGACAAAATGAAAAATAAATTTTTCGTTTTTTTACATGTATTGTTAGAAAGTAAAACAAAAGAAATACACTGCCCGACATGTATATTGCAAAAATGGTTTACAGAAGTTTTAGTATTCCAAGGATACAGAAAAAGGCTCATGTTTGCTAATAATTAAGGTACATACATACATACATGGGTATGCTTGTATACATTAACTAATTAAGAATATACATATACACGAACAGTCAATTAGAATGTTTGATGGAATCCTTAAAATCACTAAGAGAATATTATTTATCCCACAGCTGGAAAATAAGTAATCCGTTGCTTAACTACAAGAAATGTGACCTCTCTCTTCGTCTGGTGAACGATTCAATGAAAAACCCCAAATGCGTAGCTTTGCATGGACAATTACCAACCCATTCAAATTCTGAATTCAACTAGGGCACCTACACAAAATAGCAACCTTCACATGATAAAAGTACTGTTAACAAGAAAAAGTTATAGAATTTTGAGAAAGCAACCCTTGAGCTTTATTGAATGTATGTATGTAATCCAGGTCCGTTATGAAGGATTAAATTAAAGGAAAAATAAAAATAAAGAAGGAGCTACTGAAAAATTCGTGATATGTACATATGTTCATACATGCATATGTACAATTCGTACGTTAACCGTGACTGTCAAAAAAACTTTCTGGACTCCTTTCATGCTTATAAAGCGCACTTAAAATAGTTATTAATAATATAAAGGTATTTTAATTGAAGAAGCTGATTTTTGTCAGAAAAAAGTTTTTCTGGTGACTTTTCTGAGCAGTTTTTCTTTGACGTTCCTATCCAGGATTACAATATATATACTTAAGGTCTTAATCAGGTGCCAGAAATCATGAAGAAGCCTACATATGTCAACCACTATTGATACCATTCTATCAATATGCAAATGGTGAGAGCATATTTTTTCCAATTGTTATTATAGTAGTAGTAGTAAATATCACATATCTCAAGATCCCAGAAGCGCGAATTGACTTGCGGTTCCTCAAAACACATAGAAGCAGGAGGATGATTTTAAAAATGGAATCAATAACATATTTCTGATTGGTAAACTTTGTAATCAATTGCAGGTCATTTATGTAAAAAAAGGTCTATCTCGAATTTAAATGTTTTTGTCATTTCTCTTTGTTCTTTGGAAAAAGATGTCAAATCTTCTAACATTTTTACACAATACGAGTACATCCTTTGGACCTGCATTTGAGATAATTGCTCAGAAAAATTTTTATTTTGGCATTTTGGAATAAAAAATAATACCAAAAAGGTATGTAGGTATGTGCATAAGTCCTGAGCAATTAGGCTAAACAAACAACTTTTTTCACAAATAAATTTGCTAAGGTAATCCAAGTAGAGGTACTTTTTTCAATAGACTTTTTTTAACAAGTCACGCGTGAGTCGTGTCAAGCTGCCCTGTAATTTTTGTTCAGTATTGTTTGGCATTTCATAATGACAAGTCTTACGCCTGAACAACATTTACAAATCGTTCAACTTTAAATATTGCGAAAATTCACTTTCAGCAAAGAATATGTTTTGCGCGCTCCGTTCAACCTAATCAACGTAATGGGCTTACTGGGCGTACTATTCGCAACACCTTCACCCATCTTAAGACCCAGCATTCATTAATAGATAATATTCGACCGAATATATCACGGTCAGTATGTAGCGAAGAAAATATAACGCCCGTAGCTGAGATTGTACAAGAAGACCGAGGAGAGTCGATTCGGCGCCGTTCGTAGCAACTCAGACTGACGTATGGAACGACTTGGCGCATTTTACGTCGAGATCTAAAATAGAAAGCGTACAGAATACAGTTTGTGCAAGAACTGAGGCTGCTCTACCTTCCCAAGCTACATCGCTTCGCTGTAAGGACTCTTGAAAAGTTCCAAGAAGATCCGACGTTTTCGAGCCATATTTCTTTCAGTCATGAGGCCCATTTCTGGCCTGAGTATGTAAACTAACAAAATTGCCAAATTTTTTGATGAAGAGCAACCTGAAGAGATTCAAGAGCTGCCATTTTGGTTTGTGTGGTTTGTGGGCCGGTGGAATCATCGGTCCATATTTCTTCAAAAAACATGCCTGTGAGAACGTAACTATGATAAGCGACTATTTGATGCTAAAAATTGAAGCTCTTGATCTCGGCAACATTTGGTTGCTACAAGACGGCGCCACTGCTCGCACATCGCCAGATACCAGTCGAAATGCGCGAACGAGTCATCGAATATTGGATTCAACAGATCAACCATCTGAGACATAGCCGCGGCCAACATTTGAAAAAGATAATTTAAAATATAAATCCCAATGAATGATCTTTCGAATAATTATGAACATTCCCCACTAAATTTGAATTTTCTGTGTTTTTTTTTTTTTTTTAAATAGAGAACCTCGAAATGGATGACACTTTGCAATTCGAAAACATACATATACTAATTGTATATGTATGTACTTTCGCACATTTCTGATAAATTTTATGTTTTTATTATTCTTATCAATAATTTTGTAAAGGTAATTTTGCTTTCATATTCAAAATTAGTTTACAATACTTTACATGCAAGATATGTAATAAAACCCCTTTCAAAATTTATACCGATATGATCAGAAAGACGAGTTTTGTTGATTTAGTCATGTCCGTCTACCTGAACCCAAACTAGTCACTCAGCTTGTTATGCAGTTATATTTTTACATATTAACGAACCGGTCAGATCGGATCTCTATAACATATGCATATACATATATGTATTTGAGATTTAAGTTTTTGGGTTATAAGTTCCTCTAAAGGGCATTTAAGGGAGAGAGATATTTGGTATTTTACACACATATAATGAATAGGGTGTAGTAAAGCTTCTGGGTATGCGGTTACAGTCATTAGGCTATACTCAATTCTCACTCCTGCGTCCACGTCGCGCTCCGTAGAAACGTGAGCAACCTTTGTGCAAGATGCGGTAAACAACCCGTGTGGAGCCTTGGGTCACGGCTAATAAGAGAGGAAGCTTCAGTGGAGCCCCTCCTCGGTTTAAGGGTCTACTGAAGTCATTACAGCGTCTGTCCACCAGAGGTGCGACTGCGAGTTGACGTCGGTCTTGAAGCAAGCGGCTTGCAATATAAATGTGTACAAACTATAAACTCTTTCGCCCAAAGAGGTTGTGCGCTGGGTTTGGGACCCGCCACATAGAAACCAGTCCCAATGAAAAATTTTGCCATGCCTCGGATGAGAGACCCCCCTTACGATGACGACCCCCGCAAACATTTACAGAATCATGATTTGAGGGCATGCGCTTGGAATGTCTGGTCTCTTAATTTGGCTGCCCAGCTGGTTGATGTCTCGCTTAACTAAAGGCTGACATCACCGCAGTGCAAGAAGTGCGATGGATGGGTCAAGGACGAAAGCGAGTAGGGTCTTCTGACATCTACTACAGTGGCCATATAAAGTAGCGCAAATTTGGTGTCGGATTTGTGGTGGGAGAGAGACTCTGTCGTCGACCCCTGGCATTCACCCCGTGGATGAACGTCGTGCCACAATCCGCATCAAAGCGAAATTCTTCAATATCTCGTTGATTTGCGTCCACGCCCCGACGGAAGAGAAGGATGATTTGGTCAAAGATGCCTTTTATGAGCGCCTAGAGCATACTAACGAATGCTGCCCCCGACACGATGTGAAAATCGTGCTTGGCGATTTTAATGCCCGGGTGGGCAAAGAAGGTTTCTTTGGTGCGACAGTTGAAAAAGTGAGACTTCACAATGCGCCAAATCTTGGAAAAGACCCGTGAAAAGAGAATCGACACACACCATCGTTTCGTCGATTTTAAAGCAGCCTTCGACAGCACGAAAAGGAGCTGCCTCTAGCCGCTATGTCTGAATTTGGTATCCCCGCAAAACTTATACGAGGGTGTAAACTAACCTTAAGCAGTACATAAAACTCCTTTATGATCGGGAAGGAGCTCTCTGAGCCGTTCGATACCAAACGAGGTTTCAGACAAGTTGACTCTTTATCGTGTGACTTTTTTAACTTATTGCTAAAGAAAATAATTCGAGCTGCAGAGCTGAATAGAGAACTTACAATCTTCTATAAGAGTGTACAGCTGCTGGCGTACGCCGATGACATCGAAATTACTGGCCTCCAAATTCGCGCCGTAAATTCTGTTTTCTCCAGACGGGATAAGGAAGCGAAGGATATGGGTCTGGTAGTGAACGAGGGCAAGACGAAGTATCTCCTGTCTACACACAAACAGTCATCGCATTCGCGACTTGGCTCCCATGTCACTGTTGGCAGTCATAACTTCGAGGTCGTAGATAATTTTGTCTATCTAGGAACCAGCATCAACAAAAATAATAATGTTAGCATTGAAATCCAACGTAGAATCACTCTTGCCAACAGGGCTACTTTGGACTAAGTAGGCAATTGAAAAATAAAGTCCTCTCTCGGCGAACGAAAACTCAACTCTACAAGTCCCTCGTCATACCCGTCCTGCTATATGGTGCGGAAGCATGAACGATGACATCAACTGATGAGTCGGCGTTAGGAGGTTTGCGAATACCGCAGCTGATGGAATATGAGCTGTATGAGATATACAGCGACAATGACATGACAGTGGATCACGAAACAGCGGCTACGCTGGCTAGGTCATGTGGTCCGAATGGATAATAATACTCTAGCTCTGAAAGTTTTCGATGCAGTACCCGCCGGTGGAAGCTGGGGAAGGGGAAGGCCTCCACTCCGTTGGAAAGACCAGGTACAGAGGGGCATGACTCTACTTGGTATGGGCGCCAAGCAACGAGAAAAAGGAATGAATGGCGCGATGTTATAAAGTTGGCTAAATTCGCGTAAGCAGTAACTACGCCAGTAAAAAAAAAATAATGAATTACATATTTATACTATAAACGGTCGAAATCGGACGACTACATGGTAAGTATAGCTCCCATAATATTCACACAATTTGTTCAGGTATGAGATTTTGGATTAAATATCTGTTAAGAAAGCAATTGAGAGCTTGCAATTTGGAATCCATACCCCCGTCTACAAACACAATTGTCACTGGAAGTCATGGAAGCCGGTGGACTATATCAGATCACCCTCATAAAAGGGATTTGTTCGGATAGGAGAATTTATAATTAATCGTAAAATTTGGCCTACGAGATGGCCGAAAACAGCTAATATATGTTTGTGTACAATCCTTGCAAAAATTGTTGGATCCCATGGTCCACTGGAAAAATCCAATAGGTTCTCCTGTGTAGTCAAATATTGGGTCAACTCTCGTCTCGCTACCACCCCGCCGTTAGCCGATGATTGCTCGTGAACTGAAATTGATTCAGTGTCGTTTTGTTGGTGGGCTCCGCTGGTACATAGAGAACGATCATAAGTTTGGACATATACCATACATACGCGTATGTGTACATATTCCAATACAATTATGTTTATTAAATTATTTCCGAATGTTTTTTTTCGTCTATACTCCATAATGTATGTACTCCATATATAGTATATGGTCCAGCCATGGGTCAATGTTAATTGCCTATATTTTTTGTATGGATTGTGGTTAGTTTTAGATTACTCCACTGTCCGTGTGGAGTATATACAGCACGTGTGCATGGAGTCGTTACGTTGTTTGCAGAAATGTACACAAAAAATTGTGGTTGTATAAAGTTACTACTTTTCCTAAGTCTTTAATTTTTAAAGTTCACTATTTATTGGAACGTTCGGCCCTGGAATGATCGAGTTATTAAGTTTATTGACGTACACAAACATGTTATACATACATACATATTATATATAATTGGTAAAAATTTAGAATAACATATGGTATATGTATATGTATGTACAGATGTATGTACGTATATATGGATTTGTTATGGAATACATTTGAAAATCTCTTTCCGCTATGTGAATTGTAAAATAAAAATTTGTATTTCCATCTTCTGTTTGACACAAACAATAACTATGGTTGTTTTCAAAGGATGAAATGAAAATGGTGCAATATTTTGTATTTAAGCAGGCCCGTTATTAATAAACAGGTGCTTCGCATAAAATAAAATAAGAAAATGTCAGCAATTAATTTTCTTGAATAATGAGTTTGTCAACAAAATATAACGCAGCTGACTTTCAATTTAGTTATAAGCTTTAAATGAGTGTATGGTATATACCTACATACATATGTAACTTCTGCTCAAATATAAACGAGACTGTTCAATAAAACAAAAACGGTTAATTATTCTTCAATATTTATTTTATCCCCTTCAAAATAGTCACCATTAGAGGCGATACACATATGACACCTTGTTTTCCAATCTTCATAACACTTCTGGTGGGCCGCTTTAGGTATGGCTTTCAGTTCCTTCTTCGAATTCTCTTTTATGACTTCAATCGACTGAAAATGCTTTCCACGAAGCGGCAATTTGAGTTTAGGGAAAAGAAAAAAGTCACACGGTGTCATGTCGGATGAATACGGTGCTTGCGGAACAATATTTACGTTGTTTTTGGTCAAATAATCGCGTACAAGACGAGACGTATGAGCAACAATTTTGGAGCAAGTCGAGCAGACACACGTCTCATGCCCAAAAAATCGTGAATAATGCTATGAGCGGATCCATTTGATATGTTGAGCTCACTAGCTATCTCTCTTTCAGCCACACGACGATTTTCCAACACAATTTTCTTTACTTTTTCGACGTTTTCTTCGTTTATTGACGTTGCTGGACGACGATCATGGGGCAAGTTCTCCAGCGATGTACGGCCGTCCTTGAACGACTTATACCAATCAAAAATACGTGCACGTGATAGGCAAGACTCCCCATATGCCTTCTGCAATATTTTTATTGCGTCCGTCGCACTAATTCCATTGGAATAACAAAATTTCAAACAAACTCTTTGCTCAACGTTAATTTCCATAGTAAAAATTCGAAAAACACACTCGAGGTTGACTTGTTTATAGTGCCGTAAAAAAAACATGTAAACATATAACAGTCCTGGCAACCTAAGCAAAAAAAAGTATGGCCATATGTCTTGTCCTTGTCGAGTTATGGATAAAGGCTCGTTTATATTTGAGTAGAAGATATGTATGTACCTGTGAATGTATGAGTGCTGGCGCTATAGGCTTCCATTTGTTTAAAAAATTAAGATTTCCATAAAGCTCTCAACCATTTTTGTCGGTAGTAAACATCATTTCCTTTCTTTGTTGTTTTTGCAGTCATAAGGAACAGGAATGTTGTTTGTAAAGTCAAACACTGGAGGTCATGGTTTTATGATTAATTTCAAACGAAGCAAAAGGGTTTCATATTTACCCACATTAAGTTTAATAGACTGTCATTAAGGTAACACTTGTTGGTGTAATATAAACAGTTTAGTGAGACGCACTGTCGTAGAGGTAAATTTGTATGCTAAAAAAAGAGAGTTATGCAATAAACAACTAAGGATAGCCCATTCAAGGGTAGAATTATATTTACTTTAAATACTTATGCATCTTTTGTGAATATAATAAACGGTTCAGAGTGAAATATGTACTGAAATTTAATAAACGCAATGTAAGCCGACAAAATTGATTTTATGGTTAGTATATCTTTAGTATCAACATATGCATATGTACATATTTATCTCGTTTTTATAGTCACATTATAGAGAAACTTTAGCCTCAATTGTTTGCTTAAAAACCAATGCTAACTCGAAAAAATTAATACCGGGGAACGTAATATCGTTACGAGTATTCGGAGGCATATATGTAAATAGGCGAAAGTAGTAGAAGAATGATTACCTTACGGATGGCCTAAGTTTCATATCCTGACCTGACTATAACTATAGAACATTTTTCTTTCTAATTGTGGTTATCTCCGTATGAGAATTTCAGCTCTAAAGAGCCTAATACCGAATGAAATAAAAGCGTCTCATAAGAATCCATCAGCCGTTTGGACGCTGTTTATCGCTGTAGATCCATGCATTTTATTGGGAAAACATCATGATAAGTTCCATAACTTAGAGTGCTAAATATTAAACACCTCCTTAACTAAGTACGCACTCCCACTTGAGTCTGTGGTTATCGATTTGAATATCCTAAAGAATATTCCAAAAATTATTACTGTTCCAAAATGAGGAGCTGAGGAATGGCAATGTGAAGGATAAAAGTGTGAAATAAAGGCGAAAAAACTGGCGAAGAGGAATAGGCACGTGGGATAAAAATTTGCCAAATAAATCGTATTTTGCAAATGAATTGATACATATTGCCTTTAAAATTAATTCAATTTGTGGAGGCACACGAATAAGTCCGTAGTATCTTGTTTGAAATAAACACAATTAGCTTAGTAAATGTTCTTATAACGATACGAACTTGAAGAGAAAGAGGAAACGGTAGCTCTCATATTTAGGGATACCGCGCATTTGCTACTCATTGGCGTTACGAAAAGCAACGCTCCAAAACGCTTCCAAAAAAGAAGAAAAATACCAAGAAATTAAAGACGATGTCATACCAATATTTTATTGACGACCACCGAATCGTCTGTGGGATAAGTTGAGATTTTATGGACGTTTTGAGACAGTAATTGGTTGATTTTTTGAATTAGACCATTATGTCACACCAAGTAATACTTTCTGAATTCGAATACTTTTCTTAGTTCTTTAGTTATGTTATGCTTGGAAGTTATTTAGGCATTTTTGGTGTGATATGATCGTATGTAGAATGTTTTTTTAGATCTAAGGCGTTAGTAAAGCAGTTCAGATACAGATGACAATGTATCTCTGAACATTATGGTTTCGGGACAAAGACGTATTATCTGTAGCAGTATTTGGTTGGAATACCGTACTGAGGTCAGCACAAAAATTCCGTCGATTTCCGTTCTGGCCCATGAAGCGTTACGCAATCTCGACAGTGTGTCAGTATTTACTGGCGGCTTAAGGTAAATCGTAGCCAAAGTAAGGTGATCGAAGTTGATTGTAGCCAGTTTGTTGCATTGAAGTGAAGAAAACTATGCTTTCAACGATTTCTTATTAGTACAGCTGTTCCACTATGGACTTTGCCATCTGGGTTATTAGTGATGTACAGCTTAAGCCTAGGAATTTATTTATTATATTGGAGAGGTGTGTTTCTGTTAGGAGCATAACATCGATTTTTTGATTCTGCAGAAATAATGTGAGTGCTAATTTATGCTGATTAACAACGTTAGCATTCCATATGCATATCCTGATTTCTTGAATTTTTTGGTCACTAAGGTTTGGAGGATTTGGTTTTGTGTCATGCACTGTGTTAAATTAAGAATCATGGTCTCTACTCCAGTATTCTACGGAGTGACGGGTCGATTGCTTTAATACGTTAGGGTAGGTCATTTGACAAGAATTTGAACAGGGAAAATTGGGAGAGTTTGCAATAGAATTTGTTCTACTGGGCAGTTGGTTGAGTTTTGCTGGAATACCCTGCTTAAGTGTAGATATTAAATCTTTGTACGCCCGACAACCTCGTTAATTGACCGTGTGATTGCTACCACTATTACTACACTTTTTTGTGTTGTATCGGTTTTATTTAGAAAGCATTTGCTTGAATGGTGAAGTTCACCATATGGAACCCAGACAGTTCGCAAAGTACAGTAGGATTTGATATGTCCAAATTTCTGACAATTCGTGCATTGTGGTTCTTCTACTGTAATTCTTGTGTAATAAATATTTTAAGCTGTAAATGGGATGAGTTTCATTCTTCTTAAGCTGACACGAACTTGGGGATGGAAAACTTTTAACATTGGTTGCTGTGCCTTGTTTCTATTATTTACTACCGCCCTAACATCGACACCTCGCTATTCTAAGTGTTTAAACCTGTATTGACTTTTAATATTATTTCCTGGTTTAAATATTTTTATTAACGCCTATTTTTATATATCTTTTCTTCTATTTGATTCGATTTGATTCTATTTGATTTGTCTTATCATATAGCCACGATATAAAAAAATTTTTAAGCCAATTAATTAGTTTTTAGCGATTACTTGTACCCGAAAGTATAAACATATGCAGTATATGCGTTAATAGTTTTCCTTGAAATCGAAGAACTTTTCTTTTTGTAGCACATGGGCTGAAATGTCACGGACCAAATTTTTCTTGTTTGTCATATATGATATCTTAATACAATATCAAAAAAAAATTTTCACACTTTCCTTTGAAGGTCAGTAGTAACTGAAAGAACGCCATTTTTGTGTTTAGCTCGAAACCCTCACCAAGTAACCTAACTCGCTTTTTGCTTTGTCGGTTTTCTTTATCGGTTGTCAAAATTATTCTTCCAATGCGGCGCTTAAAAGTGAAATATAGCCACGAACGGCAGCTGAAAGAAACCCGAAATCGATCAGATGACCTTAGCTGTAAACTCAGCTGGAAACGTACGCTAACATATCCTACTTTGAAGGCTGTACAATGCTCGGGACTTTTTAGCCCATGTGTTCAATATGCAAAAGTAATTTTTATTTGCCGCGCTACCGTCAACGCCGATTGGTTTATGTCTTTCTTTATTTTCTTTTATTTTGACTTTATAACATTATTTTGTTTAATGCTTTTGCGGCAGACAACTCATACAAAGAGCTTTCAACGGCACTAAGAGTCAATGTTGTTAACTGTCTTACTGATTTATTAGCAATGAGTGAAGATAACATTTGAAAAGCAAGGTAAATAAATCAGTTTATATGTTGAGCGCATAGCCATCGCTGCTTTCTTTACCAATAATATGTACATATGTACGTACGTATATTCGAATATAATTTAAAGCTCGTCTATCAATTTGAAGAGCTTCTGAGGTAACACACATTTACTTGTACTTACCATACTCACAAAAACAAATAAGAGATATCTACATTTACCGAATATGTACGTATGTAAATATATGACTAAAATGAATTTGCCGTGCAGGGTTTTTCCACCAAGAGTTTCCATTATTTCGTCATGAATAATAATACAATAAACTAATTAGGCAATGTGTGGATCACTGCTAAGTTCATATTATTATGAAAATAATAACAAACAGTTGTTGGCTTTCTACATAAATTAATAACGGCATTTAATCCGATTTTATTTGAACATTTCGAAATTCAATAACGATGATTATATGGAGAATCTGTCGACATCAAAAGGTTTAACGAAGTGTATGCCTAAAATATTTATTAAAAGCCAATTACAAGCACAAGTTTTGTTTACACAAATTCAGTGATTTTTATTTTCGACAATCTCTAATTTTTTGATCAAAATCATTGATTTCAGATATGTAATGTTGATTTGCGAAACAGTATTTTTCTGACATTTCACGTCAAATTTTAGTAATTTTTATTGAAATTGTATTTTATTTGGCCGGTGAAATTATTTATTTGACGTGCACGCTTTGTTCCATCAATTGTACTACCGAAAATTGCTTTGAATGTTTTCTGTATAGAAATAAATTCTTTTGAAATGAAATTTCTTCAGAACACCACAATACACCGTGGATAGACTAGTATGCAGCTGCGGCCAAAAATACTTCCAGCAGTGATATCATATTTCAAATGTTACCAAAGATGTAGAAACTTGTAACCTATATTTTTATAACAATAAAAACAAAATTTTTTTCTAAGATCTTTTATTTAACTTCAATATTTAGCTTCTTAATGAGTAAGCTAGTAGAATCTTGAGTTCAGAAATATAAGTAAAATTTGACGAAAAACTAAAATAAAGAGCATTGCACGAAAAAAAGGAAACAAAAAATTAACTTAATGGATTTTTCCTTTTAGTCATTTAATAACAAATAAAATACTTAACTTGAGTTAATAGTTTTGACCCTTGTGTACAAGAAAATAATTTTTGCATAGTCTGAGTTTAATAAACCCTTATTTCTGGCAACACGTGAAATTTTTCTTGTGTCTTGTTGTCTAAATTTTTTAATATCCTTTTTTTTCCCTTCAGCAGCTTCTTTCGACTCCTGTCCTATCGCGCGTAACTTATTGTTTCAGTAGCATGAACTACAAGTTAGTGGATAGTAGGATTAGTAAGGATCTAAGAGGCCACTGTTGCCAGATACATACGTAATTTTATAAAACCCGTACGAAGGAATGCAGGCTCGAACTCGAAGGCGTCGAAATTCGGACTATAAACAACCCAAAGCTACTGGGAGTCACATTCAACTCCAGAACTGCAACAAAATCATCAAAGCGTTAGATGGCAGTACCTGGGCAAAGAAACTTTGCTGGCAACCTACTTTGGCAATTGGCCGATCTGGGCACCGGGAACTAGCGAGGCACAGTTGATGAGGTTACAAGCCCGCCAAGACCCCGCCTCAGAACCGTGACAGGAAACTTCCTGTTGTCGCCAGAGCATCACTTGCACAGCGCGAAGCATGTACATATGCTACGAGTTAAGAAGCACTCTCTCCCTGTGAATGGCATTCTGGGACACCCGGTTTGAGACTAAGAAGCTTGGGAACTTAAGAGACAACTTGCATACTGATTGCCTAAATATATTCTGACCTTTTTTTAATTTTTACACCCACTGTGCATCGATATTGCACAGTTGACTTCCTGTTTTTCTGACCCCACCATCTATTTATGTATTTGTACATATTTGTGTACATCAGATATTGAATGGTGATTTTAGAATAAAAATTTAATCACTTATAAACATCAAATCGAGCACAAGGAGCAGGGCAATCCTTTCCGTACATGAATACCATACATACGCACATATTATATTTGAATTTCTGGTAATAATTTTATTACATCCAGGTGGCTGCTTTCGAAAGGTCCTTTCTTGGCGAGTTTAATTCCTTAGTTTACTTATGCATCCACAAATACAGTGAGTGCCTCTCAAAATTACCCACTCATTGAAAACAACTCAGATAATGGTATTTTATTAAAAGTGTTAACAATTTTTTGGCTGTTTCCTTAGCTAGATGTATGCTTGTACATATTTCCTATGGCTTCTCAAACCATAAAAGAAATTCGAATATTAATAATACAACATTACAAAGGCGGTAAAAGTCAAAGAGCAACTCTAATCAAAAGACTACGCGGCACTATTAAAAATGTAATAAAACGATATAATGAAGAAAATCGAATCGAATGAGCGTGAAGAGCAAGAAAGTTATTATATAAAGTATATTGTCAATTTTTTATTCTAATTGGTATTGCTGAGAAAGATAACAAAATAAAATATTAAATTTAATATATTATTGATATAACTACTTCCCGAAATTTTTTTCAGTTTTGCAAACTTATCAAATATCGACATGTGCGCGAACAGCTGATTCTAAAGCAAATGAATGAGCGATCATATTTGGCAAGAGATGTCGCTTCGGTAATTGGACTAGCGCATTTGAGCAACTGACACCGTTTTCGCTAAAGTTATATGCGCTCATACATAAATACATATGCAAAATAGTACTAGTATTTGTACACTATTTTGTTCGAAAGAATTTTTTTAATTAATGTGTAGATACGGCGACTTACAGAAGGTTTGAAGACCGGAACAAACTTTTGTAGGACTCAGGGAGGTGAGCTAGTGACAGATCCCCAGAGTATACTCGATTCATGGAGGGAACACTTCTCCAGCCTGCTGAATGGCACTGCTGAATGGCAGTGAAGAGGAAACACGCGGAGATGGTGAACTCGAAACTCCAATTGATGACGATGGAAAAGTTGTTCCGTTACCCGACTATGAAGAAGTCCGAATAGCAATCGTCCGCTTAAAAAACAACAAAGCGGCAGGGACCGACGGATTACCGGCCGAGTTATTCATATACGACGGAGAAGAACTGATCAGGTGTATGCATCAGCTTCTTTGCAAAATATGGTCGGATGAAAGCATGCCCGACGATTGGAATTTAAGTGTGCTCTGCGCGATCCACAAAAAAGGCGATCCCACAGTCTGCGCCAACTACCGTGGAATAAGCCTTCTTAATATCGCATATAAGGTCCTATCAAGCGTATTGTGTGAAAGACTAAGGCCTACCGTCAACAAACTGATTGGACCTTATCAGTGTGGCTTTAGACCTGGTAAGTCAACCATTGACCAGATATTCACCATGCGCCAAATCTTGGAAAAGACCCGTGAAAAGAGAATCGACACCCACCACCTTTTCGTCGATTTTAAAGCCGCCTTCGACAGCACGAATAGGAGCTGCCTTTATGCAGCTATGTCTGAATTTGGAATCCCCGCAAAACACTAAAAGCTCCGTCAGGATCGGGAAGGACCTCTCCGAGCCGTTCGATACCAAACGAGGTTTCAGACAGGATGATTCCTTATCGTGTGACTTTTTTAATTTAATGCTGGAGGAAATAATACAAGCTGCAGAGCTAAATAGAGAAGGTACAATCTTCTATAAAAGTGTACAGCTGCTGGCGTACGCCGATGATATCGACATCATTGGCCTCAACAACCGCGCCGTGAGTTCTGCTTTCTCCAGACTTGATAAAGAAGCGAAACGAATGGGTCTGGTAGTGAATGAGGGCAAGACGAAATATCTCCTGTCATCAAACAAACAGTCATCACATTCGCGACTCGGCTCCCACGTCACTGTTGACAGTCATAACTTCGAGGTCGTAGATAATTTCGTCTATCTAGGAACCAGTATTAATACCAACAACAATGTCAGCCTTGAAATCCAACGTAGAATCACTCTTGCCAACAGGTGCTACTTTGGGCTGAGTAGGCAATTGAAAAGTAAAGTCCTCTCTCGACGAACGAAAACCACACTCTACAAGTCGCTCATCATACCGGTCCTACTACAATATATGGCGCAGAAGCGTAGACGATGTCAACATCTGATGAGTCGGCTCTAGGAGTCTTCGAGAGAAAAGTTTTGTGAACGATTTATGGTCCTCTTCTAGTTGGCAAATATCCCAGACGATGGAACGATGAGCTATACGATGATATAGTTCAGCGAATGAAGAGACAGCTGCTGCGCTGGCTAGGCCATGTCGTCCGAACGGATGAAAGCACTACAGCTTTGAAAGTATTTGATGCAGTACCCGCTGGTGGAAGCAGAGGAAGAGGAAGACCTCCACTCCGTTAAAAGGATCTCTCCACTGTCCTGGGTTCACTTGGCATTTCCAACTGGCGCCAGGCAGCGAAAAGAAGAGAAGAATGGAGCTCCTGTATTGATTCGGCTATAATCGCGTAAGCGGTGCCAACGCCAATAAAGAAGAAGGTGTGTAATCATGCTGCCTTTATGCATAACAAAAGCTTTAAGGTTTCTTTACAATCATTAATTTACTTCATTACGTTGTCTAAGATGAGAAATTTTTTAAAAAGTTTGTATGTTCACTTTAAAGTACAATATATATGTATGTATGAACACATATACAGCCATTGTTACGATTTCCTAAATATTTATATTTAAAGTCAATTATAGCTTTTTATTAGCGAAGTCATATAATTACAAAAAATAAGTAAGAAAAACGATAATATTCAGCAGGTCCACTCTTTTATTTAATGACAATTGCGATTAGTTAGGATATGCGAGAACCGAACGCTATGAGTATAAATTTAAATTGACGTATTTATGTGAACGTTTATGGACAAGACACTAATGAACCTCACTCACACATATACAATGTTTAAAGAAACTATTTGATCGTCTCCAAATGCCACGAGGGTTTTTAAGCTTACGAGAGCTTTAAAAGCTTTTGTCGTGTATTTTTAACGATAACAAAATATTTGAAAGTTGTAAAAGTTTTTATTTTTTTCGCAAATATGAATAATATAATAAGCGGTATGGAGTTGATAATTTGAATTAACGGTTTTAACCAGATTTAATAATAATAAGCCCAACAATTACCCTCCTATCGTCCAACCGAAGCGAGAGGCGCCATCCGCCGAGTCATGAAAAGCAAGAGATTGTTAAGCGTCGAGATTTAAAACTGCTCAGCTACAGACAAATCTAGTCATCAGCTGAAATATACGATTGACTATGTTGTTAGTGAAATTTAGTGAGTTACTTTTTAAAAGAAGACACTATATTATTTTTCGTTACGAAAAGTGAGTATGTCAAATCAAATGTGTTGGAATAACAATTGAAATCTTGACATATACGGCGAAATGGTTCATAAAGCTCAAAATTTGTTTTGCTAGATTTTAAAAATAATGGTTTTACTAAAAAATTAACCCAAGCATTACTCTACGGCTAGAAAGTGTGGGTAGATTTATATGTTTTTGAGCGACTAGCAAACGTTGAAATATTTTGGCGAGAATCGCAATTGAAATGACGCAAAGCAAACAAAAAACTGTTTATGAACGGATTCAATTTTATCGGAATGTTGTAGTAAATATTGTGGAAAACGAAGAAGCCAAATTCCATAAAGGTCACCAAACCTACTCAAGTCTCATGCTTATACATGCATACATTCTATAAATGCCCTTCAAAGTATACTGTACTTACATTTGCATCGAGATCTTTTTGGTTACTATCAAATAGTACTGCAAATACATTTCCGTATATTCCTATATAACTTTATTATGAAAAATCTGTCTTTTACTTGCGCTACACATATACCTATATGTAAATGTATATACAAAATTGTGTGTGTACCATAAAAATGGGTGTGCTTTTGAAAAAATAAGTATTAGCTTTTAGTATAATTTGGCGCCTAAAGTCTATTAATCTCTTACAGTAGTAGTAAATGAAATCTCATTATTGAAATGTATTTTTAATTGAATGAAACCATTTTAGACTTCATGAGAACATAAATAGCCTAATAAAAAAGATGTAGTGTGTACAGAACGATGGAACATTCAATATTTTATTATTCGCGTCATATGGGGCAAAAGGATAAAGATGTATTGGGTATTTGGTGATATGGAGAAACCACTTAAGATGAATAGGAATCCGAATAATAATGAAAATATTATCTGTGTTAAGAGTTTTGCATTTTCAACTTTTCCATTGCTTGTTAAAAAATGATGATGCTTCCTTGGATGAAAATTTTAAAATTGAATTTTTAAAAAAACTTTTTTCGTAAAAAAAAAATTGCTACTGATATAATAACATGTCTTGTTAATTGTTTATTTTGTTTTTTTTTTTTGTAAATTACATAACTTTCTTCTTCTTTACTGGCGTAGACACCACTCGTTCTCTCCCTGCACGAATCCGACACCAAATTTGTCCTCCTTTATATGGGCGCAGTAGTAAATGTCACAGAGAATTACTCGCTTCCGTAGTCCTTATCCCGCTCATCGCACTTCTTGATTTAAGTTAACGAGGACATTAACCAGCTGGTTGCGGCACATTCCCAATTAAGGGATCGAACATTCCAAGTGCATGCCCTCAAATCCTGATGCTTAATTCGTTTGCAATGGTCGTCATCAAAGGGGGCTATCTCACCCGAAGCGTTGTATTTCCACTGCTCCACTGAAGCTTCCTCTCATTTAGCCGTGACCCAAGGCTCCACATGGGTTGACTAACGCATATTGCACAAGGGTTGCTAGCGTTTCCAGGATACACAGAGATTTTTATATCAAAATGGTCCACTAAGTAACTCTGTATATTTTTAGGTTTAATTGAGTACAAAATTCCAGGTATACATGTACATGGGTATATAATTTTATTTATTTGATCGTTATGCATTCATTTTATAAACTTATATGTGGTATACAGTAGAATCATATTTTATCACACTGTACAAAAGTGTAATAATTGCTTGCTCGCGGCCCACTGTGTCTTATGCTGCGACTTCTTCAGCTATGCAATGCGTTTGATGTTTGAGAGCGCGTTTGAGTGGGAACAAATGTGTGTGCTGCGCTGTAACGGTATTGAAATTTTGCATATGCATATACAGATATGCTATATGCCAACCGTTTTAGAGAGAGATGTATACTATATTTTTTATAACAGCTGCAAAATTGAGGGAGTGGCCAACGGGATTTGCACAGTTTAGCTTGTATTCAAATTTTTTTTTTTAATGGGTATTTCAACCGTTTTTCAAAGAAAACGGTACTACTATGCTGCAAATATGAGGGAGTGGCTAACGGGGTTTTTTGGTGCTGTACAAACTTGTATAGTTGCCACCAATGATTATGTAATTTATTATATTGTTAATAATATGTATGTATAATGAGTGTGTACATGGGTGAAGATTATGTTGTACTTACTCCGCCATGGCTCTTTTATTGTACTTAGCCTTTGGGTAGCTCTGGCGGACTTGATTGTTGTTGGTGTGCTTTCCTTGTGCTAGCGGACTTGATTGTTGTTGTTGGTGTACTTTCCTTGTACTGGCGGACTTGATTGTTGTTGTTGTTGGTGGTGGTAGTCAGCGTACGCTTTTATTTATATTATGTTTCTCGAAACTTCAGGATATTTATATGCATGTATATACATATATATAAAAAATTTTTTTTTTGTTTTACGTCGAATTGGTTGTTTTATACTGAATAATCGAGCTTCGACTTATTAGGTATTTAGAAAAATCACTTTCAATTTCAAATAAATTTTTTGTTTTATATATATATTAATTTTTGCTTGTAGCGGAAAATATCTTGGGAAAACTTTAGTTTGGAGCCTGTGTTCCCTAATTCACTGCACTTAACTGTATGTATGTATTGAATGATGAGGTTTTATGTATTCTTTTTTTTTACGTCAAATTATATATATTTTATTAACCGTATAATTTTTTTTTGTTTCACTGTATTTTTAAATGCCGACACTTTTCTCTCGCAGCAGTTAACTAGAACTTGTTGCTGCTTTTGTTTTTGTCACCACAGGCTTTTAATTTTCGTCTTTTCTTTTTTATTTTATATATACTACAATATGATGTACGATGACTGATGCATTTATATAAAAATATTCTTGATGTGTTTATAATTCATATCTCGATAAACTGTGTGGATGTATAAGTTTATAATTTATATATTATATATATTATATAAAGTTTTTGAAAGATTAAAGTATGAGATGTGCCCTTGTTGGCGGATGAAAAACGATTGATTGCTGACTTTCGCTGTTGGCTATTTTTAGCCGGTTGATTATTCAAACGGTGCGAGCGTTGGCAACATTGGGCAGCACATCGCGGCGTTGCCACCTGAGGGGGATCACTCCGAAAACATAAGGAGGTCCATGTCCTCAACAACATCAAAGCATGCAAAACGGGTGCATCATCATAACAATGTAGAAGTAGTAGACGCCGAATTAACCGAACAAAGATCCACGAACTTCCAACAAAATAACATATAATGTGTTATTTAGTTTCTGAAAAAAAGCTCCATGAAATTTAAAAAAATATAGCTAATTTGTTAGTATGTATGTTTCTTTTACCAAACGAGGTTTCAGACAGGGTGACTATTTATCGTGTGACTTTTTTAACCTATTGCAGGAGAAAATAATACGAGCTATGCAGCTGAATAGAGAAGGTACAATCTTCTATAAGAGTATACAGCTACTGGCGTACGCCGATGATCTTGACATTATTGGCCTCAACAGCAATGTCGTGAGTTCTGCTTTCTCCAGACTGGATAAGGAAGCGAAGCGAATGGGTCTGGTAGTAAACGAGGGCAAGACGGGCTCCCACGTCACTGTTTGACAGTCATAACGTTGAAGTCGTAGATAACTTCCTCTATATTGGAGCACCAAGAACAATGTCAGCCTGGAAGTTCAACGCCGAATCACTCTTGCCAACAGTTGTTACTTTAGACTGACGGTGCGGAATTATGGACGATGACCACATCTGATGAGTCGGCGTCGGAAGTTTTCGAGAGAAAGGTTTTGCATAAGATTAACGGTTCTCTACAAGTTGATAACGACGGATACCGCTGCTGATGGAATGATGGGCTCTCTATATTTCTACTACACATACACGTATGTATGTCTACTTTCTCGTATGCGCTGTGGAGGTGAACGCCCTATACTAGCCCCCTTTCCAGTGAGATGAAAACCCTCAGTGGAATATAACTAAGTGTTCGTGAGGTGAGAACCCTCAGGGACACTATATTTGCCGGTGGTGTTGATCTCACGGGCAAGTGTACCTATCGACGACACAAAGGCTACTTAATTTTAAATTTAAATTTTCCTCACCTTTTATACAATTCTGCGCGCAGGCAGAATGTTGTTTTATAAAAAAAATTTATCGATATGGACAGTTTCAAAGTCCAGTCTTATTTATTTGAAAAGGCCCAGATCAGAAAGGTCATTTAGGAAATCATGAGCATTATTTCGAGTTGAGCTAGGTACTAGTAAACTGTCATTAAAATTCCATGATACACAGGATAAATTGCGCCTATTACAACATTATCAGATGTTTTAGTAATGAAAATAATGATTTTAACCTTGACGACTGGAGAGAGTAAGTAGAAAAGTCAGAATTTGAATATAAGTCTTTCAGCTTAGTGTTCAAACCTCTTACGTTTTGGTGGTAAATATTCAAGTTAATATCTGTTATCAGTTTTTTGGCTCAGAGGAGGCTAGAGGTAATTGAACAAGATTGTTTCTAATATTTCTTTGCTTTAAATCAAACTCTCGAACAAAACCACCATTCAGCCGAAATGATGACTTCATAAGTATGTAGAAGCAATCAGCGGAAACGTCTAATTTAAAGGAAGCTATAGATCATTCATAAAAAAATTGAACTTGCCAACTCCAAACTGTTTGTATTTAATTTGCCTGATGTATAGGATCGCACGTCATCCGCAGTTGTATCTTTTGCAAACCGCGATAGAAATACGGACTTCCTTTTAGGAAAAGGGTCAAGTGTAGAGGGAAGTGGACTTGATGGCGGATAGTTTGCTACTTCCAATGTCTTAGCGGTAGCTCTAGTTACACAACCTATAGGGTTTGGCGGATTGTGTCCTCCATGGCAAGGGGAATTAAATGACATCAAGTCTTTATTATACCACTGAAAAAAATATTTTAAAATTTTTCAAAATTGTTTTCTAAGGGGGCTTTCATTTCACTGTAGTCTGTGAAATCTTTTTCTCCGTAACTCTTTTTTAAATATAGAAAAAAGGAAAAAGTCACTGGGAGCCAAGTGGTTAGCATTGCTTACTGCTATTCGGAAGGGCCGGGTAAGACCAATATCCAAAAGTTATCGAAAATTAATCTAAATAAAAAATTAAGATAAATTTTTTAATTGCGGTCGAGCCTCGGCAGGGAATGTCAACCCCTCCGAGTGTATTTCTGACATGAAAATCGAAAACTACTCGTAAAAAACCCATCAGCCGTTCGCTGGCGGCTTGGTATAAACCATTTGTTAGAAAAACATCAAGAGGCAAAACACAATTTGGAGGAGGAGCTCGGCCGAAAATCGAAAATATATGCATATATATCTATATAATCCCCAAGACTTAAAAAAGAAAATGTAAACATGCAAGGCGTCCTCCGCCCCTCATAATTTGTCCAAAGTAATTTTCTAAATTGTCTTAACAAAACTGTTTCGTCTGTATGTTTTGGAACCATGAATGTGGCAAGAAACGTCACAACCATTTCAATCTACTTACATATACGAGGTGTGACAATTAAGTAATGAGACTGATTCCATAAAAACCCCTTCAAAGTAGCCCCCTTGGGCAGCTATACAACGATTCCAGCGCGTTTTCCATGCTTCGTAACATTTCTGGAACGCTTTGACTGGATGTCCTCTATCGACTCAAAATGGGTTCCTTTGACCACTGATTTTGTTCTAGGAAACAAAAACAAGTCACAAGGTGACATATCGGAATAAGGCAGTTGTTGTCATATGATGAAGAATCCAGTAACGAGCGATCATTCGCAATCTTTCGAGTACTTGGTGATAGTAGACTTGATTTACGGTATGCCCCGGTGGAAGAAATTCTTTGTGGACGATTCCACATCTATTACAAAAAGGCAATAATCATCATTTTCACCTTCGAATTGCTCATGCGAGCTTTACTTAATCTTAAACTCTTTATGCCATCTAAATACCTGGGCACGACTAAGAGTACTATCACCATGCACTTTTACAATTTTAGCGTACGTGTCCGAAGCTGTTTCGCCCAATTGCTGCAAAATTTTATCGCGACGCGTTGCTCTTGATTTCGTTTTTCCATTTTTGTGATGAGCACCACGAACATAAATACGTTTACTCAACACGACACAGCAGGCGAACTAAACAAGCTAGAGCGATGGCAAATAAATATATCAATGGAGAGGAGAAGAATGCTTGGAGAAGGTAAATGTCGGAGGGCAATATAATCAATCTCATTACTTAGTTGTCACACCTCGTATTAAGGGGGGACATCTGAGTAACTCAAAAAAAATAAGCGGATTTTCTGGAATTTTTTTTGACCAAACGAAAGAGCCAATCGAAATTTTGTAAAGTAGGTTTTATAATATGCGATCCGATGTACAAAATATGATTTTTTGAAAGAAATCGAAAACAAAATGGCGGCTGTGCAGCATTTCTTCGTAGGCCCTATTTTTGGGAAGGGGGTCCATGGCCGGAAAGCTAACGTCCTTAATTGTTGATCTGGAACAAAAAATAAAGTTTTGTTAGTTTCTATACATCAACAGCTATCGACACACGTAGGATTTTTTAGATATATTGATTTTTCGCAAAATGGTGCGTGATCGAAAAAAAAGTTCAAATTTTCACGAGGAAAAAAGTCCAAAAATTGTTTATAAAAAAATTATAAATTAAAAAAAATTATACGTGTGTCGATAGAGGAAGGAATTTTGAATATACTGTCAAAATTTCAGATCGATCGGTTAAGATTTGCTCGAGTTATGTTTCCGGCCGTCTAAAAAAAAGTGGTTTCGAGAAAAACGCGTTTAAAGTTATTATATATATAGAATATGCCTATGAGGCATTGCCGCAGAATAGAAAATTTGGACATTTAGACACTTTTGCCGGATTCTATCTTGGGGTATATTATTTTTAAGATCCTAAAGCATCTTTTAAACGAAAAAAAAATTTTTTGATTTTTTCAAAATTTTACTCAGATGTCCCCCCTTAAGAACCCAACGCTTGATATAATTAAAAAAAGAAATCAGAATCATCTACTACCTTAATTGTCTTCAAAAGTCTAGTAGCCTCATCTAAAAATGGCACCTGCTCCGATGTCGCTGAGAACATGAAAACTACTGCTATTTAAGATATCGAAAAATATGTTCCGTGGTATTCAAAAATTTGATAGAAGTTAAAGTTAAAATGCTTTAATTATAAATGAATATCATTCCTGAAGCTACTGTGCCACTCACAACCTAACTAACTAGCTTGACGCTCATGTTTTGAAAATTATTCGACGAAATATGAGCTTCTATCAACTTAGGAGTCCAACAAATTCTTATTAAAAACTACTTTACTTTTTGAATTTTCAAGGTAGTTTCTAGTATTTATCAAGAGTTGGGGGCTATCATTAAAAAGTAAAATACTTTTGCCATTTACCTCAAAGTATGAATGATTCTCTGGAATTCTTAAAATTCTAATTAAATTAAGAAAATTTGATCCTTCGTCGCAATTATTTTGTAATTGTGTTATTGCCTCAAAAACATATTCTATTCTACAAGATCTATGGAAAATAAAATAAGACAAGGGATGGGCTCAAGGTGTTCCACCTCTTTGTACCATAAGAGTCATTACACCGTTTCCTGTTCTATGCGAACGATTTTCATCGCATTGGTTCTCAACTATTACTATTTACTATTTTATCAAAATTCGGCAAATGTTCTATATGGCTTTTAAAGTGCCATTTCATCACACAAAATTGCATCTTTCCAATTTTCCCTTAAACTATATCTTGAAATTGTCGAATATCTTCGCTAACTCTTCCAACTGAAATTTGTTTGAGTAGCCTTCTCAAAAATGTTATTATTTCCCTACAATGTCTATAAGTTCATTACTTCCTCCTCGGCTTCTTCTGCTATATACGTACCACAGATGCTAAGAAGATTACCCGAATGAATAATGGATTCTGAGCTATCTTTTTCAACTGGGCAAAAATCCTCAGTCAAACTCCGAAAATGGATTTGGATAAAAAAATCAAAATATTGTGACTAAATTAAATGTTTATCAATGTAATATAATATTATTATTATTAATGTAATATAATATACGGAAATTCGTATCACACTAATTTTTTCAGTCCCTTTTGGTGGGTCTTATAGGTATACATTTAGATACGGACAATTGTATGTTGCATGTTCTAGGGTTGGCAAACCAAATAACCTTTTTATTTGCATGACCGCTGGTAACACAAAAAATGTTGTATACCCTCAAGGATTTAGTAAATAAACTTATGAAGGAAAGATATCCCATGTTCCTAGTTTGGTACATTCAATGAGTATGTGCCACAGCAAAGCGTTGCGGTTACAGCTAGCTTAGTTACAGATTTTTTTTAATTAATTCAGCAAGTTGAGTTAAGCCTCGACTGAATACCAGTGCCATCATGTTGTTGCAATGCATTGAAGAAAACGAAGTATACTCGAGCATACCGAGTGGAGTTCAGACAACGAGCGGACTTCGGAAAAAAGGCCGGTTATAGTAGGTGTTGGATAAAAAACGAATCCAACATTGAAGCGTAAGAAAATTTATGCTGGTCGTGATGGTGGTATCCAATGACGGCAATTTGCGTTAATTGCATAAAGAATTGTCATGCTGGGAGCGTTATTGGCATGATCGCTTCTTCTGTGATTGCGCTGCCGGAACACTTACCAGTGTCAACTGCAAGACGAGACCCCTTTTTAAATTGCCCTTGTTTTGAATAACCACGCCGTTTTTTGGAACTTCGGATATTTACGAATACACCAAGAAATACTGACTAGATTAAATTTCATCAATCGAAAGTTATTGTAATTATGATAATTTTAAAATGAATTAGCTATCAATTATGTTTTTGTTAAAATCATTATAGTTTTACTTCCTACTTACTTACTTTACTGGCGTAAACACCGCTTACGCGATTTGAGCCGATTTAACAGCATTGCGCCATTCGTTTCTTCTTTTTGCTGTGTGGCGCCAATTGGAAATACCAAGTACAGCCAGGTCCTTCTCTACCTGGCCCTTCCAACGGAGTGGAGGTTTGCTCTTCCTCTGGTTCCATCTGCAGGTACTGCATGGGAAACATTCAAAGCTGGAGTATTCGTATCCATCCGGACCACATGGCCTAGCCATATTCGCCGTTGCCAGGAAGAGGATCATAAATCTTACGCAAAACTTTTCTCTCGAAAACTCCTAACGCCGACTCATCAGATGTTGTCATCGTCCATGCTTCCGCACCATATAGCAGGATGGGAACGATGGGGGACTTGTAGGGTTTGGTTTTCGTTCGTCGAAAGAGGACTTTACTTTTCATTTGCCTACTAAGTCCGAAGTAGTAGTAGTCCAGTGATTTTGCGTTAGCTTTCTATGCTGACATTATTATTGGTGTTGAGATTGGTTCCTAGACAGACGAAATTTTCTACGACCTCGAAGTTATGACTGTCAACAGTCAATGAGTATTTATTTGATGACAGGAAATATTTAGTCTTGCCCTCGTTCACTACCAGACCCATATCCTTCGCTTACCTATCCAGTCTAGAGAAAGCAGGACTCACGACGCAGTTATTGAGGCCTGTGATATCACTGTCAGCTGCGTATGCCAGCAGCTGTACACTCTTATATAAGATTGTACCTTCCATATTCAGCTCTGCAGCTTGTATTATTTTCTCCAGCATTAAATTAAAAAAGTCACACGATAAATAGTCACCTTGTATGAAACCTCGCTTGGTATCGAATGGCTCGCAGAAATCCTGACGGAGCTTTCAGTGTTGCTTAACGTCAGATTACAAAGCCGCATAAGTTTTGCGGGGATACCGAATTCAGACATAGCGGCGTAAAGGCAGCTCCTATTCGTGCTATCGAAGGCGGCTTTAAAATCGACGAAGAGGTGGCGGGCGTCGAGATTTGGCGCATGGTGAATATCTGGTCAATGGTTGACTTAGCATGTATAAAGCCACACTGATAAGGTCCAATCAGTTTGTTGACGGCGGGCTTTAGTCTTTCACACAAAACGCTCGACAGGATCTTATAGGCGATATTAAGGAGGCTTATCCCACTATAATAGATCAGCCGGTAGGCCGTCAGCTCCAGCCGCTTTGTTGTTTTTAAGCGAGCGATTGCTATTCTAACATCTTCGTGGTCAGGTAGTGAAACGTTTTTTCCATCGTCGTCGATTGGGGTTTCTTCTAATGCTATTAACTTTCGAAAGTTACATGTATGTTTAATAAACATTGAAAAGTTGATGAAAAAAATTAATTTTATACAGAAATCTTACTGAGATCACTTCTATGTTTGCGTCCTCCTTAGCACCTCATTGTTCCTCTTGCTGTTCGGCTCCAACCTGGTTTTTTTTTGCTGGTACTTCCACCAAGAAAAGAATAAATGATAATTTTGTAATCTTTAAGTTTAAGAATATTCGAAACATACCATTCAGCAGGGTAGCTTTTATGTTCTTTCAAACAATACTTCCTCTCGTAGTATATACATTTTGCATGTGTTTGTTTGTGTGCCATTACTCGGATAGCAGCATGCATTTCTTAAACAAAGTGAAAGGTCCTGATATTTTCCTAGCTTTTCACTTAATTTTAATCACTGTTTTTAAAATCTATGGAATGTAAACATGTATGTATATGTATATGTATGAATATGCACTTAAATTCAAATCTGTTTTGGCCAAGCAATACTTATTTGTATACAAATGCGCCACAATACGAAAGGAGAATTTCGTAGTGATTGACAATTGTGAACTTTACATTCTATAATTAAATTTGCACGGAGTAATAATTTTGAAAGCAGAAAACCATTAACATAAATGCGTACATATGTTTGTACTCCTATATACGTTTCATTACTCAGCTCAGCTCTTCAATTTCGTCCATTTAACCTTCGGAGAACGTTATTTTGACCTCTAATTTCGTTTTAATTTGGCTGCAATTTAGTTTATTTTGTGTTGCTTCATCGCGTATTTTTTGAAGGAGTGTCAATTTTTTGTCGCCGTCCTTATTCTATAATTAGTGCTTTTTTTACCAAAATTACAGATTACGTATTCTGACTTCCCTATTCTTCTTGCAATCACACGATTTGAATACGATTCTTCCTTTAATAATTTAACTGACACTCGTTCTTCTTGCGTCAAACAAGATCTTTTAGGCATGATCTAAATTATCAATAATAAACATCTAATTAAATAAAGCTCTACACTGAAAACCCTACTTCCTCTTTTATTTATTACATTCCGTCAAATAAAAAACAAAAAAATGTCACATTGAAGCCCATCTTTTAAAAAAAATATGAATTTTTCCAATATGCGCTTATACGAATGTCTACGTTACTACTTTGATGTTACTTCTATTTTGATTTGTCTGCTTAAACAAGTACCGTTACATGCCAACTTACTATCGCCAATCATTGGTGTAGTATTACAGTAATTTGCAGATCAAAATCTGTTTTTCGAAGTAATGTGCTTTTTCGAAAAACCACTTTATAAGGAATATAAGCCCGACCTAAAATAGAAACCAGCTGAAATGACAACACGCAAACAATCTATGAATTGAGGACAGGCATCTGAGAATACAACTTGTAGACGATTAAACGAGTTCTCTAAAGGTTCCGCTCCTACTCCTCTAAAGTTCGTAGCACTTGCAAAGGTGGTTTAAGGTTTCAGTTTCTCCCATTGACTTTTTATCTTTTATTGGCCATATCACCCCAGTTTGCAATCATTGAGACTTTTCCATCTTAAGTTAACATCTGTGATTAATAACTGATAGTGAGCTAATAAGTGGAGAATGACAGCTCAAGCTCTTCCATAATAATGAAAGTGAAGAGAAGAACACTTCTTAGCTTATTTATCATCTCATTATCGACTATGAGGCCAGATGCTTATTTTTCTTCAGCGCTTTAGCAAATGTAGGGGGTAAAATACGCTTTAAGCAACCTTTGCTCCCCTCCGAGTTCAGTTATGTTGCAAAAATTTCCACGTATAACCTTTCATTATTTATGCATTCACAACTATCAATCCGCAGCAATCTCTTTAACTATTAGTATGCACCGCTTGCTATCATACGAGTATAAGGTTTGTGCGACAGATACTTCGTATACTCTATAATTCTGCATGAAGGAGGACTTTATGTCCTCTACATCATCTAAGAGAAGTTACTCGATCAATGAACACATGATAGATGCAACTAAAGTCGACACTATATTATTGAAGACACCCTCATTACCAAAAAAAAAGAGATAGATCTTTCGATTTGCGATATAACTGTGTCCTCGGATATATAAGAGCTGCATTATGAAAAAGGGCATATTAGGTATTGGGAGGAACGTCTTGCCGCATAAAAGTGAGAATTTTCAAGATAGGTATAAACCCTCTATGAGCGCCACGATGACACTATGCTTGGAGGTTTCAACGGCATACATAATGAAGCATCTATTAACGGGTTGAGGATGTCTGTGGAGCCATATAAACAGATAGACGGGAATGTCTGGGCTAATTCAAATAATTTTCCGATTTCATGAATGGTATAAGATTGTAAAGTTATCCTTACTACCTAGAAGTACTTGAACAGCTATGAACGGCTGGATCTCTAATATGAGGATCGACTGATTAATGACATGGGAATAAAGAGAACTTGTAAGTGCGGCTTTTTGTGTGTTCCAAAAACCAATGTCGAAGAAATGCATACATAAATAAATGGAAAATTATCGTAATTTTTGTTTGTTTGTATGTATGAATCACACTTCTTGCTGCCGGAATCAAAGCAAGCTGTAATGTTGTTTTGTTAAAATTAAATTTATTTCGTCTATGTATTCTATTTGTTGACCTTTAAGTGATCAAACGTAAGTAAATTGAAATAGTAGCAGAGGTAGACCAATGTAACAAAGCTATATAAAAGGATTGTGCTTTCATGTGCATCTCAGATTTAAAAGCGGAAATTAAATTGAATTACATGCGGGCATCAAGTTTTTAAAATGGACACGGTGAGTGCTGGCGGTTACACTCGGACGTTTTTAATCTCGCTTGAACGAGAACGCCATTTAACGAAGGCACTTACGTATATTCGAGGTGAACATTTTGCTTATTGTTTTAAATAGAATTCTTGTTAAATACAATAAATAAGCTAAACACATCTATACCATTAACTATGGACTATGTACGAGTACATAAGAGTCATAACTGAAACCGCCTTGTAGTGGTTTATTTCTACGGGGATGAACTAACTCACTTTAAGGTGTAAACCGTAGTTTCGAATGCTCCCAGTAGAAGTACAGAACAATTGCTTTCCTCCGAAAAACACTAGCTAAGGCCACGAAGGTCAATAGTATGTGGCTCGAGCAAACACCGTAACTTTATAAATCAACGAGAAAAGTAAAAAATCGAGAATCGGGCGTTCTTTCACCTTACCATATTTTTCAAAGAAGCCGCTTTGTATTCAAGGGGTGCCCGCTAGTCGGGCAGGGAAACAGCTATTCCAATGTTACCTGCATAAATTCAGTATACTCCGGACATCAGCCATAAGTACACCACTCTGGGTTCTACAAGAGTTTGATCCGCTCTTGTAACTTCGCCGTAAGTCGCCGTATCTTTTCGTAGAATTTTCGAGCATTACCCTTATCGGCAAGCTTCATAGCCACTCATCTCGGTCACTTTCGTTTTTTGTCTGCACATGAGTGTTGCTTATCTCTTCAATTTTCGGTATCTATCCTACCGTGCGGGCAATTTGATTTTTCTCCCCTTCCCACGATTGCTTTATTTTATTGACTCAAAATTAGTTTTTTCAAATATTTCTTGAATATTATATTATATGTAATTTAATTTTTTGGAAAATGCAAATAAGACAAAAATATCCAGAAGGGGGCATTCGATGTTTTACAAAAGTACTCCATTTCACCCTTCGGAATTATGCTCTCTTGTTAAAACATTTTATATAATCTTAGTTAAACCTGCCTTTTAGAAGTTCTTTGAAAACAACAAAAAAAAAATTCCCAAGTGAAATCGTGTTTAATATAATTTGGAAAAGTGAATTTTATATCCAAACTTGCTCTTACTTATTTTTGTATTCTACTGCACAGTGGAACAAAAACAAGTATATTTTTTGGGAGTAAAAATTAAGCTTTTTCGATGTCAAGATCATAAAATGAATAATATATATACATATAATATATTATTGGTCCTTTTTAACCGCTGAAGCGATTTTCGGTCGAGCACCTCCTACAGTTTCTGATGTGTGTCTTGATGTTTTGCAAACACAGAGCATGACGGTAAGGTACCTCAATATAATGACTTTCCCGATTTAACAAATTCTTCGTAATCCCTTAGAATTCTCCATTAGAGACAACGAAAAATATACATTTATGGTATATTGCGAAGAACTTCTTTATAACGCACTTTTAACTATCAAGAAAAAGTATAACTACCTCTAATTTTGTCAACCCTAAACCTTTATATAAACACTGTTGCTCGTCACTTTTGTTAAGGATTTAAGCTGAAATGGCACATAAACTTTAAAGGTTCGCAGGAAACCAAGGCCAAAGCCGGTCTCAGACAACGGGCCGTAAACATGTTATACAACTTCTGCGCCGCTGTCACGAAACCACTTTTATAACGGACTGGGATCACGGCGTGCGAGTCAGTCGAGTTTGGGACGGGTTTAAGTTTAGATTAATTTTAGTTAAGTATTAGTCTAGTTTAATTGTATTTGATCACTTGTGTTTAGTTAATAAATGATTGTAAAAGGATAACCAATTGTTTCCTTAGTGGAGCTGATGGCTGATATATTTTTTTAAGTGTAATAAAAAATAAAGTTTTAACTTAAATATACAGAAGGAAGTGGTTGAAGGGGATATACCAGTGGCGAGACAAAAGTGTCACAACCGGAAGCCCATCCTTCAGGAAAAGGCTCATCTTCAAAACTTCAGAAATGGAAACGAGATTGTTTTTCGACAAATTTTTTTGGCGAAAGTAGTCGTATTGATGAAAAAGTATGCGATGATTGGAAAGACATTGTGACCGAACTGACCGCAGGATGCAATTTGACGCCGATGAAACTCAAATTTTTACCTGAAAAAACCTTATCATTCAAAGGCGACAAATGTAATTGCGGAAAAAACAGCAATCTTCGATAAACAGTACTGTTGGGAGCAAATTATACTGGGACCTACAACTTAAGCCACTCATTATCGGAAAATATCAAAAACAGCAATTTTGTAGAGATTTCAATAACACGTTCAACCGTAAAGATTGAATTTTGCAATTGGCTTAAAGGCTGGATAAAGAGATGAGGAAAGAAAACAGGAATATTCTTATGTTCATCAGTAATTGTACTGCACCCGAGGAAATTCCTAACCTGAAACATATAAAAATAAAGTACTTGGCTCCATATACCACTTCGAAACTACAACATGTGGAGCAAGGCATGAACCAAAGCAAACAAAGAAACAAAATACATTATAGATAGGAAGATGTTAGTTGATTTCTCGTGGATGTTGAACGCCAAACGCCAACTAGAATTGACGCTTTACAAGCCATGTGGATGATCACCAGAGCCTAGAATCTGGTCACTTAAAATACCATTGCCAATTGCTTCAAGAAAAATGGTGTTCGTGCATGCAACCCTACTTAGCACTCAGAAACACCGCGAGATGTCGCTGATAAGGAATCCACAAAAATGTCCATTCACTTGCGGAATATTTCCAGATGGTACCGTTTACCAAAATTTCCATTTGTTTTTACATGTCTATAAAAGACCAAGGTTACCGTTTTGACGGTCTCTTTTTTCATTTACCAGCCCTATCAGCAACATCTCCGGTGAGTGTATATTTTTGTGTTTTGTATATTTTTCCTTTTCTTTAGAAATATATTTTGTATATATTTATATTTTTATTTCAATAAATAATTTAACTGGTCGTAAGTGACCCTTTCAAAAAAAGAAGGAAGATTTTTATTCTTTCAGTTTTCGGCGAAGACCGGCACCTTCCAAGATCCCCGCTTCCGGAATTCAGGAGGAATTCCGGCCCCCTTAAGTCTCGAAAGAACATGGTCCTTCGAGCCGGATCTTGCTAGAAGACTACGAAAGTTATTTTTTCTTATTAATTTTCTTTTATTTTATTTATTTTTTTTTAATACTTTTTTTCACTTTTAATTTTTTCGTTTTGTCTTTTTTTTAATTAATTCAAAATTAAAATCTTGGCCAAGTCGCACACTGGCAAACAAAAAACAAAAAAAGTTAAAGTCGATGTAACATCCCTGCAAGTGTACACTCTGGAAGAGTTGTTTTACTTCGTACTGTACATGGACAGTACAAGCGAGAGTTTCCGTTTTGCTTTTTATTGCTGCAGAATATAAAAAAAAGAACAACAGGAGTGGGAGCCGTCGTTGGAGTCGCCATCAGTGGCAATATCCCGTCATCGGCCCGGTGAATTTTGAGGAAAGGCATCCAACGAGGTAAGTAAAAGTATATTTGCAGCATTCCCCACGTATATATATAAAAAAATTATAATTAATAACAGTAACCAAAAAAAAAAAAAAAAAGTGCGCGAAATAATATTTAATAAATAAAAATAAAAAGTGCGCGAAATAATATTTAATAAATAATAATAAAAAGTGCGCGAAATAACAATTAATAAATAATAATAAGAAGTGCGCGAAACAATAATGAACAAATAATAATAAAAAGTACGCAAAATAATAATTAATAAAAAATAATAAAAAGTGCGCGAAATAATATAAAGTGTGTGTGTAAACCCCAAGAAAAGGCAAAACAAGGGGTGTTAAAAATTAACAAAAGTGCGCGAAAATTGCCATAAATATATATACAAATATTGCAAATTGGGAAAATTCCCATAAAAATTATTGAAAAAAGGCAATATAATCGCATAAGTGTGAAAATAGGGAAATTCCCATAAGAATAGAGAAAAAAAGGCAATATAATTGCGAAAAAAAAAGGGCACGAAAGAATACATATACGGAGTACATATGTACGTGTGTGCAAACCCCAATAAAACGAAAAAAAAAGAAAAAAGGTGTTAAAAAATTACAAAAAAGTGCGCGAAATTCGATATATATATATATATATATATATATACATACATGTGAAAAACGGGAAAATTCCCTGAAAATATTGAAAAACGGCTAAATTACAAAAAAAAGTGCGCGAAAAGTGAAATATATATATATTTATACATGTGAATGTCGGGAAAATTCGCAGATAATATCGCAAACAAAAAAAAAGCAATATAAATTTGCTAAAAGTGCGCGAAAATTGATATATATATATATACACGTACATGCATGTGAAAAACGGGAAAATTCCCTGAAAATACCAAAAAACGGCAAAAATTGCTAAAAGTGCGCGGTCATAAGGTGCAAGTGAAGTGAAGTGACCAAGTGGAAGCGCAGGCAGTGACTAGTGAAGTGAAGTTGACTCAGGGATTGTCGCGACACTAGGATAGTGTCATTTAGCAAAGCGCAATCCCAAAGTTTAGTTAGAGCACCAGCAGCAAGGCCCACAAGAACGGCCCACCGTGCAACAAGGCCAAACGTGCAACAAGGCCCATACCAAGGCCCACCGTGCAACAAGGCCCATACCAACGCCCAACGTGCAACAAGGCCCATACCAACGGCCCAACGACTATCAAGTATTAATGAAAGTGAAGGGTAAGTGAACTGTCCAATTTCCAATTTTTCTGACATTGTTTATTTTTTAATTTTTTTTTCGTGTAAAAAAAAATTTTACTTTTTTTCAAAGAAAACAAAAAAAAATAAGATAAAATTTAAATTCGAGATTTTTTTTCGGAAATTTTTTTTTTTTTCGATTCTTATTTTTTGACTAAAAAAAAAAAAAAAAAAATTTACTTTTTTTCGAAAAAAAAAAAAAATTTTAATATTTTTTTTCGTGATTCAAATACGGAAATTTCGGAAAAAAAATTTTTATTTTTCGAGTTTTTTTTTCGATTTTTATATTTTTACTTGAAAGCGTTTCGAGAGCATCAATTACCCGCCTACACTTGGAAAAATTTTTATTTTTCGAGTTTTTTTTTCCATTTTTATATTTTTACTTGAAAGCGTTTCGAGAGCATCAAGTACCCACCTACACTTGGAAAAATTTTTATTTTTCGAGTTTTTTTTTCGATTTTTATATTTTTTACTTGAAAGCGTTTCGAGAGCATCAAGTACCCGCCTACACTTGGAAAAATTTTTATTTTTCGATTTTATTTTCGATTTTTATATTTTTACTTGAAGGCGCTTCGAAAGCATCAAGCCCCGCCTCCACTTGGAAAAATTTTATTTTTCTAGTTTTTTTTCGATTTTTATATTTTTACTTGAAAGCGTTTCAAAAGCATCAAGTACCCGCGTACACTTGAAAAATTTGCTTGTTTTTCGGATTTTATATTCCGACTTGAAGCTTTAAAAAGTCCCCCGTACAAGCGGTAAAACATTTTTCTTTGAAAAGTTTTTTTCTTCGCGATTTTCATTTTGAAAGCTTATAAACCCCCGTATAAAATTGAAAGAATTATTTTTTACTATTCGTAAGCGCGTCGGCCCGTAATCAAATGGCTAATTGAAATGATTTCTTGCGCGCGTGTAATGCATTACTGGAGTTCGAAGAATTGTATGACAACACTCCCAATGCAAGCCATTCCGTTTTTTCCCTGGAAATTCAGAGGGAGGAATTGAAGGCGCTCTGGATAAAGGTCAAGGAATCGTTTGACACTTACTCAAGGAGTCTTCCTCAAGATGACACAGGAGCATCAGAAATGCGGTCAGCAAAGTGTAGGTACCAGGATTGCTACACAGCATACCTAACGTGCGCTGCATTAATGGGAGAAACAATCCACAATCTCACGTTTGTTCAGCAAAGTTCATCGACAGTAAATCCTGTCGTACGAGAGATGGATACGGCACCGCGCCCGAGTATGAATCTACCCCCGTGTGATACCGAAGATTTTTATGGAGATTATATGGCATGGCCATCTTTCAGCGATTTATTTACCGCCATCTATATTAATAATTCGCGTATACGTCTGGTGGAAAAGTTGTATTACCTAATACAAAAAACGCGTGGGGAGGCGAGGGATATTGTTAAAAAATCCCCACTGACCAATGAAGGATTTTCTGCCGCGTGGCAAAACCTGTCCGATCGTTATGAAAATAAGCGAATAATGGTCAACAACCAATTAAAAACGCTTTTCAATTTACCGTCCGTAATGAATGAACGTGGTACAGAAATAAAAAATCTGCAACGTGCAGTGAACAATTGTATCACGGTTTTGCAAATGTACGAAATTGATATCGATAACTGGGATGCAATATTCATTTTCTTGGTATCAAGCAGATTACCAGATACTACTCTAGCTTTATGGGAACAAGGCATCATAAATAAGGCCGAAATTCCGAGGTGGGAGGAATTAGATCAGTTCCTTACCAATAGATTCCAAACTTTGGAGACGGTATCTGACATACAAAGTTCACGTTCTGCCAGGTCTTCATCAAATAAAGCCTCCCAGCCACAGTTCAACAAGAAAGTTTCAGCCCATGTTGGCCAATTCGCTCAATCGGCATGTAGGTTGTGTTCGGATAAAACACATGTTCTGAAGAGTTGTCCGAAATTTTTGGCAATGAAGGTCGATGATCGGGTAAAAACGGTTCGAAAATACAATTTGTGCATGAATTGCCTCGCACATTCTCACATCGCAAGAGACTGTAAGAGTCCATTCAACTGTTTAAGTTGTCATCAAAGACACCACTCTCTACTACATCGTTACCCCACTGGGAACCGAATCACGATACAGCCATCACGGCCAACTACAGACAACAAACGATCTCTTCAACCATCGGGTAGTAATGCGAATGTTCAAGCATTATTTGCAACTAGTGCAAAAAATGTGATTTTGGGCACCGCAATGATTAACATCTGTTACTTAGGAGTGAATTATGTAGCCAGAGCCCTTCTGGATTCAGGTTCGGAGGCAACGTTCATCACTGAGTGGTTGCAAAAACGCATCGGTTTGCGAACTCAAAGCGTTGACACCCAAGTAAGTGGAATCAGCACTACAGTTATAGCTAAGGTGCGTAAAGTCGCACATTTCGTTATAGGTTCTCCTATATACCCCCCGTTTAGAATCGAGGCAAGAGGCCTGGTTCTACCCCAATTGACAGGAGACCTCCCCAAATTTACAGTAGATCAATCACAGATTGAGTCTCTGCTCCCACTTAAGCTAGCTGATACCCACTTCTTTAGGAGCCAACAAATTGATGTCATAATCGGCGCTGACTTATACCCTTCAGTGATTAAGAGCAAAATAAAGAAAAACGTTCTAGGTTCACTTTTAGCACAGGAAACGGTCTTCGGATGGATTCTCACTGGGACTCTGATTCAACGACCTTCAAGGCAAGAATCGCACTGCTCGACTTATTTCACGGAAGTAGCTGGGGAACAGCTAACACGATTTTGGGAGTTAGAGGAACTCCCCAACAGGAAAAAGCAGATGAATCTAGAGGAATCATTCTGCGAAGAACAATTCAGACGGACTACCGTGAGGAATGAAGAAGGACGATATGTGGTGTCGCTGCCATTCCGACAAGAATTTCCGACAGATATCAACTTGGGAAAGTCGAAAAGCAGCGCGATTCAACAATTCTTGCGAAACGAAGCAGCATTGCTGAGAAGGCCTGAACTCAAGAACGAATATGACAGAGTGCTACAGGAATACATTCAGATGGGTCATATGGTACGAAGCCAAGATGCTATACGGGACCAGTCCCAGGATACATACTACCTCCCTCATCATGCAGTGATAAAGCCGGACAGCACTACTACCAAAGTACGAGTGGTTTTCAACGCCTCTGCGCCATCATCTAACGGAATCAGCCTAAATGACGTGCTTCACCCGGGGCCAGTACTTCAAGCTGATCTCGTCTGCCTACTGTTAAAGTGGCGGTTCTTCAAGTATGTCTTCAACGCCGACATCGAGAATATATATCGGCAGATCCGCTTACAGTCAGATAACACACGATACCAAAGGATTGTCTACAGAGGATCCCAGAACGAGGAGTTACAGGACTACGAACTCTTGACGGTGACATTTGGCGTGAATTGTGCCCCGTACTTGGCTATAAGAACCCTTCTTCAGTTGGCAGACGACATCGGCGACCGCTGGCCCTTAGCAGCAGGGGTGCTGAAGAACTATATGTATGTAGATGATGTCCTGGCTGGTGCTCATGATAGTAAGAGTGCCATTCTAATCCGTGATCAGCTTATAGAATAACTAAAAAAGCGCTGGATTCCCACTTAGGAAATGGACGGCAAATTTCAGAGGAATTTTAGACGACCTGCCAAAGGAGCACCTACTAAAAGAAGAGTTTCTGGAAATCGACGATCTGAGCGAAGCAAAAATGCTGGGCATAAGATGGAATGCCGCTCAGGATGCTTTCTACTTTAATGTTCAATATATTCAGGTAAGACATAGCTATTCCAAGAGGGAAGTGCTATCATCCGTAGCTAAGCTGTTCGATCCAGCAGGTAGCAAAAATTCTCATGCAAAAATTCTCATGCAAGACATTTGGCTAGCGAAAATAGACTGGGAGGAAAGCCTACACCGAAATCTTTACTTACGTTGGGAACAGTTCCTAAATAATTACATATATATTGCGGACATACGCATTCCAAGATGGATTCATTTCACCCCTTGGGCCGAAACAGAGTTTCACGGTTTCTGTGATGCCTCCGAGAAGGCATATGCGGCAGCTATATATGTAAAAGTTAAGGAACGTAATGCAGATAAGCCGTATATTCACTTACTTGTAGGTAAGACCAAGGTAGCACCCGTAAAAACCATATCGCTTCCACGATTAGAGTTATGCGGAGCGCTGCTACTATCCGAATTAATTAACACTTTGCTCCCACAGTTTGAAATCGCTCAACCGGTCGTACACAAATGGACCGATTCTACCATCGTGCTTTCGTGGCTGAAGAAACCTCCATGCTCCTGGACAACATTCGTAGCGAACAGAGTCGCAAAAATTGAGGAACTAGTTGGTACGTCAGGCTGGCAGCACGTAGATTCTTCCGACAACCCAGCAGACCTTGGCAGCCGAGGAGTGTCACCTCAAGAGTTAGCCAAAAGTAGGCTATGGTGGCATGGACCAAGCTGGTTAGAAAAACCACAAGACGAATGGCCGTATCACGAAAAGGAGCTGTATCTGAACACCGAACTGGAGCAAAAGGGTACCAGAGTCCATACGACAATTGTAAACGAACAAGAAGACATTCTGGAGCGATTCTCGGACTTCTCCCGAGCGTTGCGGATAGTCGCCAACATTTTCAGGTTCTACAAGCGGAGTCACCAAAAACAGCGCCAACCGCTGAAAGAAAATCATCTGGAGATCACCTCAGAAGAGATTCGAGCAGCGAAGAACCGATTGATTCTGCTCGCACAGAAACGGGGCTACGCGGAAGAATATCACACACACTTCGAAGCAGATCAGCGCAAGGAGCTCCATTAAAACTCTCAACCCATTTCTCGACGAAAATGGAGTAATGAGAGTCGGTGGAAGACTTGCGTTAGCCAACTTGCCGTACAATGAGCGTTTTCCAGTGATTCTAAAGGGTGGTTAAATTTCAAGGGCCGATGTTGAATGTGAACCACACCTAAACGCCAAGTTTTTTTCCGAATTTAATTTGACATTTCTCTATTTCAGACTTACTCAATTTGAACCATGGAGAGACACACACACACACAGCTAACGAAACAATGGCTCTTTTGCGCAACAAATTCAATGGCCGTGTTATCTCACGTAAGATCTCCCCCAAGATCATGTGATTTGACACCGTTGGACTTTTTTCTCTAGGGTTATTTGAAAGAAAAGGTGTACGTCGATAAGCCAGCAACAATTCAAGAGCTAAAGGATGAGATAATTCGGCACATTAACGGCATAGAAACTCCATTATGCCTCAGCGTCATCGAAAATTTGGACCATCGTATGGAGGTGTGCCGCCGAGGTCGCGGCGCTCATTTGGCCGATATTTTGTTACATACATAATTGAGTAATACCAATATATCATAATAAAATAAAATTTCAATAATTTCCTAAATAGTTTGTGTTTTATTCAAAACAATAAAAACACCGGCCCTTGAAATTTAACCACCCTTTACCTTACGATTGCCAATTCTCTAGATTACTCGTAAAGTTCTCCCATTTGATTTCGCTCCACGGAGGGAATCAATTAATGGTGAGATTGCTGAGATCAGAATTTTGGATCGTACGGATGAAAAATCTTGTAAAAAGTACTGTTAATAATTGTAAAGTTTGCATCATTCACAGGAAAAAAACGCGAGAAGAAATAATGGCAGCTTTACCCCCAGAGCGTACGGAGCTGACAAGGCCATTCACCAACACAGGCATCGATTTCACCGGGCCGTTTGACATTCGAAACTTCACCGGACGAGCCTGCCTAATTACCAAAGGTTACGTCTGCGTCTTCGTATGCTTTGCAACAAAGGCTATCCACTTAGAACCCACCAGCGATTTGTCTACCTCCACCTTCCTAGCCGCCTTCAATCGATTTGTAGCCCGACGCGGATGTCCACGCAACTTATATTCCGATAATGGCACGAATTTCGTAGGAGCTAACAAAATAATGAAGCAGGACTTCGAAAACTTCGTTAAAGCGGCATCATAACTGACTATCCAATCTTTTACCCATCAGGAGTTGAGCTGGCACTTTATACCTCCCGGGGCGCCACATATGGGAGGATTGTGTGAAGCCGGAGTAAAAAGTTTTAAAACGCATTTCAGGAAGGTGGCAGAATCAATGCGCTTCACGATGGAGGAGTTTTCGACATTGCTAGCCAGAATCGAAGCGTGCCTAAACTCAAGACCAATTAGCCCGCTGTCAGACGACCCCGACACAACGGAACCACTCACCCCTGGACATTTCTTGGTTGGGAGTCCTCTACTCGCGATGGCGGAACCGGAGACAACCGACAACCCGATATCGATCGTCAACCGTTGGCAAAAGATCAAAGCAATTCATCAAGGATTCTGCCGGCGATGGAAAGCGGAGTACCTTAAGGAATTGCAGAAACGCGTGAAGTGGCAATCGCCCCAACGAAACATCGAAGTGGATGACTTCGTCGTTATCAAAGAAGATAACCTCCCCCCGAATGAGTGGCGACTTGGCAGGGTTATTAGGGTCACGACAATCGAGTTAGAGTAGTGGAGATTAGAACAGCGAAAGGAATCGTCACGAGGCCAATCGTGAAATTAGTCTATTTACCAATCCCTAAAGCTTAACTAACGTTCCGATCTCTATTTTCAGAATCACTTCTCCAAATCCTAAACAATGGTCCGTGCACAGAGTGGTAAAAGCACCTCTTTAGGCAAGACTCGCCTGATTTGCCTTGTCTGCCGCAACAATCATCGTCTGGTATTTTGCCGTGAACTTCGAAGGATGGAGCCCGTCGAGAGACTACGTGCTGTCCCCGTACACCGGCACTGCGCGAATTGCCTATCACCGCAGCATACGTCCAAAAACTGTACTTCTGCCAGGAACTGCGACCGATGCGAACAGCGGCACCACAGTCTCCTACACCTCGGTGAGCAGCATCAAAGACAGGAAGACGTGTCGCTAGAGCAGGATGAAGGCGAAGTTACACGGCGCAGACACAACCCGTACAGCGCCAGCTCAATCGACAGTACCGATGAGGAAGTGCTCATCATAGAAGCAGACGAGAACGACCTGCAACCGCCCGTGAACGACACTCCCAGCAGAAGATCGCAACCGAACATTAGACCTCCTCTGTCAAGGATTCGGTCTGCGATCCAGAAAGTGTCGACAATCCCGCCGAGAAGGAACAGCAGTCGACAAACTCAACACAAACGTCGGCGCAACCAGCAACATTCACATCGAAACGTGAGAGACGCCCGAGAACGGATCGTAGGCCAAAGCCGATCCATATCAGGGCATGCTGTCCTCACGCCAACGATATCGGCCAAAGTATTCGCTGCAGGAAAGTGGCACGTTGTTCGCGCTATTGTCGACCCCGGACAAAAGAAGTCGACAATCTCGCGGGCATTAGCGCATCAACTTCACGCGCTACCGAGAGGACGATACGAAACATGCAATCTTGCGCTGAAGGGATGGCGTGAACGCCTCGATGTGACAGCCGTGGTGAAGGCGAGCCTCTCAAGATTTACCCCGGAGCGAACCTTGGACGCAAGAATCCGAGACGAGTTCGACAACATGCGGCTAGCGGACAATAATTTCCACCGCTCAAGTAACGTGTCGCTGATTCTCGGCGCGGAAGTTTATGCGGCGATTCTCCGTCCCGTACTACTGGCAGCTACCCCCACACGACCAGCAGCACAGAACACCATATTCGGATGGATGCTCTCCGGCAGTACGCCGTTCTGAGAAGAAGCGGGTGCAGAAGCAGACTTAGTTTTAAGTTACAATATACAAATGTAGATGTAAAAAACCAAAAATTTGAAATAGAAAAGTGAATTCCAAAAATGTTGAAGTATTTCTTAAATTCAACTTTATGAATTGTAAAAAATTAAATTTTTTAACTTAGTAGTATTTTATATCATATATTGCAGTGTCGCTGCAAGGCGGGCGGCATGTTCGTGCATGCAACCCTATATAGCACTCAGAAACACCGCGAGATGTCGCTGATAAGGAATCCACAAAAATGTCCATTCACTTGCGGAATATTTCCAGATGGTACCGTTTACCAAAATTTCCATTTGTTTTTACATGTCTATAAAAGACCAAGGTTACCGTTTTGACGGTCTCTTTTTTCATTTACCAGCCCTATCAGCAACATCTCCGGTGAGTGTATATTTTTGTGTTTTGTATATTTTTCCTTTTCTTTAGAAATATATTTTGTATATAATTATATTTTTATTTCAATAAATAATTTAACTGGTCGTAAGTGACCCTTTCAAAAAAGGAAGGAAGATTTTTATTCTTTCAGTTTTCGGCGAAGACCGGCACCTTCCAAGATCCCCGCTTCCGGAATTCAGGAGGAATTCCGGGCCCCTTAAGTCTCGAAAGAACAAACTTTCAAAAGCCTGAGTTCGCAGGCTTTGTAAATAATAAAATATGGTTATAATACTTTAACTATAATAAAATAGGTGTTTCAGAAAGAGAAATCTTAACGGTGGTAAACAAACAACTGTTTGTAACTTTTTTCTTATCAAGAAGTACAAAATTGAGATTTAGCTTCTGTAACCACATTGTTGATTCTTTACCTACTTTTACTGATTTCACTGCATTTAATTTTCAGTATTAATGTAAAAAAAAATCTTATTGCCTACCTAATTGTTTTTAAATAGAAAATACATACAGTAATTTGATAAAAAAAATTGTATTATCATTTATTAGTAAAAGTTTTTCGCTATAAGACGATGAGTACGCAATGTTGAGGTGATAAAAACTATGTTTACCTCTTTATAACGAGTTTATACCACCGTAACGTACAACAAATTATTATATAAGTTAACATAGCAGCTAGTATCCAATTAAAATATGCTGCTACCCCTGAAATATATGCTGGGTTAATTGCAAACACAAACGATCGTCATGATCAACATCATTAATGTCGCACAGCAAAAAAAGGGTAATGATCATCAAATATGTTTTTGATAACAGCGTACAAAAACTGGTTTAGCAATAAATAAATTTACTTGTGCTGGAGTAAAACAACAATGGGACTTTGCGAAGGAATGCACAATTACGGTATCTAAGCCAAGCATTGTGTGTTAATGGATAAATAAGCTTAGAGTAAGAAGCATTTAGTTTTAAGAAATTAGTTGTAAAATTGAAGTGAAGCGAGTCGTATCGCTGTAAATAAACTCATTACAAAAATACAATATTTAACTGGCGCCCAACTTCAAGGCCTAAAAGGACGAAGGACCCAATCATCTCTAAGGATCTGGTTGACGTGCATCAACATAGAAGAAGACGAGAAGCCTGAAATTCTTAAGACTACACCCAAATTTATTAAAAACTTGGATCTGCTTGACGTGTATCAACGCAGGAAACCTTATCAATAAAAAAGACGAGGAAGCTTTAAATTCTAAGGAGCTGACTGTACTAAATATTTATTAAAAAAACTGTAAGTGCTATTTCAAACTATTTTCAAGTGGTTATCAGTAAATTTTATTACAAAGATAAAAATAAAAAGCAACATTCAGACAAGTGAATTTGACTAATTAACAAAAAAGTTTATAAAGGTTTTTTGATTAAACCTAATATTAAACTCCCAATTATCAATAAAAATTCGGAATAACTTAAAGAGTGTATTGAATCTTCTCAATCTGTTTTTTTAATAGAGTAAATTTTCAAAATTTTTCTATTTTCAACAAGCATAGCTTGTATTTTCTCATTCGATACTAGTTAATACTATAAAATTTAACTTAATTCTGAAGTTTTGCTCTTGTGAACTATTTCTGTCAAAGCAAATATATTCGAAATATACTTTGTTTAATATATCTACACACTTAAGAATCTGTATTCAAATTGTTTTTTCCACTTTGAAGACAATAATCGAAAACGTTAGCGTATTGGCCTATAATTTATCTTTTCGCGAAGCCTTTCACGTACTTAATTTTTTCCAAATTTTGGACTGCAAGAAGACCTTTTTTCTCAAAAAAATGTATTTAAACAGAGAACAAGTGGTAGAAATCGTCAATGAAACTAATGAGCGTACTAGACTGGAGTTAGTTGAAAAGTTAGATAGTTTAGCTCAAGCAATTGGTCGCCTCCAACCCCCGAGTGTTGAGTCGTACCAACCAGTTTCAATTAATCCTTTAGTTGCAGAACAAAATGCAAGCTTAGACTTAATAAAATCACTACCCGAATTCAAGGGTGATTCCATATCTTATCCAGCTTGGCGAAGCGCAGCAGTATTCGCCATGAATTACTATACAGAGGGATCAGAGAAATACTACGTAGCCATGGGTATATTAAGAAATAGGATTGTTAGTTCGGCCAACTCTATTCTTGCCTCGTTCAATACCGTTCTAAACTTTAAAGCTATTCCAGCTAGATTGGATCAGGAGCATTCAGAAAAGAGGCCATTGTATGTTTTAGAAAACGAACTTAGTATTCTCAGACAGGGCAATTTATGCATTGATGGCTTTTACAGCAAAGTGGAAAAACAACTTTCTCTTATAATAAACACTGGTAGGAGTGATATAATTGCAGCTTTGAATGAACGAGCCAGGGAAAATGCTCTACGTGTTTTTATATCAGGATTGCATAGCCCAATGTGCGATATTCTCTTTTCTGCTAGACCCAAAGACTTACCTAATGCCCTTGCCATTGCTCAGGAGCTACAAACTAACCATAGGCGAATGCAATTCGCGGAAGCCTTTGCGGTAGGTAACACGTTTCGACCAAATAGGCCAACATTAATGCCTCAGCGCCAAGTGATGGATCATAGTAACCAATTGTTCCCACGTTTCAATCATAGTACCGTAACTAGGCCAGCTCCCATGGAAGTCGACAACGGTACAAGTTTCTACAAACAGAGGGCTAACCCTCAAAATACACCAAATGTACCACAACAAAACTTATCGCAACATCAAACGCCCAAATATATTGGTAAGCCACAGCACTTAAATTCTGATTTGCCAGTGGCGTTTAAACGTTCACATGACCAATTACATTCGGGCCGCTCACCATTTCAAAAAATTCAAAAAGTTAATTTTATGCCAGAAGAAACAAGTGATGGCTTTTATTACGAAACTGATTATTTAAACGAAAATGGCAATAACTATATGCCTAATAATGACCAAAATTTTAGTGATGAGTATACCGGTGAGGAGATTAATCATTTAAACTGATATCGCTCCTGCCGTTCATTACAAAAAAAGACAAAAACGGTTAGGAGCTGAGAATTTTGATAGATACAGGTACTTCCAAAAATTATATTAAAGACCTCCCTTTTATTCAAGGTATTAAACCTTTGGATAAACCTTTTAAATTGACATCAATAAACGGACAAAATATAATTAACCGAAAATGCCTAATTAACATTTTAGACCATACCTCGACGTTTTTCTTGCTTTCAAATCTAAAAACGTTCGATGGTATCATAGGGTACGATTTCCTAAAAAGCATTGATGCGAAAATTAATACTGGTAAGGGGTATTTATATTACCGTAAGGGTAAAGTTAAATTACAATACTTATCATGTAATCAGGTTAATTCAATTACAATAGAAGAAGTGTCTGTGCCTCCATTAGTTCAAACGAGATTTCGTCAAATTATAGAAAAGAACAATAACGCTTTCGCCGATCCTAATAGGGCGTTGCCATACAACACCTCTGTAAAAGCCAGGATTCGAACAGATAATAATGATCCAATCTATAGTAAAAGTTATCCATACCCGATTTCTGTGGCCCCATTCATCAATAACGAAGTAAAGGTTTTACTCAGAGATGGTATAATTAGGGAATCGTGCTCGCCATATAATTCTCCGGTTCACGTAGTTAGCAAAAAAGGTTTTGATGAAGATGGTAAGCCTAAACTAAGGATGGTGATAGACTTCAGAAAACTGAACGAGAAAACAATCGCAGATCGATACCCCATACCGGATACAACCGTAATCTTGGCTAACTTAGGTAGATCCAAATTTTTTACAACATTAGACCTTAAGTCAGGGTTCCATCAAATTTTATTATGTGAAGAAGATAGACAGAAAACGGCATTCAATATAAATAATGGAAAATACGAGTTTTGTAGGTTGCCTTTTGGTCTAAAAAACGCACCAAGCATTTTTCAGAGGGCCATTGATGATATTTTACGGCAGGAAATAGGAAAATATTGCCATGTTTATGTCGATGACATAATTATATATTCTCCAGACGAAGAGTCACACCTACATCACATTGATTGTATCCTTCAGAAACTCGAAAAAGCCGGAATGAGAGTGTCTGCCGAAAAATCGAGATTCTTCAAAACTCAAGTGGAATTTTTGGGATTCCTTGTATCTGAGAAGGGCATTAAAACTTGCCCAGATAAGATTTACGACATCATAAATTATGAACAACCAAGAACTCTTCGAGCACTACGTTCATTTCTTGGTTTATCTGGGTATTACCGCCGTTTTGTGAAGGATTATGCTGCCATTGTAAAACCATTGACAGTTTATCTTCGTGGTGAAAATGGGCAGGTGGGTGCCAAAAGTTCCAAAAACGTTAAAATATATTTTGACCCAGACGCCCTATGCGCATTTGAAAAGTTAAAAAAGATATTAGCTTCCGAAGATGTGCTTCTCCAATATCCTGACTATCAAAAACCCTTTGAGCTTACCACGGATGCTTCCTCTACTGCTTTAGGCGCAGTTTTATCGCAAAATGGGCGACCTGTAACGATGATATCGCGAACACTTTCTGCTAGCGAACAAAATTATGCCACCAATGAGCGGGAGCTCTTAGCAATTGTATGGGCATTGAAGAAACTTCGTCACTACTTATACGGAATTAAGGATGTCCATATTTTCACTGACCACCAACCGCTGATATTTGCTATGTCTGAAAAGAATCCCAATTCCAAGATGAAGAGGTGGAGATCATTTATAGAGGAATTCTCTCCTACTTTTCATTTCAAACCCGGAAAGGACAATAAGGTAGCTGACGCACTTTCCCGACAGTTTGCCCACAATTTGGATGATACCGCCTCTAACGAAACCGTGCACAGCGAAGAATCTTCTACTAATACAATTAAAACGGTTCACTGTCCAATCAATCAATTTAAAACTCAGCTTGTGCTCTCAAAGTCTACCTCACTTAATAAATGCACCAAAATACTTTTCCAAAAATATATTCGCCACACAATAACATTTACCACTATTGAAGATCTTTTACAATGTTTAAAAGGCGTCATAAATACAAATGCCACCAATGCAATTCATTGCGATCTTCCAACCCTAGCAGAAATACAAAATACATTAGTATCGGCGTTTCCTGGTACTAAATTTCTCCATACTGAAATCATGGTCATAGATTTACCCAATAAAAATGATCAGTTGGAAGTGATAGCAACAGAGCACAATCGAGCTCATCGTGTCTTACACGAAAATTTTCGCCAAATTTTCAGTAACTATTTTTTTCCAAATATAAAAAAATTATTGAAAACAATGATTGCTAACTGCAAGATATGCTTGGAAAATAAATACCAACGTAAGCCACCTGATCCGGGTATTGGCAAAACTCCTATTCCAAACCTTCCAGGAGAAATTCTTCATTTAGACATTTTTATAACTGGTAAGCAACTTTTCTTGACGTGTGTAGACAAATTTTCTAAATTTGCTATTGTAAAGCCAATTGCTTCAAGGACAACAGTAGACGTTAGGAATGCTTTATTAGAAATTTTGTTAGTATTTAGCAACACAAATACCATCGTTTCTGATAACGAGAAGGCGTTCCAATCGAATAGCATAAAATCGTTACTAAGGGATAATTTTGGAATAGATCAATTCTTCATACCCACCCTTCATAGTGAAAGTAATGGTCAGGTGGAAAGGTTTCATTCCACATTATTAGAAATATCGCGATGCATAAGAGAGCAACAGAAACTGGACGATGTAATTGAATTGGTACTTTTAGCAACATATAAATATAATTATAGCATACACTCGGTAACTAAAACAAAGCCAACCGATGTCTTTCACAATTTCACGGAAGAAAAACTAACTGATATAAGAAAACGACTACTTGAAACTCAGGAGAAAACTTTGCATAGGAATAATAAAGATAAAATATTGAAAACTTATAATCCTGGAGAAAAGGTTTTTTTGAGGCGAAATAAAAGGCTCGGGAATAAATTAGATAAGGTCTTCGTGGAAAAAGTAATCGAAAAAGATCTTGGCACCACGGTTGTGATTAATGGAAAGAGAATCCACAAGAGCAATCTCCGTTAAGCACAATTTCTATTGTTTTTATTATATGGAAACACCATAAATTAAAGAAAAAAACCATTTCTTAATGATTTGAAACATCACATTATTTTTCATAAAATATATACCTACATATACATATATAGTACATAGCATAACTCGATTGAAAACACATATTTTCCATTGTAAATGTTCTAAGTCTAAAACATTGATATCAATAGAATTTAAGCCTTTAATTTGAATCATTATGCTTTGAAAGAAAATGCAACAGCACACCTGAACGAACCGAGGACGTTTCCCGCTTAAGATGGGGAGTAGTTAACATAGCAGCTAGTATCCAATTAAAATATGCTGCTACCCCTGAAATATATGCTGGGTTAATTGCAAACACAAACGATCGTCATGATCAACATCATTAATGTCGCACAGCAAAAAAAGGGTAATGATCATCAAATATGTTTTTGATAACAGCGTACAAAAACTGGTTTAGCAATAAATAAATTTACTTGTGCTGGAGTAAAACAACAATGGGACTTTGCGAAGGAATGCACAATTACGGTATCTAAGCCAAGCATTGTGTGTTAATGGATAAATAAGCTTAGAGTAAGAAGCATTTAGTTTTAAGAAATTAGTTGTAAAATTGAAGTGAAGCGAGTCGTATCGCTGTAAATAAACTCATTACAAAAATACAATATTTAACTTATATAAGGAATATTTCCTGTTCCGAATGTTCCCATCCAATTTGTTACATCGAGATTGCATTGTAACTGGATGGATATGCTGACATTCCCCGCAGAGCATCGGCTGGATCAGCACTCGAAGACATCATTTTCCGCATAGTAGTACGCACTACTAACAACTGGGCGATTGCGACAGATGATGGTTTATATACTAAAATTGGTATTTCAAAAGAATTTTATATTTGGTATTTATTTCTATGGAAAAATGCAATTTCCTCCCCACAGTGCTCCTTTGTATCTCTCTCTGGTGAAGTCCAAAATTGACGAAGAACCACGATTGACGCAAGAAATGATTGCTAATGATTGAATGCCATGGCTGTATTGTGAATATTAAGTAATTATCTGAGTTTCACGAAGATCTCTGCTCGACGGGTACCCAAAAAGAGGCTCTAGTGCATTTTGCTTAATTTTTCCTAAACAAATTCGAAAATGGTCAGTCTAGCAACTTTAGTAAAGTCATAACTGGTAACGAATACTGGTTCTATAAGTACGATGCATAAACCAAACAGCAGTCCATAGTATGGATACCAACAGGAGAAAGCCCACCCGTAAAATTTAAGCAACAAATATCAGCAGAAAAAGTAGTGATGTAAGTTTACTTCTTGCGCCATTCGTTTCTTCTTTTTGCTGTGTGGCGCCAATTGGAAATACCAAGTACAGCCAGGTCCTTTTCCACCTGGTCCTTCCAACGGAGTAGAGGTCTTCCTCTTCCTCTGCTTCCTCCAGCGGGTACTGCATCGAAAACTTTCAAAGCTGGAGTGTTTTCATCCATTCGGACGACATGGCCTAGCCAGCGTAGCCGCTGATTCATTGAACAATGCCAACGTCGTCGTATAACTCGTACAGCTCATCGTTCCATCGTCTGCGATATTAACCGTGGCCAACTCGAAGAGGACCATAAATTTTACGCAAAACTTCTCTCTCGAAAACTCCTAACGCCGACTCATCAGATGTTGTAATCGTCAATGTTTCCGCACCATATATCCGGACGGGAATGATGAGGGACTTGTAGAGTTTGGTTTTCGTTCGTCGAGAGAGGACTTTACTTTTCAATTGCCTACTTAGTCCAAAGTAGCACCTGTTGGCAAGAGTGATTCTTCGCTGGATTTCAAGGCTGACATTGTTGTGGGTATTGATGCTGGTTCCTAGGTAGACGAAATTATCTACGACCTCGAAGTTATGACTGTCAACAGTGACGTGGGAGCCGAGTCGCGAATGCGATGACTGTTTGTTTGATGAGAGGAGATTTTTAGTCTTGCGCTCACTACCAGACCCATATCCTTATCTTACTTATCCAGTCTAGAGAAAGCAGAACTCACGGCGCGGTTGTTGAGGCCAATAATGTCGATATCATCGGCGTACGCCAGCAGCTGTACACTTTTATAGAAGATCATACCTTCTCTATACATCTCTGCTGCTCGTATTATTTTCTCCGGCATTAAATTAAAAAAGTCCCAGAGTTACCTTGTCTGAAACCTCGTTTGGTGTCGAACGGCCCGGAGAGGTCCTTCCCGATCCTGATGGCGCTTTTAGTGTTGCTTAACGTCAGTTAATATAGCTGAATAAGTTTTGCGGGGATGCCAAATTCAGACATAGCGGCGTAAAGGCAGCTCCTATTCGTGCTGTCGAAGGCGGCTTTAAAATCGACGAAAAGGTGATGGGTCTCCATTCTCTTTTCACGGGTCTTTTCCAAGATTTGGCGCATGGGGAATATCTGGTCAATGGTTGACTTACCAGGTCCAATCAGTTTGTTAATGGTGGGCTTTAGTCTTTCACACAATACGCTCGACAGGACCTTATAGGCGATATTAAAGAGGCTTATCCCACGATAATTGGCGCAGACTGTGGGATCGCCTTTTTTGTGGATTGCGCAGAGCACACTTAAATTCAAATCGTCGGGCATGCTTTCGTCCAACCATGTTTAGCAAAGAAGCTGATGCATGCACTTTGTTAGTTCTTCACCGACATGTTTCAATAGTTCTGTCGGTACGCCGTCAGCTCCAGCCGCTTTTTTGTTTTTTAAGCGGGCGTAAGTTTGCTGCACCCGTTCTAAAATCGTGGCTGCTATTCCAAAAGAGTTTAAAAATTTGCTGGAAAACAGGAAGGAGGATTTCCGGCGCTTCTTTTTACATCATGACAACGCGCCATCCCACACTGTGCGATCTCTGGTGTGGAAGAAATATGTCCAGCACCATATTCCAAGGATATAGCACCTAGTGATTTCTGGTTATTTCAAAAAGTTTATAAGAAAATGTCTTTAATAAGCTTAAAAAGCAAGATTTAGAAAGACTTTTTTCAGAAGTGGATCTATAGGCTGCTAAGAAATGCATTGAAATCAATGGCGATTATGTAGAGAAGATAAAAAAGGACAAAAATTACGAATAAATACAACAAGAATTTTAAATTTTTTTTTTAGGTCAACCGAACTTTTGTTAATCCCCAATTCCCACATATTTACACTTTTACATGCAAACCTTATATGTGTGCACATTTATGTGCAAAACGAATAAAACGGTACAAAGTTTTGCGAATCGTACAAATTAAGCGAGGAAATTTAATCAGGCCAACCTTAGCTGAATACTTTCAAACTATTGACAATAGGCAAAAGGGAAACTTTGTAATTTTGTCGTCATGACTGCTAAACGCCTTGCCACCCGCTCTAATTTCCGGTTCGCAGCAGCTATAAACAGTTATTTTAATGGTCATAAATAAATGGGCGAGTGGTTTAATAGTCAACACAGTTAGGCTCGACAAATTAACATTGTAAATACTTCGGCGGATGTTGTTTTATTATTTTTTTGTACGCAAATTTGGCGTGGACAAGTTTCGTTGCTTGCTCTACATTCTTCCTATATTTCTAAGTTTCTCGCAACGGAAGTTTCGAATTATTTAAAAATGGTTCGGTTTTGGTTGATTTAAATTAAAGTTTAATATTGTGTGGACATCCATTTGTAGCAATAAATGCTAATCAAATATTTTAGTGTGTTTAAGTTATTTGGTAATTTGGTTGAATACAGAGGAAATGTAAAAGTAGTTGAAGATGTTAAATATTGTTAATTGTAGAGTTATACAACATTGGATTTAACCACTTGACGACTTGACGGCTTAATTATTGCAACTTAGAAACGTTTTGGAATTTTCGAAGGACAACTCATTATTCCATTGCGAACTTAACGACTTCTTTAACTGAAACTCTGCGACTTCTTTTACTGAAACTATACACTCTTTGATCCTTTGTGACACCAGGATTTTTGACGTTATGACCTGCGGCCCATTCACCAGGATTTCCCAATCAATCTCAGCTGGTTGATTACTCTCGGATTGTCACTCCTCAAAAACCATGCAGAAAAACAGCTCGGAGATTATAAAACCAGCCTTTACATAGTGGACGGAATCATTTAACCTCTTTTGATACCATTTCAGCGAAGCCTACCTTGATATATAGCTGGTAGAATTTGTATTTTCACCATAAAGAAGCCTGTCCTTTAGAAGCACGAACACTAAGGCGGTTTTTATATAGAATAATATGTCTCGCCTGCCTTGCAGTTCCCCTATATTGAAACGGAAATTGAAGTATCTTTTAGGTATAATTTCGGTACAGTGTTTGGCTAAGTTTGTTCCTACGGCTGATGATGGATGATCCAAATCAAAGGCCTCTGCCAAATATTTTATAAATAACTGAGTTAGAGGTTCTTCTTCATCTTCTTCTTTATTGGCGTTGGCTCCGCTTACGCAATTATAGCCGAATCAATGTTAGCGCGCCATTCCTCTCTTCTTTTCGCTGTCTGGCGCCAGTTGGAAATACCAAGTGACGCCAGGTCACTCTCCACCTGCTCCTTCCAACGGAGTGGAGGTCTTTCCCTTTGTTGCTTCTATTCATTCGGGAGCAGACGCTGAACGCAATGATTAGTTAGCGCTCAGTAAATATGTTCAGTGAGCGCTCACCATATTTGGGAGCGTAAAATTTTTATACTACTTGCTGCTGATCGGTCAACTGCTGTAAATCGAAGAAAAGGAATCGCGAAAATTTAAAGATATTTTTATTTCAAAGTGCTTGTGATGACAATTTTCCTTGTATGCATATGCGGAACATTTTAGGATGAATAGAACAACATTTCAAGTAAGACATAATTGTGCAACAAATACTTGTAAATATATAATTTTTAAGATAATTACTTTAAAATAATAATGCATACCAATTTTTTCCATGGCGAAAACTTAACTTCACAATCAGTTGGTCGTTTAGACAATTGAAGTAGCGGTACGTTCATGAAAATTAATCGCTCAGTAAAAGCGCTTACTGAACATGTTTACTGAGCATTCAGTTCGCTGAACGCACCCAATGTAATTGTATAACTCGTACAGCTCATCGTTCCATCGTCTGTGGTATTCGCGGTAGCCAATGGACATAGGACCATAAATCGTTCACAAAAACTACCAAGCCCATCTCATTGGATGTCGATATCGTCCACGCTTCTGCATCATTTGCCGTATGGTGACTATTTGGTCAATGGTGGACTTACATTAATAATGTATTTACAATCAGCTCGTTGACGGTGGGCTTTAGTCTTTTACGCAATACGCTTGATAGAATTTCATATGCAATATTGAAGAGGCTAATCCCACGGTAATTGGCACAGACAATGGAATCCCCCTTTTTATGGATTGGGTAGAGCACACTTAGACAATCGCCGGGCATGCTTTGGTCCGACCATATTCTGCAAAGTAGCTGATGCATGCACCTTGTCAGCTCTTCACCGCCATGTTTAAATAGCTCAGCGGATAAGCCACGTGCTCCAGCCGCTTTGTTGTTTTTATATGGGCAATTGCTATTCGAACCTCTTGCGTTCTGTAGCTTAATAATAAAGTTTTGGTTAAATAAACATAGGAATGAACGAGTAATTTGAAGCATAAATCTATAAGGAGGTTTTGTGAGAATACTTCCATTATCAATTCGTGCTTTAAGCTTCGGTGGATGTAAATTCCGGTATCACAGCTCAACTTTTGGGAAAGAATTCAGTTAGGAGATATACTAAATCCTTCTTTACGACAATATTTATATTATTCGCGATAGGCACTCGTTGATTTTCAGCCGAGCTCCTACATCGAACGGCTGATGAATTTTGATGAGGGGCGAACGCAACCAGCATTTGAACTCTCTCCTGCCGAATGACAGCCGAAACTGTTTTGAATGTTGACAGCACATCTCCATCTTAAAAAAAACTTCAATTCGTCACAAGATGCTTGTATTGTCAACATTGAACATTTCTTGAATACATTTGATAAATAAAGAATCGCTGGATCCATTTTGTGCAAACTTCACATAAAGCATCTATTAGAAGGTCCGAACTAAGCCTAAAAACAACGAAAAGTGGCATTCATTTATATAATATATATGTACATATATATATATTTAAAAATAAAACATTTGATTTTACTAATCCGGCTTATGTAAATGGTGCGCTAAATCCATTAAAAATACGAAAAAATAAGTCCACCGTTAGGGCAGATAAAAAATGAAAGTTTATCATCACATATTAACATATGTACATACCTACATATGTAAACATGATTGTGTTAGCTATGTGACACGATTTCGGTTGCAACAGTCCATCCTCAGCATAATTACTTAAAACTTTTAACGCTGATTGCGGTAGGTTGTTGTGTAGACCTGTAGTATAGAATAAAGAACACATTGCCTTCAGCCGATGAAATCTCGTTTTGTTAAATGATTTTGTTTCGGAGAATAAAGAGACCAATCTATTCTCTCAGATATTTCAACCAAACTTGGTACGCTTACATACATTTGTATTTTTATTCTGTTGCTTTGCAAAATTTTGCCACTAAAAACTTACACTATAATAAAAACAATTGAATTCATGTGATAAAATTATTTTTTTTTTATTTAATTTTTCAAAAAATAATCTTTCAATGAGCCGCGAATTCCAAAAGCGATTCTGCTTGAGTTTGGAGAGCGTTGGCTGCTGATTTGTTATAGAGGATGAACTCCAAGTATCCGTAAACCTTCTACTATATTTCCATCTTCTGCATATTTTTGCCTTATAATTATAATACCCAGAGTGTGGAGGTCATTTAATGGCAATGTGCTTGCCGTCAATTGCCCCAGGTATATGTGACATTCCAGTATTTTCTTCGAGTTTGGCTGCTACTCGCTTCCAATCCCCTCGTTTAAGGGTGCTAAATATAATAGATACAGCTCAACTCATCCCAAATTGCAGCGCACGTTTCGTATATAGTTTTTGCTATAGTTGAAACTCCTATCCAAAATGACCAATCCAACATTTGACGGCAAACACCTTGTCAAAATATCTGAAATATGTATATGTATTTAGATATAATAGGCATTTTCTTAATTACTATACATATGTAAATCATTAATATTTACACCAAAGCTAAGGCAAGTCGGGATACTCGCATATATAATCCTGTTTTGTGAGTTTATCTTTCAGCAAATGATTTGAAAGTTTAAAAGTGCTGACACCCATACGACGTACTTTTCTAAACTCAGGTTCCTTTTTTGTTTTCATGTAGAAAAGAAATTGGCTGAAAAATCTATGCAGTTATCTCTCATTCTCCGTGGTATTCGACTTAGCTCTTTCTCCATGTGAATTTTTATGAGTAGCTTTGATTTCCATGTCAGAAATATACTCGGAGCGTTCATTTCATTTTCTTTCTTTAATTTTTGAAACACACCACGTATGATGCTAAAAAATGTTTTTAGTGCTATGTACATACATACAAACATAAATATGTATATGCCTTTTTGTTTTGCAATTCTAGTATTCACCCGCCGGAAATAAGCAGAGGCTAATAAATTGAGTTCCTAGAACATTTCTTTTGGAGATTAGTTGTTATAGCAAAACACCTTAATATAATATAAACTTATAAAATCCATATTAATGCAGACTTGCTGAGTCTACATTTTCAGTACTTGTCAAAATCTTTACCTTTATATTTTAATACAGGAATCATGTTACATTATATTTTTACCAGACTTTTACTACGTTTGCATTTCCGGCACTTGCCAATGTTTTAATCCTTTCCAAATAATTATTCTTTCGATTTTAATACATAATTCTTTGGAATTATTTCATAGCATATATTTACCAGACTTTCACTACGTTTGCATTTCCGGCACAAGCGAATATTTCAATTCATAACTTCACACGACCAAATATGCAAAGTAGGCATTTTAATAGTATAAGTAATACTGATTTTGTAATTTATAGTTAGTCTTTAATTTTATTCTGTGTAGGACAGTATAATAAATAAAGGGATTGGAAAATAAAAAGTTGTTTTTTTTATTTTCCTTAAAATCCCATATTAAAAGTGGCGCAGTCGGTAGGATACCGTTGTCCTACTCGTCGTTAAGAAACGAAGTGTAGTGTACGTGAATTTTAATTCTTAAAACGGTATTGCGTGAAATTTTGGACAAAGATAGTCCTAAATAAAAATCAAAAATTTATTGCAAAAATAAAGAAATTTTTGTTACGAAATTTTCTAAAAAAAAAGGGGACAAAAGATAGTTCTAACTTTAAATAAATCAAAAATTTAGTGCAAAAATAAAGAAATTTTTGTTGCGAAATTTTCTAAAAAAAAAAACAAAAAAAAAAAGATTAGGACAAAAGATAGTCCTTTACTTTAAAATTTAGTGCAAAAATAAGGAAATTTTTGTTGCGAACAAAACTTAAAAAAAAAGGACAAAAGATAGTCCTAACTTTAAAATTTAGTGCAAAAATAAGGAAATTTTTGTTACGAACGAAACTTTTGGAAAAAAAAGGACAAAAATAGTCCTAACTCTAAACAAAATGAAAGTCTAGTGAAAAAAAAGACAAAACCTTAAAGAAGTCGAAAATTTGGTGAAGAAAAAAAATATACATATATAAATAAAAGTAATTAAAGTCCTTACAAATACAACTATTTAAAGGACAAAAGTTAGTTTCAACATAAAAAAAAACAACACAATAATCATCTCTAAACTAAGAAGACATCATAAGCAGTCGGACAACACAAGCAACGTTCAGCAGCAATCACAATACCCCACGGCAATAAGGTAGAAATAAGTTAAATTAAATTCTTAGATATAAATTAGCACGTAATACACATAAAATGGCTCAAGTTAATTTCGATCCTCTAAAATATTTATCAACTTTACCCACATATGATGGCGACCTTAGAGACCTACAGACTTTTATTAACTTAATTGATAGAGTGCATCCAATACTACAAACGTTCGACGAACTATCTCAAACAATTTTTTCTGACCTAATTAAGAGTAGACTGAAAGGAAAAGCTAGGGAAATAATAGAAATTAATTGCCAAGCAGTTTCATGGCAAAGCATAAAAGCAGTCCTTCAAAATAATTTCGGAGACAGACTAAGTTGCGATGATCTGTTCGATTTACTCAGGGCAACTACCTTTAAAACTACCAGTCTAGACTTCTTCGACGAAATAAAAAACAAACTTCGACGACTCAACAACAAAACAGTATTCCTCGTTGGACAAGAGGCAGCGAGTACTGTCGCTCAAAATAATTGCCGCACAGCCCTTAATGTATTCAAATCAAAAATTCCAAAGCCAATGAAGACAATCCTGGCTTGTAGAAACCCCGACACTTTAGAAGGAGCCATGAATATCCTTTTTGAAACAGGATATGCTCACCTTAGAGTGGACAATCAACAATATTTTCCTCAAAACAGATCTGAGCAAAGATACTCAAAACCTAACACTCAAAATAAACAAAGTGTAAATCAACAAAATAGGCAATCTAGGGATAACCAACATGCCAATCTACAAAATCCTGAGAATTTTAACCGGCAGAATTACCGTAATAACAACTCTGAAAATTATAACCGGCAAAATTACCGTAATAACAACTCTGAAAATTCCAACAGACAGAATTATCGCAATAACAATTCCGAAAATTTTAATCGGCAAAATTATAGAAATAATAACCCCCAAAATTATCCCAATACTACGAAACAAACCCATAATTATCAAAATCGATACGATCCCTCACGACAACATAACCCAGCGCAAAAGAAATTCTCCCAACTAAATCCTCGCTATCCATCTCCAGAACCCATGGATATAAACAAATATGAATTAGCTGGAAATTTAATGTATAATCCTTCGCCACAACTTACAAATGTACAAGGAGAGTCCTTCCAAAGAAATAAATTCTCGGACGTAGACAGACATGAAAATTTTCACTATGCAGCCTCGGAGAACTTCCATATATAAAAATAAAAACAAAATTAGGACATATAAAATTAATAATAGATACAGATGCAACCAACTCAATTTTAAATCCGGGTATATGTCACCCCAAGTGGATTAAGAAGATTAATCCTACTTATATAAACACTTTACAACACAAAATATGTATAAATGAAAAAGCAAGCATTAAAGCTTTTGAAGAATTTGGTACGGAACTCGACGTTATCGATTTTTACATAGTCAAATTCCATGACCTCTATGACGGCTTAATAGGTAACGATCTATTAAGGCCTTTAAAAGCTAAAATCAATTATATGGACAATACTATAAAATTTGGACAAAATACCTTAACTCTCTTTGTCAAAAGCAAAGATGCCGACAAAATAGAGAAAAATGCAACTTTATGTAAAAACATTCATAAGGATATGGAATTAGACTTAGTTCCTAAGTCAGAAAATGCGTTCACGCAGAAGGTGGACCATACAAATTTTAATATTATAGAAGAAAAGGAATACAAACCTCTAAAGGAACAAATTAGGATCCAACACCTTAACTCCGAAGAAAAAATCAAACTCCTACCAATCATAAACAAATATTCTGATATTTTTTACCAAGAAAACACCGAATTGAGCTTTACTTCTGCGATCAAACATGAAATAAGGACTACTGATAATGAGCCGATTTTTACCAAATCATATAGATACCCGTATATTCACAAAAACGAAGTAGAAAAGCAAATCCAGGAAATGCTCGATAATAAAATAATAAGACATAGTAATTCGCCATACTCAGCACCCATATGGATAGTAGCGAAGAAGGCTGATGCCAGTGGGAAAACTAAATGGAGACTCGTAATCGACTACCGTAAACTTAATGAAGTAACAATAGACGATAAATACCCAATTCCTAATATTGACGAAATACTAGATAAATTAGGCCGATGTCAATATTTCACTACCCTTGACCTAGCGAAAGGATTTCACCAAATAGAAATAGAAGAAAAAGACATTCACAAGACAGCCTTCAGTGTCGAAGGAGGACACTACGAGTTTTTGCGAATGCCGTTTGGTCTGAAGACAGCACCAGCGACATTCCAAAGGCTCATGAATAACATTCTTAAAGATTATATTAATAAAATCTGCCTTGTATATTTAGATGATATCATTATTTTCTCAACTTCTCTACAGGAACATTTGGATTCCACAAAACTAATCTTTAACCGCTTAAAAGAAGCTAATCTTAAAGTTCAGTTGGACAAGTCAGAATTTCTAAAAAAGGAAACTGAATTCCTTGGCCACATAGTAACACCCGATGGCATAAGGGCAAACCCCAAAAAAATAGAGTGTGTAAAAAATTTCCCAATCCCTAAGACCCCCAAACAAATAAAACAATTTCTCGGCTTAACCGGGTATTACAGAAAATTCATAAAGGATTATTCTTCAATCGCTAAACCCATGACCAAATATTTAAAAAAAGACGCAAAAATTAACATCTCAGACCCAAATTATCAAGAAAGTTTTAATACACTTAAAACATTATTAATTCACGACCCAATTATAGCGTATCCCGACTTCACAAAGAAATTTACTCTCACAACAGACGCTAGTAACTATGCATTAGGAGCAGTCCTTTCGCAGGACAACCATCCCATTTGTTACGCGAGCAGAACTCTTAACGAACATGAAATTAATTATAGCACTATAGAAAAAGAACTCTTAGCAATTATTTGGGCAACTAAATATTTTAGGCCATATCTTTTTGGATGCAAATTTCTGATCGAAACTGATCATAAACCCTTGACATGGCTTTTTTCCATCAAAGAACCCAACTCAAAACTCGTCAGATGGCGATTGAAATTATCTGAATTCGACTACGAGATAAAATACAAAAAGGGAACTAAAAATAGCAACGCAGATGCGCTATCTCGTATCGAACATGAACCAATGAACGTAAATGCATTAGAATCCGACATTTCAACAATCAAGGATACTTCCTCTCCACTAAATCTTTTCAAAAATCAAATAATTATCAAAAAAATTACATCAGGATCCATGAGATCACAAAATAAATCCGTTTTTAAAAATACGAGAAAAATCATACAAATCAAGCACTTAGATAGGGATACCACCATTATACTACTTAAAAACCATTTTAATCCTACACAACTGAATGCAGTCTTCATAGATGACGCATTTTACGATGTTTTTAAGACTACTTACGAAGAAATATTTTCTAATAATGAAAAGTTCAAAATAATAAGATGTTTTACTATATTAGAAGATATAGAAGACGAAAATAAGTTAAGTGAAATCATCGAGAAGGAGCACTTAGACAAAAACCATAGAGGTATACAAGCTGTTTTTGAGGAAATAAAGACAAAAATCTACAATCCTAATCTAAAACTTAGGATAACACAATTAATAAACAACTGCGAAATCTGTAACATAGAAAAATATGATAGAAATCCTCCTAAAATACCCTACAAAATCACTGAAACACCTTCAAAACCTCGCGAAATCGTTCACATTGATGTTTTTTATACATTAGAAAAACAAATTTTTATGACAATGATTGACAAGTTTACAAAATTTGCTGTAGCTTATAGAATTAATGGAAGAAATTGGGTAGAGTTCAAAACTAAACTATTACTTTACCTAAACACTTATGGTAAAATCAAAAAAATTATTGTTGATAATGAACTCGGCTTTAAAGCCCTACCAATGCAACAATTCTTAAAGGACGAAAATATTACAATACACTATACATCTAACAGTAACCACACTTCAAACGCAGATATTGAAAGATTGCATAATACCATCAATGAACACATTAGACTTTTGAGACACAATGAAAGAAGCCGCCATGAGACAGTAGAAGAAAAAATTTTAAGGATAATAGGTTTTTATAATAACACTATACACAGTACCACAAAAACTAAACCAATCGACTTTATAAATGGAAAAATCCACGAAGACAAATTTGAAGAAATCCATGACCTAATTTTGAAGAAAAAAGAAAACTACATAAATAAATTAAACAAAGATAGAAAAGATGTTGATATTCAAGAAGGTACCAACTTTATAAAAGAAATTAGAGGTGGCAAGAACCATAGAAAATACAGAAAAATAGATTCTAGTATAATTGATGACGAACATTTACAGGACACTAAGAATGGATTAAAATATTATGAAGCACATATAAAACCAAATAAGAAATATCAGGATAAAAATAACCCTAGAATAAAAGCTAAACATTGAAACCCCAGATACTACTACATAACACACACTCTTTTAGATGACACTTTGGATTTTGACGATCACATTTTTAACGACCATCTCTGCACAATCTATCGACATTCAGGATTTAACAAACAATAATGGATATATACCGATCAAAACAGGACAACAAAAAGTAATTGATCGATACAACAAAATATTTCACATTGTTAACGTAACTGCATACACGGGCACACTAAATTTAATCTATGAAAACTTACAAACTCTTGACGCTAGCACGGTCGAAACTAAGACATTATTAGACACCATAAATAAAAATTTTGCATTACTAAAAGGAAAAGTAGATGGCTTAAATCCACACTTTAGACAAAGAAGAGGACAGATAAACGTATTGGGAAAAGGGCTAAAGTTTATCGCAGGAACTATGGACAATGATGACGAACTTGAAATAAGCAGCTCACTGAAATCACTATATCAAAACGAAGAATCCTTGACAAACCAAATTAACAATCTCACCCTTGTCAACCATTTTATATCCACACAAATACGAAACATTACTGAACACATAAACCAAAAACAAATCATAATAGGAAATTACTTAAACGAATTTAAGCATTATATACAAAATAAAATAGCAACAATAGAAGACGAAATAAAGTTTATGGAACACATTTACCAAATAAACAATGACATTTCACTCTTACGAGATCATGTGGATGATATTGGACAAATAATATTCTCTAGCAAATTGGGAATAATTCCCACGGGCATTTTAACGAACACGGAGCTTGACTTGATAGATGACTTTGACAGTTACACGAGTATTAAAATAGCTGTTGCCTTACATGACAACAATATTATTATAATCCTTCAGATCCCTCAATTTTCAAAAGAAATTTTATCGAAAATTATATTTGAGCCAATTCCTAATATAAGCAACAAAACAATAATATTGAATAACTATGAAATGTTAATAGATTCAAAAAATAACATTTTTGATGTAGATATTAAAGATAACCTTAAGAAAAATTTAATTCAAATATCTAACAAATGTATTTCAAGCATATTAAACTATGAAGAAGCATACTGCGATATGCAAATTTTACACGGTTCAAGTGTAATTGAAATCCTTCCTGGTATACTAATATTTAAAAATTTCTATTTCAAAGTAGAACATAATTGTAACAAAATTGATATAAAAATAAGCGGAAATTTTTTAGTAAAATTTGAAAATTGTGAAATTAACGCAAACAATAAAACCTTTAGCAATGTCAAACTAAAATTCTACGACCAATTTATTCTACCTAATATTATAACAAAAATCAAAGAAAATTCGAATAACTTTCCTAATTTGAAGTTAGAATCATTATATTTAGAACAAATTGAACATAAGAAATATATTCAACAAATACAGTATCAAACAAAAAAATCAAATTTTATCAATGTAAGCATAAACATAGTAATTGTCATTACCATTATAATATTAGTAATATTTACTATATATAAGACAAATAAAAAACTGTCCATTCTGCATATTTCGTCGGAGCCTCAATCTAACGGTGGGGGTGTTATAGCAAAACACCTTAATATAATATAAACTTATAAAATCCATATTAATGCAGACTTGCTGAGTCTACATTTTCAGTACTTGTCAAAATCTTTACCTTTATATTTTAATACAGGAATCATGTTACATTATATTTTTACCAGACTTTTACTACGTTTGCATTTCCGGCACATGCCAATGTTTTAATCCTTTCCAAATAATTATTCTTTCGATTTTAATACATAATTCTTTGGAATTATTTCATAACATATATTTACCAGACTTTCACTACGTTTGCATTTCCGGCACAAGCAAATATTTCAATTCATAACTTCACACGACCAAATATGCAAAGTAGGCATTTTAATAGTATAAGTAATACTGATTTTGTAATTTATAGTTAGTCTTTAATTTTATTCTGTGTAGGACAGTATAATAAATAAAGGGATTGGAAAATAAAAAGTTGTTTTTTTTATTTTCCTTAAAATCCCATATTAAAAGTATTAGTCACACTATCTTTTTTTCACACCAAAGTTTTACTGATGTAGGTATTCGCTTTGCTCTCGTTAATGAAAAAATATATGGTTGATAAATGAAGATTTGATGTTTGTTATATTTACCATTCGGATAAGAGGATGAAAATACGTGTGTTTACTATGAAGCAGCACTCCTCCAAACATAATCTCGAACACAATCATACATGTACCATATATGCAGACAGTGTTCATACGATTGGAATATACATGGATATATATTTACATATCTATAATACTTCTGTAAGCAATAGCTTTTGGGTATGATTTCCCAGAAAATCTTTCGTTTTTGCAGTTCTTTGAATGTCACTCCCTCGCAGCTGATATTTTGAATGTGTGTTAAAGCCTGTATGTATTGTTGCATATTGTTATGTCCCCATAGATCCAAAACTAAAAGTAATTATTTAAAAAGCACTGTTGATTGACCATCTACACGTATCTATCTACTTTAGTACGAGCATTATTTCGGCTATGTATATAAATATGTATATTGTACATGCTAGCTATAGATATTTATAATGACGGGCAAAAGGTTTGGCACAGTGAGGGCTTCTTTGGTTACCTCTTTGTAGTTCCGTTTGTATAAAAGGGTAGGTCGTAGCAATGTATTGGCCATACACTCACTTGAATGTTTTCTAACAATATACTAAGTTATATGCAATTACTACTTTTAATTATTTCGGTGGACAAAATTTAGCATAGTAATAGTAATAGCGGCCGCGATAGCCGAATGGTTAGCATTGCGTACTGACATTCGGAAGGCTCCGGTTCAAATCCCGGTGCCAGCAACATCTAAAAGTTATGGAAAATTAATTTAAATAAAAAATTAAGTTAAATATTCTAATTGCGGTCGCCCCTCGGCAGGGAATGTCCACCACTCCGAGTGTATTTCGGACATGAACTAAAGCTTCTCATAAAAAACCATCAGTCGTTCGGAGGCGGCTTCGTATAAACTGTAGGTTCCTCCATTTGATGGGAAAACATCAAGACGCAAAACTACAAATTGGAGGAGGAGCTAGGCCGAAAAATCGCTGAAGCGGTTACAAAGCGCTAATTATTTTTAATAGTTATTCAATAAAATTTTATATATTACGTGGAAATTAAATAATATGGTGACTTTATTAGAGCGTATGATATTGTATCGCATGTTAAAAACCCTTACTTTTGCTTATTTATTTATTTGATGAGCGTTACTTAGAAATTTTAATAAAATGGGACGAAAAAGAGAAACAACAGAAGAAGAACTTAAAATTATTTTAAACTTCATTTTGAACACAAAAGTTATGCAGAAATTGGTAATATAGTCAAATTGAGTCGTTGTACCATTCGGAGCATTATTAAGCGTTTTGAAAATGTGAATTTTCTACGGAGTGGTGAATGCTCGGCCATCAGCGAATATTTTGTTACAGAAGGGAGGTAAAGTAAAAAAATCCTAAACTAGCATCGACTCATCGCCCAAGTCAAAAAAAAAGCCATAGAGTTCGCTAAACAGTAACCGAAGGTTTCTGGAATAAGATATTATTCACAGACGAGAGCAAAATTTTCCAATGCGATGGCCGTGTACGGAATTCGATAAAACAAAAGCTTAGTAATACTGTAAAGCATGGAGGTGGTGGAGTCATGGTTTGGGGGTATATGTTGGAAACGTAGTCTTCATTGATGGAATTATGGAGAAAACGACACCTTCTATGAAAATATTAAAAGAAAATTTGCAAGAAAGTATACAAAAGTTTAATCGTGGAAATAAATTTTATTTTCAACAAAACAATGATCCCAAACACACGGCTTATGATGTACGTATATGGCTTATCCCTCACATTTCCACATTCTTGCAACTCCTCCTCAGTCACCGGACTTAAATCCGATAGAACATTTGACTAATATAGGTATTTCTTTAGCCTACATATGTATCTCTTATACAAACGGAATTACAAGAGGTAAAGAAAGAAACCCTCACTGTGCCAAATTTTTGTTCGTCACTGTATATGAATATATATTTTTTTTGTTAGTAGAAGGATAGATAAGTAAGATTGAAAACTGCTAAGGAGTTCGTCGAATCAGCAGAATTTCTGCAGTTGTCATGCCTCAGTTGTATATTTGCCGAAGTTTCTCATGTAAAAATGTCTTATTCATTATAATTTTGTGGGCTATCTTTTGATAGCTATTTACATGAGTGTCCATTAGTTCTACGACCCTGCTGAGTTGCAGGTTTAAATTGCAAGTCACATGTGTATACCTACCCACTCACTGGGCGTGAGCAATATCTTAAAGAAATTGTTAGGATCACAAGGGATAACATGCAATAACAACCACTACAGAATTTTGTTTGATAAATATAAATATATGCGGCATGAAACACTTTTATTTCCGAAACAAAGTGCATTTCACGTTCGAAACGCTCAGTTTATATTGATGCGGCCCACAATGAGATAAAAATGCTCAAAACACGCGCATTGTTTGCTGTTATAGTGGGAAATTAAGATTTCTTACAAATCTTATAATTCAAAAAAAAAGTGGAAATATTAAACATTTTCTAACTAATTGAGGTTAATTTAATTATGCAATACATTACTTTTCATAGTCCTTGACATGGGAAAATTTTTTATGGTAAATTAAATTTTGCGGATTTTTTCAATCAAGAAGAGCTTTTTTCTTTGAAAAACTTTATAAAAATGAATGTAGGATTTCTTTTATTTCCTAGTAAGTCTTACCGGTTAACCTTTTCTATTGTATGCTTTCTATTTTAATAAGAAGAAGAACATTCAGCAATATTTACTCCGGCTGTCCGTCTGTTTGGACGCAAACTAGTCCGTTAGTTTTGGAGATACATGTTTCAACCAAATTTTGTATGTCTGAGTTTACACGGGGATACTTTTTTGTGTTTCTATTCGTCTCTATAGATTTTGACATTCCCTTTTATTTGGTTCTTACTTTGAACAGATTGTAGCTGTCTTAAATTTCAAATGAATAAATGCCGTAAATTTGGAAAATGAAATTTTGGGTTTTACTACAATATTTGAATATACCTATGTATTTATGTGCAAGCAAAAATATACTCGTATGCCTATGCGTATATTTATCCAATTATTAATAAATATTTTAGATAATGGAGTTTCCAGATAAAATGGAATTAATGAAAGAAATATTAGACACTATTGAAGAAGCCGCTGAGAAGTCTCTGACGATAGTGAAAAGGATGTGATATGTAATTAGATTATGCTTTGGAAAGTTTAGAGTTAATGTCTAGGCGAAAGTAAGAATATATAAAAGAAATGGATAAATAAAAGTTGTGTCTTCCTTTACACAAACATAGTGTTTTATTTTAAAATCATTAGAAAGCGCGAAGTGAACGAAAAATTGCGAGTGTAAAATGAAGCGGAATAGAGAAAAAAATGAAGAAGAAACAAATGTCAAAAAAATTGCTTGAAGAAAGTATCTCTGTGTGAACGTGAAGGGCTACACAAAAAAGAAAACTACGATAATAAGTGTCAAAAGTATCCTCATGTAAAGTCAAACTATGCAGATATATTTTTATATTGTATTTTTCATTTGCCACATATATGTATAGCGCGACATTTGGCATTCCATATATATATATTATAATAAATATTTACACTGAAAATCATCGGAATCGGAAGAGTATATTATATGTATATTCTTCTTGCAACCGATTTTTCGGATATGAAATTTTTGTCTAAAAAGCATGTAATTCATAAAACCTGAAATGTATATACATTAAAGACCTTCAAGACCTAATTCTAAAAAAAAATAAACAAGCAATTCTTATTATTATTTATTTTATCTTTATTAACAATGCTTAACATCAATATGTAAGTTAAACCACAAATATTCTGTAACTGGGTATGAAATTATTAAAATACGATTACAAATACCGGTAAGATTATTAATTCTTGACATGTGAGTTGTTTAAAAATCCGTGTATGTAATAGGACGAAACAATCGAGATCCACCAAGCGAATGTAAATTTTTTTTTGAAATCATAATTGCATTGGCGGCCAAAATAGCCGAGTGGTTAGCATTGTGCACTGCCATTCGGAAGCCCAGGGTGCGAGGTCTGGTTTGACCAACATGCAAAATTAATTTTTATAATTGCGGTTGCGAATGTATTTCTTACATGAAATAAATAGCTCCCCAAAAAACCTTCGGTCGTTCGTAGGCCGCTTAAAGCAAACTGTAGGTCCCTCCATTTTTTGGATAACATCATGCCGCAAATAGCAAATCAGAGGAGGAGCTCGGCTAAAAATCGCTTCAGCAGTTACCAAGCGCCGAATACATATATTGACATTTTTGTGCAGACACCAATTAAGCAATTTTCAAACACAAAAAAATCTAGAGTTGTCCAATTTTGAGGACCACTCTGTTGGCCTAATATACGAGTATGCAAAAAAAAGTCTCCTTGCTACTATACCTTTTGCTCTAATGCGCGTGTTTCGAGCACTTTTCCTCCTTGTGCAGCCCCTTGAAGTAAATTACCGAACTCGTATGATTTTTTCCCGTACTAAACACAAACACTCATCCATACAGCATTTACTCTTCTATTTTTCGTAAATTCTACAAGTTACGAATTTCCTTAGGGTGAATAAACTTGGTCTTCTCCTGCTCTTGCGTTTGCAAATGGAACGTTTGAAGTTGTAAAAATTGTTATCTGTGAGACACATATATGGGCAACTTAAACTCAACAGTAATGTGTTTGAAAATATACAGAGAAATATAATGGCAGTTGAGTTTTCATTCGAATAATGGGAAGATGAAGAAAATAAAATAAAAGCGAATTTTGTAGTGACTTGTATTATATTTTAATTAGTGTTTATCTATTTCAACGCAAACTCCAAAATGAGCTGTCTCTACGCTTCTATATGTGAATTAGGCATTAGAGCTCGGAAACAATTAGTAGCTTTATAGATAGTGTTAATTTTTCTTAACAATCGATGGAATTGAATCCACTACCGATATCTCAACCATTTAAACCTGAAATGTTTCGGTTTCGTTTTTTTGCCACATAACTTAAAAACGTCGAGACTATAAATGCTAAATAAATATATATGTAAATGATTTCCTCTCACCAGGAAATGCTGATCTAAATGCTATAGCTTTAGAATTGGGGACATGTAACATTTTGCCAGAAGCTTCAAATCCAACACAACCACCTGAAAGGTCCTGGATTTTCAATTTATGGAAGAAAAATTCAAGTCAAAGGCGACTTCATGCGGAGTAGATGTAGTATTTGAATCACGCCACCATTTGAAGGCCCATAATGAGCAAGATGATTGCGATCCTCCTAAATATAGGCAGATAAATTGGTCAATGCACTTATATAAGAAGAGCTAATCTTTTTTTTCTTCAGCTTAATGTGGCTTGACTTTACGAACACTATGTAAAAAATGTTTTTTGCTTCCCGACTTCAACATTCGAGTCTGAACAAGTGTTTAACCAGACCGGACTATTCTTTTCAGACCGAAGACTCGCTTTAAAGCCTAAAGCTGTGAACAAGTTACTATTTTTGAAAAAAAACGACTTTTTTTACTTGGGAGAAATTAAGAGGAAAACTATCGAAAGTATCGAAAGTGTCGACTATCGACTATTGAAAACATTGAGAGTTCCGAATACAGATAGTTTCCGAGCTCTATTTGGTATTGCCGTCAAAATCTAACTTTGAACAACACTTGGTAGAGGACGAGAATAAGAACATCTGCGACTTACCTTCCCTGTCGCTGCTGAAGTTCATCAAGCTTTATAAGTCGCCTATCACTCCCATCTTTTTATATAACAACAGTAACATTCAATGAGTCCGCATTGGTGCCAAACCGAACAAAATGAAAATAAGCGTACTGTTATTGATTCGGCCGATACTCGCGTAAACTATTGACTATGACAGTTAATAGGAAGAATAAATATAGTTTAAAAAACTAAAAAAACACGCTTTTAAAGAATATTGTACTAAAAAGTTGAAAATAATTTTGAAAATAAACTTAAGACAATAGTATATAAAAAATACTTGTATAATTAAGAGAAAAGCGTGGGGCGCTTTGTACCATAATTTCCATATATCGAGCGCCCCACACTTTTCTCTTAATTATACAAGTATTTTTTATATACTATTGTCTTAAGTTTATTTTCAAAATTATTTTCAACTTTTTAGTACAATATTCTTTAAAAGCGTGTTTTTTTAGTTTTTTAAACTATATTTATTTTTAACTTTTTAGTTTAATATTCTTTAAAAGCGTGTTTTTTTAGTTTTTTAAACTATATTTACTTTTAACTTTTTAGTTTAATATTCTTTAAAAGCGTGTTTTTTTTAGTTTTTTAAACTATATTTATTATATACTATTGTCTTAAGTTTATTTCCAAAGTTATTTTCAACTTTTTAGTTTAATATTCTTTAAAAGCGGGTTTTTTTAGTTTTTTTAAACTATATTTATTATATACTATTGTCTTAAGTTTATTTCCAAAATTATTTTCAACTTTTTAGTTTAATATTCTTTAAAAGTGTGTTTTTTTTTAGTTTTTTTTAAACTATATTTATTTTATATATTTTTCTAATTAACTCTATTTTGATTTTTTTTCTCTGAATTAATCAGAGAACGTATAATAATTATTAGTATGGATTATTATACATTCTCTGATTAATTCTGTCAACGCTACGATGTATGCAACGATTCGCATTTCAAATATTTCATATTGGGATCGCGTCTCCGCTAAAAAGTTACAAACTGACAGACAGACATACTGACGGACATACTGACAGACATACTGACAGACATACTGACATACAAGTGAAGCTAATATAAAGCGTGTAAAAATAAAGTTTCACATACATATATACAAACAAATAATCAAGATATACTTTTAGGCTGCTCCAATATGTGAATGATGAAACGTTAAGGAACCAATTCAAGAAACTGTCATTTAAGAGTTTCGTACCTTTGTTTTCTCACATCAATTTGGTTGTGAATTGTATCCTATGGTAGGTATTTTAATATTTTTTCTTCATTTCTTGTGAATTGTCTGTCATGTATACATACACATACACGGTGTGTCCCAAAAATAACCGAACTTTATATTTAAATCATACAACATACAGCGCCATCTATTGAAAATTTGCAACATTAAAAAGATACATTCATCCTCTTTCAAACGCACCTTACTTCATGTAAGTCGGATGACAGATGTAAAAGTGACAGCCATTTCAATAAAACCAAGAGTGTGCTAATGGTTCCAAAAAAAAAAAAAAAACAAATATAAAATTTTGTTTCAAACTTGAAAAAAAAATTGAAATTGAAGTTTAAGAAATTAAAAAAAAATTGAAAAAAATGAAGCAGCCGTAACCGAGGTACTGAAGAACATTTCTATAAATGACATAAAAAAAATCTATGCATGCGCTGGTTGATCGTTCCAAACGTTGTGTTGAGTCAAATGGAACCTATTTTGAATAAATAATAACTTTCAAAGATAATATAATGTGTATTTTACTATTTTATATCCAAAAAGTTCGGTTATTTTTGGGACACACCGTGTATGCACGATTATATTTGTTTCAATTTATTCAAATCTATATAAATATATACACATATAGTGTGCAGTAGATTTTAAACTGTCTGAAGCTTTAATGCAGTGTTGCTCACTTATAAGCACAATTGTTTTTATTTTATCCTGAAGCACATATATAAAAATTGTCACCTCAAAAAAATTCATAAATCAAAATTGGTCCCTCTTCCGTCCCGTCGCAAACACACCACAAGAAAATTTATATCAGTTTCAGATTATTAATGGAAATGCTTAAGTACATGGAAATTTAGTTGTGCCGGCAAATGTTCTCAAGATATTCAAATATACACCTACAATGAGAAATGACACTATAAGAAAGAGCTAGAAGAGGGAGCGCTTTATGTTCGCGGAATGAGAGGACTGTAGGGGATGATTATGCTCATTATGATCGTAGCGTGTTCAGTGACTAATTTTTCTTATATACAAGAATAAAAATCTTAGTACGTTTGAAATCCAGTAATCTCCGAAAATTTCCAAAAGTTACCAACCGATTGTCTTAAAATTTCTGGAAAGGTTTACAAAACAAAATTTTCGTGAAGTGGACCAGAGACTGACCTATTCGAGAAAGATCTTATTATATATATATGTATATTATATATACATAATTGGTGCTTTGTAATCGCTGAAGCGATTTTCGGCCGAGCTCCGTCTTGATGTTTTTCCAACAAATAGAGGGACCCACAGTCTATACGAAGCCGCCTCCGAACGGCTGATGGTTTTTTTTTTACGAGGAGCCTTTATTTCATGTCCGAAATACACTTGGTCCATTCCCTGCCGAGGGGAGACCGCAATTAGAAAATTTAACTTAATTTTTTATTTAAATTAAATTTCCTTAAATTTGGATGTTGGTGGCACCGGGATTTGAACACGAGCCTTCCGAAAGTCAGTATGCAATGCTAACCACTCGGTTACCGCGGCCGCGACAGCGAAGCGTTGCAGGGTACAGCTGGTAATTAATAAGAAAATCCATTGAAGATGACCCGAGGCCTAGCAGGTGCATCGAGGAGACCAAGTCAGTACTTATCAATATGGTTGAAAAAATAGTCCACGGCGATGCTGGACTAAAGAAGAAACAACTCGCAGAAATGGTTGGAATATTCGACAAAGGTCACCGATAGATGGATGCCGAGAATGCTCAGCCCCCGCTAAAACAACAGCGCCTAGAGCGTTCACGTGCATTTTTAGACCTCTGTAATAAAGACAAAGATGGTATATTGAGTCGAATAGCTAACGCAAACGAAACTTGGGCTCCTCATTATGAATGAATATTATTCATCGATTATAAATATAAAGGTGTTTCTATACTATGCTTTAATATTTGAGCGACAGAATATACCATATACATAAAACAATTGTGAGATCTGAAAAATGTATCCGCTTTGCAGGTGAATATATTGAAAAGGAAAACTAATTTGATTATTTTGTTTCCATTCTTTATCCGCCATTCCACAAACATAAAAACCTTGATTAAAGTTATGTTTTTAAGTACGCTTTGCTGTCGTTGGTTGAACTTCGAGTTCATAAACAATAAAATTCAGTGTGACTTTCTTCTTTCTTAGGGGATTAAATTTGAGATTTTGAAGTGTTTTCCTTCACATAGAGCAAATTAGATTTGCTTTTTTTTGTGACATTCTGCCATAAAGTTAAGATGTATATATATTGTTATTGTTAGTATTGAGTATGAATCGACATTACTATAAGACATCAGACATCAAAACATGATTCAATCATCTTACAATACAGATTCTGAGAGTTTTCGATTCATTTGTTTCTCCTGGCTGATACAGACCAAGAATCGAAAACTTCCAAAGCTGAATTCTCATCCTTTCGGACTATATGACCTATCCAGCATAGCCGCTGCCTCTTTATTCTCTGAACTATGCCAATGATGTCAAACATCTCATGTAGCTTATCGTTCCATCGGCTTTCTATAAATCTTAGGTAAAAGCTTACCATATAGCGAGACAGAAATAATGGGTGATATATGGAGTTTGGTATTTCTTCGTCGAGAGATGATTTTTTTTTTGTGATTAACCCAAAGAAGCACTTTTTGTCATACATACTCGTGTTGTATCCTTAGTCTTAGTCAGCCCTAAAACTTTCATCCTTATTTCACTCAGAAGTCCTGTAATGACTCAAAACTTGTGATACTTACAATAACGATTAAAGGTAACAGACGCTTTCATGTAGTTGTAAAGTAGTTCGTGCCTAGTACATTAAATTTCAGTGTGGACAAGCTTACATACCTATATAAGCTTATGTTTCCACATGGGTAAAATCAAGAGCGAAATCTCCAAGAGTGTTAGATTCACTGCGCATGGGCAAACAACATTTTTCACTTAGAGAGAGAAAAAGAGAGAGAGAGGTTTTCAAGGAAGATTAAAAGGCTGTCAGCAACATCGTAGTTGGCATAGCTTTTAGTATCCTTCGTAGCGTTAATAAGGATGCGCACAGGACATTTGGGAAATTATATTTCAATTACAATTAATTACTTGTTATAAATTATATTACGTATTTTTCGCAATTTATTTTGAATTGCAATGTGAGTAGAAATGCGTCCAGAGCAAATACATTTTCCATTGAGTTTTACAGCTCGCACTGCTCTTTATTATTTATTAACTTCGCTTGCCTGTTGGCACAGACTTTCTAGTTAAAAGGTATGCAGACACCAGCGAGATTGTCGTTGCTGAGGTAGACTTTTGAAAATACCAAATTCTATTTAAGCTGTTAAGTAACCATTGCGAAACTGACGTAGCGGTGGCAAAAGCGTACTCCACACAAATCTGAAGCATACGTTAAAAGCGAAGGCTGAATATAAATCTAAAGCCAAAATATAGTGTTTTTGACGTTTGTTTGCCACCGAAAACAGTTCCTCTTGTCAATCCTCTTGCGGCAGTGTCCGTTTTTCGTTGTGCACCTGTCATCGACCATCCACAATTTTTAGGTGTTGATGGGCAGTTTGCGGTTTGTTTGTACTTGTAATTTGAATTTAACGAGGATGGGTCAGGATAAATCATGATATTGATTACGTTGTGGTGAGATATACACATAGTATGCATATACATGCATACAGACATACTCGTTTGTTAATACATACAACAAACCAAAATATGGCGATTTCGAGGTCAATCGGTTGAAGATTTGTGAATAAATCTATGTACAAAGTAAACAATATTAAATCCTTTTTTTCCTTGCACTATATTGGCTTTGGTCAAACTCATTACAGAGGCACAAGCAAAAGCTGGCTGTTACTTTCATAGGTTTGGTTTTTTACTTATAATTATTTTTACGGGGCCAAAGTCTCAGCTCTGGGAACTATTATCTCTTACCCAGTTCTCTCCCAGTTCTTTCTTAACTATAACATGGTTGGCAAATTTTTCGGAAGGTATCCCTTGGGCGTCCAAAATAGACGACAAAATAATAAAAAGCTAAATTTTCGAATTACACGGTGTGTCGAGCCATCTACCTCACTTTCGGAAATACGGCAAATTTGACGTTTAATATTTTCAAAGACTTTATCGATCTGCCAAATATTCCGCACAAGGTTAAGTTTGAAGAATATTGGGAAATATTGAAAGCTTACTTCAAAAACCCACTGCAAGAAAATTACTCAATTCGAGCGAACTATTTCGCAAACTATGCTGTTTGAAGATCAGTTTGTGTAGCAATTCGCTAAACTGGTTCGATATTGGACAAAATAACTAACTGCTGTAGCTCAAAGTGTGATCGAACAACATCAACTCTGGGCAAAATTTTGCACAAAAACCCGCTTCGAAGGCTTATAAAATCCAATTGATCCAAGAACTGAAGTTCACTTGGGAGAAGATGAACATTTTTACCGGAAAATAATCTTTTCCATTGAAGTACATTTTCAACTCTATAACAAGCATGAGCAACCATTGTGCAAGATGCGGGAACCAACCCGTGTGGAGCCTTTGGTCACGGCTAAAAGAGAAGGACCTTCAGTGGAGCCGCTCCGACTTACTCAGTTTCAGGGTCCGCTGAAGTCTAATTGCAGTGTTTGTTCACCAGAGGTGCAGCTGCGAGCGGGCGTCGGTCTTGAAGCAAGCAGCTCGCTATATAAATGTGTAAAAACTTAAAACTAGTTAACTAACTAGCGAGGTTCTGAGCTGGATTTGGGATCCGCCACGTAGAAACCAACTTTAGTGAAGAAATGTATAACGCCGGTGGATCCGGTGGATGAACGTCTCGCCACAACAACAAATTGGCCGGGGCTGATGGTCTACCGGCAGAGCTACTCAAACATGGCGGTGAATAGCCGTCAAGGTGCATGTTACATGCTACTTTGCCCAATCCGCAAATAGGTGAAAGACTAACCTAAGACTACCGTCAACAAACTGACTGGACCTTATCAGTGTGGCTATAGACCTGGTGAATCAACATAGATCAGATATTCACCATGCGCCAAATCTTGGGAAAGACCCGTGAAAAGATTTTAAAGCCGCCTTCGACAGCAAGAAAAGGAGCTGCCTTTATGCCGCTGTGTGTGAATTTGGTATCCCCGCAAAAATTATACGGCTACGTAAACTGACCTTAAGCAACACTAAAAGGATCGGGAAGGACCTCTCCGAGACGTTCGATACCAAAAGGGGTTTCAGACAAGGTGACTCTTTATGGTGTGACTTAATACGAGCAGCAGAGCTGAATAGAGAAGGTACAATCTTCTATAAGAGTGTACACCTACTGGCATACGCCGCTGATATTGATATCACAGGCCTCAACAACCGCGTCATGAGTTCAGCTTTCTCTAGACTGGATAAGGAAGCGAAGGATATGGGTCTGGTAGTGAACGAAGGCAAGACTAAATATCTCCTGCCATCAAATAAATACTCATGGCATTCGTGACTCGGCTCCCATGCCACTTTTTACAGTCATAACTTTGAAGTCGTAGAAAATTTCGTCTGTCTAGGAACCAACCACAACACCAATGATAATGTCAGCATGGAAAGCTAATGCAAAATCACTCGACTACTACTACTTCGGATTGAGTAGGCAAATGAAAAGTAAAGTCCTCTCTACGAACTCTACAGCTTATCCTTTCCATCCTGCTATATGGTGCGGAGGCATGGACGATGACAAATCTGATGAGTCGGCGTTAGGAGTTTTCAAGAGAAAGGTTTTGCGTAAAATTTATGATCCTATATGAGTTGGGAACGGCGAAGACCGCAACCGATGGCATGATGAGCTGTATGAGGTACACGGCGACATTGGTATAGTTCAGCTAATCAAGAAACAGCGACTGCGTTGGCTAGGTCATGTGGTTCGGATGCATAAGATGCTTGAAAGTTTTCGATACCCGCCGGTGCAAGCAGAAGAAGGAGAAGGCCTTCATTGCTTTGGAAAGACCAGGTTGAGAAGGACCTGGCTGAATTTGGCATCTCCAATTGGCGCCAAACAGCGAAAAAAGAAATGAATGGCGCAATGTTATAAGTTCGGCTATAATCGCGTAAACGGTGTCTACGCCAGGTAAGAAGAAGAAGATCTTCTAAAAGCTATCGATAATTGGTTAGTTTCAAGTTGAGTTCGAGTTCTCTGCTGTAGCCAATACAACACATCTACGAGCCAACCATCTAGAGAGGATTCATGACTTGACGAAATTGAAATCGCTATGTAGTCATAGAGGGCCACCCAATAGAATTGTGTTGAAATATTGTGTCCGCCCCTGCAGGTGTATGTCTGAAGTTGTTTTCTATCATTAACCGTACTGTTGACGAATTTCAGGCAAAATCATTGAAATTATATTGTACTTACACGTCTTTTTTACCAATTTTAATATGCAAAATTTTCGTGAGCCGCCCATTATATGACAGAGAGTCGTCTTCTGAAATCTTTTTTGGCAGCAAACCAATAGGAGGTGATAATTTACTTATACATATAAAAGCTTTTATTTCGTGGCTCAACCGAAAGCCCGTAGTAGCAATTCCGGCATGGTTAGAGACAGAAGGGGGTTTTAAATTTTCTTAAGTCCATAGGCATTATTTTCAAGAGGTACACTTACAGTTTATAATTTTAACCTGCCTTCGAAGGGCTGGATAATATTCGTGCGAAGCTTCTACTTTTAAAGCAGAAATGATTCGCCTAGCTGTGTCAGTCTTAAAAAAAAAGAAAAGAAAAAATAATGTTAAGTTGTTGCGTGCCCAGTTAGCCATTCGGATACACACAACCGCCTTCAACTTGCAATTATTTATCGAGTGCTCAGATTTGTGAAAGCTCTTTTATCGCAAAAAAGGAATGCTCTCAATTTTTGTATACACAATTTACTTGTAAATATGGATCTCTTGGTAATAGTTAAGTACGTAGATACACATGCAAACATTTACGTAAGTAGCTTGGATTTACGACGCTATTTGGCAACAGCAATTGGATTGCATCCTATTCAGTTTTGTCTTGATGTTATAAAATTACTATTCCAGCTATTCTGGATAATTGAAAAGTTGGATGGCAAGTGACAGATGCGGGAGGTTTCCAAAGGCAAAGGAGCAATCGCTTTGTTTCTTCATTGTTAAATAAACGGCGATGACGACGAGATGAGAAGCAGCAATATTACAATTACCATTTCGCTTCTTTGGCTAAATTTAATGAATTTTCGCCAGTTTAGCGAAGGTTCGAAAAAATTTACGTTTGCTCAACCATACCTTTGCTTATATGAAAATCTCAAGGGCGTTGCATTTAGTAACTAAATAAACCTGAAGCCTTTGAATCGACTTCATAGGTTGGGTCATAATGAACGCTAGAACTTTAGTTGATAGGTTTTCAATGCTGCAGCGTTTATGGTAGCAGATATGGTAGACTAGTAATAATCGATTTATGTGACGGAAAGGCAGGTGATAGTTAAATTTTTGATAGTTCAAAAAACTAGTAAAGTATCTTATAACTCACAATAAGCGCATCAATAAATCAACTTGGAATTACTCGCCACATATTTAAAAATAAATATTTTTATCTCTTCATATGAAAAAGTATGTGCACATATTTTATTAAATATACAATCGCACACCGCCTTCAAAAGAAGCATAGCTCTAAAATGTCCAGATTTGTTTTTTGCTGATCTGCCTACCAATTTGAGAAATTTACTTTTATACTCCATTATACTGTGTGAACAGAGTGCATTATTTGGGGGCAACAGTTGCATGTACGAGTGCATACCGTAGATATAGAATACAAGATTTTTATTTATTTTTTATTTTTTTTATTAATTTTATTGTTAATTATAATTAAAATTACAAAACAATTATATTAGTACAAACTACCAGGGCTTTCGGCTTAGTCATATAGTTAAACAAAAAGAAGTAGATACATTATATTAACATTTATTTAGATTAAGTGGTAGATTTTTATAACTTTTAGAAATGTAGCAATTAGTTCTATGTTACTTTCGGAGGTGTATGGTAAGATAGATTGTAGTGGGTTACTGTTATCAAAAATTTGGTTCCTTAGATTGGAAAGAGCTGGAGAGCTCAGTAATATGTGGTTAACTGTTAGATTCGAGTTATTGCAAAACTGGCACATTGGCTGTGGAGTTGATACAATAGAAGGAGATGGACGTGAGTGAGTTGAGTGTGTCCAAGTCTTAGCCGTATGAAGCAGCTATTGGCCCATGTTGATATACTAGCAGGAAGTTTTATAGGGGTTTCCTGAGGGTTTATTTCTTTGTATTGGTGTTGGTATGCTGCCCATTCGTTTTTGTATTGCAAAATAACAGCTTTTGAGAAGATATATTTAAAGGATTTGGGTCCGAATGGCATAAAGTAGTAAAGGCAGGATTTTAGAGCAAGTTTGGCTGCAGGGTCGGCATATTCACTCCCAGGAATACCAGAGTGGGCTGGAACCCACATGAGTTTTTTCTTTGATTACTTGTTTATCATTATGATTTGAATTGCTTGAATTGTATCTACGTTTGAATTGTATTTTTGTGTGGCTTTAAAGACTGATTGACTATCAGTGCATATTACGTATTTTCTGCTTGATTTTTTGGCTATTTCAATTGCCGATATCAATCCTTGTAGCTCATCAAATATATTTGCATAATGTGGGAGAAGACCGTGTGATCTGATAGTGCCGTTGTCGTCGGTTACTGCAAATGAGACCCCCTCATCTTGTTTGGGGCCGTCTGTAAAGAGGAAGTCCCATCCGTCTTGTTTAAGGGGTTAGGGGTAGTCAGAATTTTCAAAAAATCAATTTTTTTTTTGCATTTTCGTTAAGTATAATATCTTAAAAATAATCTCTGAAAATTTCAAGTTAATCCGATAATTCGTTTTTAAGTTATTCGACAAATAACAAAGAGAGCTCGGGCCTTTCAAAGCGCTCGGGAGCAGGTAGCTAGTATCTAGTGTGAAACTTTAAACGCGTTTTTCTCAAAACTATGTTTTTTGAACTGGTGACAAGTGTAACTCGAAAACCGCTCAGTTGATTTTAATGAAATTTATACAGCTTTTAGAATACATAATAAACTCGGACCTTTATTGAAGTATTTTTTTTTTGAAAAATTTCGATTTTTTAAGACCAATTAACTGTTGATTTTTTCCCAAAAATCTAGACAAAAACTTCCTGAGGCCGCCATTTTGTTAATTTTTGAAAAAAAAAAATCTTTGGATCAGGCCCAGGATTATTTATTTATAAAACTAATACACAGACTAAACAGACTAAAACACAGACAGCTGTAACTTCGGAAATAAATTTTTTTTTTTTGTAATTTTTGTGACTTGAAGTCAAAACATTGTTTAATAATACCATATCACTACTTTTGTAAAATAAAATTATTTAATAGCAAAAAAAAAATACTGAAAATTCTCATTTTTTCGTGCCTCTGACTACCCCTAACCCCTTAAGTGGTGTTGCAATACTGTTGAATAATTGTTGGTAGGTGGAGTTCCAGGTGTGTTTTTAGGTCGGTTTGCCAGATGGCTGATAAAAGTTTCACTCTCAAGCTCCCAAAGGGGGAAATTCTTTTCTTGGATAATATGTTGTGGATATATTTAAGCTGAGGGATTTTTCTAGTTCTACCAACTCACATAGTTTTGATTTTATTTTTATATTAGTCTTTCTTCTTTTCAAAAGCTGTATTTCATGATTTAAAATGTTTGAAACCCTCTTCGGCTAGTAAGTGTTTTATTGGGCTAGTCCTGAAGGGTCTTAAACTCCGTCTAATTGCTGAATGCATTGGTGATTTAATTTTCTTAAGTAAGTTTTGAGAACATTTTCCATAAATTTGTAGACCATAATCTATTTTACTTAGTATAGTTAATTTGGTTTTATTTAACAATGTGTTGGTGTGAACAAAACTCTTTTTTTTAATAAATACTTGATAATATTTAGCCTGGTAGCAAGTTCGTTTCTTAGGTTATTACAGTGGTACTTAAAACTATGCTTACAATCGAACGTTAATCCTAAAATTTTTAAGTTTTTAACATTAGTGATAGTGTCGTTATTGTTTTTTATAAAGATCTCATTACATTTGAGTTTTCTACAAACATGCAAGTGTTTGCATTTCGGTAAAGAAATATAAGCTCCTGAATGTTATGACCAACTGTTTATGGCGATTAGTGAATTATTGAAGGATACTTCAATATCTTCGGTTTTGTTGTTGTTGTAAATAAGGTACAGATCGTCAGCAAATAGGCAATGTTTTATATTATTTTGTTTGGACATAAGCCTGCTGATGTCATGAAATGCTATCAGAAATACGGTAACTGTAGAAGAATGTAGAAGAAAAGGTATTGTTGACTTTGCAACGATTTTTTCTATTTGTAAGAAAGCTCTTGACGTAATTAAATATCTTTCGCCACTCCTGGAGCTTTTTCTAAATGACGTGACCTCCTACTTTATCGAAGGCCTTGGCAAAGTCAATTGAGAGAATTGAAAGGTGGTTTCTTGTTGCTAAGTTTTTACATACACGTATGTGGTGGTCAAAGAACAGTAGCGCGTTTAAGGTACTGGTACCAGATCGGAAACCTATTTGAAAAGTGGAGAGTAGTTTGTTGGCTCTTAAAAACCACATCAATCTTGTGGATATAATTTTCTCCATGGCATTACTCATACATGGTATGATCGAAATCGGGCGATAGTTTTCAATATAGCTGGGGTCTTTTTGAGGCTTAGCTATAGGGATGATTGTATCTGTCGTAAAGTTTTGTGGGATTATGCCTGTGTCGAAAATTTTATTATAAAGCTTCAAAATCTTCTGTTTTATTTGTGTGTGGACTTTCCTTAACATTTCATAGCCTATTTTGTCGAATCCAGGAGTGGTACCGTTTACTATTTTCAGGGCGGAATCAAGTTCTTTGTAATTGATAGCGTCTTCGATGCGTAACGCTAATCTATCTGTCTTCTCAGTAGGGTGCATATTTAATATATTGGAAGATAGTACTCTAAAAGTGACAGGAAAGTTTGAGATATTAGTGGCGTGGGAAAAGTATTGAGAAAACTCTGTCGTTATATCGAAGTTATTTACAATAACTGAGTTATTTTTCGTTATATGGATAAGAGTGGGTGTGTATGTTCCAAAGAGGGTTATAATACCCCTCCATACCATGGTAGTAGAAGTTTTTGGGTTTGATTTGTTTGTAAAATCTTCAAAGCATTTGCGTTTTGTTTGCTTCTTTTCTTTATTGAATAGTGAATTCTTCTTTTTAGAATTTATTAACGAATCGATCCTTCTATTAGCATTAAATTCCTTCCAAGCGGTGATTTTTTCATTGCGGAGACAGTTAAGCTTTGGAGTCCACCAAGGTACGTTTCTTGATGGTTTACGTTGTGTAATTGTTGGGATTGATAGGTTTGCCGCACCTCTTATGGTTTTTTGGATTGTAACTGCTTCCTTGTTTATATTATAATTCTCTGAATCAGGAATATCTTTTGAAAGGAAAAAAGCTTGGTATTTTTTCCAGTTTGCTTCGGAAATATTTAATTTAGAGATTTTAGTGTTTGTGTATATATTTGTGGTTGAGAGTTTAATTGTGTATATTATAGGATAGTGATCACTATTGTGTAGATCTTCTAAAGTGCACCAAGAGGCAAGAGTGAGCAGTTGTGGGGAACAGACAGTAACATGGACGTGCGTCAGGGTATTGTGTGTAGAAAAATGTGTTGGGCTATTGTTATTTAATATAGACAGGTTTGAATTAAGTATGAAGTCTTCTAGTATTAAGCCTCTGCGGTTTGGTTTTGGTGAACACCATAAAGGACTCCAACTATTAAAGTCACCAGCGAGGACTGTGGGCGGGTTTATGTGTGAAGTTATCTGAAACCGGAAAGTTCTGGTTTGGAGGAATGTATTGGATGAGTGCATAGGTTCGTGCCCGATTCCGCTGGATGCCGTACGAATCGTTTGAGAGTGGCGCTCGTGAAAGAAATATATACATATTATATATCGTTGGAAAGGTGACAGTCCGAACTGTAAATCAAGCATAAAATAACTTCATTTTGATTTGAGTTGCTTAGTGAAAAGACGCATGGAAGATGAACAACGAAAAAGATCATATGCGTCATATTATGTTATACGAATTCCGCAAAGGAAAAACAGTGGGCGCTGCAACTAAAGATATTCGCGAAGTTTATTTGGACCGTGCTCCAGCACTCCGCACAGTAAAGAAATGGTTCGCGAAATTTCGTTCTGGAGTTTTTAACTTCGAAGATCAACCTCGCAGTGGACGGCCTTCTGAGCTTGATGACGATGTTCTAAGGACTTTAGTTGCGAATAACTCACGTATTTCGACGGAAGAGGTTGCCAGTGAATTGAACGTCAACAAATCAACTGCGTTTCGTCGTTTAAAAAAGGTTGGGTACACTTTGAAGCTCGATACATGGGTGCCACATCAGTTGAGTGAAAAGAACAAAGTGGACCGTATGTCAACAGCAATTTCTTTGCTTCGACGGATCAAAAACGAACCTTTTTTGGATCGGCTCGTGACTGGTGATGAAAAATGGGTCCTGTACAACAATGTTCAACGCAAAAGAACATGGAAACAGGCACACGGCGTGATCTATTTTGAGCTCTTGCCAGCTGGAGAAACGATCACTGCCAACAAGTATTGTCAGCAATTGGTCGAATTGAAGAAAGCAATTGATGAAAAACGTCCGATTTTGGCCAATCGCAAAGGAGTTCTTTTCCATCATAACAACGCCAGGCCACATGTTGCAAAACCGACCCTGGCCAAACTGAAGGAGATGAATTGGGAAATCATGCCGCATCCCCCATATTCACCCGACATTGCACCTTCTCATTATCATTTGTTTCGATCACTGCAGAACAATTTGAATGGAAAAAAAATTAAAAATGTGGAAGACGTCAAAAACCACCTTGACACCTTTTTCAACGAGAAACCGCGCGATTTCTATGAATCAGGCATCCGTAAATTGGTTGAACGTTGGGAGTGGATTGCCGAACATGATGGCGAATACATAATTGATTAATAAAAGCGCTTTCTTCAAAAAATTTCAATTTTAGTTTGCACTTGAAATCGGGCACGAACTTATGCACTCATCCAATATATTGAAATTATTGTGATTGGATATTTTAAATTGACTACTATTCTTGGAGGCATATTACGTGGGGCTTGCGATCTTTTATTTTGATTTCTAAATCGGAATAATTGTTATGATAACCTTTCATATTCCATTGTAGAATATTGAGGATCATTATTATACGTAAAATAGTTTATCACTATTTAAGCAGTTTTATATGTCGTCTTTTTGCATATGTGTTGTGTTGAATTATCAAGGTGTCTCTTTACCAGTTCGAGTATTGCGTTATAGTCAGTTGTTGTTTGCTGGGTTGCTTGTGAGGTAGTGGTTTGGGTGATCGTATTGAGCAGCTGTTCGATATTCTGTAGCGGGTGAGAGGGAACTTAGTTGAGAGTAGTCTACAGATTTACGGGATTGTGATTTCGAATTTTGTTCAAATGAGAGAGATGCGAGAGAGTATGTAGTGCGCGTGATAATTTGAATAATTCGATCGCTTGATGAACTTTGGCTATGTTTTATGAAGTTAGACTTGTATCGGTGGCGTTTGTTAAACGGTGGGAGTTCGAATTTTGGATCGAAAGAGAGCGAGAGTTTGTTGTATCATATTTTGAGGACGGGGTGGGGATGTGGAATTTTGATCGCGTTGAGAAAAGAATTAATTGTAACTGGAATTATGTAGAGCGTGATTATACGTAAGAATTGGGATCGTTTATTGGTGGATTAGAGATTATTTGTCGGTTGGAGTTGGAGTGTAAATTTTGAAATTCGAAATTGTAGTTGATTGCAGTAGTTGACTTGAGCTGAGTGTTTTGTGTAGTAGTTTTGTTATTGTTGTTTGCATTATTTGTATTATTTGAATTATTTGTATTTATGGAGTTTGGTTTGGCTGGCTTCTTTGAAGTTACAATACATTTGTTTTTGGGTTTTTATTTTCAGAATTTCTTTTTGTTGTAGGTATTTAGGGCATTCTTTAGCCGAAGAAGGGTGAAGTCCATTATAATTGGCGCATATTATACGCTGGCAAGTCTCTGGTGCAAGTATTGTTTGGAAATTTTTTGCTTTTGATAAATTTGTCTGCTACTTTTTTGGTTTTGGTGAGAACCAGTAAACTAACATCGCGTAGAAGACTGACTGAGTTGTATACAGTACTTATGCTATCAATTACTATCTAAAGCACGTGGGAAACAAACACTTGCGAGAGCGAATTGTAAACACGACTATGCGGAACGGAGTGTAGTCAACGACATACAAGATTTTAATGTGAGTTAATTGGAACAATACGATATTTTGAATTAAACATTTTAATGAGGAATAGATTGTTCTGAATAGACTTCGAAACTACTGAACCCGTTTGGATGGCTTAGCGCCATTTTAAGACGCTCAATTGAATATGTGAGAGTAATGCTAACTATTGACACATATAGTATATATACCTATATTTACATTTGTATAGAAGTTCGGAGGCGGCTTAGTCTAAACTATAGGTCCCTCCATTTGTTGGAAAAACATCAAGACGCAAATCCACAAATTGGAGCTCGGCTGAAAATCGCTTCAGTGGTTACAAATCGCCAATTATATAGAAGTCGTGCCGATGAATCTGTTAATAAATTTCAGTGATAATCAGACCGATGAAAAAAAAATTTAGCCCCAACAATTCGTATGATTAAAAGTGGATATTATGGAATAATCAAGCTTATTTACTCTTCTCCGATCAGGCGCTCAACGTAAATGTAAAAATAACCGAGTTTCACTGAAAATTAGTGAGGTAGAGCTGATAATACGCCGAGATGTGGCTGCTTTCGAGGGTGACCGACAACATTGATCTTGTATAGTTCCATATATACATAAGTGAATCTCTGAAATGAGGCTAACAGAACTCTTCCCATAAATTTGCTGCTGTGTTATATATATTTTTTTGGTGGATCCCATGAAAATATTGTTGATAGCTCGCCATTCGTTTTTGCCATTAGTTATTTGGCGCCCAATGTCAATTGTAGCCAGTTAGTTCTTTCTCCATATTATTGAAGTTAATGTAAGCCAATGTAAAATAAAAAATTTTTTCACTATTTAGGAATCTTCCGTAATTCCTAGATGCTTTTTCAGGTCATTGTTATGTTGAATTGTTTTTGGGTTTTCATTTAAATGGAACTGTTTCAGACCATATATTTTGTGGAAATAGTGAAAAAATTACAACAATAGTTTTGGACGGTAGAAGTTATAGCTGCTATTTCGGAAACCACCACGTTTCCTCATCAGACTTCTTTTTCCAGACACCTTTTGTTCGAATGGAATTCGAACTTGGGATGCCCACAGCACGAGCTCAATAACTCACAAAACTATTGAATAAACTAATATTCAATATATATGAAAACATATAATTTTAGATAATAAATTACAGGGCTTGATATATTTCAATCGAATTTCACGTTAATCGAAAAATGTATATCATTTCGGTTATTAACGTTAAAGCAGTTATCAAAATAAATTTCTATTCGGTTTTTCCAGAACGAAAAGTTGTCATTAATGCTATATCGGCAACAGATAATGTGTAACGTTGAAATTGAAGTGTTCTGTTTATTCATATCATTTTCATTTTGATAGCATGACGCCAAAAAGAAAAGATTTTATTTCGTTGATTATTTTTAGCGACACGGAATGATATGGTTGCGTTTGTTGATCTTCTTTGATTTTGATTCATCTTTTCTAAAATTGAAATTTGGTTTTATATGAAATGACCGAAAAGCGACAAATCGTTGCATTCAAGGTAGGATAAAGAAACTGGTTGGCCTGATATTATAGAAATTTATGTTCTTGATAATATCCATACGATACGCAGAGGTAGCTTTTGGAACGTCACTCTTTTCACAGCACAAATAACTTACTTACATTACATAGTTAACTTACTTACATCATAGTTACATTTGCTCTTTGTAAGAAATGTTGGACTTCATAACATTTTTATTGTTTAGTTGGTTTTATGTTGATTTGTTATTGGTTATTGTACATATGTACGTACCATCTACGCTTACACGTTATGTTGAGATATGTTTGTCTGTAAATACAACGTATGTATGTACCATACACGTATGTACGAATATATACGGTGCACACAGGTATGTATAAAAAAAAATCGCGATTTTCAACAACTAATTTTCGTTTAAATTGAATTTACACATGGAAAAAAGGTTTGCTCTCAAAGAAAGGAAGCGAAACAAGTGTTTGTTTGGGTGTTCATAAAGCCAAATGTAAACATAAACAAACATAGCATACATACATGTATATTGAAATTTGAATGGAAATATATTCAATAAAAAGTGGCTAAAGTTTTAGTTTTGCAATATTTGCAATAGTTGACACAGAAAAAAAATTAAAAAGAACGAGAAGAGCTGTCTCCTGTCATTCCCAGCGTAACCATGCCAATGTCCTTGCATTTCATTTTATTATTAAGGACACGTTTCTCTAAAAAAAACTATTAAAAAAAGTTATTAACAATAAAAATTGATAAAATGAAAAAAATGTTTTTTTTTTAGTGAAAATATTTTATTGTAGTTCCGGCTTTAGATGATTCGTTTTACAGTTAGCGTGGCCACTCACCAACAAAAGAGACGTGTTTCAGAAGCAATATTAAGAGTCGCCAATTAAAAAAAAAAATAAAAAATTTCAATTAATATTTTTATGAGTCTACTTATCTACCAAAATTTTTAATTTATAAACATTTGTTATAAATAAATAAAATATGTTTGAAAAATCACGTTTTTTGGAGGAACCTGCCTTAAATTTAAATTCTCATTATCTGAAAAATTGGTTGGAGAGGGCTATATGATTCAGTTTTCCGATTTCGATGATTTTCGGTGTCACTGTTTACCATATTTGTACCTATATGTACAATACCAAGTATCACGCTTGCAGATAGTTTTTCTTTAACAAATTTTCGACCAAAAAGTCTAATATCTGAACATATCGGTTGTATGTGAGCTATATATTAATATAATATAGGACTTGACCTCAGCGTCTTTTCTAGCAGCATTTATCCGATTCATTGCTAGGATATCCAAAGAACGTTTACTCTGATAATCAGATTAACTTTGTTGAAGCGTCGAAAGCCAACTCAACCATGGGGAACCCCACAAGATGCTCCCAAATACTAACTTCTACATTACTCTCGAAAGAGATGGACCGCACCAATTCCGTCTTCCGTTCCTACAAACACTTTCTCAACGAAAATCCCAGAGAGAAACGCGTGGTAAAACGCTGCAACTCCGCGGTACACTACGTGGGCATACCACTTTCCTCGGCAAACTATCTGCTAAGACCATCATTTACCGGAAGGGCCAACAGCAGATGGCAGAACGAAACCAAGTGCAATATGACAAGACAAATCTTACAAATTAATTAAAATAAACAGAACTAAATATCTACTCCTTCTATACCAGCACAGCAAACGGCATAATAATCGGACACTGTCTTATGGAGACTCATGGTAGAACGAGGGGCTGGTTCTGACGCAACTGCAGGGACATAGATGAGGAGGAATCGGTGGAGCTCTACCTCTGCCTTCGATTGCCTTACAGAGCTTACATCGGTAGGCGTCAATAATCTCCAGAATTTCATAAAACACACTACCAGGACCAACATAGGTAGCACAACGGGCTAATAAGTGTAAGTGCGCTTGATCAGGGTTCCATGACCAAACCATCCTTCAAACCACTTGAAAGGGTTTGAAAAGAGAAAGGGTAAGGTGAACACAAGTAAGCACAGTCTGACAATAAAACATATTTTTACTCCGGAACTATTTCATGACAAAAGTAACATAATATGCTCCAAATATTCAAGCATTCACAAATCAAACAGAAACAAATTTGGTGAATACACGGTGTGTCCCAAAAATAACCGAACTTTATATTTAAATCATACAACATACAGCGCCATCTATTGAAAATTTGCAACATTAAAAAGATACATTCATCCTCTTTCAAACGCACCTGACTTCATGTAAGTCGGATAATAGATGTACAAGTGACAGCCATTTCAATAAAACCAGAGTTCAATTTGATCGTTTGCCGAGAGTAGACGTGTGTTGAAGTGAATCAGAAGTGCATAATATTGAAAATTATATGTATGTATACAAAACAAAAACTAAAATTAAAATAAATTAAAATATAGTGAAAGAAAAACTTATAAAAAGACTATTATGAGTGAAAAAGATAATAGCAATAACCCCTTCGATATCTTGGGAATACCATTAAACCAAGATGAGACCAAACAAAATCTTAATAGTTCAATAGTATCAACAGTGCAAAGTGTTGTTGGACAATTGAATATTCAGAAAAATAAATCCCAAGGTGACACCAAATGGGAAGCAGTGAAAAATAACAAATTAGAACAAGCAATTGAAAACACTAACAACCTAAAATGTGCAAAAACAATAAACGTAAAGAAACGTAAACAACACAATGACCAGTATGATAGCATGAAGAGTCTTAACGAAGTAGAGAACAGTCGATCAATGCAAGTGTTGCTGCAGTCACTTTCTGCTCAAATACGCGAGCTGAAGTCTATCATTTCACGACTTAACTCCGAAAAAGCTACTCTTCAAAAAGAGAATGACCTCCTTAAGAGAAATTCATCGCAACCGAATAGCGCACAACACCTGAATTAGCCGATGACGCAGAAATGGAACAATTTGACCATGCAGATGTGAATTTTCCTTCGCTGCCTACTGTTTCGAGAGAAACTTACTCTGCTGACATTCATAGTCAGACAACAACAAAACAGTCCAATTATACAACACCTGCTAAGAAAAAAAGTAAATTGAAAGATAACCCACCTACACTTATCTGTTACAACATAAATCAAAAAGAGATAGCTAATAAGTTAAAGTTACTACTAAATCACAAAAACTTTTCATTTAATATTGTCAACAAAAATGCCACACACATTAGTACCTGTATTATAGATGACTATATAAAAATTAAGAGTTTTTTGATAAAAGAGAAGTGTAAATTCTACACATTCACTCCTAATGGAGAAAAACCACATTCCATTGTTATAAAAAAATTATGTAATGTATACGAGTATGAGGAAATAATTAATTATTTTACTGAACTTAATTTAGATATTAATATTATTAAACTTTCAAAATTTAAAAATGATAACTGGTTGATACAATTGTCTCACAATTCTAACTTATCTGAGTTTTATAATATAAAATATATACTTAATTGTAAAGTGGAATTTGAGAAATTGAAACCCATGTTACCAACGCAATGTAAAAATTGCCAAAGATACACACATGTCGCAAGCAATTGTCATATGCCCTATCGTTGCGTCAAATGTGTCGACCAACACGGTCCAGGCGAATGCAAAATTCCATCAAAGGAAAATAATAACAAAGAACATGTATTTACCGACCCTGAAACCGGACAGCTTGTTAAAAATATAGGTATTCCAGTTAGTTGTGTAAATTGTAATATCGAAGGGCACCCGGCAAACTATTCAAAATGTCCTAAGAGGCTTGAATTAATTAAACGCATTAACGGGCGCAATAATTTAAGTAATAAGGTTAAACCATTATTTAACACAGTAACATTTACAAAAGCACCTACCACTGGTGGTGAGTCTCCATCTTATGCTTCAATTATTCAAAATAACTCAAAAAAATTTCCTAAAGTACAAAACGCAAAGACTAAAACTGCAAAAACTTATACGAAGTCTAAAATTTCCAAAAAAGTGTCTGATGTAAAACTGTTTCAAACTGTAGAGAACGAATGTGTAAGACTATTTGGAAGTAATCTATCTGGCTGCATGAAAAAAATAGCATCCTTCACAAATACCTACAGACAATTAAAAAATGATGATGAAAAGTCAATAGCTCTTTTCAGTTTACTTACCGAACTAAGAATTAATCATGAGTAACAAATCTTTCAAGTGCATATTCTTAAATGTAAATTCTTTAATTTCACGACAGAAAAGGCATTACTTTAACTTGTTTCTAAAAAATCTTAAGCCTGACATAATCTTAATAGCAGAACATAAACTCAGTCATAAACACAATATTAATTTCCGCGGCTACAACTTCATTAGACAAGTTAACAAAGCAAAAAATGTAAATAGCAACAATCGAACTAGTAGTACAGCTACAGCTATCTGTATAAGAGAGAAGTACAAATTTAAACTTATTGATATAGGAGACACAATTCATTTAGAAAAGGTAGCACTTAAAATCTTCACTGCAAGTGGTGAGGAAATTTCGTTTGTTTCTGTGTACAACCGCCCAACAGATGTACTGAAATGTAATGACCTTAATTTGTTACTAAACTCCCTCAATACAAGCCAAATTGTTATAGGTGGAGACTTAAATGCTAGGCATCCCAGTTGGGGGGATCCTTATACTAATCCTAATGGCAAGATTTTGTACAACTGGCTACAGCAATGTCCTACAATGAAATTAATACCAACCAAGTTTCCTACTAGAATTTCTAAATGTTCAGCGTCATTTTTAGATATATTCTTAGTAACTCCATTTGTTGATATTAATTTCGATGATTCGAACGGATATCATAATCGTCTAAGAATACACCCATTTGAATCAGATCATAGCGCAGTAGAATTAAATATAATCTTAGATCACAATATCCTCAATTGTCAATTAAATGAACGGTTTAATTAAGACAAAATTGATGTCCATAGATTTAATGATGTGCTCTTAGACAAGCTTAATGAGAATTATCTACCTACTAACAACAATGTCACTAAGAAAGTTATAGATAAATGTATCTTAAATTTAAATTCTGCTATGAATGAAGCTATCAACTCTGGAGCCATACCAAAGGTAGTAGTTCGTAATCGCGGTCTTGTAAATTTGCCTCAAAATATCCTCGATTTGATTTCTGAAAAGAAACGTCTGCGTAGGACAATATATCGATGCATCGATCCGCAACGCAAAAACATACTCAATGCTATATTGCGAAATTTAACTAAAATTATTCAGGAACAGATTGTCATCCATGAAAATAGATATTGATCGAAATTCTTCTCAAAAATAAGGATGAATAACAAAACCTATAAAAAAATCAAAAGCTTATGTGGCTTGAATACGAAGACGCAATTACCAGATCTAACAATGAGTTGCGATACTGATATAGACTTTGACATACCTAGAAATGTAAATGGTAACACTATTCAAGTACGCGAAAATTTTCATAAAACCAATATTTTAGCTTATGTGTTTGAGCAAATAAATAAACAAAATCTTAGTTTGGGTGACGCGGAGTTTTCTAGGCATATCAAGCACAATATTAATGATCTACTTGAAAGTAACGAGGCAATCGTCACATTTAACAATAATTTACGTGCCGATGGCGAACATAACGCTAGCCATACATTGCAAGAAATAAATGAATTCAGTAAAACATTTACAAATGCAGAGAAAATAGGTTACTCCCTACGTTTTAAAAATAATAAAAAAAGCTCGGGTGAAGATGGAGTTTCAAACTTCATCCTAAAGAAAACACATCCGTTTTTCTGGAGGTTTATCGCCATACTTATTAACCATTCTTATAATATAGGTTATTTTCCAGAAGAATGGAAAATAGCGAAGGTAATAAGTGTACCAAAGCCAAATTCCGATCCTAAGTCCCCGACTAGCTATCGCCCGATTTCTGTCCTATCTAATATCAGCAAGCTTATGGAAGAATTCTTGCTAGAAAAAATTAAATCTCATGTTGAGGAACAAAAAATCTTAAAAGATTATCAATTCGGCTTTCGTCCTTCTCACTCAACTAGTCACGCACTGACAATATTATCTGATTTTGTTTGCACTAACTTAAATCGACGCCAGGCAACTATTTTAGTTAGTCTTGACCTTGAAAAAGCTTTCGATACCACTTGGATAGAAGGTATTATATACAAGATGTATCGAATATTTAAGTTTAACAAAAATCTATGTAGAATGCTTTACAGCTATCTTAAGGATCGATCTTTTTATGTCGCTAGTGAGGGCCAAACCTCCATAACTAGAGAAATAATAGCAGGAGTTCCACAAGGTTCATTGCTGGGGCCCGTGTTGTTCAATATCTTCCTGGCAGATTTTCCAGAACCTCCTAGGGAGTCCGGCACCAACAAATATGATATACAAGTTATTATATACGCAGATGACATTTTAGTTTTAGGGTCCCATGCACGCATAGCACAAGCTAATGCTAAAATTAACAATTATCTAAATGACTTACATGTATACTTTAATAAATGGAAACTAAAACTCAATATTTGTAAAAGCGAGTGTACAATTATTAAAGGTTTGCGGAAAAACCTATTTCCTAACGCTCGAAAGTTTACTCCGCAAATTTTTATAAATGAAGAGGTTATAAATGTTAAAGATCAAGTAAAATACTTAGGAGTAGTCTTAGATGATAGATTTACTTTTAAAAAACATTTAGACTATACCTTAGCAAAAGCTAAAAAACTATTTTTCAGCTACGCAAACCTAATGAGAAGACCGGTGGGTCTAAAAACTACTATCAAACTTAACATATACAAACAAATAATTAGACCTATTATTTCATATGCGCATCCAATCTGGTTCAATATCTCTTCAAGCCAAATGGAAAGGCTTCGTGTATTTGAGAGGTATATACTAAGATTATGTAGTGGAATTAACAGAAAACCTTATTCAGGTAGCACCTTTAGGAAAAGATTCTCGAATCAGTATCTCTACCAAGAATGCAAAATATCGCGGATTGACTGTTTCCTAATCAAATCGTCTGAAAGCTTCATTTATAAAATGCAATACTTAGATAATGAGCTCATAAAAAACTACCTATCGAAACAAAATGAAGTAATGCTACCAATCACAGAAAAGTATCTATCGCCATTATATATAAAAATATTAATGGAAAATAATATCATATACGATAGCAACAAACTTCTATACTATCACAGACGTTACAATACATATAATATTAATCAACAAAGCCTTGTATACAATACTGAACAATACTTAAATAACCGACCGAACTAGCTAAAATAAGCACACATTAGTAAATAAAAAATACTTATGTAAGTTTCACTTATTCTTAAGACTAGACAAAGAAATTTCCTTTTAGCCCTTTTTTGGAAAAAATTTATTTTAAGTGCCGCATTACGCATTAGTATAATAAACTAATATTAAGTTATTGTATCTAATATTACAAATCTAATATATATAAAATTTTAAACTCCTAGATAAATACTAAAGTATGTTAGGATAACACTATCACCTTTAAAATTTAAGAATGATTTATAAAACAAATGTTATTCTGGGCAAATAAAATGAATTTGAATTTGAATTTGAATTCAATAAAACCAAAAGTGTGCTAATGGTTCCAAAAAAAAAAATGGAACAAGGAGCAAATATAAAATTTTGTGTCAAACTTGAAAAAAAATTGAAATTGAAGTTTAAAAAATTAAAAAAAAAAATTGAAAAAAATTGAAAAAAATGAAGCAGCCGTAACCGAGGTACTGAAGAACATTTCTATAAATGACATAAAAAAATCTATGCATGCGCTGGTTGATCGTTCCAAACGTTGTGTTGAGTCAAATGGAACCTATTTTGAATAAATTATAACTTTCAAAGATAACATAATGTGTATTTTACTATTTTATATCCAAAAAGTTCGGTTATTTTTGGGACACACCGTGTATGTATGTCAACCTACATACATACATATACCATATATGCATTTAAAATGTAGGTGGGTGCTTATCAAAATGTTTATTCAAATTTAACTCTTCTCTCAACGATGTTTTTTTAACGCGAATAAATTCGAAAAGCACGTTTACTTCGGTATATGACGAGCACCAGCTGAAACTGTTCAACATGTCATTTGATAAACATATCGTAAAAAGCACTGGCTTAACCAAAAAGTCTGCTCAAAGCCTCATAAGTAAATGTATGTACATGTATGCATGTAAGCACTTGCTTACAAAGCATGTGTGCAATCAATGGCACAGGTGTAATCAAAATAAATATATGGTACACAAAAAAGCGTTAAAAAACAAGTATATATATATGTACATACATATATGAATAAGCGTCTCTGATAACAGAGGGGAGATCGCAATTAGAAAAATTAACTTTCAATAATTTTAGATGTTGGTCCAACAAGGACTCGAACCCTGGCCTTCGGAATGACAGTACGCAATGCTAACCATTCATCTATTGCGGCCGCCAATATTTCGTATTGTGAGTCCACTGTCACCCTGTAAGTATTGTTACCCCCGAATTAGGAGGTAACAAACAATCTGCTATTTCATGTTGTTAATTTATAGGCATATTTTACGTGTAGAATTCAATGAAGATGATGATGCATTGTCATTCAACACCTTCGCCTGAACAAACCGGAGAAGATTTGCTTCCCAACAACAAATGAAATGCAAATATGTACCTATATGAATATTCTTCTTTTTATTTTACCAAGTGATAAATGTAATTTGACAAGAAAGAAAATAGCAGTGCTACCAAAGGTCTTCAAACAATGTAACCTCTGCGCTGAAATACCAAATTCAACTTCGGGAGTTAAAAATAAGTAACAGTGAAAATAAACATGTAAATTGAATTCTTTTGCGCGTTTGATTACACATTTGAAAGTATTTGACTAACTTAATCAATTATAAATAAAAAAAATGTTTAAATTAGCAGGAAGTTTGCCTAGTACGGTACTCGAAAAATCGTATATAAATATTTAGAAATATTTTTGGGAAGAGGCTAGGCACCACATACTAGATTTTCTTGGACTATTACACAACCCGGCAGCTACATATATAGGAAGGCATGCACGTGTGTGAATGGGGTCCGTTTCTTTGTGTGTGCTTACGTGCATTGTCATTTCAGTGAACAATGTAGCATATACCATAGAAACATTGTCTCCAAGTGAGAGAAAGAATGTTGGGTTCCATATATTTGCTGTATAACTTGCGCAAGACTTAACAAGGTAGGATTAAACAACAGCCTAGGCTTATGCCATTTTCTATATCAATGATTTGGACGGAACCCAAGGAGCACGAAAGTGATTATTATTATTTTTTTTGACTCAAACAAAAAACTTTGCAACCAAGCCCAAGCGCACTATCTACTATTCAAACTTGTCATCGGTCCAAAAGACCTATCCTATATAATGGCAAAATTTTTTGTCGCCAGCATGATTCGGTATCCCAAAATACACAAGTTATTTAAACGATGTAGAACGTGAATTGATATGAAAGATACTTAAGAAAATAGTAGCTACTCATATCAAAACCATCAGCCGTTCGGAGGCGGCTTAGTATAAACTGCAGGTGTTTCTGCAGTCTGGCATATGGATATGAATATCTGAATACTTTAACATTCACGCATGCATATGCAATATCTGATTATGTTTGCATTTTCCCATCGCTGCTTCCTTGAACGATATACGATTGGCGTCTGCGCAGCGAGTGGCGAACGGTGTGAGAGTTTCCATCAGAACAATTACTTAATGGAAGTCCTTACGAACGTGTCCGTAGCCCGTGGCTTATACCGTAAGATGCTGCAACTAGCCAAAAATATGGTGAGATAACTTATTTCATTTACAGCGCTATGTAAATGAAGATACCACCGCTGGCCGATGCCGTTACTGACGTTTGTTCCATAAAAAAGACTCCGCTGATTGCGCTCTGTTATACAATGGCATGTTTATTACTAGGTTACACTCTTATTTTAAGTTCTTTTGGAGTTACGCCAAAAATCCAAAATTTTTGATTTTTGTTGCAAGTTGGCAACTATGGGGAAACTGCGGAGATTGAAAGCAACTTTTTGAAACATGGAGGGAGCTACCCGAACTGTGGAGTAAATTGATATGGTATTTTGAGGAACTGGAGTTTTTAAGAAGCCAGGAGGCCCAGACAGAAGATATTTCAACGCTTGATGTTAAACATTATGACTCAAGATTATTTTGTTAGTTTTTTATGTTTTAGTTTGCTAGGCGGAGCCAGTAGCTACGACTGCCTTTAGCAGAGCGGAGCGAAATATTGAAAACTGCTTTAAGCCATGTGACGAAGGACAGTGAGAAACCTTAAGATGACATTGACGTTTTCAGCGCAAACTGGGCAGCACAATTCCGACGAATACGCACGCAGCATATAACTGTCAGACAAGCCATTGAAGACGTATTGTTTTTAGGAGAGCTAAAGCTTCTTCTTTATTTGCGCTGGCACCGCTTACGCGATTATAGCCGAGTCACTTATAGCGCGCCATTCATCTCTTCTTTTCGCTGTTTGGCGCTAGTTGGAAATGCCAAGTGCACCCAGGTCACTCTCCACTTGATCTTTCCAACGGAGTGGAGGTCTTCATCTTCCTCTGCTTCCAGCGGGTACTACATCAAATACTTTCAAAGCTAGAGTGTTTTCATCCATTCGGGCGACATGGCCTAGCCACCGTAGCCGCTGTCTCTTCATCCGCTGAACTATGTCAATATCGTCGTATAGCTCGTACAGCTCATCGTTCCATCGTCTGCGGTATTCGCCGTTGCTAATGTGCAAAGGACCATAAATCGTTCGCAGAACTTTTCTCTCGAAGACTCCTAGAGCCGACTGATCAGATGTTGACATCGTCCACGCTTCTGCGCCATATGGTAAGACAGGTATGATGAGCGACTTGTAGAGTTTGGTTTTCGTTCGTCGAGAGAGGACTTTGTTTTTCAATTGCCTACTCAGTCCAAAGTAGCACCTGTTGGCAAGAGTGATTCTGCGTTGAATTTCAAGGCTGACATTGTTGTTGGTATTAATGCTGGTTCCTAGATAGACGAAATTATCTACGACCTCGAAGTTATGACTGTCAACAGTGACGTGGCAGCCGAGTCGCGAAAGCGATGACTGTTTGATGACAGGAGATATTTCGTCTTGCCCTCATTCACTACCAGACCCATTCGCTTCGCTTCTTTATCAAGTCTGGAGAAAGCAGAACTCACGGCGCGGTTGTTGAGGCCAATAATGTCGATATCATCGGCTTGTGCCAGCAGCTGTACACTCTTATAGAAGATTGTACCTTCTCTATTAGCTCTGCTGCTCGTATTATTTTCTCCAGAATTAAATTAAAAAAGTCACACGACAAGGAATCACTTTGTCTGAAACCTCGTTTCCTATCGAACGGCTCGGAGAGGTCTTTGCCGATCCTAACGAAGCTTTTAGTGTTGCTTAACATCAGTTTAATTAGCCGTATAAGTTTTCCGGGGATTCCAAATTCAGACATAGCGGCGTAAAGGCAGCTCCTATTCGTGCTGTCGAAGGCGGCTTTAAAATGGACGAAAAGGTGGTGGGTGTTGATTCTCTTTTCACGGGTCTTTTCCAAGATTTGACGCGTGGTGAATATCTGGTCAATGGTTGACTTACTAGGTTTAAAGCCACACTGATAAGGTCCGATCAGTTTGTTGACGGTGGGCTTTAGTCTTTCACACAATACGCTTCATAGGACCTTACATGCGATATTAAAAAGGCTTATTCCACGGTAGTTGGCGCAGACTGAGGGATCGCCTTTTTTGTGGATCGGGCAGAGCACACTTAAATTCCAATCACCGGGCATGCTATCATCCGACCATATTTTGCAAAGTAACTGATACATGTACGTGATCTGTTCTTCGCCGCCGCATTTGAATAGCTCGGCCGGTAATCCGTCGGCCCCTGCTGCTTTGTTGTTTTTTAAGCGGACGATTGCTATTCGGACTTCTTCATAGTCGGGTAACGGAACAACTTTTCCATCCTCATCAATTGGAGCTTCGGGTTCACCATCTCCGCGTGTTTCCTGTTCACTGTCACTAGCTCACCTCCCTGGGTCCTACAAGGGTTTGCTCCGGTCTTGAAACTTTCTGTAAGTCGCCGTATCTTTTCGTAGAATTTTCGAGCGTTACAGACGCGTTCTGCAGACGCGTCTTGTTTCCCTCTTCAGTTCTCGGTATTTATCCCACCCCGCACGTGTTGTGGTCGATCGTAAGGTTGCGAGGTAGGCAGTCTGTTTTCTCACCACTGCGACACGGCAGTCCTCATCGTACCAGCAGCTAAAGCAGCTTTCGCTAAATACTTAAAAATCGATACATATGTGGCCTTTTGCTTGCAGAGAAAAGCGATTTATAGTTCTCTCATGGTAACGTCTATGGCCGCGTTCATATGTACACGTTGGTGAGTTTTCATTTATATGATACTCCCATAAGTTTGATTCTAAGGGTTGAACCGGAACGTTTATTTACGTTAGTGAGTCTTTCTAGCATTACAAGAGAGCCAAATATCAAGTTAAGCAATCCATGCAATATAGACGGAATTATCTACGGCTTCAAAGTTATGACTACATACAGAGACATAGAAGTTAAGATGCGGTAGGCTGACTGTTTATTTTATCACAGTCGATTGAGAGACTGCAGTTAAGCAGGCTGGAGAAGTGTTCCCTACAAATACTCTATATATATAGATCGATGGTCAGTCACCCGATCCCTTTTCTCGTTCCTACTTCAATACATTATTTAATAATGTTATACACAAGTGCAACCGTAAACTAGACAAAACTACTATCTGTATATACATATATAGTATATATAAATATATATATATATATATATATATATTTATAATTGGTGATTTTAAACCGCTGAAGCGATTTTCGATCGACCTCCTCTTACAATTTGTGGTTTTGCATCTTGATGTTTTTCCAACAAATGGAGGAACCTACACTTTATACTAATCCGCCTCCGAACGGCTGATGGTTTTTTATGAGATGCCTTTATTTTTTGTCAGAAATACACTCGGAGGAGTTGGCATTCCCTGTCGAGAGGCGACCGCAATTAGAAAATTTAACTTAATTTTTTTTTGTTTGCTTAAATTAATTTTCTATAACTTTTAGATGTTGGTGGCACCGGGATTTGAACCGGAGCCTTCCGAATGTCAGTACGCAATGCTAAACACTCGGCTCCCGCCACCGTATATATATTACATGTAGGTAGTACGTGTAGTACCGATGGCAAAACCACGGTCGCTTTGCTTAACTTCACATAAATTTTTATCAATTTTCCACAAGACTTAAACACATACAATTATACAAATAGCAAACAATGCCTCTGTGATTTTAAGCTCAGACCATGCGCATTCAACCCAGTACATGTAACACTCTACCAACCAACCAATTTCATTCAGTTGTATACATATATCTGTGCGTGTGGAATTGACTTTGTGGGCGTACGAGTATAACTCCAGCTCCATGCATCTCAAATCACCCTGTCAATCAAAATGTTTTGTTCGAAAAAAAAAACATTTACTGCTCAAACAATGAGCATAAATAGTTGGTTGACCAAGTTATCGGCAACCGTTAATTTGTGTACGCAAACTTCAAAACCAATCGCCAAGTTTTTTGAAAACTTGAATTGCTCTGTTGGCGGGTTGTATTCTTTCGTCACTTCTGCCATAAACTAAATGTTACCCTCAAGAGAAAATATGTACATACGTGAATCTACTTTAACATTTGTAACTTGTTATTTTCAACTTTTAAATATTTATGTTACTTAATTTTTGACTTCAAATATTTTCAGTTTCTGAAACATTATAATTTTCATTTTCAAACGTAAAGCTTTTATGAAATAAATTTTATTTAAAAAATAAATATACATAAAAGTTCTTATTTAAATATATAAATGTACTATTATTATATTAGATATATTATATTAGATGTGTCTTTATTAAAATTCAAAAAGCTGTCCTGTTGGTCGTCTGTCTAGTACGCGTCTCGTTCGTTCGTTCAGTTAGTATTGCTTATATCCAGTCTGGCAGAGTTGTATTCTATAGTAGTCTTAAGTTAATATTATATTAGTAGTAGTCTTTTAGTATGTCCGTCCACTTCGAGTAGTCAGTCCGTATTTGCCTCCTACATAAATATATATATAGACTAACATCTAACATTTCCGTAATCCCGTTCAATTCCGCCTGTATTATTGTTTTCAGCAATGCTTACCTTCTACCCATTTTTATTTTATAATATGAAACTAAAAGCATTATTAAAATACTAATGAACTGTGGAAGTATCTCAGTTCACTAACTCCCATTGCTGCTGTCTGTCACCCGTAACTGCGCAATTAATCGAGATAAACGTTGAGCCTATTGGTCTTTATTTAAAAATTTTGAAAGTGCAAAGTAAATAAAAACTAACTAACTTTGACCTGACATCATAAGACTATTGAAATAACAATTGATTCTTCATATATTCAAATGGTTAACATATTTATGCTTTTACATATGTACGTATACACAATTATGTACATATACGTATACATGCATCACTTTTGCCGAAAGATGGTGTGTAAATTGTAAATACACAAAGTACAATCAAAAATCCCAGAAAGGAGCGAAGATTAATTAACTGAAATCGGGTTTTTTATGTCTTCGTGTTAAGTTTTATTTATTTTACCAAATTGATAATTATTCTAAAATAGCAATTACTATTTTGTTTTAATTAAGTGAAACGCTAATGAATTTTTTAAATTGATAAATACTTGCATATAAAGTTACCTACAGAAAAACTTTCATACTAGTTATATTCTATATACATTCATACATATGTATGTAAGAAGGATATAATTTACAAACTACTTCTTTTTAAGTGTTTGATAAACACGAACCGGTGTTCAAAAGCAACCAACCACGTGATGTTTTCGAAAAAAACAGGACTGAAACCCTTTAAAACTAGTTTTTTTTCTTGCCACTTTTGAAAAATTGTACAGCTTAACCCTGATGTGCTACAAAATAATAATAATTTTGCTTTTTAAATAATGTGTAAAAATATTAACAGAACATACAAATTAAAAATTCAGTATATTTCAATAAATGTTCAATCAAATTCATTTGCTAATTATAAACTTGTATTGGTATATTTATGTATCAGGTGTACAACTTTGCTTCCGCCGTTTTTTTCCAAAATTAAAAGCTTTATTGCGAAAAAGTGCGTACAGATATATTATTCAAAATATTGTCCTTCGCTAGCGACAACTTTCTCCCATCTTTCCGGCAATTTTCGGATCCCGGCTCGAAAAAAGGATTCCTGTTTTGACGCTATCCATGAAGCAATCCATTTTTCCAATTCTTCGAAGGATTGAAAATGTTGATCTACCAGGCCGTGTGCCATCGAACGGAATAGGTGGAAGTCAGAAGGAGTGATATCTGGGGAATACGGCGGGTGGGGCAAGACTTCCCATTTCAGCGTTTCCAGGTAAATGAAATGAAATTCGGAAGGTATTTTTTTCACTTTGAGCATTCTGCAAAAGTAATGATCCGAAGTTACATTTTTCCTTTCGAAAAGAAGTTACAAAACCCTGATTAGAGATACTAATAAAAAAACTCAGAGAACCAGAATTTTCTGAATTTGAAAAAAATACAAAGAAGAGAGAAGAAATGAGATATATGGCTTTTATTTTAGTTCTAACAATTCGTTACACCCCATTCAAGGTACTTCGTCGAGGTCATCAAAATGAAACAAGGAAATGGTCTGTTTCGTTAGATTAAATGGAAAGGACCTACAGTTTATTCTAAGCCACCTCCGAACGGTCGATGGATTTTTATGAGGAGCTTTTATTTCATGTTAGAAATACACTCAGAGGCTTGAAATTCTCAGCTAACCGCAGTTACTAATTTTTTTTTTCTATAATTTTGGATGTTTGCCGAACCAAGACTTGAACCCTGGCCTTCCGAATGGCAGGCTATTGCGGCCAGTTTCATCATTGATTTGTCATTAAATGTTTTAAATATTTATTATTATGTACATACATACATATTTGACAAATTTGTAAAATAAATATGTTAATGTATTTAGCTTTTTAGGGGCTCTTTCGGTAAATCTATAAAGCAATTTCGAAGTGGTTTGAAAATATATATTTTTACGTAGTATCGGTTTTCAGAACTGGCAATTTCGATTTAATTTTAATCGAATGTGAAATGCTGAACATGCCTGAGTAAACTTATTATTTAAGTTTTATAGATGATAAATATTGAACTTATAAAAAATTTTTTTCAAAATACCAATAACATTTTCTGATTAATATCTTCAAAATCTATATTCTGAGAAGATTGAGCTGGAACAAGCTCAACGCATCTGGTAACTCTAACAGACGACGACAGCGTCAGTAGAGACCCCTCGTTGCGTTAGGAAAAGCTACGTATATAAGCGAATAGGTTTTAGGTTAATAGGTATACCGTTTTATTCATTTTTACTGCGTGATACGTAAGCGAAAGTCATTTTAAGTTATTTTATTTTGGTTGTGAGAAATTCCAAGCTTCTGCACTCGGCTCATCTTTCGAACACAGTGTTATTTTAGGTCAAAAAGCTTGCAATGGGAGAAAATATTTATGTCTGCCAAAGCATAGAAGCAATGATGATGTGATGTATGTATATACCATATATAGACATACTCGTATGTATGTATTTAAATAACTTCCGACAGGTGGCTTGTTAACTGTCCCTGCATAACTTTCTTTCAAAGTAATTAATAATTTGTAAACCCGCCGAGGCAGTTAGTCGATGCTATGATGATGTTATTGAAACATCTCAATTGTTTACTTTTGTAGCCACCTGTTTATCTTTATCTGCAGACAGTCTCAATTTTGGCAGGTGTCAATTAAAACTAAGTTCAGGAAGTGAAGAATGAACTGAAGGTATTGTACCAATCAAATACACATGCACATTCAGCTGTACATTTGTATGTATGTTTGGGAGCATGTTCAAGATGAAAATACATCTTTGCTCCGCTTGCTTTGTTGTCATAACAAATCCTTTGTATTATTATGAAAAAGGAAACCATTAAGTTGTAACAATACATATTAACATTAACCATGATCATCCGTTCTTAAATATAATAAATGGTAATAAATTTTAAGAATCTGTTGTGCATAAACCTACACAAAATAGACATTTTACTCAGAAAGGATTTAATTCTCTTATTGCATTTTTTCTTTGAGCACGTCAAGATAGTCAAAACTGCGGCTTAAGTCGAGGACAAAGTAACCTTTTTAGTCAAAGTATGTGCTATACATATAAATAAGGATTATGTATATATAAAATTGAGTAAGTATGAAATAGAGAAATGTCAAATTAAATTCGGAAAAAAACTTGGCGTTTAGGTGTGGTTCACATTCAACATCGGCCCTTGAAAATTTAACCATACATCTTTCTTATATAAAAGTTATGTGCACGTTTTTGGTGTTACATTGTAACGAAGTCTCTCAATTGGTTAGCTCAATCGCGCCAAAGTTTCCTAAAATAACTATTTTCAATACTCACAACATATTTTAATTATAGCAATAAATATACGTATGTATGTACATATGTTTACAATATTCAACTTCTTACATAAGTATTGGACGTGGAATCCCTCTATTAGTCTTCTCTTCAGTGAGGTGGAAACTCCCAGGTGCCCTACGTTTGCCGGTGATGTTAACCATTGTTATGAAACAGTTTCCCTTCGGTTACTTATACGTACCATATATACATGTACAAGTAAATTCATTTTTATTCTGAAAAGGGGCCTGTAACCTACCAAACTAACTGAAATATAAAAATTGGTGAACGGTTGATTTGCCACTTTGCAGCTTGAGAACGGCTTCCCAAAATTAAACCAAATTCGTACTACATGTTTGGGATATCATGAAAATGGTATATGTTAAGTTCTGAATTTGAAAAATGAGTCGTGGCATCATTTATCCTATACATAAAAATAAGTATATTACTTTATTACTGGAGAACGGCTAGGCAGAATTCAACGAAATTTGCACAGGTATTTTGTAGATGGTTTATGTTATCCCGAGTATAAAACGGGGTATTTCATCTGAAACTTTCATATACATACATATTTACGTACATAATATACAAATACTGTTTTCGCGAGTTTCTGACTAAATTCCTCGTAGATTACCCAACCAATATGAATGCAATTTTCTGTATGCGTTCAAGAGTACTCAATAATAGTTATATTTATAATTCAACGGAGTTGCCATCCGTTTTGGAAGTTTTGGTAAACCATAAGTAAGTGTGTCTTCAGTCATAGACTAAGCTAAATGGTTGAACTGAGTTTGATCTAAAAGTATTGTTTGCGTTCAAGTGTACTCGGAAATGATTTAGATTAACAATTTGCAGAGCTGCCATCTGTTGTGGAATTTAAACTTGGAAATGGTGATAAAATAAACGAAATAAATGCTTAATGAAAATATAGTTTTGAGCACTTCGCCACCTACTTTATATATTGCTATATATTGTATGTATGTAGGTGTCGGAATAAACAGATTAATATATAGGTATATATAGTGGCGCTTTGTAACCGCTGAAGCGATTTTCGGCCAAGCTCCTCCTCCAATTTGTGGTTTTGCGTCCTGATGTTTTTCCAGGGACCTACAGTTTATACTAAGCCGCCTCCGAACGGCTGATGGTTGTTTTACGAGGAGCCTCTATTTCATTTCCGAAATACGCTCGGAGGGGTGGACATACCCTGCCGAGGGGCGACCGCAATTAGAAAATTTAACTTAATTTTTGTATTTAAATTAATTTTCCATAATTTTCGGATGTTGGTGGCACCAGTATTTGAACCCGAGCCTTCCGAATGTCAGTACGCAATGCTAGGCACTTGGCTACCGCGGCCGCGTAGCTTAATACTGGGGAAAGTTTTGAGGAGGGCTGCCACCATTTTCCACATTTTAATACACTTAAAGTGGTAGGTTAAATAAATAATATTGAAGATATTAAAACATTAAGTGAAATTTGAAGGCCTACAGTAGAAAATGCATCTGGGGATGCCATCTTTTTGTAATTTAAAAAAAAAAAATCAAATTGTTAAGATAATAAATGATACAAATAGGTATCACATTGAAGATATTTAAGAATGCTTAGGGCGAAAACATTTTCTAAAATGACACCTGCCTAAAACAATTCATCGAATGTTCGAAGGGGTATTATAATTCACTGTAGATCACTCCATTTTTTGGGAAAATATCAAAACGCACGATTCAAAATGGAGATCATCCGAAAATTACTTCGGCCGTTATAAAGCGCCAATTATGTATGTACATATGTATAAAAAAGCATATTCTTATTCCATCTCAGTGTAAATTACTTAACGCACTCTCGCATCTCGGCCTCTTTCCTTTTTTGTCCACATATGCCTCTTTCTTCCCCCTTCAGTTCTCGGTATCTATCCCACTCCGCACGTATAGTGGTCGATCGCAACGTTGCGAGGTAGGCAATCTTTTTTATCTCCACTTCATTTCGGCATTCCTCATCGTATCGTTATGGCATTGCTGAAAATCAATTGTTTCTGTAGCGACGGTATGTAGGGAGTTTGAGATTGCGCTCTACAGATCCCTTAGATTTGCAAATTGCGGCTTATCGGCGTCGAACCTTCTTTTTGTTTGTTGATATACAGAGGCAGGTGCGTATCTTCGCTGCGACAAGTCGATGTTAGGACGTCGGAATATACGCACAGCTAGAACATTGGAGACATTTCGTCCGCCTATCACAACGTGATGGTTGACGGCCAAGATCTGGAGACTGACAATAAACTTGATGAATTTTCCTGTGCTGGAATGAAGTCGAGAATTTTTTACGAAAATACATGCTTTGCCCATCCCGGCGTTAAAGTAGCCAATCACAATTTTGCCTGGTGCTCATAGAAGGTATCCTTGGTCACATGGCCCTTCTCTTTACTCGGAGCATAGGCCCAAGTGGCATCTCAGAGGAGACTTGGTCTAAGAGCGGAAGTCGTGAGCATCTTGGCAGTCAAAAACTTCCTCACTTGCGTGAACTTCTACACATAGTCCCACCCTCCAAGTGGCTATCTTTGCTAAATCATGCGCTTCTAATTGTATGTGCATGTAGCTACATTATAGGAAGAAAACAATGCCGAAACCAAAGCTCTTAATATTATGATTTACCACTTAAAACAAAAACATGATTTACCACTTAAAACAAAATAAAATTAGATACATACCATACATAAAGTACTCCATTGATGATTTCACATGTGTATGTAGGTATGTATGTACATCTACAAGTATGTATATCCATCAGTAGTGTATTTGTTTACTTTATATGCGAAAGGCAAAAGTTAACATCAAAACAAGTTGTTTACCACGGACGCACGTACAAAGGTTTTCCGCAAAAGCTCCATAATTTGTTCTTGAGAAATTACCTGTAGGAAAAATTTGTAATATCACCGTATGGAGTGTGTTTTAATGAGACAATTTTAATTAAAATTAAAATTTTGTACCACAGTTTTCATCGAAACTTAATAAAACAAATACCACGTGCACACACATTTGTCCCAAGCTCCTCTACTAGGATATTTTACACAGTACTTACAGTGTAAGTAGTTTTGTATGTTTACGAATTATGGAGTGTAAAGCAGCCTTAAGTGAACTTCTCACTATTCTACAATATTTACGTTGGACTTTGAAAGTTTTGTTTCGAAAGCGCTTCATTAACTGTCACGCGTTACGATCCTTAAGCACCAATCTTTTAATGGCAAGAAGTTCGAGAAATACTTTTGATGTACATACATACATAATTTATACTGTTTTTGTTGTGATCTGTTGAAAATAGCACTAATTGCGGAATGGAGAGTATGTACATACAATAGTTGATTTGTATAACGAAATATAAAATGCTTAAATATTTCAATAATTTATACAAATATTGGACATACATACATATATACGAGTCGTGTAGCATAAACATTCCTTTACAATTTATAATACATATTAAACGTATGGTAAGGTAATTGAATTTTTTCACACTACCATAATTAGGAGAAGGAACATCATTACAAAACTTGAAAAATATATCTGAAACTAGATAAGCTTTCGTGGGCCTCCATTTTTGAAGAAGTCATACATATTTATAGTTCTTTATTAGTAATATTTTTATTGGGGATTAACTGGGTGCTAAAAATATAATATATATATCTATTAATTTAATGTAATTTCAATTCGAAAATTATGACCCTAAACTGTTCTCTGAATTGTTTGCTCGTGCCACTAAAATATTTATTTAACTTAGAAATTTTTTATTATATGTATGCATAGGTTATGGGATTATTGGGAAAATTGGTTTCAAGTCATTTTCCTCGGACGGCAAAAAGCAAATTTTTTTTTAATTTTTTTTGAAAGTTAGATTTTTATATCCCTATATATTATTGCTAAGATTAACAGGGCGATTCTAACCAATATCTTTTAAATCCCCTCAGTTTTTGAAAATACCAAAATCTGACAAAGGTGAGCTGACTATGTTGGTGACTATCTTGGAAGTTTTTTTGAAACTTTCAACTTTTTCGAAGACTCATTTTCACTATTAAATAAAAAATATTAAGGAATAATACCTGGAAAGTACAAAAAAGTGAGGATAATAATATAAAACGATAAATAAAATAATGAAACAATTTAGACGTTCTATTGCCTGACCATGAATAAATTCGAATAGCAATCACCCGTTTAAAAACCAACAAAGTGGCCGGAACTGACGGCCTACGGACAGAACTATTCAAACATGGCGATGAAGAGCTGACAAGGTGCATGAATTAGCTACTTTGCAGGATATAGACGGACGAAAGCATGCACCACGACTGGAATTTAAGTGTGATCTGCCCAATCCATACAAAAGGGGATCCCACAGTCTGGGCCAAATTTCATGGGTTAAGCATCTTTAATATCGCCTATAAGGTCCTGTCGAGCGTATTGTGTTAAAGACTAAAGCCCACCGTCAACAAACTGTTTGAACATTTAGACCTGGTAAGTCAACCATTGACCAGATATTCACCATGCGCCAAATCTTGGAAAATACACGTGAAAAGAGGATCGATAACTACCACCTCTTCGTCGATTTTATTCGGCTGTGTAAACTGACGTCAAGCAACACTAAAAGCTCCATCAGGATCCGGGAGGACCTCTCCGAGTCGTTCGATACCAAACGAGGTTTCAGACTGGGTGATCCCTTATCGTGTGACTTCTTTGATTTATTGCTGGAGAGGGACTTGGCTCTAGTTGGTATCTTCAATTGGCGCCAAGTAGCGAAAAAAAGGAATGAAATGTTATAAATTCGGCTAAAATCGCGTAAGCGGTGTCTACGCCGGTAAAGTTAGTAAGTAAGACCTTCATTATATAGATAAGGATTGCGTCGCGGTGGAGCATAAGTTCCCGTATTATGTACATAAGTTCTTATGTATGTATTGCATATAATTACAAAATATTATCAAGGCTGGATCATTTCACGTTAATCAAATAACTTCCATCGATTGAGTTGAAATATTTGGGAACGTTATCGTTAAAGCAGTTATCAAAATAAATTTCTTTTCGTTTTTACCCGAAACGAAATGGTGTCATTAATGTTAAACCGTTAATAGATAATGTTAAACGTTTATTATATTCTACATCGAATAATGTGTATATACATATCAGAATATATTTGTGGTTTGCGTCCTGGTGTTTCTCCAACAGTTTTTTTTAAGCCACCTCTGAATGGCTAATGATTTTTATGAGGAGTTTTTATTGCATGTCATAAATACACTCGGACTTACAGACAGGAAGATGTAGCGAAATTTACTCAAATCGTTGGTGGGTAAATCTTCTCTTCTTAATTCAATTTACTAACTTGGTTGTAGCACAATGGTCATGAAAGTCATATAGTCGTTGAAGTGTACTGTCAGGGAATTCTTATAATGATATTTTTAATAATTTTTATGGAACTGGCATATTTTAGTTTTACGATGTAGCAAATCCATGCTTTTTTCGAACGCAATTTTACTTCAAATTGTTGGGAAAAATAGCAATATTTTTTCATTCCTTCGTTAAATTCATGTGAAATATATATCTAAGGATTGTTGAAGTGGCGCACACATTGGCATTGGTTTCAAATTTATAAAGAATATACATATACCTATGTATATAATATAAAGGATTTTCCAATAGGGATGATATTATTTATGTCGTTTTGGCCATTTTTAATGATCTGCCTTTTTTATTGTACTCAGTAATATTTACAATGTCATCATGGCAAGATATACCCAAGAACAATATTTACAAACAAAAACAACAACTTCAAAACGATAACGATTTTTTATGAAAATCATCTTCTCCGATGAGGCTCACTTTTATCTAAGGGGTCCTAAATTGACAGTTTGTTGTTGTTTTTGGTCTGGTGGAATCATTGGAAAACCCTATATATATATATATAAATAATTGACTTTTTGTAACCACAAGTTTCCAGATATAAATTTTCCGGGAATCCCCACTTTTTCAGAAAAGTATTACTCGAGTTAAGATTTTAACTGTCCTTTATCTCGAAATTTATATCGACATTAAAATTTTCTTAAGTAATGTTTTGAAAGCACTTTTATTGAAAACCCATAATCTACACTTAGACTCTATAATTTTTTAAAAATCATTTTTTTTTTTAATCAATAGCAAATTCAATTAACATTAAATAGATTATAATCATTTGTTTCACTTCATACGAGTGTGTGCGTTGTTACAGCAATTGGTACTTTTCTCATATTGCTTACGCCAATAAATATCTTGTATTTCTCTCGAAGGACAAATTTGTTTGCTACAAGTATATTTGGTTCATAATTGCCTTTTTTCTTTGTTTTTACCTAATTTTACTTCCGTTGTAGGTATGTATGTACCATATACCCAACATGTAGTACTTATAAATTATCTGAATTAATTATATTTTGCCCAATTTTTCGTAGAAATTACCGTAGTTTGCAACAGCAGGAGCATTGAACAGCTGAACTTTTCCTTATTGTTTTAGCCATCATACTTTATTAAGCGTGCTATAATGAATTTATTGCAATAACGTTCAAATCTTAGGCAATAAATACTTCATTGCCTTCTTTGTCTCTATTCTTTTTCAAATATATACAATAGTACATTCCAATCACTGTATGTATATATGTATGTATGTATTGATATGCTTTCATTTCTACAGCCACAGCTACACTTTGCTGGATGGATTTATTGATGAGAAGTTAATGAGGCACCATGGTGTTTCCTGTATGACCAATTAAGTATGAGATTGGTGGGTAAACAATACAGTGGTAGACATTCCTATAAGCACATACAAATTTGTTCAGTTTTTAATAAATAAAAAGTTCAATTGTTGCATTTAAAGATGGGAAGTTATTCATTTTATTGTTTTACATATTTTTAACTTGAAGTTTTATCAATTCAATAGTAATTAGTAAATTCTTAAGATAATTTCAAAGCAATGGGAATTTTCAAGTAGACATTCGTTTAAGCGCACTTCGCTTCGTACCAAAAATAAAATAAAATTCCAAACTTGAACTAAATTTTAGTACTTTGTATGGCGGTTTTCAATAACCGGACGGTTTTCAATAACAGCAAAAATGCGACTTGGCAAAGACTCGACTAAGTTTTTGAGCTTCTGTATTGATGCCCATTACTGTAAACTTTTTCTGCCATTACCCCCCATAGATTTTTTTATGGGGTTAAAATCCGGACTGTATCCAGGCCAATCAAGTAAAGGCACTTCCTGGCTCTCCAACCATGCCTTTGTTTGCCTAGAAGCATGCATCGAGGCATTGTCCTGTTGAAATATGTATTCGATTTCCGTCGCTCGGCTTACAAATGGAATGAGATTTTGTTGCTGTATGTCTGTGTATGCTATGGAGTTCAAGCGGCTAGTTATGGGTACCAGATTAAGCTTGGAATCGTAGAAAAATTCTCCCCACACCATGATACTCCCACCTCCGAAATTTCGCTTCGATCGCACTACATTTTGTTTGGTTAGATCGTGCCAGTAACAACTGTACCTGTCTGGTCCGTCTAAATTGAATTTTTTCTCGTCCGAAAAAATAACATTCTGCCACTACTCTGTCCAGGACACGTATTTTTTTGGCAAATCTTAACCGTTTCTACTTGTGATATGCTGTTAAACGTGGCTTGCTCTTCAATTTCGATCATTTCCTCCTTTTTTTAAAAAAATATGAATTTTTCCATGTCTGCGTTCTTTCATCTGGTCTGCGTTCTTTCATCTGGTTTGATTTGCCTGCTTAAACAAGTATCGTTGTATTCCGACTTAATGTCGGCAGTCATTGGTGTACATAGTTATTGATATATCAGAATCTGTTTTCCGAAATAATGTGCTTTAAATATGCTTTCTCGAAAAATTTCAGTATGGGCTTATACGAAGGTCTACCATTGTAGAAACGTCAAAGCCATAAATGTCATAAAAGTCAGTGAATAACTGATTTTGACTCTCAACTTCGCTTTAAATGTGTAAATTTATAAATAGACATTAAATGTTTTTTTGACCCAATTCTTCACAATTGCATAAATAATACTCTGTATTTCATAATGGCGATTGCATGATTCTGTTCCGTCCTTTTGTATAACAAAAAAAGGCAACGTCATCGACATAATAGCGAGCTTAATTTAAATATTCGACATGATAAACTCAATAATGCTGCGTAAAAAACAGACTGAACTCAGATTTATTTTCATTATGTAAATAAAAGCAAATAAGGAAACAGGGACAAAAACTAGTCATGAACTAAAATCTAATTGCTTCATCCATATATTCCCCATGTTAGCAACTGGTCTTTTTAGCACGGTAATGCCTTAAGAACTTTTAACTGTCAGCTTTAGCCTTGTTGAATACTGGTTCCTTTAGGCATCATGAATTTCTAATTCAAGAAATTCTAATTCTAAAATAACCAACTGCTGTGATTTCATCTTCAAATTTCTAGCATTTAACTAGAATTCTTGCATACTAGTCTACCTTCACAATGAATATAAACGTATAAGAGTATGGCGGCGGCAATAATCGAGTGGTTAGCATTGCGTACTGCCATTCGGAAAGTCAGGGTTCGAGTCCTGGTTGAAGCAACATTCAAAATAATAAAAAATAAATTTTTCTAGTTGCAATCGCCCCTCGGCAGGGAATGCCAAGTTCTCGGAGTGTATTTCTGACGTGAAATAAATGTTCCTCATAAAAATCCATCGCTCGAATTGTAAATTTTGACAGCCAATATTGAAATTCTGACGTCAGAAATTTCGATTGTTTGAATACATGCTATGAAGAGCATAACATCATAACAATAACAACAATAAATGATTGCATCCACATGCCATATAAAAATAGCATAGAAAGCAAATCACTTCATATTTGCTATAATAATAATTTGTTGGAATTAATTGGACAAGAAATTCTTAAATGTGGCCGAATCTTCCTTTCATCACCGGATATAATTGTTTTAACACAAGTATTACTTGGCGACTAGCCCGTTGCCTAAAACTCTGAATTAACAACAAATCATCAATTGAATTCATTGATTCTGTTTTTTTTCTGTTTTTGGTGGAAACGTTAGTAAAGAAAAGTGTTTTCCTTTTATTCCATTAATATTTTACCAATGCGCAAAAAAAATATTTTCGACTTCCTCACGAGCTTTTATTTTGTTTACATCAAAATTTCTAATTTCATTTGGTAAAAAAAATTGTAAAATTTTTCCCTCGTCAATTTATCATATGAAAAAAGATACCGATTGGTATACAACCTTAGTTAATAAAAAGTAAAGTCATGGAAATTTTAAAAAGTAAATTAAAAAATTATAGGTATATCCGACATGTACTCGTACATATGTAAATTGAAAGATGTATCGCATATTCCGTACATAAACCTTAATGTCTCGAAGTTGTAAATTTCCATTTTATGCACTTTTTAATAAAAACTAAACTACACGTACATTAAAAATTGTCATTTAGGTAATATTAGAACTAAAAAATAACAAATATAATTTGCTGTCAAAATAAATTTACAACGCATCAATTATTTTGAGAAAAATTCAAAATAAAAACTGTCAAAAGCAATTGGCAAATACTAAATGTCACAATACACCTATGAGCGCCTAAGTGTTGACTCATCATTTATACATAAAGTTCATTGAACCAAATACGTTGTCCAGCTCAAATGTGTGTTTTCTATGTGCGCCTCAGTGAGCCATAATATGGCTGTGACCATAGTTGTTTGATAATTTCCTTTTCAAATATCAAATGTGCACATTAAATCTATCAGATATTTTTTTCAAAAACAAAGCAGTAAATAATTTACCTTTTTTTGATGAAATCAAAAATCTGGTGTTTTACTAAGTCCTTTTGAAGTAAAACAACTTAACGTTCAATGTAAATTAGTTTTATTATTACAAAAAGTTGAATATAGCGAATATATATCAAAATTTGTGTTTTAACATTACTTCTTAAACGTTAAACATTCGCGTCCGTCGCAACTAACTTTTCTACTAACTTGTCCGTTGTATATCATTTTAACGTAAGCTCCGATAAGTCAGGGTCCTATCTGTTTTCTAACTTCAGGAAAGTTCTTTTCCGGAATTGTAGCTCAGCGTTTTGAAATATAAAGGGAACCACAGTTTATAGTGATAGTTTATTTCTTGCCATAAAGACAAGGATTGCCTTTCATACTTGTGGCTTAAAGAACAAAAACAAATATTAATCATTGAAAATCGCTATACATAGGAGGGGATTAGCAAAAGTTTGGTAAGTTGGCCAGAAAAAAAAAACAAAAAAAAAATCTTTTTGTATATAGCCTCTAGATCTACTTTTAAAAACAGTTTTCAAAATCGTGCTTTTTAAGCTTATCAAGTTCAACATTAACCGCATTAATTATCTCTGTTTATATCAAAATATAAACTTTCACGAACGCCGATTTACCTCAGTGTTTTTTCCACAGAAAGAAATGAAAAACAAACAAGTGAATTAATATTTTGTAAAATTAATAAAGATTTATTGAAATAAATCTTAAATGTTAACAATAAAAAATTTCGATTACCAACACATACATATATGGAAGTATATGTATGTATATGATAATCTTTTAGAAGTAAAATAAATAATTAACTATCAATATATATATGTATATATAATATGTACATATATATATCTCAATATTGCTGCAAATAAAAAGAAATGAAAATTACCTATATATGTATAGTTCGCTTGATTCGCTAATGTGTCCGCTGCTGTTGACGTCTTCAAAAAAGTGTTATCCGTTTTTTGCGGAACATTAGCTTAAATAGCATCAAAATATGATAAGAAAAATCACCGGTAGTTTTCCGACTTCAGTGTTAGTAAATAACAAGGTGACGGAAAACTTCCAGTGGCTCTCAAATAGTTAAAGCCTTTGGCTTTAACATTGCCGCCAGCCTTGCAATATTAAAGGATTGCAATAAATGGAATAAAACGTAAAATAGTTCAATGCATATAATAAAGTTTAATATTGAATACTATGGTTTGTACAATACTTAAAACTAGAAATTCATGTGTGCTTGCAAATAAATAACTGTTGAGGGTATTTTTCTTTAATTCAATTCAATTAAAAAATTACTATAAATATTTTAAAAACTTAAAACTATATTTGTATAATTTTTTTTGTTTTTCTAAAGTTACCCATTAGGGGGTTGCCAAATTTGCGTTTGATGTTTCCCATTAGAGGGGTATTGTACCTTAAAGGGTACATGGGCCTGAAAGGACCCAGCCAAATATTGAATTTTGGGCTGTAGGGAACCCAGGAAACATCATCGTTTCCGTTTTCATGATTCGATGATAAACATCACCACCAAGAACCAGTGCAACCGCTGCGGATTGATGAAAGTTTGGGTCCGCTAACTTTACATTTGTAAATTTCTCCGCCACCGATGAATTTAAATGACGCGCTGGAGTTTTCAAGCCGATCTCCTGTATGATTTTCACCGTCAGTAAAAACCTTACGCGCGCATCTATGGATGATCCAATCACGATCTCACACATCTCTAAATTTGCCACTGGTACAGTCCACATACGTAATTTTTTGATCAAAGATTTGCAAATTTTGCTGGTCTGTGAACAAGGATCAAGAAGCGCTCGGGTGAGAAATCTCTGATTGTTATAATAAATATAGACTGCACACGTTGGAAGTACAGTTACGGTGCCAGATAGCTGAGTTAACAGAGGTGGCAGTTGGCGACGAGGGGTGAGACGATGACCGGCATGAAGCAAGGTGTGATGGTCCTCATTGCAATACGCGCACGAGCCTTTGCTTTGACATCTCTTGGCGGTATGAGAATATGCTAAACACCGTGAACAATACTTGTGCAACAAAATGAGGCGGAGTCGGCGTTCATAATTGGCGTCCAGAAAACGTCTGCAAAAACGAAGTGGGTGTGAATGACGGCAAACTCGGCATTTGGATGATTTTTGCGTTTGGTTCCTGGTTGGTGGAGGACGTTTTGGAGAAGATAATGGAGAAACCAATGGTGTTGGAGAAGCTGACGAATTGATTTCTACTAATTCCATTATGTAAAGCTGTGAAAAGAAAAATATCATACTTTCATAACTAATTTGGTAGGACTACTAATTTGACAATAGGCCGTGTTATCATCCCCTTCTGCGTACGAATATCCGCTACTCTAACTCTTTGATCCTTGCCATGATATACTTTTGTTACTCTGCCCAAGCGCCACTCATTTGGGGGGAGATTTTCGTGACGAATTACTACCAAGTCGTCATTATTGATATCGCGCTGAGGAAATTTCCATTTATAACGCTTATGAAGTTCTTTCAAATATTCTTCTTTCCATCTAAGTGAGTGTTGTTGGCTAAGAGCCTTTACTTTCTGCCACCGATTTATTAAAGAAAGTGGAGTCGTTTCGATTTGGGGTTCCGCAGGTGCAAGAATGGGACCACCGACTAGAAAATGAACAGGTGTTAAAGCAGCACAGTCTGTAGAATCCTCCGAACTAGGTGAAATAGGCCTGGAATTAAGGCAGGCTTCTATTCGACAAAGCAAGGTTTGGAATTCCTCAAATGTAAATCTATATGAATTGGCTACTCGTCGAAAGTGAAATTTGAAGCTTTTGACTCCCGCTTCCCATAATCCGCCCATATGTGGAGCGCCTGCTGGAATAAAGCTCCATGTAAGCTCTTGTTGGCTGTACATGTTGCTAACAGCTTCTTGAGAAGTCAGTAGAAATTTTTTGAAGTCATTTTTCAAACTGGCTGAAGCTCCTACAAAGTTTGTACCATTATCCGAATAAACTTGTTTTGGACAACTCCTTCTAGACACGAACCTGGAAAAGGCACTAAGAAAGGTTTCTGTTGAAAGATCGCTTGTTGGTTCCAAGTGAATGGCTTTCGTTGCGAAACAGACGAAAATGCAAACGTACCCCTTTGTAATTTTGCAAGCTCTGCCAGTAAAACTTTTGATTTCGAAGGGGCCTGCGAAGTCGACACCGGTATTTTCGAACGGCCTGGACAGAACTGTTCTTTCTTCAGGCAGTGCCCCCATTAGTTGGGACTGCCCTCTTTTTCTATGAATAACGCATATTTTGCAACTATTAATGACCTGCTTTATTAGATTCTTCGCTTTTGGAATCCAATACTGCTGACGTATCAAACGTAGGACTAATTGATTAGCTCCATGAAGAGTTATACAGTGAATAAATGAAACCAATAGCTTTGAAAACCTACTATTGTATGGTAAAAGAATCGGATGTTTCTCGTTGTACGATAACACGAGAGAATTTGTTAGTCGACCATTGACTCGCATAACACCCTGACTATCCAGAAAGGAGTTCAAAGTTAAGAGTTTGCTTTTTGAATGAATCGGTGATCCACCGACTAAATCGTTGTGTTCTTCAGAGAAATACTTTGATTGAGCTAAACGGATGAGTCGAACGCGGATTTTGGAAATTTCTTCACCTGAAATAACTAATGTAGTATACGAATGAAATGAGCGTGTTTTTATATTGACCATATGGTAAAACCGAAAAACGTATGCTAAAACTCGCAATGCTCGAGATAGCAATGAAAAACGCTCCAAGAGATCCTCATTATACGTGACTTGAGAGGCATGCGCTCGTACTTTCCTTGCCTCTATGCTGACATCCTCAATGTCTACAAACGGACATGGCCACTGATCTTCATTTTTTGTCAACCATTTCGGACCGTGCCACCACAAAGTATTTAAAACTAAATCCTGAGGGAACGCGCCTCGACTACTAATATCTGCAGGATTATCATGAGAGTCCACATGACGCCAGTGTTTAAAATCAACAACTTCTTGAATTTTTGCTACTCGATTCGCCACAAAGGTTGTCCATGAGCCAGGAGGCCTTTTTAACCAAGATAAAACGATAGTAGAATCGGTCCAACAAAATACGTTATCTATCTTCATCGGAAGTTCATTTAGCACGGATCTTAGCATGTCTGTAATCAAAACTGCGCCACATAGTTCCAAGCGGGGAAGAGAAACAGTTTTAATAGGTGCAACTTTGGTTTTGGCTAATAAGAGATGTGACGAAACAAGTCCCTGGTTTTCTACGCGCACATATATCACCCCCGCGTATGCCTTTTCCGACGCGTCGCAAAAGGCATGAACTTGAATTGGGCCTTGATTAGTATAATTTACCCATCGCGGAATTTTTATCTTGTTAATAAACCGGTAATTTTCCACAAAGGCTTTCCATTTAGAAAGTGTTTGAGAAATCAAAGGTTTGTCCCAGGCTGTGCCGTCCGACCAAATTTGTTGCATCACTATTTTTGCTACCACCACAATGGGCGCTAGCCAACCAGCTGGATCAAATAGTTTCGCTATCATTGACAAAACTTCCCTCTTTGTATATATATCTTTTATAACAATATTTTGTACTATGAAGTAGAAGTGATCTAACCTAGCGTTCCATCTAATTCCTAAGGTTTTGGTTGAGCTCGTTTCTTCTAATTCCAAAAATTCTCTGTCTAAAAGATACTCCTTATTAAGATCGCTTAAAATTTCCATGGTATTTGAAGACCATTTCCGCAGAGAAAATCCTGCACCACCTAACGCTTTTATCAGCTGATCTCTTGATTGTAGGGCTGTTGTGATGTCGTGAAATCCTGCCAAAATATCATCTACATACATTGAATTACGAAGAATTTGAGCTGCTAACGGAAAAGATTCCTGCGTATCTTGTGCTAATTGTAAGAGTGTCCTAATCGCCAAATAAGGGGCACAATTAATCCCAAAGGTAACCGTATTTAATTGATAATCAGAAATCTCATTGTCTGCAGACTGTCTAAAAAGAACTCTTTGGTAGGGCCTGTGGGTAGGATTAACCAATATTTGGCGATACATTTTTTCAATGTCTGAACAAAAAACAAACTTATACATCCGCCATCGTATAAGTAGAAGTGTTAAGTCAGCTTGTAAAGCTGGGCCTGTGTGCAAAACGTCATTAAGACAAACGCCATTAGATGAATTGCTGGATGCATTGAATACTACCCTAAGCTTCGTTGAAGTACTTTCCGGTTTTAGAACTGCATGATGTGGCAAATAGAAATGTTTTGGAAAATGTTCATATTGTGGCGGTACCACCTTTTCCATATGACCTAAAGTCAGGTATTCTGTAAGTACAGAATCATACTCAGTCTTGAGTGAAGAGTTCTTAAGCAACCTTGCTTCATTGCGAACAAATTGCCGTAAGGCTTTATGACGTGATGACCCTAATTTCAAATCCATTGGATAAAAGCTTTTGAAAGGTAATGAAACTGTATATCTTCCATCAGAATTTCGAGTGGTTGTTTTCGTATAAAGCTCTTCGCAAAACGAGTCCTCAGCCGATTGCAGATTCCTCTTAGGGGGTTCCTCTAACTCCCAGAATTTGCGAAGTTGTACATCTAAAGAAATGTCCTCTCCTACAGAGACTTTGGTAGTAAAGCAAGAGACGTGTGCGGCGGAAGATGTCCCTGTAACAATCCACCCGAACACGGTCTCCTGGGATAGAAGATTATGGTGAAAACTACGATTCACTCCATCCAGAATAACTTTAGGGTATAAATCCCCTCCTATTAAAACATCGATCGGACCACTTTGATAGAATTTTGGATCTGCTAAAGGAACTTTAGGCAAATCCCTTAAAATTGAATCGTCTATAGTAGTAGACGGTAGATTACCGGTGATCTGTGGAAGCACAAACGCGGTAGCTTCTATGAAAAGATTAGGATCACGAGGTGATCCTAAAACAAACGAATAACATCTAACAGAGTTGTTAGAAACCTTTTGATTCAATCCTGAAATGGTAGCGTTAGTCCTTGTAGAAGGAAGCTTTAAAAGATTTCGAAGGCGTTCAGAAATGAACGTTGCTTCGGATGCTGAATCAATCAAAGCACGCGCAACATAAGTGGTGCCCATATGACAAATATGAACCATTGCGGTTCCCAGTAAAGCAGAAGAAAAAACATTTGGAGCTTTGCTTATAGAATTTGAACTATTATTTGAAGAATTGGACTGTATATTAGCATGAAAAGCTTGTGTTGATGTCCCCTGATTTGAGACATCCTTATTCGCTTGTGTATTAAGCGGTGGTCTATGTAATAGACTATGATGTCGATTACGGCACGTAGTGCAAGAAAACGAACTTTTGCAATCTTTGACAGAATGTCCTTTCGTGAGGCAGTTTAAACAGCAGCTATGTTTTCTTACTGTATTATATCGGTCGCTTACCGAAAGCGACAGAAAGGTTTTGCATAATCTTAAAGGATGTTGTTCCCGGCATAAAACACAAGTGGGTTGTGAAACACTTGTAACGAGAGCAAGTTTCCTTTGGCCTGTTTGAAAACTCGGTTGTGATGATGTCCTTGTTGGTTTATGAGCTCCATTCGCTGATGATGATTGGCATTTTACATCCAATACGGATTCCAAAGACTTAAACCGCTGGTAAAGGAAGTCATTCATTTGACTCCATTTAGGCACAGCTGTTTTGTCTGTTAAACTGCTTTCCCATTTACCTAATGTAGACGCTGGAAGTCGGTTCGAACAAATAAAAACAAGGAAAGGATCCCAATTGGTAACGTCCACCTCGTACATATCCAATGCAGAAATGCATCCGTTTAAAACTCTATGCAACTCCTTCAATGCTGTTGCAGTTTCCGTTTGAATAGCCGGAATTGAAAATAATACCTTCAATTGGCTATTCACTATTCACGCGTTTGTTCTCATAAGCAGACTTCAAGTTTGACCAGGCCATTTCAAATCCTAGATTTGTTAGCGGAGCTTTGTTAACAATGTCCCGTGGTTCCCAATGTGTTTTCTGAATCAAGTGATACAATTTTTCGACTTGACTCAAACGAGAATTATTAATATAAATTGCCGTAAAGAGATCCCGGAAGGTCGGCCAAGAAATATAATCCCCACTAAATATCGGAGTGTCGCATGGTGGAACAGCCAAACTGTTAGAAGAGTTGAAAACTGGAGCCGAAGTAGACGGTGAATCCTTCTCAACATCCGCAGAAAAATTTTGTAGACGTTCGGTAAGACGCGTTAAGCACGAAAGATAGTCCTTAAAAGTTGTGGCTTGCTTCGCTTTTACAGCTGCCAATGTATCCTCATCCCCGATGGCATTTACGCATTTGTCATACGCTGCCTTTGTTTTCATCCATATTTCAGTAAGCTCATCTTTAATAATTTGTAAAGAAATCTTCGAATGCTCTATCAGAGCGGTGTCGTCAAACCCCGCATTGAATTCGACAATCTGATCTGAACACCGAGTATACGCATTTAATGCCGCCATTATTACTTAGAATTTGGGACCAAAGTAAGATTTCAATAAAACGAAAAAAAATCACGGAAAAATAAATTGAAATTGCAAAAGCAAAGGGGATGATAACCGCCAATAAGAATAGAAAATGATTGAATAATATAAAAGGCTATTATTCACTAATGGATTATATTTAAATTGAATACCCGTGAAAAATTTCCTGCTGGGTATATTATTACCCTTTAGCCCTTTGATTTTACTGCTGGGACTTTCAATGCTCTCCGCGAATAATGTACGTATGTATGTATGCACTAGTATATAATGAGTATTGCTTTAAACGTTAGAAAATTAAAAGCTGAAATCAACAAAGTCAATGTAAAACCGAATGTGCGTGCAAAATAGAGAGCTTGAAAATATGTAAGTAAGAATGTATGTAAATGTGTACATATATGCTTCGCGATTTTTATATACGTGAAAGGCGCGGTAAAAATATCACAAAAATTAATTATATGCCAAGGCAGAGAGAAATTGCATATACATAAGTATATGTACGTACGAAAATATGTATATACGCACGTTAAAAAAAATGATAAAAAGAAACCTTCTCCGTTTGAGAAGTATAGGCATAGATATTTATAAATATATGTAAAAGTATATATATAAATCAATAAATAGAAATGAAAAGTATATATGTATGTCGTAATTAAAGAAAGTGAAGCAAATATACTACTTGAAACACAAAGAAACAATAATTTGCAATTTTAGCACAGATATGTATAAGCATATATAATTCTCTTTTAAAATTTAAAAATCTATAAAAATTATTTCGGCACTATTTTTATCGTAAAAATTAGAACTAAAAATCACCGCACTCTTGAAAATTAATAAAAATAAACTTTAACTTTTAATTTTGCAAATTATTTTCCTTTCTTTGTATATATGTATCCATGTATGTATGTATAGAAATATGGTTTTATATATTTTTCACTGGCACTTAGGTACATACATATATGTATACATGCATTTGCTTCACACTATTTATTATTTGATTTTTCAACTGCACTTATTACTTTATTGTTTTATATTGTCTATTTTATTTTTAAGCCACTTTTTTTCACTATTTTATTTTGCAAACCACTCAACAATTATAATTATTTGCACGCACCTGTTTCTTTGTGTATCCGTCGCAAATATATTTATTTTGATTTTCTGGTTGGATGGTTTGAACAAGCTGCTTCCTTTTCTATTATTGAATTCCTTGACGATTCCTTTAGTTTTTCCTAAAAAAACGTAGATTGTGATGATTGAGGTAATCCGGCTCGAAGGACCAAATGTTTATATCAAAATATAAACTTTCACGAACGCCGATTTACCTCAGTGTTTTTTCCACAGAAAGAAATGAAAAACAAACAAGTGAATTAATATTTTGTAAAATTAATAAAGATTTATTGAAATAAATCTTAAATGTTAACAATAAAAAATTTCGATTACCAACACATACATATATGGAAGTATATGTATGTATATGATAATCTTTTAGAAGTAAAATAAATAATTAACTATCAATATATATATGTATATATAATATGTACATATATATATCTCAATATTGCTGCAAATAAAAAGAAATGAAAATTACCTATATATGTATAGTTCGCTTGATTCGCTAATGTGTCCGCTGCTGTTGACGTCTTCAAAAAAGTGTTATCCGTTTTTTGCGGAACATTAGCTTAAATAGCATCAAAATATGATAAGAAAAATCACCGGTAGTTTTCCGACTTCAGTGTTAGTAAATAACAAGGTGACGGAAAACTTCCAGTGGCTCTCAAATAGTTAAAGCCTTTGGCTTTAACAATCTCCTTGTTGCTATTAAAGACATTCCCTTTTAATTTTTTTTTTAGTTTTTGGAAATAACCAGAAATCACAAGGTGGTATATCCGGAGAACATGGTGCTGGACGCATTCCTTCGATACCAGAGATCACAATAAAATTACTCGTTGTCATGAAGTAAAAAGTAGCGCCGCAAATCCTCTTCCTGTTTTCCAAAAATTTGTGAAAACTTTTGGTAATCACTCTTCGGTGTGCAGTTACCGTCTGACCTTTTTCCAATGGAATAGCAGCTACGACTTTAGATCGGGTGAAGTGATCTGACATCATTACCTTTGCTGCTGATTGTTGTTGCTTAGATTTTACGGGTGGGGTTGCTCCATACCTTGGACTGCTGTTTGGCTTTACTAAAGTTGTTAGACTGACAATTTTCGTGTTTGTAGAGGAAAAATTGAGCAAAATGCACTCGAGCCTCTGTTTAGACCTCATTTCAAATTCATGGTACCCATCGAACAGATTTCTTCGTGTATTCCAGTTGATTACTTAATATTCGCGCTACAGCCATGGCAGTCAGTAATTATTTATTGAGTCAATCGTGGGTCTTTGTCTATTTTGGACATCACCAGCGCTACAGTGACGTCATCAGTGGTAGATTTTGGTCGACCTTCTCGGGGTTCTTCCTGTACGGAAAAATTTCCAGTCTGGAATCTTCGCTACCACAATCGTTCCATATTCAAATTGGTATTCACTGAATATTTGTATTGGCTGTAAATTACGCCGAAACCCGAAGAGTGTAACATGACGAATTTCTGTTCGCGTCGGTGGTGGAATTTCGTCTGACCTATCCTCTCGTTGCTTTTTTTAGCCGATCTAAAATTTTGAAAAAAAGACTAATAGAGTAATTGCAAAGGATTTGGTATTTTTAGATTTAACACAAAACAAATTCAAAGTCACCAACTGACTGAACATTTGTTAATACCCTCTTATATGTACAACTTTCCATTCGTTTGAAGCAATTGTTGGAGCATTTTTGCTACTATGGTTGAGATATCTCTAAAACATGAATTTTGCTATTGACATTCTTTTCAATTTTTCTCGCCCAATCGACAAGAACCTTGTTATTTGCACGTCCTTCACGAATTCGTCTTGGAGTCATCTACGACCTAACACAAGGCCTTGATGGAGCTTCATCACCAAAAATTAAGATCATCAATGCTCTGTTGCGGAGTTAATCCATGTCGGAAGTTGTAAAAAATAATCGTTTGCAACTGCTTTAGATTTAATTCCATTTTGTTACCGAGATGAATATTTTAAGTTTCCGTAAACAAACAAAATAGCGCTCGTATGTTTGAATGAACTGAGTATGAATAACATCAATCCCCGGAATATAAAAAAAGGTAACCTTACTACACTCGGAGGATTTGATATTCTCTGCCTACGCAAACCGCATTCCTTTCATCGGTGGCTTCAGTTTTGGGAAGAGGAAAAATTCGTCGAAGGCCATGTCCGGTGAGTACGGTGGTTTTGTTTATGGCCAAAAACGCACGCACAAACATCGCGCATCGTCATCGACATCTTTTCCCATTTCCTTAAACCGGTAATACCACAATTGAACTTGTGTTCTGCTCATAATAGACTCGCCAAACGCCACAGTCAACATTTCTAATGTCCTTCCGCATTTAATATCATTTTTTTTTACACAAAACTTAATACAGTTTCTTTGATCCTTTTTTTTTGAATAGTAGTTAAAACACGACTAACCTTTTTATCTGTCAAAAATAAACTGACTATCCAAAATGGCTGATATTGCCAACTTATATAACAGATAACATGTGTACCAATATAACAGAAAATCGAACATACGTAGCTCACGAAATTTGAAAATAACGGATATTTTCTGATCACACCTCGTATATACTTCCAGCGGTTATTTTATACATGTAAAGGAACAAAATTAATATTTTTTACATATCGTACAGAGTACAGCCGGAAATAAAAATGTGTACGTATTCAAAGAGTTAAAAATACTACAGGAAAAGTCTGCTTTATTCCACTTCAGTGAGCTAAGTCTGCTTACAACAAAAGTACTTTATCTGTGTATACGTTTATAAATTATAAATTTTAAAATTGTTTTTTGCGGCCATACACGTACATACTATTAATGCTTGTTAATTTTATAGTGAGCTAAAAGGGCTGGTTTGTTTGTATGAATTGAATATTTTGTTATACAACAATAATATAATTTTTATTTTTTATTCTGCGGAATGTTGTGCTTGTTTATTTAAATTGACAAAATGTCGGTCAGTTGGTGACTTTCAATTTGTTTTTGTTAAATCTTTAAATACAAACATATATTTGCAATTACTTTATTAGTCTTCCTTTCAAATTTTAGAACGATCGGCTAAAATGGAGACGAGAAAGCGCAAGATAGCTGAGGATAGGTCAGACGAAATTCCACTACCAACGCAAACAGAAATTCGCCCTGTGATTCTCTTTGGGTTTCGGCGTAATTTATAGCCAATATAGATATTTAGTGAATGCCAGATTGCATATGGAACGACTACACCGTCTTTAAAGAATATTTCTAAGTAATTCCGAAGATTCCAGGCCGGACATTTTTCCGTAGAGGCAGAGCGCCCCGAGAAGGTCGACCAAGATCTTCCACTGTTGACGTCACTGTAGCTCTGGTGAAGTCCAAAATTAACGAAGATCCTCGATTGACACAAGAAATGATTGCTAATGAATTTTGCTTGAATGTCATTGCTGTACCGCAAATATTAAGTAATCATCTGGAATATACGAAGAAATCTGCTCAATCGGTACCATGAATTTGAAATGAGGCCCAAACAGAGGCTCGAGTGCATTTTGCTCAATTCGAAAATGCTCAGAAACCAAACAGCAGTCCATGGTATGGAGCACAACAGGAGCAAACCCACCCGTAAAATCTAAGATCTTTAATAGCTGTGGGATTGACGGACGGACAAAGACGACTAGGAGTGGAAGTATAAAAGCTTTTCATATAATTTGCGTAGCGGTAAAATAAATCCCACAAAATTGGGGGCTCAGCCGGTGTTTACATGCGCGAATTCAGTAAATATACATACATATAAATATATACGTGTATGCAAATCGGTTCGGTTCGATCGCAGTAGCAGAACATTTGATTTTCGAGTAGTAGCAGGCAAGTTGAATTAAAGCGTCAGAAGTTCTATTTCTTTGTTACCTTGTACGAGAAAAGTGAAAACGTTCGTGTTGAGGTGAGCCAAAAAATCTATATACAATATAAGCATATATTTTAAAGTGAATAAATGTAAATATCTCACGAATGATTCTGTAAAGCTAATTAAAAGAATTTTGAGAGTTTACGTGAGCTGAAAATACTTTGTCACTTCAAATATTAAAAGAGAAAAGCATAAGTAAAATTTGTAGTTTAGTGTATTGTAATACTTACTTACAAGAGAACTATACTGATTTTGAATTTATATTGAATTAAGATTGAAATTATATTTTGAATTTGTTATATTTAGAATTAATTTGTAACCCACATGGACGCCAACGAAATTTTGTAACTGACTTTGAACGATCTTATCGAAAAACTTACGGAATTGGAGTTATCGACAATAGGACGTAAATGTGAATTGCAGGACAGACTTTTAGATCACTTCGGTCATACCAGAGATATGGATGAAGATTCAGATCTGGATGAAGAAGCTTCGGCTCGGTTAGATTGCTAAATTTGCAAAACACAAATCATAATCATTTCACTATTCGTAATAATGAGGATACGTTGTCATCATTTTCGGGCTGCAGACAACCTAATGTTAATCAATGGTTGCAAGAATTTGAAGACAACACAGCCGTGGTTAATTGGAACGATTTGCAAAAGTTTATTCATGGAAAGCAATTACTGAAGGGTGCAGCGAGAGCGAGAGTAGGATACGTGGCCAAGCAGTGCACAGAATCTGCAATTAGGTATGTTAAGTGTGGCCAATTTGGTAATAAGGCAAATGAGTATATGCAAGCGATACCACGAACGGAATTCAAGGTTGAGGGCGATGAGGATCAGTTGAAAACTAAATCAGTATCACAGTATACGTGTCTATTTCGAGATATAAAAGTCAACGGATATACGTTTTCAGCACTGTTAGATACGGGTAGTGATATTAGCGCTATCAGATAACTAATATTATTAATAATAAAGGCGTTACATTTACACCGAAGACAATTGTCGAGTGCAAACAGGAGACACCAAAGCAGAGTATAGAAGAGAACAAATATCAGTCGTATTGTTGAATTACAGAATGAATTTGGACCAATTTTACATTCAATGAACAGCGAGCGCGAAGGCTTGCAAGTTGAAATTAATACTCAAACTGTTAACTAGCTATAGTGCCGAGAACAGGAATACATCGCCAATTGAAATGAAAATTGTAAAGGACGAAGTTTCAGTATATCAAAGACCCCGTCGGTTATCATATGCAGACCAGATTATAGTTGAGAAACAAGCTGAGGAGTGGTTAGCCGATAACATTATATAGGTTAGCACATCTGAGTGTGATGCATACTAGTATTAGTATCGAAAAAGAGATTGTGCTGTGATTATCGAAAACTGAACGAAAAGATAATCCGCGACAATTTCCCGATGCCCTTGATCGACAATATATTGCAAAAGCTACAATCAGCGACTGTATACACTACATTAGATCTTCGTAATGGATTTTTTCCCGTACCAATGGAGCCTGGTTCGCGCAAGTATATAGCTTTTGTAACGCACCTTGGACAATTTGAATTTTCGTATGCTCCGGTTGGTCTCTGAAAATCTCCAGGTGTATTTACGAGGTACATTTATGCCGTTTTCAGTGAGCTTATTCGAAGTGGTACCATAATCGTTTATGTGGACGATATCATTATTTCCTCCAAGAGCTTGTAGGAAAGAGTAGCTTCTCTGCGGGACAACAATAGCAGAGTCGTACGGATTGCAGTTGAAATGGGAGAAGTGTCAATTTTTACAAAATCGGGTAAAGTTTTTAGGTTACATTGTGGAGGAGTCGACCATGACACCATCGCAGGAGAAGACTCAGGCTGTAAGCGATTTTCCTATACCTACCAATAATAGAATGCTCCAACGTTTTTTGGGTCTCACGTCATATTTCCGACGTTTTGTTCCGAGATACTCTTTGGTCGCCAAGCCATTGACGGATCACATTTCACAGACTGTAGATTTTCACATCGGAGACGAGCAGATGGCTGCATTTCAACAATTAAAGATTGCTTAAACAAATCCACCTTTACTATACATACACCATTCGCCAAATATTGGAAAAGGCTCATGAAAAAAGGGCCGATATACCCCACCTCTTCGTCGATTTTAAAGCTTCTTCGATAGCTCAAAAAGGAGCTGCCTTTACGCTGCTAAGTTTAAACTTGGTATCCCACAAAACTTATGCAACTGTGTAAGCTGACGCTGACCAACAATGCTACATCAAAATCGGGATTGATCTCTTCAAGCCCTTCAAATGAGATTTCAGACAAGGATATCCTTTATCGTGTGACTTCATAAGAGCGTCCAACAGCTGGCGTATCAGACTGGATAAGAAAGGGAATGGGTCTGAGAGTGAACGAAGACAATACGAAATATATCCTGCCATGAAAGAAGCATTCAGCGCTTTTCCTCTTGTCATCTACGTCTCTGTTGACAGTCATAACTTCAACCAGCATTAACATATAATTGGTGTTTTCAACTACTGAGTCCTGCCGTACGGTATAGGAGCGTGGACAATGGCGATAATCGAGTGCCCACATTAGGAATTTTAGAGAGTAGGGAAGTAAAGAAAGAGGAAGATCTCCACTCAATTGGTGGCAAACGTCGAAAAGTAGTGGTGCGTCATTTCTGAATATGAGAATATGACGTAGACTTGAAATTAAGTATGAAAGGTTATTAAGTTGTAGAGCTTACAATTTCTCATATTGCCCAATTTCACATTTTTAAAATCGTGCTGCGTTGTGAAATTAATACGGGTTTAGGAAGAGGAAGAAAACTTTTACTAAAATTAATGTGAACGAACACTTAGTCATTCTGATGGCTTTGGAATTTTTGTCATATTTCGGCCAAATTTAAAGATAGGTCACACTGAAATATCGTACATCGATGCAATGTTATTATTTCCTGATGTAACAGGAGCTCATTCGAAAATCGCTTCTTATACTTTCACTTTTGTACCATATTTGAGTATTGGTTAACGTCATCCTTCATATGTTCCCATCTATTTTATATGGTTTTCAACACTTTCAACTGCACCAACTAGTACGCACGAGAATGCATTTACAAATAATGTTATGTGCATACAATCATGCAAGTATTAACAGATTTATGGTTTATCAACGAACTTCCGCAGCAATTAATCACACCACTGCACTTTGATAAAGCCTATGATTCAATATACATATGTACTCGTATAATTGAAAGTCATTGAAGGGTTTTGGTTGTCAGGACGTATCAAGCAGTTAACTGAACGTGACATTAGCAAATTCAAGCAAATTTAACATTGGAAATTAGGTTTCAATAAATTTCTGGGTATTTTGGCAAATCACAATTTTGGTTAAATTTTTCATATTCTGTAAATTGAAAACTTCGTACTGTATTCATACATGACGCAACAATATGAGTAAGGTGTAATAAGTATTGGAAAACATATGTTTTTGATGTCAGCACCTCTTACGCGATTATAGCCGAGTTGACCATAGCATGCCAGTCGTTTCTTCTTTTCGACGTAAGACGTCAATTACAGACGTGAAGCGAAGCGAAGCCTCTTCACTTTATCTTTCGACCAGAGTACTGTTCTAGCCCTTCCATCCATCCATACGGATGACACTCCTCGGGCCGACTAATAGGTTGTCATTAACGTCCACGCTTCTGCACCATATAGCAGAATACAGAAGACTGTAGAGTTTAGTTTTTATTCATCGAAGGACTCAGTTCAAGAAAGCTCCTGTTAGCAAGCATTATTCATTTGATACAGTTGTCGATATTAACACTAATTGGTAGGTCGATGAAATTATCAACGTATTCAGGGTTATGTATCAGTCATATATTTTTGTGCTGCGATTTCAATTTCTTCTCCGATTGTGCGTACACGGTGTGTCCCAAAAATAACCGAACTTTTTGGATATAAAATAGTAAAATACACATTATATTATCTTTGAAAGTTATTATTTATTCAAAATAGGTTCCATTTGACTCAACACAACGTTTGGAACGATCAACCAGCGCATGCATAGATTTTTTCATGTCATTTATAGAAATGTTCTTCAGTACCTCGGTTACGGCTGCTTCATTTTTTTTAATTTTTTTTTTAATTTTGTAAACTTCAATTTCAATTTTTTTTCAAGTTTGACAGAAAATTTTATATTTGCTCTTTGTTCCATTTTTTTTTTGGAACCATTAGCACACTTTTGGTTTTATTGAAATGGCTGTCACTTTTACATCTGTCATCCGGCTTACATGAAGTTAGGGGTGTTAGAAAGAGGATGAATGTAACTTTTTAATGTTGCAAATTTTCAATATATAGCGCTGTATGTTGTATGATTTAAATATAAAGTTCGGTTATTTTTGGGACACACCGTGTATGAACTTATAATTAATTACAATAATAAGAATAATAGGTATTGTATCCAAGAGGAACGATTTCAACAGTATGTTGACATAGGTAAGGAGAATAGGGATGGGTATTATGCAAATAGGTTTGTAACTGCCGTTTGAAGCATCCAATCGTTTTGATACATTTTATTGAAATTGGAAATGAGTTCCAAATTCTGACAGCACCAAAAAAAACAATCTAGAGGTCGTCGAAATTTGTATTTGGGGACAACAATATTGTGAGTACGAGAAAATTGCATAAACTTTATTTTGCGGAAGAGACATCCTGGTTGACGGGTTTTGATAATTTTAAGCATATATATCAAATTGTGAACCTTGAGATAAATCTCAAGGATGAAGCCGAGAATATTTTTGGTGTACAAAGAGAAGTGTTCAAACTTTTTTTGCAGTAAGTGAACCTAGTTACGTTAGTTAAAGCTAAATTTGAGTTTAAGCTGCATCTTTTTGGTGGAAATATGTCGATTCCAAGTTAATCGTCTATCTAAGCAAATGCCAATATACATATGTATGTAATTTCGTCAGCTTGTGGAATATACACATGCCTATCCTTTTGGCTTTAATGAAAAGTTATATGTTTGCACTTGTTTTCATTCATAATATCCTAGCTTTAATATAGCACAACAGATTTGCAAGAAAAATGTGAACAATGCTTGGCATTAGCATTTTTGCTAAGACATGATCGTCTCCTGGAGATTTTTTTAGATCTAATACGGTAATAATATTTTCTAGATCAGTCACAGACGCTCCGCATGTATTGTATCTTGGAACAATGCGATTTGATGACAAAGGTGCATTATTAATAGCAATATTTGGTTCAAATATCGTACTGAGGTGCTCTGCAAAAGAATCTGCTAATGAAGACATGTTCTCTAACATCATAGCTTGGGTATGCGAGTTCACCATCTTTGCGGGTTCAGCAACCTTAACTCAGTAAACCGGTCACTAGTTTGCTTCCTTGATTCCTACATTAATATACCCTGGTTTTGAAATATGCTGTAACCTACTGTATCTCTTCATAGAATTTTCGAAATTCTCAAGCTCTTCATCTTCCCGTATTTTATCCCATTTCTTTTTTTCCTGCTTCCCTCTTCTACTTTCGGTGCCTATACCACACAGCACGTGCCATGGTAAATCGTAACGTTTCGAGATGGACAGCCTGTTTTCCTTTTACCGCAGCTCGAAATTCTACATCGTACCGGCTTTTTCACGACTTTAGCCATAACCGATTGTGTTTTTCTAACGGTATTAGGTAAGGAGCTACAAAAAAAAAGACGTTCAACAGTTCCCTTAGCAGGAATGCAAGTTGAATAAAAAACTAGCGGAGTCTTTGTAGAAATTTCGCCGTTTAACCTTCCTTGGGTTTGTTGACGGGCGTTCTTTGCTACGACGCACGTACGCACATCTAAAACACTGGAAGGGGGCCACATACCAGTATATTTCGAGCCTAGGCGAAGTCGATCATTCTCTTCCTGTTTGGGACTGGATTTCTGAATTGTTCGGCCGAATATACTTTCTTTGACCAGCGTGGACATCATCAGGCGTTCATATTGTCCTTCTCTTCCGTAGGAGCGCGTAAATCAGCGTAAGTCGAGACATGGTAAATGCTAGGAGGAAATCTTTCTCCCACTACAAGTTCCGAACTTGAACTCAGCGTTCGCACTTTGTTATCATAACTTTTGTAATAGGAAAAAAATTCGCAAACGCTATACATTCTGAATCGAGTACTCCTTATCCAAATGCTTCAGTCGGGTGGGTATCCACACCGCATTTAGTTAAATTTTTCTTCATGGTATTAAATTTTCGATCTAAATTTATATAACAATAGGTTGGACTTTCGGATGCCGCAAGGGAATTTTATCACAAAATTTGTCTGTTTTCGGATAAGGAGTAATGTTAAAGTATGGTATTTTTAAAATATTTTTATTGCGTTTGAACTGAATTATAAATGAACAGTTGCATGCCGGAATATCTCATAAATTTTTTTCTTACTTTCAGCGTTTTAATGCATACATACATATGTGCATACAAATATTTTTACGTACATACATATGCATAAGTAGAAGTTACTGTTTATTTCGTGAATTACAGAGCCAGAAATGCTTAAATACCTATGAACATACTCGTACATACAGCCATACATTTAGTCGTGTTTTCAATATAAAAATGATAATATTGTATTGGGCATTTTTTCTATTGAATTAATTATGATTTTTAAACCCGGGTGCACTGTGCAAAGGAGAAAAATAATTTTATTGACTTACGATGTATCCTTAATAGAACCAAAAAACTAGAATATATTTAATCAAATCGAGTATAAAGTGAGGTATATGTATGTGCTAAGCGTTTTGATATTCATTTCCCATCCAATGAACTGAAAGGATAACACTTTTTCAATTAGTATTTTTATTTAAAACTAGCAGGGCCAGAAACACGTTGTTGAGATTTTCTGTGTTTCGTCCAATTTTGGTTGTGTTATATTGCAAGGAAAGATTAAGTTGTTTTATTAATACGTTTTTATTAGCTTCACTTGTATGTCAGTCAGTATGTCAGTCAGTTTGTAACTTTTTAGCGGTGACGCGAACCCAATATGAAATATTTGAAATGCGAATCGTTGCATACATCGTGGCGTTAACAAAATTAATCATAGAACGTATAATAATCCATACTAATAATTATTATACGTTCTCTGATTAATTCAGAGGAAAAAAAAATCAAAATAGAGTTAATTAGAAAAATATATAAAATAAATATAGTTTAAACAAAACTAAAAAAAACACGCTTTTAAAGAATATTAAACTAAAAAGTTGAAAATAAATATAGTTTAAAAAAACTAAAAAAAACACGCTTTTAAAGAATATTGTACTAAAAAGTTGAAAATAATTTTGAAAATAAACTTGAGGCAATAGTATATAAAAAATACTTGTATAATTAAGAGAAAAGCGTGGGGCGCTCGATATATGGAAATTATGGTACAAAGCGCCCCACGCTTTTCTCTTAATTATACAAGTATTTTTTATATACTATTGTCTTAAGTTTATTTTCAAAATTATTTTCAACTTTTTAGTACAATCATATTCGAATATATATTTCTTCGGAAATATCAGAATCAGCTGCATTTCACGTTTAAAGTTTTCAATCAATTTCAATCGATTCGGTTGAAACATTTGGAAATATTATCATTAAAGCATAAAATTCATTTCGTTATTACCCAAAACGAAATGCTGTCGTTACTGTTAAATAGTCAACAGATAATGTTAAACGTTAAAATTCATAGCAAGCATGCGATGCGTTCTGTGCGGTTGTAATGAACTGTATAATTTTGCTGATGCTCAAGCGGCAGTGACATGTCATACGGGGTGCATGCTAGCTTTACCAGATCTAAGTTCTTCGGGTGGGGTGGATTCTTGTAAGAAACCATTGCATTGCATACATATTAGCTAAAGTAAAAATTTATCTAAGAGATGGCGTTATTATCCATAGTACTAGTGTTACGTGTCGCATCATGTCATACTATACGGCGCTGAAAACGTGTTTATTCGCGCTAAAAGTTTGTCTTTGACAGTTTTTCGAATGATTGACTCAGTACGTTGTGAGCGCTAGTCAAATATGGACATCAGCAAAGAGAAAATTCGCTACATACTGTAAATGATCGTGTAGCACAAAAGTGGTTTGCTAGGTTCCGTTCCGGTAATTTTGATGTCAAAGATGCTCCGCGAGTCGGGAGGCCTGTCGTCGAAAATTGCGATAAAATCATGGAAATAGTGGAAACAGAACTAAAGATAAGCCAGAAAACCTCTTGGAACCATTTGCATAAAAAAACCGATCGATCTTTTTACTTTACCTAATATAATACATAAAACTGTTAAATCATGCTCAGGAATTTATTTATACTTGCAATCCAAAAAAAAGTAAGAAAAGAAATAAACATCTTCAAGCATATCGCATTAATACGGACAAGACGAAAAGAAAATTAACAAACAGACGGACGTCACGAATATCGTGTCCTACGAGGATGGACACTAGCGAAACGTATGCGAGAACGTAACACACAACCGAATAACACATATATAGATACACAGGTGTTATTGCCTCTCTTCTCACTCCCTTCCCAACCGTATGTGTGTTGTGTATAAGAGATTTACTTAACTTAACCCTGATCAGTTCTTCCCCGCCGTATTTGAATAGCTCGGCCGGTAATCCATCGGTCCATGCCGCTTTTTTGTTTTTCAAGCGGACGATTGCTATTCGGACTTCTTCATAGTCGTGTAACGGAACAACTTTTCCATCGTCATCAATTGGAGTTTCGGGTTCACCTTCCCTGGGTGTTTCATTTTCACTGCCATTCGGGAAGCTGGAGAAGTGTTCCCTTCATAGATTCAGTATACTCTGGGCACCCGTCACTGGTTCACCCCACTTGGTCCTACAAGAGTATGTTGCCGTATATTTTCGCAGAATTTTCGAGCGTTACCCATGTCCGCCAGCTTCTCAAGCTCCTCGTACTCACGCATTCCGTTCTCTTCCTTTCTTTTGTCGGCAAATGCGTCTTGCTTCACTCTTCAGTTCTCGGCATCTATCATCCCATCCCGCACGTGTTGTGGTCGATCTCAAGGTTTTCTAGGTAGGCAGTCTGCTTTCGCTTCACAGCAGTACGGCAGTCCTCATCGTACCAGCTGTTTTTACGACCTTTCGTTTGCAGCTCTACGGAGGGAGCTTGAAATGACGTTCCCGTCATACCGAGTTGCTGATGAGTGCTCTTAGAGAGCAGGAGTGCTAGTCGAATATAAAACTGCTCGGCAGTCTGTTGTACACAGATGTGCATGAGTATCTTCGCTGCAATGAGATAGTGGTCCGAGTCGATGTTGGATCCTCGGAGTTATGCACGTCAAGAGCACTGTATACATGTCTGCTGTTTATGACAACATGATCGATCTGGTTTTGTGTTTTTCGATTAGGTGACAGCCAAGTAGCTTGATGTATTTTTTTATGCTCGAATTTAGTTCTACAGAGAACCATATTTCGGGCCCCGGCAAAGTCGATCAGTCTCAACCCATTAGAGGATGTTTCATTGTGAAGGCTGAATTTTCCAACAATCGCCCACCATTAAAATCGCCAAGCACGGTTTTCTCATCGTGCCGGGCAGCGCTCGTAAGTGTGATCTAGGCGCTCATAAAGGGCATCTTTGGCCAAGTCGTCCTTCCCTTCCATCGGGGCGTGTGCGCAAATCAACGATATGTTGAAAAACTTCGTTTTGATGCGGGTTGTGGCGAGACACTCATCCACCGGTGTGAATCCCAGCGCACAACTGAGTAAGTTTAAAGGTTTTATACATTTATATAGCGAGCCGCTTGCTTCGAGACCGACGCCCGCTTGTAGCCGCACCCCTGGTGAACAGACGCAGCTGTTGGACTTCAGCGGGCCCATAAACCGAATAAGTCGGAGTGGCTGCACTGAAGCTTCCGCTCTCATTAGCCGTAACCCATGGCTTCACACGGGTTGGTTTCCCCATCCTGCACAAGGGACGCAAGAGGATCCGTCACTCGAAGTGTAGCCAAAGTAAAAGGCCATAAATTCAGTTTGGAAAATTATTTTTAAAAGTACAAAGTGTGTGAAAATAATACAAAATTAGGAAACGATTTACTTTTGGCATGATCTCATACCCAAGCCGCAACAAGTCAGACTTGAAGGAGCAAAGGAGTTGCTTCACTTGGACGAAAGTGGTCAACTTTCGCCGTAGATGAGCGCTCTTCAATCATTTCCATCGAGCCCGGCGTCCAATATTATCGGAATAGTATTATGGGGGCTGATTTGAGACCGTGGGCAGACAAATATTTCTTTGGCAGACCATGAACGTTTCAACAGGAGTCCGCACCGTTTTATAAAGCTCGAGGGAATCAAACTTCTTAATGTCCACACAATGGCTCTCAAATTCATCAGACGCTAATTCTCTTTATGCCACTTTGGAGAGCAAAGTCTGAACTAAACGATACACCAGTCTCGAGACGCTGAAGAAAGCCGTTGTCTGCGAGTGGACCAAAATACCTGAAAGTCACGTTCGGGCAGTTTGCGATTCGTTTTCGGACCGTCTCAAGGCCATGGTCAAGGCAAAAGGTGTTCATATCGAGCAAAAGTAAATTGTTTCCGAATTTCGTATTATTTTCACACATTTTGTGCTTTGTATTGATAAAAATTAATTTTCCAAACTGAATTTATGGCCTTTTTAATTAGTTACACTTCGAATGCTGTACCCTGCACATTTAAATAGCCGAACAACAAGTGCATACACTCCTATATACATACATAGGTATACTCGCACGTTCATATTTCTTTCAGTCGGTACTGTAGACAATGCGAAAAATTATGCTAAAGTGGAGTCATTGGTGTGGTTTTCGTATTTCAGAGATGAAAAATTTCATTAAAATTGCTAAACTTTTTTGCACTATGTATTTCACTTAACTGTGGCGGCACATTGCTAAATGCAAGGCAAGCCAATAATATTATGTTGCCTTTGGCGATGGTCTTGCATAATAGCAGCATGAAACACGCCATATCCTTTGTACATGTTTTTTAAGAAACCAAACTGTGGATTGAAAAATACAAAATGAAACTGCAAGTATTTTAATTTGAATCTCAACAAAATTCACTCTGAAATCTCTCTTAAAGGAGCGCTTCAGTTAATGGGCATACAAATTTATACAATTATACATTCTTACGTTTGCACAGCTATATACGAGTATATTCGTATGTTTATAAAAAGGTTTTCCTATGATGATGATGATGGCTAGTGGGACATATCACCTTTCAGCATTTCTTATAAAAAATTCACTTAGACCATATAAATATGTATGTATGTATGCATGTATGCACATAAAAATAGTTACATATATGGGTTATGCAAGGGTATATGAGTAGTTGCTCTAAGGTCCATGCAATGAATAAGAAAGAGTTTGCTAATAAAATTTCATCGATTGAAAATTTTCGATAATCGATTAATTCATTAGCTGCAATGGCGAAAACACATCAGATATTGACACCGACTTTCCACCAAGAATCAACAGTTAGACGGCAAAGAAAAACCAAACGAGTAGAAAAGAGTTTTCTTCTCGAAGAGAGTAAAATGCATATACTTCTGCATCGATATCTGCTCGTGGCAAACTAATGTAATCGATTTGAACTCACTAAACAAACACGTGAATGCACACTGCTGCAAAGCTCTCTTGCATTAAAATGCTCTGTACGAACACCGAACCATTCATTCATCAGAAGTTGCAAAGAGCACGACGTTTTCACTTGGCCGCACTGCTTTATCGACACTCCAAGGCAGAAAGCGCATGCTCAAAAACAATTCTTGTTTACCTTTACCAAATGCAAGAGCCCAAGGAATAAGTGGACGGCCGTCAGCCGCAATGCTTGGCAGCAGCGTCATTAGTAGTCGTCTCGACGTTAACGCGGTTAGACCGGCTTCAATTGTTAAAGGTTGCGTGGCAGATGATGTTTGAATTTCTATTGGTATTACAAACAAATTAAGTTGACGCCTTATCAGTAACAGAAGGCGAAGTGCAGTGTACGTGGAAAACCGTGACAGTACAAACAAAGTGCTCGACGTGGAAGGGAGCTGTGTTGCATCGCCCACTTTTTTGCGGCTAACAGGAATGAGCTTATGTTGTGGGAAATTGCAATAAGGTTTGTTGGCTTCTGATTAAGTGTATGTGAAAAGTGAATGAGAGCGTGAATTTTATTGTTGGCACAAAAGTGATTGTTAAATGATTTTGGGACGTTGGACGTCCTTAAATTGGTTTAACTCGTGCGTGCGAAACATCAAAAGATTTCCCAGAAAAAGCTATTCTTATTGAAATCATATAAGTGTCTTAAATCTAAGATATTGATAAATGATTTTGGGACGTTGGACGTCCTTAAATTGGTTTAACTCGTGCGTGTGTCTATGTGAGTCCAAATTAATATTCGAAACATCAAAAGATTTCCCAGAAAAATCTATTCTTATTGAAATCATATAAGTGTCTTAAATCTAAGATGTGATAAGCAGGAGATTTTTCATTCAAAACGGAAGTTAATGCCTCGTCAATATCATTCACTAATCATTTGCATAGCTTCCGCTTTGTGTACTGCTGGCGTTTGAGTTGTTTCCGATAATTGAATGAAGTGGTTTTGGTTTGTCGACGCTGCCATTAGATACTTACCCCGACTGAGTGAGACAAATTATTGTATTGATTACACAACGGTGCCGGAAGATTAACCATTCTGGTTTTATCATTAAATATATACACCAGCAGTGACTTAGTGATTTGCGGATTTGTGTTCAAGCGTGTAAACATGACAGCATAAACATATGTACATATATAGATGGCAATAAAACAAAATAATTAATCGTTTGCATTTACCAAATTGAAGTCTCTATCCGAGTATTTTATAAATACGAAATTAAAAAAATTCTTAATTACTGTACTACAAAACACTTTTAATTGTAATTTCTAGAAACGAATTTAAAATTTAATTATTTATTATTTAACTTCCCATTAAATTTATATGTGGACTTTCAAAACTTCTCCAAATGCTTAAACACAATTCAATCAAAATTTTTTTTAATACTCGAGTTAAAGTGCTTTCAGTCCCTACTGCTGCGCGTTTATCAATGTGCGTTTCAAGTTTGTTTGAATACCATTAAAATCAGTGACTTAAAGAAAATGTGAAACATATTTGCCTATACTTTCATTGTGCGTATGTGTTCATGTATGTATGTATTACATTCGCTTCATAACCGCCCAAGCGTTTTTCGTCCAAACAATATTATTCTATGAAAGTACTTTTTGTTTACCTAAGAACGCGGGTGCTAATATAAGAGATCTTCAAATTATTACGTAGTGGTCGCACATCGGTAATTTTATTTTTTCATAAAAATTCCAGAAGAAAATATTGTTGAAATACTATTGCTCGCTTGAAAGTCAATGGGCTATACCAGATTATACAAATATAAATTGTAATTACTTTTTCATTGTGAAAGTTATATATATGGTATATATTTTATATAAAAAGTTCCTTTATTTTTTTATCTATTCAAAATTTGGACTTAAATGTTTGTAACGGAATTGCATATAATTTTTTTTAAAATTTGGTGAAAGATGTTTTTAAGTTTTTCAAATTTATTAAAATAGTTGGGATATTGCTTTCTTTGCTTAATTTAATTAATATTATTTTATTTTTAATTTATTTCTTTTTATTTGTCTAACCTACATCTATTTCTTGCCATTTGATTTTATTTTTCTTAATTTGTTTCAATTTATTTATTTCATTTATTTTTATACCTTTCACGTACATGAAATGGTATTTTAACTATGGTGGAGATGGACCCGTCAAAATTTATACCGAATATTTTGATAAAAAAGACGAACTGAATTGATATAACCATGTCCCTATGTCCGTCCCTCCAACTGTTCGTCTGCTTGTACTTGGTACACAAATGGGAACATTAAACGATCATTGGTTGGAACCGGCCAGATTGGAGCAGATCCGTTAAAAAATATGAATTTCGGTAGTATACTCACTTGTAATAAACAACTCATTCGTACTGAAAATTATCGGAATCGGACAACTAAAGCGTATATCACCCATAAAACGATTTTTTCTGATATTAGTTCACTAAATTTTAATTTATTCAATTCGCACTTTATTTTTTTTTAATTCTTCGTCTTCTTTGCTGCCGTTGGCAATGCTTACGCGTTTATAGGCGAATCCATATTAGCGCGCCATTCCTCTCTTCTTTTCGCTATTTGCCGCCAGTTGGAAATACCTAGTGAAACCAAGTCGCGCTCCACCTGATCCTTCCAACGGAGTGGAGGTCTTCCTCTTCCTCTGCTTCCACCAGCAGGTACGACATGACCTAGCGATCGTTGCCGCTGTCTCTTCTTTCCCTAAACTTTATCAATATCATCGTATAACTCGTTCAGCCCATCTTTTTTTCTAAGAGAGGTCTCTACTAGTATTATTTCGCGTCGAGTTCATCTGTGGCTATATTCATTTCGAAGGTACTCTCATTTTGCGTCGTTTTCACTAGATGTCATTTGTTTTAGCGTGAACAACAATTTGTTTCATTCATTTGAAAATATCGAAATTTGTATCAGATAAAGTGTTTTTGCGGGGAGTTCTTCTTCATTACTTTAACATGAAGAAAAGTGCTACCGAAAGCCATCATATTTGTATCAGATAAAGTGTTTTTGCGGGGAGTTCTTCTTCATTACTTTAACATGAAGAAAAGTGCTACCGAAAGCCATCATATTTTACTGGACGTTTATGGTGTTTACGCTGTCCTTTTAGTTATGGTGATCTCCGAAAAAATGGTCACTGTCACGGAAAAAAGTTCCATGACAATTTTGCTTTACATTTTTTACTAATATTTTTTAAAATTTTTATTTTAAAACAAAGGTTTTTATGGGTGCTTTTCCGTATCTGGCACAATTTATTATTAATAAAATCTACTAAGCTCATTTTTATTAATTCTATTTTTCACAGTTAACTTCTTATTACTTTTTTTCTTTTCAGTAAACGCTATAAATTGCTATCGTGAGACTATATCATATCGATTGAAAAATCGAAATTTGCTGAGGCACTTGGACGATAAATCGGTCAGAAATAAGTCTACCCTTCCTAATGTAGTTGTTTACCTTTATATATGTATATGCTTCTGTGAATGTAAGTCACCAATAAAATTCCAATAAAAGTGTCTGCTTTAGGCGGAAAAGTCCTTTACTTTTTGTTGTTCTTTTATTCGTTCGCAAGTTTTCGTTGTCTTTTTATGTATGCATATACTTTTATGAGTGCATGTATGTACATAAATGAATCAGGATTCACTCATTCAAGCAAGGTGGTAAGTATCACTTCATTTTTAAAATTTTTGAAGACAAGAGTGGCACTATTTGCATAAATTTCAATAGACAGCCCAATAAAGTTAGATGGGGAAGTTTTTGTATATTTAAACACTTTTGTCAAGATTTCACTTCCGACATCTTGTTTAAATATTTAAGCCAAATGCTGAGAACCTGCAAAAGGACTGATATGAGTCCGCGTTAGTCGAGTGGTTAGCATTGCATACTGCTATTTGGAAAGCCAGGGTTATACTAGCAGACACAGCGAACTTCGCCTCGCATTAATTACACGTTTTTATATTACATTAAGAGTGATAATAAAATATACTTATGTAGATAGTTCAAATCTAAATGTGAATTATTTGAATGAACTCGATCAACAGAAAGCAACCCTGCAGCAATTACTTTACCTTTACTTAATGCCTTCTTTTGATTGCGTAAAAGTACCACATATATCCGATGATGTTGTTTATCACCATCTTAATGCCCTTAAGAGCTCATTCCCATGCGGTCCAGATAATACCACTACTAGTGTACTTAAATTTTGTGCTGAATCTTTATATATACCATCGACGAACACATTCAATGCTTCATTAAAGCAAAATTTATTCCCTTCTTTGTGGAAATATTCATTCACTGTACCTCTACATAAATCTGGTAGCAGATCTTCAATACTGAATTACAGGGGGACAGAAAAGTTATGTTCTATCCCCAAAATTTTCTAAGCTATTATAACTGATCAATTAACCCATTCTGTATCATCAATTATAGACATCTCACAACATGGGTTTTGTAAAGGTAAATCTACCCTATCAAACCTGCTAGAATTCACCACCCATGTCAGTAACGGCGTCAAAAAATGGTAATACAATAAAACAGATGTTATCTACACTGACTTCAGCAAAGTATTTGACAAGGTCTCTCGCCCTTTACTTAACTTTAAACTCGATCATTTCGGGTTTCCCTGCCCACGTGGATTTCATCGTACTTGATTGGTAGAAAACAAAAAGTAATTTTTAAAAATTGTACATCACGTGAAATAGCAGTAACTTCTGGTGTTCCTCAAGGCAGTCACCTCGGCCCCTTACTCTTCCTTATATTCATCAATGACCTTCCAAATGTTTTTATTCATTCTAAAATACTCATGTACGCGGATGATGTCAAGCTCTTTAAATCAGTTCATTCTATTGGAGATAGAGAGCTTTTGCAACTTGACCTAAATAATTTAGTTAGGTGGTGCGATGCGAACTGTATGTCCCTAAATTCAAACTAAAATCTTTCCAATCCTTTGCCTATATGATACATAATCACAGTGTTGAACAAGTTACTGACTTCATTGATTTAGGTGTCACAATGTACCATAAGCTAGATTTTAAAATCATATAAATGCTTGTGCTAATAAGGCAAAAGGAGTTTTAGCTTTCATTAAACTTTGGGCTAAGGAGTTCAAGGACCCATTCATTACCAAATTACTCTTTACCTCACTTGTTAGGCCCATTTTGGAATATGGCTCAGTTGTATGGAGTCCGCACTATCAATAGTATAGTGATAAATTGGAATCTGTACAAAAGCAATTCCCATTCCTACTTAGCGAGCTTAACTTCACCATCCCTTTAAGATCATCTAGACACTTTAGGCCCATTTCATTGGGTTCATGCAGAAAAAACTTTGAAATGCAGGACCCTTTTAGATCTTTGTGTAACAATTTTAATACACATTTCCCCAACATTGATTCCTCTGACTCGCTTTTCTGTATCAAAACCTATTTACTGAGTGCTTTAAATAATTAAATAAATTCCCTCTCCTTTTCCCCATGCAATTTTATAGCAGATGATGATCAAATCTTTAGCTGTTTAGTGTAAGAGACAAATGTAACCGCGACCTTCCGCGATCGGTTTCGGGTTCAGGGCAGTCCGGACTGTTACTGGTTTTCGGTCACCGGTCTGTCGAATTTTTCGATTTCCCTCGGTCGGTTTGGCGGGAGGTGGATAACGCTGGGTGCGTCGTAAAAAAAAATAGGCAAGCAATAACTAAAAACAAAGATGGTTTGTCAACACGCGAACACGGGCAATTCTTATAAAGTACTTAAATTAAACTAAGTGGTTTCAGATAAGAAAAGTTCCAAAAAGCCCATACGAACGAAAAAAAAATTCAAGCAAAATTGAACCATAAATAAGGTTATTAAGAACCAGTTTCTGCATGTTAATCTTAACGATGAGCTCCCAACAAAATAAGGATTTCTCATTGAACGAGATCACATATGTACTAAAAATTAGCCACGCGTCTCGTTCTGAGGGTTATTTTTTCTCTGACTTGGATCCAATATATCTATTCTGCATAATTCATTGAAATGACAATTGTCATAGCGCACGCTATGGAATTGCTCGCACGTAAACGTAAAGAAACGGATCCCGTATACGCACAAGCGTGCTTTCCAACAAAGCTTTTGCTTAAGTCAACGAATGATGCCATTTATTGGGCTATGAAATGGACCAAGCCAATCAAATATCTGCGCGGTGACTCTTGGTCCACTTCGAAAATTTATATATATTAATCCAAACTATTCCTGGAAACAAAAGTAATGTTCCTGCTAAACTAAGCTACCCATGTATAAAATTTCAAGCGAATCGAACCATAAATTCAAATTTTACGAATAGATCTGTCCCAGGCCCTTCAAGTGTGAAAAATAGATTGTATTGTATGTTATTTTCAGACCTACTGAATATGCACCTAAAATCGGTTAAGCCGTTTGGGACCTACTGGTCCTTTGTAGCGAGCGCTAGACGGAGGTTCAATTTAGTTAGAGCTAAAATAGTTGTCATGTAGCCCAACGTTTTTGGCGAAGCTTGAAAGAACCATGATATACAACTCTGGTACTTCCTCTCGTCATTTGAGCTGCGAACAATTATTTTAACGAAAATTTAAAACAAACAATTAGTTTTCAAATTAATCCATTCGTTTGTTATATTCCATTGTAATATAAAATTTTATTTTTCATGTTCAAACTTAAATGTAAATGTGATTTTTGAATTTATTTCACATAACCTCCATTAGAACACGAAAATTTCAGTAAATGTATACGTGTGAGTTTCAAAAATTTTGTTTTGGAAAAAGTTACCGATTCGAGAACACAGTGTAAATACAATTCAACTAATACAATTACAACTATTACAATTTTTCGTTGTCTAGCTAGTCTCAATATTGAAAAACTCGATCACCTTATCCTTTGTCTTTTCGTTGAAGTATCCTAGGCACGAGGATGCCAAGAACATTATTAGAAAATGGTCATGGATTGGTCAGTAATAAATTACATCACATAATTATGTGCCTCTTAGATGCCAACTATATATTATTATTAACATTATTACACACAAAATGACTATTGTAGGCAACCAAAACAGATTGTTTCTATTCAAGTAAATACAAACAAAGAATTTTATTAACATTTTTCTTTAACGCACCGAAATATTTAGAACATTCATACATACATACATATGTAATTAAATGATTTGTGTAGTTGCAATCGAAAAGATATTAACAGTTATCTCGAATATCTACTCTAATGAGAACGCAAATGATCTAACGAGAAAAACTTGAGGAATGACAATAAAATGGTAAGCACAACATTAAACACTTTGTTTTGCGGGAAAGTCAAGTATGTACTTAAGCTTATTACATAAATACTCGTATGTGAGGCTTGATTACATGCTCTCAGTATTTAGTTTTGCCTATAATTCCTACATGCGCATACATTATGGTGTCTCCTACGTTGACTTTTCCACATCAAATTTGTCTATGTTTAAGATCTAGTGCTTAAAAAGATGGACAAACATTTTCCGATACCGCTAACACTCATTACTTTTAATATGAAAATTTGGGGTTTAAGAAATAAATTTTTTCCACGAAGTAATTATATTAAATGACTTACTAATTTTGTTGATATTGAATTATTATCATTCCCAGCGAAAAACATTTTCAATAGGAGAGAAAGAGAGAACTCGGAAAAACCTACTCTTCTTTTTAATTGCCAAATTTTCTTTGAATTATTTGATTTACTTTGATCTCGGACTATTAAAGACTCGCAAAATTTCACTCTTATTTCTCCCTCTGCGATAAAATAAACGTTTTGATGTTTTTCCCAACGAATGAATGGACCTACAATTTATTCTAGGCCGCCTCCAAACGGCTATCGAATATACTGGGATATAGACTCGAGGGCTAAAAAAAAATAATTTTTAATAATTTTTATTGTTGGTCGGATCGGCACTCGAAACATGGCCTTGCTCGGTTATATTTTATATCTAGGTATATATTCGAGTATTTAGGATTACATGCATACATCGATGCATACACCGTCCAAAAAAGTCCCAAACGTACACAACACAATTTAAATAGGGCGACGGTTATTTATTTCAGACAGTAAAGTCAGTGTGGGGATCAGCTTTATTCAATGCAATTTAAAAAACTAAATATTGGAATTAAATATTGTATTAAAATGCTTTTCACAAGGATAATAGGCTGATTTGCAAACTCAAGCAAATTGCTCTATAAAGCACACCGTAATACACAAAGTTTCATCAATAACATGCGTACTCGACATATATCGAGAAAACTAAACCACGATGTTCACTATTTTCATGAACATCACGTAATCCCCACAACTTCCTCATAGATGCCGTGATAAATTATAAAAGGAAATAAGACATTTTGTATCATCATCGTCATCAAGAATTCCTCTGTTAATCTTGAACTTTAGTGGTTCTAGTTTTTTCTATTTGGAATTCAACAGGAAAGTTTGATGAGTCAGAGTTAGAAGCGTAAAAGTCGGCGAATTGATTTGAGAAAATTGAAGAGGGTATCTGATTGGAATGGGGTAGTAAGTCAAAAGTACATTGTGTAGGAAAGTGGTCACTGTTGTGGAGGTCATCTATTACATTCCAGTAAGCAAGAGGAAAATACTGGGGCGAGCATAGAGATAAGTCTATCTGATATCTTATATGTTACAAGTTGCCAGAAATGTCTTCGAATGGTTTGACAAGTCTGTGTTGTTGTGATTAACATAGTTGTTATCAGCGAATTTTGAAGTTGTTGGTATTTTGGTAGAATCGTTTGTATGACCTGAGAGGTCGTACTGGAAGTTGTGCTGAGATGTGTAACTTGCAATGAGTGAGAGTATTTGATCTTGAAAAGATTCATTGATGGTATTGTTGTTATGCGATAATTGTGTTTTTTGTACATCATTCTGTTGATTGTTATTTTGTTCATTATTGGAATTCGGGTTTTCGTTGCTGGATTTGATATTTTGATGGTATGCAGGAGCTGTTGAATTTGTTATATTTTGGTAAGCAGGATTTTGTGTATTTACTGGAAGTATGTTTTCAATTTCTGTTTGACTGATCTACATATGGTGCATATGTGTATCTTACAATAACTACTTAGTGACAGAGCGTTCAATATTTTTGTTTATTGTTCGCTGATATCAAAAGAGCTGCAGCATTTATGGCCAAAAGGCCATAAACTAACTAACCCATCCTAACCCCAGAAATAGGCATACACAACTTTCATTTGTCACAGCACATGCATACATACATACGTAAGTGCTCGTAGGTATTTTGTCGGTCTCTTCCATCAACACTTTCATCATGCACACTAATTCATATTCAGTCTTGTCACAGACGCCCATCGGTCATTAACGAAAAATGCCTCTACGAGCAGTAAAGGCCGCAGGATGATTGGCAACGCAGGTAACAACATGCCACAATTTCGCAGTTGTCAATCCAACCGTACGGAAAGATAATCTTTTGCCGCAGCCACTTGTGAAATGGCAATGAATGCCGTCATTGCACACACAAACACGCCCATGCACAAACATTCGAATATTACACAAGTCAAAATTTGTTTGTTTTTTTTTCGAAATATATGGGGAATTTACAGAATCCATAAACGGTGCTTAACCGCACAAACAAGAAAAAGATGTTGGGACCGAGCAAAAAGAATGACAAATTAAATTAATATATAAATAAAAAAAATTATGATATTTTTCTTGTTCAAGTTTTTCTACGAATTAAGATAAATCATTATACTTTGCTAAACAACAACTGTTCGAAACATATTATAAACACACAATTGTGTTCTTTGTCTCACATTCACCTAAAAAATAATGGTTAAAAAATGAGATTTCACAGATTTCCTAAATTTCATTTTGTTTTTTTTTACTGTGAAAAATTTTTGGTCAAGTGAACTAGGAACAAAGTGTGTAGGGATGTAGGCTGTTCCTTCAATTTTACAATTAGCTGCAACTCCTCCATTACTTTGTACAATATTTGCAGCGATTATTTGACTGGATTGTGTCGGAGTACCCTAAATGTGTTTAACTTGATCGATTCATTACAACTTTGTGTTCTTTGAAAAGTATGTATTTGACCCAGATAAGGAGAGTGAAAATCAAATAACTGATGGGGGATATTTTGCATATCTCACTCGTTTGTCCGCATCACTTGTTGAATTAATTAGAGAATTAATTAAGCGTGTGCAATTAAGCAAAAACTAAAACATGAAGCATTGGGGAATATCTTGTCTTTGACGTATTTTTCCATAGATTTTGAGGCGGTAAATCTGTTTTTTGTTTCTCTAAGCGTAATTAATTAGTTCTAGGCAATTAAATACATACACGTATATAAACACTGTTTTTCATACAAGTTAAATTATAAGAAACGGAGCATGAAAATTAATTCCCTACTCAAGTTGCGTCACCTCCAATTAATAAAGGGTGGTTAAATTGTAAGGGCCGATGTTGAATGTGAACCACACCTAAACGCCAAGTTTTTTTCCGAATTTAATTTGACATTTCTCTATTTCAGACTTACTCAATTTGAACCATGGAGAGATACACAATCCAACAACGTGTTAAAGTTATCCAGACTTATTATGAAAATTTTCGAAGAAAATCATCTTCAGTGATGAGGCACATTTTCACCTCAGTGGATTCGTCAATAAACAGAATTGCCGCATTTGGGCGAATGAGAATCCAAGAGTGATTGTCGAAAAACCAATGCACCCACAAAGAGTGACGGTTTGGTGCGGTTTATGTGGACGATATGTGGTTTCAGCAGGACGGTGCCACTTGCCACACAGCTAACGAAACAATGGCTCTTTTGCGCAACAAATTCAATGGCCGTGTTATCTCACGTAATGGCGATGTCAATTGGCCCCCAAGATCATGTGATTTGACACCGTTGGACTTTTTTCTCTGGGGTTATTTGAAAGAAAAGGTGTACGTCGATAAGCCAGCAACAATTCAAGAGCTAAAGGATGAGATAATACGGCACATTAACAGCATAGAAACTCCATTATGCCTCAGCGTCATCGAAAATTTGGACCATCGTATGGAGGTGTGCCGCCGAGGTCGCGGCGCTCATTTGGCCGATATTTTGTTACATACATAATTGAGTAATACCAATATATCATAATAAAATAAAATTTCAATAATTTCCTAAATAGTTTGTGTTTTATTCAAAATCAACATCGGCCCTTGAAAATTTAACCACCCTTTATTAAAGTGTTGAAAACTACCAGAACTTTACATATGCCAATTATACTACAGCATTTAAGTTTACCTATAATTTTATTTCATATATTTTAACAGGTGGTAATACAGCAAAAAAATCTATATTAAGTTTCTTTTATAATTTTTTCACTATTGCAGATATTGCAGTATGCATTTTATTTAACTTGTTAGTTTAATTGAAAGAGATGGCTACCTCCATTGAAAATTTACTTTAAGCCTTCATAACTTTATCAGTTAGATATTTATTAGTGACGCATCCGGCTGGGGGTAATGTCCAATAGATTACTTATATACTCAAAAAAAAATTTATTTTGTAATAAATCGAATCCAGAAATTTTAAATCATTTAGAAGCATACCATACGACACAATTGCATTTTTAGCGACATTCGGTACCAAATTTGATATGAAGGTTTTCCAAAAAGAGATGTTATTTTGAATAGCCTGTTATTCAAGTAAATGCAACTTTTGATCAACTAGACTGATGAGGCTAATGAATATCAAAATAACACCTATTATTGAAATCCCGTTATAAAATTAAAACTATTTATTTAGTTTTAACATATAGGGTTATCCATTATTTCGAAGTGTCAAAGCTACAGCGGTGTATCCAAGTGCAACAAACTCAACTCTCAAACCGAACATTTTTTTTTTTTTGTTAAAAGTCAGGCATTTATGACAATGGATTGCTTTACTAACGTATAACGCTTTAAAATTGTTGAAACCTGCGCATAACCGTCCAACTATTCTGATAATTGGTAAAATTTTATGAGTAGGTCGTCTGTGCATCATCGGTTTGCTCGTTCCACCTCAAAAATACGGTAAGTGATAGTGCAGCCGAAGACCCGAATGCCTCTATTTTTCGAAATTTTCAAGAGCTGAGCCTTTCTTACTGCTCATTATCGCGTACTTTGCACTTGGAGTTACACCTATATCCACAAAAGCCAGCTAACCACTCAAACCGCCATTCATACTTAGATTGGGTGCTTGAACAACAAGCAGTGGACGGCGATTTTTAGAACAAAAATTTGGCCAGTGACGAGGCACAGTTTACACTCGGGGGATACTTAATTATGCAAAATTGTTGCATTTGCAGCCCCAAAAATCATCACTACCATTACTTTTTAAATAAAATTTTCGAAAATATTTTCTTTGGGGGATTTCTTTAAGCTTTTCATTTAATGCCATCGTATTGCAATCCATTTTTTTCTCTTAATTGAAAAACGATAAACAGGTAGCAACTATGCTAAAAAATATATTCGTTTTAATTCTTAAGGGAGAAAATCTGTCGGCAGATCATTCAGCTTCTACATAAAATTTTACGAAAAAAATTATTTACATACATACATATTATACGTGCACATGTAAATAAGATCTGACTATATCTGTGATAACAGCTCAACTTTTTTAGTATGAGAAAATCAGTGTTGAATAAATCTCAGGAGTTGTGAAACTATTTCATAACATTTATACAGGTACTCGTATATGTAGGTACATACTAGTATTTTTAGACAAACATATGCAATGTCCAATTGTGCAATTGTGACATATGAAATTCACACACAATGTGTATATAACTTAGCAAATTGCATTTGTTTTAGACGATATTCTATTAAAAACGCTAAACGGATACTTAATATTTTAGGGCATTTATACAGTCATTCCTTCTACAATTGCAGAATTTGATTACCTCACGTTGAATTAAATTTCTTTACTACTTACTTACTTTACTGGTGTAGACACCGCTTACGCGATTATAGTCGAGTTAACAACATTGCATCATTTGTTTCTTTTTTTTGCTGTTTGGCGCCATTTGGAAATACTAGGTACAGCCAGGTCCTTCTCTAACTGGTCCTTTCAACGTAGTGGGGGTCTTCCTCTTCTTTTTAGACTGCTTCCACCAGCGGGTACTACATCGAAAACTTTCAAAGCTAGAGTATTCGTGTCCATCCGAACCACATGTCCTAGCCAGCGTAGCCTCTGCTTCTTAATTCGCTGAACTATGTATGCCAATGTCGTTGTATACTCGTATCTTATACAGCTCATCGTTCCATCGTCTGTGATATTAGCCGTTGCCAACACGTAGAGGACCACAAATTTTACGCAAGACCATTCTCTCGCAAGCCCCTAATGCCAACTCATCAGGTGTTGTCATCGTCCATGCTTCTGCACCATATAGTCCAAAGTAGCACCTGTTGGCAAGATTGATTCCGCGCTGGATTTCAAAGCTGACATTATTATTGGATGTTTGTGTGATGACAGGATATATTTCGTCTTGCCCTCGTTCAATACCAGACCCTTATCCTTCGCTTCCTCATCCAGCATGGAGAAAGCAAAACTCACGGCGCGGTTGTTGAATCGAATAATGTCGATATCATCGGCGTACGCCAGCAGCTGTACACTCTTATAGAAGATTGTGGATTGGGCAGAGCACACTTAAATTCCAATCGTCCAGCATGCTTTCGTCCGACCATAATCTGCAAAGTAGCTGATGTATGCACCTTTCCAGCTCTTCACAGCCATATTTCAATTGTTGGGCCGGTAGGCAGTCAGCTCCAACCGCTTAGCTGTTCTTTAAGAGGCCGACTGCTATTCGAACTTCTTCATGGTCAGGTAATGGAACGCCTTTTCCATCCCCATCGATTGGGGTTTGGGTTCATCATCTCCGGGTACTCCATTTTCACTGCCACTCGGCAAGCTGGAGAAGTGTTCCCTCCATTAATGTGTAAGTCGTTGTATCTTCTCATAGAATGAATTTTGGTGCATTACCCTTGTCGGCCAGCTTCTCAAGCTCCTCAAACTCACGCATCTTGGTGTCTTTCTTTTTTGTCTGCAGATGCGTCTTGTTTGCCTCTCGGTATCTATCCCATCCCGCACGTGTTGTGGTCGATCTCATATGGTAAATCCTATTATAATTTCGTTTGCAGGTGTACGTGAGGAGCTTGAAATGCCGTCCCACACTATTATATTCTACTAATATTATTTTACTACTATTTCTTACAACACTATACCATATATCTTAAGCTTTGTGTTTACGCGAGGTGCGTAAATCCTTGCACAATTTCGGGCGCAGGCTACTTGCTTCCTGTTATTTGAGTTTTTACTTTCTGGCATATACGTATGAATGAATTGTCCAGATCAAATATCTAATTATCTGATCTGTTGGCCTCTTCCCATCCATGCTCCCTGAGTAAGCGATTGGCGTCTGCGCATTGTCACAACTTTTTACAACGAGCCTGGGGCTCAACTCGAATACTTTTCACATTCTCCCCACCCGCTTAGACACTATGTAACACTTTTATGAGTAGATACACACAAGAGTTGAATAAAGAAGATTATACCATTTTGTCAAGTGTAGGTAAATTAATAGAAATAATTCAGGGAAAAAGAAAAAAAACATAAATTGGTCGAATTGAAATAAAAATTTGAAGAAAAATCATGCCGGAGGACTACAAAGCAACCGCTAATGTCACCGTGCGTTCACTGTGTCCTCCAAGTCAGGTTATGTCGGTCGCTACGACAATAACACCAATCGACCTAAAAGCATCTAATCAATCTAGTGCATAGAAAAGCTGGAAAAGTGATTTCCCGATATTTAAAAAAAAAAAAAAATTTGCGACTGACAGTGAAGACAAATGACATATTTGGCTCATTATTCAACAAAGTGTTTTAATCAACGTAGTCAACAACAATCAAAATCTGAAAATGGAAGATTTGAAAACCGTTATCGAAAAACCAACTACAAAAGATATGTGAACAAGGTGAACGAGTCTAGTGATAACGAGGACGAGAAAAATGAGCTCTTCTTAGGAATGTTAGAAGCGGTAACGGAAAGAGCACTGCAACAGAAACAAGAAACAAGTAAAAATAACATGTATCAATAGGAGCGCAGCCGAACGATTTATCGTATGAGATGGCAAATTAATACCGTAGAATTTATATAAAGAAGGGAAGAAAGAGGAAGTTATTTTATATGAAAGTGAGCCTACTGAGTGGGTGAACTCAATTGTGTTGGCGAGAAAATCAAATGGCAAATTAAAGCTGTGTTTTGACCCGCGAAATCTAAATAAAGCTATTCTTAGACCACCCTTTCCATTTCCTATCATTGATGAATGTAGAGCGATGTTAACAGGTGCTAAGATTTTTAGTTCGTGGGATGTAAATTGTGGGTTTTGGGTGATCCCTTTAGATGAAAAGCCATCAAAATTGTGTACATTTAAGGCCGTTTTCACCATCTCCGGTTAAGCACTTAATCGTAACTTAATCGGAAGATTGCATAAAATTCGTTTTCGTAAAATAATAAATACAAATGTATTCTGGAGTTAACTTTAAAATAAATTTAATTATACAAAATTTGGAAAGCACTGACTATTGTTGATAATTTATTAGATTTTGCAAGAATAAAGCGGCGGAGATTTTGCTTTTAACATTACGCTTTTATGCATTGGGCAGTTTTTTATTTGTGTTGCTGATTTGTGCGGATTGCCGGTCGGGTTATAAATAGTATCCATTGCTGTTCGGCAAGATGCCGAAAAAAAGCAAAGAAATTGAGAGCACAATGCGCACATTTCAACGCATAGCGAAGTTTCCAAACGTGTTCGGATGTTTGAATTGCACTCATGTTAGGATCCAATCATATATATACCTATATATACCATATATAACTGGCGCTTTGTAACCGCTGAAGCGATTTTTTGGTTGAGCTCCTCCTCCAATTATGTGGGTTTGCGTCTTGATATTTTTCCAACAAATGGAGGGACCTACAGTTTATACTAAGCCGCCTCCGACCGGCTGATGGTTTTTTTATGAGGAGCTTTATTTCATGTCGAAATACACTCGGAGATGTTGACATTCCCTGCCGAGGGGCGACCGCAATGAGAAAATTTAGCTTTAAATTAATTTTCTATAACTTTTGGATGTACGACACCAGGATTTTAACCCATGCCAACCAATCATCTGGAGAAGAAATTGCTGAAAGTTTTCTAAACAGAAAAGTATACTTGCAAAATGGAAATAACGGACTTTGCATGCAGGTGACCTGGTTCTTGACATGACAGCATTATTTTTAATAGTAGTTGTCTGAACTACTGGTTTGAGCAAAGCGAATTTAGGGACCACTTTTCATTGGGCGACAATGGTTATGGAGTGAGCAACTATATGATGTGTCAATTTTTACATCCCAATCTTCGTGCTGAACGGCTTTACAATGAATCCCAAACATGTACTCGAATATGCATAGAGAGGGGCTATGACGTATGGAAACGCCGTTTTTCAGTGATATCCCTGGATTTAAAGTTTTGCTCAGCACAACTATGAACATCATTGTTGCCTGTCTATATATATATACATTTATTTTAAAACCATCAAAGACTTTTTTTCTAAATAAAAATATATGAAATGAATTTCATTAAATTACAATTATTATTGTTTTTTAGCCATATCGAAAAGGTTAAAAAATACCAGCTGTCATACAGTTGTGATATATTCGCAAAGCAAATTTTTGTGGATTTACCTTAAAATATTCACAATGATTAAATTAAACAGAAGTTAAGTAACCAGAACTTAGTGAAAACGAAAGTGTCACATCAGCCTATCTGGCGGTTAGCTATCCTCCGGTTACAGGACAAGTTAATCGGGCATTGTGACAACGGGACTTAATACGCCTTTCGGTCGGTATAGATTTTTAAGAGTTCCTTTCGGCATAAGTGCAGCGCCGGAAATTTTTCATTCCGAAATGTTTAAATTGTTTGCAGATATTGAAGGTCTAATAATTTTTATTGATTTATTCTTGATTTATGCGTCAGTTTAATTTAATAGAGAAAAATCTCAAATTCGAAAAGAAAAAACGAAATTTATTGGTCATGTTTTCGATAAAAACGGCATAATACCGACTTTTAATAAAGTAAAAGCTATACAGGAAATGCCAGCTCCAAAAAATGTGAAGGAATTGCAAATGTTCTTCGTATAGTCAACTACTTAGGCGCGTGTGTATTTGTCTATAAAAAATAAACATTTGAGGGATTTATTAAAATATGATGTCGTCTGGCATTGGAACGATCAACAAGAGCAAGAGTTCAATAATGTAAAATGTGAGTTGTCCAAGGCTATTTTGATACTAATAAGATAAGAAAATTACTTTATCAGTCGATGCATCGAAATATGCAGTAGGAGCTGCGCTACTGCACGAAAAGCAACCAATTGGATCATTATCTAAAAAGCCTTTATACAAGATACCTGCACACTTGCAACGATTGATGTTGAGATTACAATTGTATGATTCAGAAGTCGAGTACAAACCAGGCAAATATCTTTATATTATTGATACATTGTCAAGAGCTCCGTTAAAAGAAATTCTATTGAAAAATGTTGATGAAGAGTTGATCCTTCATTGTGACTTGCTAATAATACATATCGATATTGATAAAATTAAAAACTTTTCCCAAGTGGATAAAAGTTTTCTAAAATAAAAATAAATACTTGTTACTTGTCGACTATTATTCTAAATTTCCAGAAATTGAATTATTAAACAATGAATTTAGTGCTTCTGAAGTAAAAACTAGATTAAAATCAATATTTTCAAGGCATGGTATACCACAGATCTTTATTTCCGATAGTGGACTGCCTTACAACTCTAAAGAATTTCAAGCATTTAGCAAAGAATGGTTAGCAGAGCGAACCATTCAAACCATTACTTTCGCAATACTCCAAAAGGGAATATGTCAAGTCATGCAGGGTTACTTATGTCAAGGAAGCTTAAAACAAAAATATAGTTTAAAAAAACAATAAAAAAACACGCTTTTAAAGAATATTAAACTAAAAAGTTGGAAATAATTTTGGAAATAAACTTAAGACAGTAGTATATAAGTATCAAAAATATTTGTATAACTGAGGGAAAAGCGTGGTGCGCTTTGTGCCATAATTTTCATATATCGAGCGCCCCACGCTTTTCTCTCAATTATACAGGTATTTTTTATATACTATTGTCTTAAGTTTATTTCCAAAATTATTTTCAATTTTTTAGTTTAATATTTTTTAAAAGCTTGTTTTTTTTTTAAACTATATTTTATTTACCCAATGTAAAAACAAACAAAAAAAACAGGCGGCCGCGTGGTTAGCATTGCGTACTGACATTCGGAAGGCTCGGGTTCAAATCCCGGTGCCACCATCATCCAAAAGTTATGGAAAATTAAGTTAAATTTTCTAATTGCGGTCGCCCCTCGGCAGGGAATGTCCACCTTCGGGCTCGGCGAAGTCGGTCAGCCTCAATCCATTAGATGTTGTTTCGTTGTCAAGTTTGAAATTCCCGACAGTCTCCAAGCATGATTTTTACATAATTTCGGGGACAGCGCTCGTATGTATGCTCTAGGTGCTCGGGGCGTGGCCGCATATCAACGATATGTTGAAAAATTTGGCTTTGATGCGGATTGTGGCGAGACGTTCATCCACCGGGGTGAATGCCAGTACTCGATGACGGAATCTCTCTCCCACTACAAATCCGACACCAAATTTGTGCTCCTTTATATGACCGCTGTAGTAGATGTCACAAGGACTTACTCGCTTTAGTCCTTGTCCCGTCCATCGCACTTCTTGTACGGCGGTAATGTAAGGCTTTATTCTTACGAGGACATCTACCAGCTGGGCAGCGACACTTTTCCAATTAAGGGACCGGACGTTCCAGGTGCATGTCCTCAAAATGGTGATCCTTAAGTCGTTTGCGGCGTCGTCAACAGAGGCGTTTCGTAATTTTTCGTTTGGGCTAGTTTCCATGTGGCGGGTCAAAAACCTATCGCACCTCCCTAGGCGATGACTTTAAAGTTTAGACACATTTATATAGCGAGCCGCTTGCTGCAATATTGATGCCCGCTCGCAGCCGCACCTCTTGTGAACAGACGCAGCAATTAGACTTCAGCGGACCCTTAAACCGAATAAGTCGGAGTGGCTCCACTGAAGCTTCCTCTCTCATTAGCCGTGATCCAGGGCTCCACACGGGTTGGTTACCGCATCTTGCACAAGGATTGCGATCGAATTATGGTGATTTTCAGATTTGCCACCGCGAATACCGCAGAGGATGGAACGATGAGGAGGACGGGACATACGAAGAAATTGGCATACATACATATATACATAGGAGTAAGGTAATAAACGAATGATGCACTATTGTTTGTCGGCTATAATCTTGTAATCGGTGTCCACTAAAGAAGATCAAGTATAGAATGCTCCACAAAAAATTTGTTACCTAATGGCACAAAATCAAAATTCTCGTATACTTATTCTTCTTCTTCTTTTCTTTTTTGACGTTGGCACCGCTTTCGCGATTATAGCTGCCTGGCACCAGTTGGAAATGCCAAGTGAACCCATGTCACTCTCCACTTGATCCTTCCAACGGAGTGGAGGTCTTCCTCTTCCTCTGCTTCCACCAGCGGGAACTGTATCGAATACTTCCAAAGCAGGAGTGCTTTCAACCATTCGAACTTCGTTCGCTGAACTATGTCAATATCATCGTCTGTTAGGAAAATGAGTTGCATGAATAAAAATGTTTACGCTCAACTTAATTTAATTTATTTTTAGAATAATTTGACCGAAAAACGTAAAAAAACTACCTTCACTGAGCGTAACCAACTTAAGTAGGTACGTCGTCGTGAGGTTAAGCTTGGAAGTGCTGTTATTATAAGGGAAGATAACCATGATCTTGTCATACAAACTAGATTATGTCCTAGGTGCATAAATAAATATTTGAGAACATACTCTAAAATACTCCCTTTATATATATATATATATATTGCAGATAAAAGTATGTAGTTAATTTGAAATAAGTAGAGTATGATTCTATATAAACCTAATTTATTGTATAAAATATTAATTCAAACTGTTAACAATATCTTTAGATTTGAACTAGCGGCTACATATCGAAAACCTTTTCCGCAATTAATGCCTGAATGTTGCACACATGTTATATATACATACATACGTTTATACCTACATATACTGCTTAAAATATCTCTTATTTCCATAGCAACTCTACATCTGTGTGGGTACTTTATTTCAACTCACATTTATATTACTCATTTGCTAGATATTTCCATAGTCGATATCATCCATAAATCACGATTATGGATGTTCGCTTATTGAAAGCAATATATTTTTCGCCATACCATCGCTGAAAACTGCTTACTTTAACTGCTAAAGTTTAACATATGCTTAAATATACGTAGGTATAAGTATGTTAATGCGATGCCAAGAGCAAAATTGAATCTGTGCCAAACATAATTTGTGAATTCTCCAAAAATATTTACATATATGTACATAATTGTGGGGATTTACATATGTACCCTGCAGGGAAAAATACTACTTGTTAACTAGAATGCAATTAGTATGCATTTTTGCGCAAACTAGTTCATCTTTCATTTATTTCCCATGTAAGCAACTAATATTTTAAACACGGCGACCCCTGCATCAGCTAGTTCCTCCATTTTGTTGGAAAACATTAAGACGCAAGCCACAAATTTGAGGAGGAGCTCGGATGAAATTGCGTTAAAAGCGCCAAAAATATACTAGTTCGTTTGAGCATGTGGAGTTTCCTCTTCTTCTTCTTCTTTATTGGCGTTGGCACCGCTTACGGGATTATATCCGAATCAATTATAGCGCGCCATTCGTTCCTTCTTTTCGTTGTTTGGCGGCAGTTGGAAATACCAGGAGAAGCTATGTCGCTCCCCACCTGATTCTTCCAACGGAGTGGAGGTCTTCCCCTTCCTTCCACCAGCGGAATATTTTCAAACCTGAAGTACTTTCATCCATTCGGACGACGTGACCTAGCCAGCGTAGCCGTTGCCTCTTCATTCGCTGAACTACATTTGTCAATATCATTGTATAGCCCGTACAGCTCATCGTTCCATCCTCTTCGGTATTCGCCGTTGCCAATGCCCAAAGGATAATAAATCGTTCGCAAAACTTTTCTCTCGACTCAGTCCCAAGTAGCACCTGTTGGTAAGAGTGATTCTGCGTTGGATTTCAAGGCTGACGACTTATTGGTGTTAATACTGGTCCCTAGATACACGACATGATCTACGCCCTCGAAGTTATCAGTGTCAACAGTAACTTGGGAGCCGAATCGCGAATTCGATGACTGTGTGTGTGATGACAGGATATATTTCGTCTTGGCCTCGTTCACTACCAGACCCTTATCCTTCGCTTCCTCATCTAGCCTGGAGAAAGCAAACCTCACGGCGCGGTTGTTAAGGCCAATAATGTCGATATCATCGGCGTATGCCAGCAGCTGTACACTCTTATAGAAGATTGTACCTTCTCTATTAGCTCTGCTGCTCGTATTATTTTCTCCAGAATTAAATTAAAAAAGTCATACGACAATGAATCACCTTGTCTGAAACCTCGATTTGTATCGAACGGCTCGGAGAGGTCCTTCCCGATCCTGAAGGAGCTTTTAGTGCAGCTTAAGATCAGTTTACACAGCCGTATAATTTTTGCGGGGATACCAATTTCACACATAGCGGCATAGAGGCAGCTCCTTTTCATGCTGACGAAGGCGGCTTTAAAATCGACGAAGAGGTAGTGGGTGTCGATTCTCTTTTCACGGGTCTTTTCCAAGTTTCGGCGCATGGTGAATATCTGGTCAATGGTTGACTTACCAGGTCTAAAGCCACAGTGATAAGGTCCAATTAGTTAGTTGACGATGGGCTTTAGTCTTTCACACAGTACGCTCGATAGGACCTTATATGCAATGATAAGAAGGCTTATTCCACGGTAATTGGTGCAGACTGTGGGATCGCCTTTTTTGTGGATTGGGCAGAGCACACTTAAGTTCCAATCGGCGGGCATGCTTTCATCCGACCATATTCTGCAAAGTAACTGATGCATGCACCTGATCAGTTCTTAACCGATGTATTTAAATAGCTCGGCCGGTAATCCATCGGTCCCTGCCGCTTTGTTGTTTTTTAGGCGGGCGATTACTATTCGGACTCCTTCATAGTCGGGTAACGGAACAACTTTTCCATCATCATCAATTGGAGTTTCGGGTTTACTTTATCGGTGTGTTTCATTTTTCCTGCCACTGAGCAGGCCGGAGAAGTGTGCCTTCCATATATTCCAATAAACTCTGGGTATCCGTCACTAGCTCACCCCTCTGTCCTACAATAGTTTGCTGCGGTTCTAAACCCTTCTGTAAGTCGCCATATAATTTCGTAGAATCTGAGAGCTTCTTTGTATGCAGATACTCAGTTGCATTATGGATTTCATAATCGATAAAGCAATTTTGCATTTTTCTAGGGGAACATTTTGAATCACAAGCAGAATTTCACACCATTTTCCTTCTGGGTTTGATGGCAAGTAATGACGGAGTTTTATTTTATTTTAAACTGACCAAAATTTTACATTAATTTTTTTCTAATTATGGATGGACTCGAGTCTTGGCTTTCAGAATGGCAAGCAAAATTTCAATAGATTTTACATATGCATATTTGCAAATATAGTCAAATTCGAATAAAAGGATGTGAATAATGACATGCGTACAACATACATTCATTTCAACCTTAATTAATCCTGCACATATTTCTTTGTATGTGAAAATAAATCTATATCATAGTTGCACGCAATTCCAATTCATTCACTCTATTTCTGACGTGAAACGAAAGCCGTCATAAATTGGTACTTCATAATTGTCAAAATTTAAGTGCCATTTTAACAGAAGGAAATTCTGGTCGTGTTCTTTTGTTGCATTGTAAAAGTTGTGTCATGGCAGTTTCGCTCGACATTTTTACAACAATTTATTTGACTGTGAATTTGAGTTTCGAATTAATGTTGGTGATTACAATATTCACTTTCCCTGGTAGAGCTCGCACGTTTGCATGTGTATCCTAGGTGAGCAAGTGCATTTGTGATTGTGTTGCCGCTTACCTTTTACTCTACAGTAATTTTTTTATGCAACTTTGCACATCCAAATAAGTACTATAATAGTGCACCTCAGTTGTTTCAAATTCGTATATATTCGTATGAATGTATCTAAATATTTTTACAATTTACGACACCATTTGGCTGCGTCAATTGGTTTAACACTTTCTCTGCTTTATTTGGATTCACATAAAGAATATTATTACTCACTCTTACCGTGGTGCATTTGGCTTTTGCTGCGCGCGTTGGCAATCGACAGATGCAGGTACTCACTCCGGAGCAAACGTGCCAATGCAGTTAACTATTTGGCTGAGGAGAATTGTCACGTTTGTCTTTAAATTCCGCTAAAATCACTTGTCTGTTGGATTGAAACAGTTTGCTGAATCAAATCACAAGGTGCTCGCCTTGTTTTCTTATTCATATTAGACTCGGCGCGTTTGCCTAAATGAGCAAAATAGCGCATGAATTATAGAGTGATTGTTGATGGTTTTGCTTTCAGAATGTTTTTTGTATACTGCGTGACACTCGATTGGCTGAAAATCTGGAATTAAAGCAGATTACAGTGTCCATTGGTGTTCTGCTTGTGATATTTGTATCACAACCGGACTCATTACCTCAAGTTGCTGCATTGACTCCTTAAAAGCGTTAAAGAGGCTGTCTCAACAGTAGGAGCTGAAATTATACCATAGTTTCAATAGTAAGATAAACTTATTTAGAAAATTCCGACAATCACCAATACGAAATTACTGGAAGCCTTATACGACTTCAATCGAAGAGTTAGCCGGCAGCACCTGAGGAAAACACAAAGAACTGTTGGTGGCTACATAAAAGGTAATTGGCTGGCCAGTCGTAAATTATGCTATTCCAATTTGCGGGTGAAGAAGCTAAAAGCTTGCCAGAAAACTTTGGACCGTGGCAGGAAGCATCTATGCTATACGTTAAGGAGCACAATGCTATATTGTGCAAGTACTATCTGCTGGGTTGCTTCGGTAGGCAGCATGATAGATAGATAGATTTTCATATCACAATTCTGAGGAGAAACTTGGTCAAAAATCGACTAAGAAGTTATAGTTCCCTAATTAGATCATTTAGTGTTTTTTATATACATACGTATATAATTTAAATTAGTTTTGCTTGAAGTCATCAAAGATTATGTTGCCTTTGTGCAGGAATGAATGAATTATCTATTTCCAATTGAAAAATAATTGCAGCTCATACATATATACAAAAGTATGTAACATATGTATGCGTGTACATACATATATTCGAATAATAACATGAATATAATATTTACCGCGATGCCGTCAAAGTGCTAAAAGTAACAAATTTTAAATTGTTAATATGATCCTTTGTCTCAGTGAAGCTTTTCAGCTTTTTATTCCAACAATGTAGTGTTTATAAAGAAATAACGTACATATAATTGCAATTACGCCATTTTTCACAATTATGCCTTTTAAATTGTCAACACAATTTCCACATAATTAAAAATTTTTTTAGCACTTCAGTGCGGTCGTGCATTCTACATACACGTATGCATGTATGTATACCTATCTGTACTTGTAAGTGCAACATTCACTTCACGTTGACTGCGAACCGACTTTCATTACCACCCTTTGAATTTTCATATATAATATATATATTTACTTACATTCGAGTTTAAGTTCGAATATTGCAGGAGAGGTGTGCATAATTAAAATTGAATAGTTGTCTGCAAAGAGTATTACTTCGATGAAAATATATTCTATTATATACATTTGTATATCTTTGTGTATGTATACGAGTACAAATCGCTTACATATTCTGATGTCCAGGATTTTTGTTGAAGTTGTTTTTAATTAGCCAACTATGTCCATCAATCAGATACATTGCAGGCTTACGCATAGGGTTCCTTATTAACTTCAAAAATTAGTATGGGTCTTGCAACATTCAGTGGTAGTTCCGAACTCTGGTCCTCCTTTCAATATGTTACCTCCTGCTAAGTTTTTTTTATCAGGAATCGTTTCACGCGTGTCAAGATATTTGATTCAGTTCTGACCCACTGTGACGGTTTGCCTTTAAGCCGTCAAATCAAAAATTCCACTAAGTATGCCCTGTAGAGACAATTTAAGCCGTCAGGATTACAATTGAACAACTCCTTCAGAAGCTCAATGTTTTTTAGAGAGAGTACTTTACTGGAGCTTTAATCATTGACAAAAATCGTCTGACAATAGCTGATCGCTATATAGCTTCCTTAGGTTTCCAGAACTATTGTCGCAACTTCTTTAACGTTCCATCCATAGTCAGAGGGGCAAAAGTCTTAGTACTCATATTCTGTTGAACAATACATCTTTTACATCACCAAAGCCCATTCATATTTACAGAATTGAATTACAATATTCGATTCCATCCGAAACTAATTTTTCCTTTCTTCTCTACATTAACTATCATTGACTCTACTCTACTTTACCCTGTATTCTGTTATTGTCATTTCAGCTCGTAATACTAAGGACTCTACTCATTCACGACGACCTAATGAATGGGGTCATCTTCAACGATGTCTGCAACATGCTGGCGCGTGAGGGTGCTAAAATCTATTCAGCATCATTAGCCAGCAGCTAACCTTTGGGCCACCTGCAACGAAGAGTCTCAAGCATGAGTATGGCGCGCTGGAATGTTGCATTGAAATTATTAACGATATCGATGATGCAATAGAGTACATACATATTAGGTCAAGTAAAAAGTTCGTTTTTCTTTATTGATTTTTCAAAATATGATAACTTTGTGTACAACTTGTTGCCAACGAGATGCCAACTTCATTATACCCCTCTCGTAGAAGGCTGCGTCCCTATTGGCAAAAAACTCGGAGAGCCAATTTTCACAGGCCTCTCTTGCGGCCAACTTCTCACCATTAAGCGCGTTCGCCATGGACAGGAAAATATGGTAATCACTTGGTGCCAGGTCCGGACTACAAGGTGGGTGCTTCTGGGGCGTCACCAAAGACGTTTGTGGCCTGGCGTTGTCCTGATGGAACATAATTCGGCTTCTGTTGATCAAAGATGGCCTCTTCTGGATGAGTGCTTCTTTTTGAATCCAAGTTTAAGCAAATGGTTCCAAACGTTTTTCTGGCTTATCTTTAGTTCCACAGGAATTAAATAAGTGCTCACGTGACGGTCTGTTTCCACTATTTCCATAATTTTATCGCAATTTTCGACGACAGGCCTCCCGACGCGTGGTGCATCTTTGACATCGAAATTACCGGCACGGAATCTAGCAAACCACTTTTGTGCTTCACGTTCGTTTACAGTATCTGGCCCATAAACTAAATTAATTTTTTTAGCCGCTTTGGCTGCTTTTTCGCCTTGATCGAAGAAAAATTGTAAAATTTAGCGAATTTTCTCTTTGCTGGTGTCCATCTTTGGCGAGCGCTCACAACGCACTGAGTCAACCAATCGAAAAACTGTCAAAGACAAACTTTTAGCGCGAATAAACAAGTTTTTAGCGCCGTATAGTATGACATGATGCGACACGTAACACTAGTACTATGGACAATAACGTCATGAACCGAACGAACTTTTTACTTGACCTAATATATACGGTAGCGGACATACCGTTGTCATGGTCAGGGAAAACGGTAAGTTCAACAACAACTTAGGGTGTGGATAATGGCTTAACCCAATTAGCCGTTGTGTGCTAATTAGTTATTTAAGAACTTCAGCTTAACGTCAAAATAAATGACTTAAGGAGTTACATACGTCCAGAATTTTCAAAAAATCGATTTTATTTTATAGTTTATTATTCTTTATAGTTTTAGGCGTATTTCTGTGAAAGTCGATTGTAAAAATTCCCCATAGATACAAAGTTATGATAGAAAATCAGACCGCCCGACGAGAGTTTAATGCACACAGGTAGCTGTCCTTCGTTTGAGGCAGCTGGCCGTTACTTTCGGAGCCTTTCAGCCTGTCGGTTCTTTTGTTATTCTTTAAGCATTTATAGAGACATCTATGAAAGTATGTGTAGGGTCGATATACTAAGGTTTATGAAAGTAAAGGTTAGTTGTTTTTGATCATTCGAAGCGAACAGTTGTGTGTCTTATTTGTGATTTTCAAAAATGTTAAAACGTCGTAGTATAGATCGTAAAGGCAGTAAAAGTGAACGAAGTTCACGTCCTAGAAAAAAGAAGCCTCCTCAAAGGCCAGATCAGATGGAGAGTGAAAGAAAATATACTAGCTCGGCTGCAAAAAAATTAGTCCACGTGGACTTGGTTTCAAATTAAATATTTTTTGTACAGCGTGTGACGCTAATATCAATAGTGTTTTTTCATCGCCATTGATAAACACTGCATACGAGATAAATCGACGCTTCAAATTCGCTTTCCGACTTTTAGGAAAAGGATTGAAGGCAATGCAGCTTTTTTGTGGTGTCATGGATTTAGCATCACACAGAATGTTAATGAGAGTCTTAATTCGAAGATTTTGAAGATTGCATCCAAGGGTAGTCCAGGTAGTCGGAGAGTAGTTGAAATAGCTACCAATGTTGCTGTATCTACTTTTAATGACGGAGCAGAGAGTTTATTAAGAATGGAAAGATTACTTGGAATAACAATTGGATATGAGGGGTACCACTATTGTCTCGGAGAAAATTCGAACCGGCTAAAACACGCACGAATCAAGGCTATGAAAGCAACAAAAGAGGCCAGAACATCTCGTCGATTGGAAAAAAATAAGCAACAACAATTGCTTACTGATCAGGAAGGCATACAATATGAAGCTGGAATGGGAGATTAAGCGTAAGTTAACAAAATAAATTAAAAAATTCATTTTGAATTCTTGCTTAATTGCGCGCGACCTCGAGCGAAATGCACATGAAAGTTTAAACGCGTTTTTCTCGAAACTACTTTTCCCGGCACGGTCTGCATGATAACTCATACAGTTTTTAACATTTTTTGATGCGATTTTTTTTTAAAATATTCGAAATGTTTTCTCTATAGTCTGTCGAGCCGTATTTCCGATATTTTTATTAAACAATTTTATGAACATAATTAAAGTGTGACATTTATGACGTAAAACGCATATTTTTTTTCTAAATTCCGTAAATTGGAAAATTAAAAAATTCGGCTCGACAGACTATAACTACAACTTCATTTTACAAGAATTTTTTTTATTTTTACAGATCCATCAACATTCCAAGGATAAATGATGCAGACCGTGGAGCAACTTTTTTTTCATTGTACTTTGGGTCACGTGATATTTTATGTACTAATTTTTGTAAAGAAAAATTAAAATACATTTTTTTATAAACTTTAAGTACCAATAAACATTGTATAAAATTTCTTTATATTTATTTCTATTGTTATCCCTTCTGAAAACAGTTTTTGTTTTAGCGCATTTTTGGTGCTGCTGGACGTATGTAACCCCTTAAAAAACCCAAAAAGAGGGAGGATGTAGTATGATATATGGGAAAATATTTTGCTGCTAATTACTTATTTTGACAAACGGTGATAACAAAAGCGTTTTAAATTAAGCTAAAAATAAAGCTTATTACTTAGAGTTTTCTTTTGGAGTAAAAAAGCAAAATAATATTTAGGGACACTTATAAAAAAAGTCATTTTCGTCTTTTGCAACATGTAGAATTTGAATCCGCTGTCCGCTAACCTTCGCTAACTTCATTCGATTTGGCATGTTTTTGCTGTTGTCATCTCAGGTTGATTACACACTTTAGAATTGAAAAGATAAAGCTAAACGTTGGTGAATTTTACGAACTCAATTGTTTCCATATACTGCTTCCCTTGTGTTTATGTGTGTAACCCTGTGCAGCCATCATAATCAACCAGGAGATGTCGCTGCGTTCAAAAACAAGTACATTCCATATACATGACTCGACTAAGTTATGGGAAAGATGCAGTTATGTCCGTTTTAGATTTCCACCTTCTGTGGAATCTTTAAAAGGCCGTAGTTGCCAGTCTAACGTTCTACTTTTGTATCACAGCTTGAACGCAGCAACATCTCCGGTGAGTACCCTTTTAATTATTTCTTTGAATAAATACTTTTTTGGTACATCTGTACCTATACCTAAGCTCTATTTCCGTGTTTTTAATTATTGAGCCACTTGGCATAGAAAGTTGGATAATCTTGATTTTCAGCTTTCTGAAGGACCGGCACCTCCCCCGAATTCACGAGGAATTCCGGCCCCTAATCAACCCCGGCAAGAAACACCTTGTGCTTTTTTTAATGCAAACAATCTACCACTATCTTCACTTCCCGACGTCCAGCGTGGTGCACAATCAGCGTCTTTTTCGTAGTTCTATAGGTTGTTGAATCAGAAGATAATTTTTAGCAACTGAACTATTGTTTTGATGGTAAACAACTTTTCCAGGAGTCGTGAAATTTCTTAAGAGAGTGATTGCGAAACCCTTACAAAAATTGGAGTCATCGTAAAATTCTGCAACCTTTCCGCCAAATTTAAGGTTTGGAAGCCTTAGAATAAAGACTGATATATTTGAAGTCTTTAACTCTTACCACAAAAACGGAATGCCAGCGTCTTCTTCTCTTGCTACAATTAACTTTTATTCTTGTGATTTTATCTATTATTCATTTTCTGTAGGGAACCACCAGGGTCCAACTTTGCTTCGTATGGCATTCAAAGAAAAATTTAAATTACCGCTATAATTTTAAGTATATTTATGTGGGATTGACAGAACAGAAGACCACAAGAAGCGGACGGAACTTTTAACGTAATGAATTACTAAAAATACAACCCTACACAGAATACAACCTGGACCGAACAAACCGACGATATGGGCCACACTGACTGAACGAAAGGGACGCTTAAACGAAAATCGAAGTCAACGGACATTCTTTTAAGTTTTTAGTCTAAGAATAGCAGCGAACACGACCAGACATACATAAACGTACATATATATAACTTTAAGTAATTTATAAAACCGTGTATACTTGTATTTCAATAAATGATATACTATTTTAAAATATAAATCCCACATTTATTATTTATTTATTTATAATTTATTATTTATTTTTTAATATTTATTATTTCTTATTTATTATTTACTATTTATTATTTATTATTTATTATTTATTATTTATTATTTATTATTTATTATTTATTATTTGTTTATTTATTATTTATTTATTTATTCAAACACACAACCATAAGTTATTTTACAATGCTTGAGTTTCCAATGCCGGCTAGCCAATATCAACAGACATATGAATAATCCACTTCCGAAATATGCATGGAATAAAGCTTTGCTTTGCATTTTTATTACTTAATTATTTGCCGCGGGAAACATCTTGGAAAAGGAAAGAATTTGATTACCCGATTCAATAAAATTTTAATAGAAGTTTCGAAAGTTATTTTCCATATTTTCACTAATAATGGTATTTCTGTGGATAGTGATTGATGAAAGCTGTTTGGTACTCACTGCGCTGACCATAATGTTTCTGCAACAATTAGATCGTGTTTTTATCGCTTTAGAGTTTGTACTATTAGCCTCTTGATTTAGTAAATTAAAGAAAAAAATGTGAGTTTTTGGACAGGAGTTTACTAAATTAGCGATTATTTCAAAACAGCTGAAGGAAAATGCAGCATACGTTTTGTTTGTTTCGTGTAAAGTCCGCAGCTTGGAAAAGGGCTACATTGCATTCGATTTTTTCTAACTATCTTTACCTTCACTTTGTTCATTAGTTCCACTCTTTATTTGATAAAATGATTTTGTTGCAGTAAATTTTCACTGATATTTTTCTACAATTGTTTTACATTTGTTTCACAATAGCAATGAGCGATTTGGCAGCTACTCATTTGATCGATAACTGACATTTATCGAGTTTGAACTTTTCATGTGTTTTACGAAGATGCTAATTTTTTATAAGCTTGATTTTGAATTTTAAAGTTAAAACAAGCTTGTATTGTACTTGTTTACCAAAAACGTTCTGGTTTTTGAACAAAGTTTTTCTGATAATCTTAAATGAAAATGTATACACACATATATATATTTCTATCCGAAAAATACTTTTCCACGCATTACAACATTTTCAACGTTTTAGAATATATTAGTCAGGCCGAAAAAAATATGTTACTATAACTGAATTCCATTCGCTTGAAATATTCTACGGAATAGTTGAAAAACTTTGTTTTGCAGTTCAAATCTACATACAAATGCTCATGAACTGAAAAAGTTTAAACTGTTTTACGTACATTCAAAAATTTAATTTAAAATGTACACACTTTATTGAAAAATAGACTCATGAATGACTCACCCAGTTTACTTTACTTTGTAATCTTATAGGAAATTATTTTATTTAGTTTTGTTTTATTTTTCTTTTTTGTAGATTCTGCGGCACAACAGTTTCTGACGTCGGTTGACAGCGCTTGAGTTTTCGATAATGTAAGTTCACGCTTTGCCGATGGCTTCAGGTTCGTCTTGGGTGCTGAGGTGGACGTATCAGGGGCGAGAATACACGCACGCGGACCAGTTGGTGTTGAGGAAACATCTACAGCCGATTTTGCGGAAGTCGCTTACCTTTATGAACACGGAATTCTTTGAAAATTAATTGTATACGTAAATTATTAATATTCTTTATGTCTTTTATACGTCTTGGAAGAAAATAAATGGAATGCTACTGGTATATGTAAATTAAATTAAACTTTTTTGAAGCTTTTTTAATAAAACAAAATACCTAAGTAGTCTCAAGAATTCTGAAGCTTACAAATATTTGTGACGCAGGCCATTTTCGACTTCATAAAACATCTAAAAGCAATCTATGTACATCGATCGAGGAAATATCGTATAGCCCTTGGAAAAAAGCATTTAAAAACAAGTTTTATAAGCAACTTTTTCATAAATTTGTTTCCATATTTTAAGCTTTTTTTTTGTTTAAACAAAGCGAACCCATCCGTCCTTCCATCCCATACTGGAATAGAGGACATGATCCTCAATATGAACCAGTTGCATAAGAACTCTTGTTAATAACAAAATGAGAGAACTTAGGAATAGAGTAAGGACTGCTAATGGTTTTAATCAGTACAAATTTGCCCTAAAGTTATTTCTCCATACACTTCAACGTTTAACATTTTCTGTTACCGATTTAGTATTGACGACAGCTTTTCGTTTCTGGTAAAAACAAAAGGATATTTATGGTATTTTGATAACTGCTTTAACGTAAATACTTCGAAATGTTTCAACCGAAACGATAGAAATTATTCCACTAACGTGAACTTTATCGTTACGATGCAGCCTTGCTCCATAAGGATTAAATTTATGTTATATTCATCTCGGAAACACATGGACTTAAGTTTTACTGTACTAATCACCCAGATAGAAAATCTCTTGGTGGAAAGATGAACATAAATATACGAAAGTGTTTCACACCTATGCAGTAATTTGGCTGCAGTCATCTTTTACAACTCTTATAAAGAGTGCTTTGACCTTACCTAGGCCGCGATTTACTGTCCCTCACGCTTCGTAACAACAGAGAAGCAATTTAGTGACTTTCTTAGAACGCTTGGAGACAGGGTTTTGGCCGTAGAAGATTATAACACTGAACACGCTTACTAGCGTTCTCTACTATTGGGTGTATGCACAAAAGGACGAGAGTTATATAATATGGTCAAGAGTACCAAAAATATGATCGATTTTATCTCCCCAAGGTGATCAACTTAGTGGTCTACAGACCACCGGAAATTACGTGTCCTGATTGGCTTTGCAGTCACCATAAAGACTTTTCTTTTGATCATTCCCCAATAATCATTAAATTGAAATAACAACCTAAGAAGTCATTTATAGACCAATTCCGAAATAGAGAGAGCTACATCGCAGCAAGTCCGCACTGACATCCAAAAAGTTATAGAAAATTATTTTAAATAAAAAATTTAAACTAAATTTTCTAATTACCGTCGCCCCTCGGCAGGGACCTCTCCGAGTGTATTTCGGACATGAAATAAAGGCTCCTCGTAAAAAACCATCAGCCGTTCGGAGGCGGCTTAGTATAAATTGTAAGTCCCTCCATTTGTTGGAAAAACATCGGCCGAAAAGCGCTCCAGCAGTTACAGACCGCCAATTATACATATATTATAGAAAACGGTGCCGGTGATAGTAACTTTTTTTTTGCAACTTGAAGTGAATTTTTTTTTTTTGAAAACCGAAAAAATTTGGAAATTTCCAACTTCTTAGTATTTTTTTAATTCATATAGGAAAAACCCTCAAAATTTGTTCAACTGTTTCAGATGCATCGCACGATCTCCATCACCGGATCCGTTTCCCAATTTCAGACTGCAACCGCTTCAGAAAAGTTATCACAATATTGGAGTATTTCAATATTATTTCAAATAATTATAATTTCCTTTCTTTTGAAAAAAAATTGCTAAAAGCTTTTTTTCGGGCCCTAAAAGAGACTACTGCCTTAATAGACACAGAAGAAAATACTATGAAAATCTACTATAGAAGAAAAAGAACTTGTTTTGCAAATACAGCATCAGTTAATGCACCTTCGTCACTAAACCACAATGTTCTAAGGTACACTGCTACTTGCGCAGCATCTATATCTGAACTGAAAAATATTATTATCGCCTACTGTACATATGTTTATCAAAAAAAAAAAAAAATTGCCCTGGATACGATCGCTTGAAAAATGCTAAAATAACTGTCAAGCATAATTGGTCCAGTTTTTCTTGCAAAGTTGTTCAGTCCATATTAAAGCTAGGATATTATCCACAAATGTGGAAATAGTCGCAGATAATTATGGCAGCTAAATTAAGTAAAGATGCAAGGTTTCCGTCACCATATACGAATATCAGATCGATCTGACAAACTTTTCGAAGAAGTGGTGATATCATATAATTCTTATACATCAATGTGGTTTTCGCGAGAAACATGGCACAATTGAATAGGTAAATCGCCAACTAATTAAATAAGAAAAGCTTTCGAATTCAGAGAGTTCTGCTCGGCGGTTTTTCTTGATGTAGCGCAAGCATTTGACAAGATGTGGCATGATGGTCTAATTTATAAATTAACACAATCATTACCGGGCAAGCGACAAACTGTAAAAGTAATGAAATAATCAAGTGAGCTTTTGGGGAGGATACTGCTACAATGTCGGTATGAAGCCACAAAGAAATGAGAATAACACCTTAAATAACTCGAAGAATGACTACCAAAATGGGGCATAATAGATCATGAAATGAAGCGCAATCACAACACTTTTACAATTGCGATGCCTAACCTGGAGTCAACACATTTCCGCTTAAAACTTGCAGCTCAAATTGAAATCTGTCAGTTTACTTTGGCTTTTCAACAACAAGTCTGGACTTAACCCTAACAAAAAAGTTCTTCTTTATATATAATAATAAAACCGATGTATGTAGATGTATGGAATCTGGTTATGGAACGCAAACATATAAAATAAAAACATAAATAATTGCTTTAAATATAAAAAAATATATTCACATACCACTACTGAGTTTGAATGTTAATGAAAAATCCTCCGTTTTGGGTTAACTAGAGCTGGGCACTGTCGCAGAACGGTATTAACAACTGTCATAACCACCAGTTATAAATGTTTAGAAATAGGCATTGCGAGTTTGAAAAGGTATCTCAGAAAAAATCTATAAATACACACTCACACATACATAAATAAATATATAGGTCCTAACTCAACCCAACATATATTAAACTCGATCGAAATTGCACCTAATATTTAAATCTCATCGAAACTTTTCCTACACACATGATTTTCAAAGAAGCATAAAAACTTGTTTGCTTACACTTTTTTGTTTTTAAATAAATATATGTTACGCCTTGTCTTCATTAGCAAGTGACTGACGAGTTTCTCACACCAGCGACTAAGCTTCCATGTGGTTGTTTGTCATGATTTGGGTATTCCGATGTTAATTTGCACTTTTACCTCTTTCTGCTGTCACACTTTGTAATTTACATATTATCCTTTGTAGGAGTAATGATCAGAACTACTCATGTCGAGATATATGCAAGTATGTATGTATGCGCTAGGGAAAGTGGAAAGTGTAATATATTTGCATAAATTTTTATTTTATTTTAAGGAGTGAAACATGTCTGCGTACGTAAGTCATAACCGTCTAACTTTAGTTAAGATGGGACTGAGTGCCAGTTTAAAATTTACACACTCGTATTTTCAGGAGTAAGTACCTAAGTAAACAGTTTAGTTGGGTATTCATTGCATACTAAAGTACACACATTTTCAGCCGTATTTTGCAGTTCCACTACCTTATCGCATTCCGCTCCGCAACGATCGTAATTTGGTATTCTGTGTTACGCTCGAATCGAAAGAAGAATAGGAAAAGAGCTGCCATTTTCCAAATCAACTGCTTGCATATATTGTACAATTTTTTTAGCGGTTAGGCCCCTCGAGAATCATCCTTATTTCGTCCAAACAATGCCTGAAGCCGTGCTCTTTTGATGTTGAACACTAAAATTGGAATTTATTTCTTTTGGTTTCAAGTGAGCAACATGAACGTAAAAATCCACCTCTTGCCCTTGCATTTAAACCGATTTTCACAAAATCTGGATAGCAGGTTACTGTTGGAGTTTGTCACGAGGTGTACCTCAAGTCATTCAAGAAAATCGTATAAAATATCATATCGTCAACTTCTGCTAATAAACACAACGAAGTGGCTTCGAAATCGGGACGGGGTCATTTTAACTAACAATAATTCGCTATGATAAAGTACCGCTCTGTTTCAGTTCATTTTGTCTTTTGCTTAGTTTGTAGCAACTCGGAATTGAGGTACATAAGAAAATGATTAAATCAAAATTAAATGGATTCCGCTCTGAAAATCAACCGATTTTTCACTATCACATTCTATTTTTTAATGGTTTCCGTAATATTTTTTCGCTCTTTTTCACAAAAATGATTTATGTTTTAAAAATGCAAATTGGACAACTTTTTCAGTCAACTTTTTGAAAATATGATGCACAAAGTAATTAAAGCGAGTAAAGAAGCTCTTTGGGTGGCCATCTGCGACAAAAGATAAATTGGTGGAAAAAACTGCAGGAAAAATATAATTGAAATAATACACATGTAGTGAATTTGCCACATGTACATATGTATATGAATGTATTTGTTTACTCGTATTCACGTTACATCCACCTGATGACAGTGGAAAGTGACGGTTGCATGTTTATACCAGCAGCACTTAAAGCTTTGTTAAAAAATAAAATTTAAAAAATCCCGCTCACGTTTTCTCGTTTCTCTTTATTACATTCCGTTTCTTTTGTTTTTGGTAGAGTGTAAATTTTTATAACCCTTTTTGCGCAGAATGTTTTGCAATGAAAAAGCTTTGTTTGCCAGTGAATACCATACATTTATGAGTCTTTATGAAACAAGTGTGAAATATGGGCCATTTGCGGGGTAACATTGACAATACATGGGATAAATAAGAATGATTTTTTGGATTTCAATATTAATAAAAATGAAATACTTTTTTCCGCGAAGTCAAATTGTCAATTCATGGCACTTGTTTTATAAACATTATCTTTATTTTATTATAAGTTTTTAGTGAGCGAAAGGCCTGGTGTGTTTGTATGAATTGAATTTTTTTTGTTATACAACAAAGAAAAATGGTAGAAGTGACTGCTGCTTCGGAGATCACCACATCTCTTCATCAAACTTCATATAGCAGGGATCGAACTAATGGATCCTGACTTAACAGGCGAGTGCTCTACCACTGCGCCAACATCAGCCATGTAATCTATTGTTGTATTATTCAATTCATTATTAACCAACAACTATTAAGTGCGCTAATTTTGCCGCTATTTTCTTGTGTGTAGTGAGTTGTTATCCTCTATACTTTCAGGCGTTAATTGACTGAAAATGTATAAGTAGGATTAAGTTTCGGTCTCAACCTGTTTTCAGGCAATATGAAGCAAATTTCATACATCGGAGTGGAAGAACTTATTCGATAAAATACGGCTGCATATTTTGCTCAAAATCCTTATTGAGAAGAGGAAACAGCTTCCGATATATTTTGCTATAAAACATGTAAAGAATTCGAATTCGGTTTGGTAATTTAATAAAATTACAAAAATTTATATATTTTTATTTATTTTACTAGGTGCGGTGAGTATACTCTCCCCAGCTTTATTTGGGTATTCATTTCAATTGTAGTAGAAAGAGGGATATTTAGAATAACATTTTTAACACCACATTTTCTTATTAATATAAAATGAATAATGGCTACAATTCAGGTAAGTACAGGAGTAAATACAAAATTGCTTTGGCTATAATAAGCTTAACATTTTTTATTAAAATACCCATATGGAATTTCCAGTTTATTACTAGTATAGTCTGTGGATCAAGAATCTGTTGAAAAAGCGCGAAATTTGGTATTCTCCACACATAAATTCAAATAAATCAGTAACCTTGAAAATAATCGAAATTGAATTTTGCAATAAATCACTTCTTCCTTGTTTTAATATATCATAGGATTTATTAAATATTTTGTAAAAGCTTATGAATAATTACTAAGTACAATATATAATAAGTATACACGTATATATGTTTCATCTGAAGAAAACTACTCCCCCATTTACGTGGCTATAACGTATCATTTAAACAAACTCCTTCCCCTCTTGGCCGAGCTATGTATGTACGCGGTTTATGAACGTTTCCTCATGAAATAATTCAATTTCCTTTTTATATAATTTTTATCATAAATATAGGTACATAAATGTGTACCTTTAACCATTTTTAATTAGATTTAAATCAAAAGATTCTTATTATTGATACGAAAATAATAAAATTGTGTAATATAATTTCATAATGAAATCTTTTAAGAATTAACGAAATTTCTATGTTCACCTGAGCATAAATACATTTCATAACCATATCAAATGTATGATATATCATTTTAGGATTAAATATTAATTCTCGTATCTGAATAATTTTTTCGAAGGGTCCCGACAAATGATCGCTTAAATGTACCGGTGCAGTTGTGTACCAAGTTTGGTTAAAATATCTTAAAAACTGAGGGATTAGTTAGCGTACGGATAGACGGACATGGCCAAATCTACTCAATTCGCCATTTCGGTTGGATCGGTATAAATTTTCCTTACGATTCTTACATGCATACCTAGGACCAAAGCTAATATACAATTTCATGTAAATGAAATGTACAAAACAGCTACACGCAGATGCTGCTAATTTACATTTTCGGCCGAATTTCGCTCGCGAATGCCAGCAGTTCTATCGCCAAAAAAAAGATATAATCAAATAAATAACTCAAATATAGGCTTAAAAGCTATATACTTGCTACTTCTCTTTTTATATACAAGTACAAGTATATGGGTGCGATGTTGTGAAATTTTCGAAAAGAAAGCGAATCTCGGCGATATGAAATGGACGATTAGAATATGTTGGCCTAGAAAATGTAGACGTATATACAAATGTGTAATGGGGTGTAGTCAAGCTTCTGGGTATGTTATTACAGTTCTGAGGCTATACTCAATCCTACTCTTGCGTCCCTGGAAACGTGAGCAACCCTTGTGCAAGATGCGGTAACCAACCGGTGTGAAGCCTAGAGCTAATAAGAGAGGAAGCTTCAGTGGAGCCACTCCGATTTATTCGGTTTAAGGGTCCGCTGAAGTATAAATGCAGCGTCTGTTCACCAGAGGCGCGGCTGCGAGCGGGCATCGGTCTTGAAGCAAGCGGCTCGCTATATAAATGTGTAAAATCTTTAAACTTACTCGCCTAGCGGGGTTGTGCGCTGGGTTTGGGACCCGCCACGTAGAAACCAGCCCCAATGAAAATGCTAACAACGCTTCGGATGAGATACCTCCTTTCTGTTGACAACCCTTCCAAATGAATTAAGGATCACGATATGAGGCATGCACCTGGTTGATGTCCTCGTAAGAATAAAGGCTGACATCACCGCCGTCCAAGAAGTGCGATGGACAGGACAAGGACGAAAGCGAGTAGGTTCTTGTAACATTTACTACAGCGGCCATATAAAGGAGCGCAAATATGGTGTCGGATTTGTGGTGGGAGAGAGACTCCGTCGACGAGTACTGGCTTTCACCCCGGTGGATGAGCGCCTCGCCACAATCCGCAACAAAGCAAAATTTTCTAATACCTCGTTGATTTGCGACAGAAGAGAAAGACGATTTGGCCAAATATGCCTTTTTTGAGCGTCTGGAGCATACTTATGAGCGTTGCCCCCTACACGATTTGAAATTCGTGCTAGGCGATTTTAATGCCAGGGTGGACAAAGAAGGTGTCTTTGGTTCGACAGTTGGAAATTTCAGCTTCATCGATCATGTTGTGATAGATAGAAGACATATATCCAGTGTAATTGACGTGCGTACACTCCGATGACCCAACATCGACTCGGACCACTATCTTGTTGCAGCGAAGATACGCACGTGCCTCTGTATTTCGAAGAACGCCCGTCAACAAACACAAGGAAATTTCGACGTCTAAAAGCTGCAATCACAACAGACTGCCGAACGATTTTCTACTCGACTTGCACTCCTGCTCTCTGAGAGCACTCATCAGTAACTCGGCACACGGGAACTGTGGGACGGCATTTCAAGCTCCCTACGTACAGCTGACGGCCTACCGGCAGAACTATTCAAACATGGCGGTGAATGGCTGTCAAGGTGAAAGCATCAGCTACTTTGCAGAGTATGGACGAAAGTGTGCTCTGCCCAATCCAGAAAAAAAGGGGACCCCACAGTCTGCGCCAATTATGGTGGGATAAGCCTCCTTAATATCGCATATAATATCCTATCAAGCGTATTGTGTGAAAGACTAAACCCACCGTCAAAAAACTGATTGGACCTTATCAGTGTGGCTTTAGACCTGGTAAGTCAACCAATGACCAGATATTCACCATGCGCCAAATCTTGCAAAAGACCCGTGAAAAGAGAATCGACACCCACTACCTCTTCGTCGATTTTAAAGCCGCCTTCGACAGCACGAATAGGAGCTGTCTTTATGCCGCTATGTCTGAATTTAGTATCCCCGCAAAACTTATACGGCTATGTAAACTGACGTTAAGCAATACTAAAAGCTCCGTCAGGATCGGGAAGGAATTCTCCGAGCCGTTCGATACCAAACGAGGTTTCAGACAAGGTAACTCTTTATCGTGTGACTTTTTCAATTTAATGCTGGAGAAAATAATACGAGCTGCAGAGCTGAATAGAGAAGGTACAATCTTCTATAAAAGTGTACAGCTGCTGGCGTACGCCGATGATATCGACATTATTCGCCTCAACAACCGGGCCGTGAGTTCTGCTTTCTCCAGACTGGATAAAGAAGTGATGCTAACGGGTCTGGTAGGGAATGAGGGCAAGAAGAAATATCTCCTGTCATCACACAAACACTCATCACATTCGCGACTTGGCTCCCATGTCACTGTTGACAGTCATAACTTCGAGGTCGTAGATAACTTCGTCTATCTAGGAACCAGCATCAACACCAATAATAATGCCAGCCTTGAAATCCAGCGCATAATCACTCTTGCCAACAGGTGCTACTTTGGACTCTGTAGGCAATTGAAAAGTATACTCCCTCATCCTTCCCGTCATGTTATATGGTGCGGAAGCATGGACGATGACAACATCTGATGAGTCGGCTCTAGGAGTTTTCGAGAGAAAAGTTTTGCGTAAGATTTATGGTCCTCTTCGAATTGGCAACGGCGAATATCGCAGACGATGGAACGATGAGCTGTACGAGTTATACGACGACGTTGACATAGTTCAGCGTATGAAGAGACAGCTTTGAAAGTTTTCGATGCAGTACCCGCCGGTGGAAGCAAAGGAAGAGGAAGACCTCCACTCGCTTAAGCGGTGTCTACGCCAGTGAAGGTTGTTTCAGGTTTATATGATCAATAGTTCATTTATTTTTTTAATTCACATATAATCAATCACAAACAAAGAAAAATATCGGAATTTTGTTTAGAATTTCATAAATTTTTCCGAAAACTTCTTAATATTTTTAAATTTGCGCAGTGCACATATATACTTCTCTTCGGAAATGAATGCGAATTGACACTTCAGCAAAACAACATCGAAATTATGACCTATACATAAACAACAAAAAAATCTAATCAGTGTTTATAGAGCACCTGCATACATATACATACATACAAATATATTAAACAAAACTATATACATATATTATTTTTTAACAAAAAAAAAACAAAATAGTTCCATTTAAACGAAAACCCAAAAATTTATTTCCATTTGAAAGGTTTAAAAATATAAATTATAATCATTAACAAAAAATGTTTAAAGTAAGAAAAGAATGGACCTCAGAAATAATTTCTAATAAGTAAACATTAAAAGGAAATCCAAAATTCCAGCTTGGATCAAGCCAAAGTTGGGAGAAAACACTTTACAGCTAAAGCCAAGCACTAAGTAACTGGGTATTGTGTTGAACTGCTAGCTGTCATGGAGACTAAATGTGGAAGAATGAGTGAAGAAAGCGTAAGCATAAGGATGTTGGGCTGCACTTGTAATCTCCCACTGGATCTTCATTGCTGTTATTAAGTCAATACTTTTTTATAGTGCTTTAAGCTCTAGACAAAACTACATATCGGGATAGGGTGGAAAGAGTATTCAGATTTTCAATGATCAGCATCACTGCGGCACTCATAACAACACCATACGCAGCGCTACATGCAATTTTAAATATTCCTCCAGCAAACCTGGTAACTAAAGCCAGAGCTGCGAGACTATATGCTTCTTCGCATCTGAAAGCCAGAATCTACGGACATAGTAGTTTAGCGTTATCCCTGAGTGTGCGAACAGACTACATAACCCCGCGCCTAAATTTTAGGAAGCTATTTTCAGCCACAATAGAGGTAAATAAATGGCTGGAATAAACTGCTTTACGTTTTCACAGATGAACGAAGGAGTAGGGGCGTCAGTTTACTATGCCCAGCTAGAGATATGGAAGTCGTATAAGCCGCCAAGATATTGCAGTATCTTCCAAGACGATATTTTTGACATGTGCAGGCCTTCAAACGAAAAAAATACACATCTACATATGTGGATAGTTAAGCGACCATAAATGCTTGAATTTCATACAGCACGAAGTATTAAGGAAGCGATTCAAGCACTAGCTGAAAACAGAAGAGTGTACATTTACTGGGTGCAAGGCCTCCCCGTTTTGAAGATGATGAGATAGCTGACGAACTTGCTAAAGAGAGTATCTATTAAAACAGGACGCAGCATCGAACCTTCCAGTTCAATTCAAGGAAGTGAAGCAAGAAGTAATACTACTTCGTCAGGTGAATAAACGAGCTAAGAGCTGCAGAAGCGCAGAATTGGCTTAACCTAAAAATCAAAAGGTAGTGTTCAATTGATATCATCAACGTATCACTGCATGTGTGTACTCGTAGATACACAGCTCTTTCTGCAAAAGAAAACTTATGGTGATTCTATGTACATATGTGTATTTTTCTTTTAAATTTACGTAGAACCCAAGGTCCCAGTCCAATTTTTTAATAATTTGGTATGTATTATATTTGCTGATTCTTTTTTGAATTTAATTTTTCTTTTAAAAATATGAATAAACAGTGCAGCAGTGAATAAACATTCACTTCCATGTGTTTATTTAGTAAATATCTACCGTTTGTCAATTTAGCTAATAATCTCACATGGAAGAAAACTTTGGTATCTTAAGATAGTTGAATAATAACTTTACTTCTGCTACCTCCCTTCTGTTGGCAATGAAGAAAAAGTTCCTTATACCTACTCTAATTGGTCCCTGTAGTACATTTTCATTTGCTTGCATGCTTTCCGCAAGAAAATTTTGGCATGTGTACAAGAAACAAATACAATCAAGAGTGAACAAGCATACATAAGTACGAGTCTGTACATACATACATACGAGTATGTGCTTATGAAATAGTAGCGTTGATCTTTTTCGGTATTCACAGCAATTGCACAGAGGCGGATAAAAACACTTTTTCTTTCTCCTATTTATTATTTACAAAAACTCGTTACTCGATCTTATTGAAATTCGTCTAACTACGTCTTATATGCCAAATCGTTAACTTTAGTATTGTACTTATTCACTCCCATTTTGACCGGTATCGGAATTGTATAATCATGTGCTGCAATCTTATCAGATTTAATTTATCGGAATTTATGTTCGCATCCGATTAGTAAACGAATTTGGTGTTTTGTACCTAACCTAAACATAAGAAATGTTAATTACTTGCACTTAGAGATCGTATTGTTGAGTAAATTTGCAAACATGTAAAAGCAAAAATTTTTTTTAACAATGTAAATTTCTTTTCGTTTTCTCTAAACGAAAATCTGTCATTAGAGTTAAATCCTCAACAATGTTAAACTTTAAACTTGAAGTGTGCTGTTAAATCATAGCAGGCAGCCATTTTAAAATTGTCCTTAACGATGAGTTTGTGCGTTTTCAACGTTAACAATGGCGCCGAAACGAAACGATTTTATTTCGTTGAGTTAATTTCATTTGTTAGCGAAGCGAAATAATATCGGAGCGTTTGTTGAGCACTGCTTTCTAGTAAATTAAAGGAAAACAAAATCAGCTTGTATTGTACACAAAATTAGAATATGAAATATCTAATTCTAAGCGTTCAACATTGCTGACACCCAATTCGTCAATTTTGACTGCGTAGGGTGCGGGCGACTGTTCCTCTCGACTGCCACCACATTTGCAATAATGAGTGCTTTTACTAATGTTTTTCAATAAGTGGTGGTATTCTGATATTCCAAGAAAATGACAGTTTATGAGATAAATGATCGGATGTTTATTTCAAGGTAAAGAAGAAAAAATGTTGGAGTATGCCATTGATAAAGGAAAACAATATCACCGTATCCTTTTTATGAAATTTTACGTCTACGTAAAAGCATCTACGTTGGCCTGTTGGTGTAGACTTTATCTTTCACGTGGCCCCAAAGGTAGAAGTCTCAAGGTGTTAAATCAAAAGACCTCGGTGGAAAATTGCAGTCATCCCTTCGAGATATAACGTGATTCAGAAACGTTTCTCTTAAAAGATCCAATACCATCCAATTCCGGCCATAAAAAATCTTTAATCATCTCTCGATAGCGCAATATATTCACCGTAACAGTTGCTCATGCCTCAATAACCAATGACCCTGCCGGACAACAAACCTCAAAAAAGAGTTACACGTTGAGGATGGACAGACTTGTCAAAAATAAATCTTGGGTTTTTCGAGCCACAGATGCCACAGTTTTATCTTATTGACGTACCAATCTAAATTTTTCCACCCATTTCTATATAAATCAAACAAAATTACATTTCATAACTTTATTTGTTAGTATATCATTCGAATTATAATGTTCATATTATTTTCATTTTAAACCATTTTCGTTCTGTTGACAAAACTACAACCATTTCATCACAAGTCAACTGCTTGTCATACTTGCTAGATTTTACGACTGAAATTTTCCAGAACGAATTTGAAACTTTCTCTCCTAACTAAGCGTCAAGATTGCACTCTCTACAGGTGAGTCCGTTTTACGAAAAAAACGTAATTGCAGCTGGTTTCTGCGAGCAAACTGCAGTTATAGCATCGGCAAGCGTTGGTATCTTTTCATTTACAAGGCGCTCTCATAAGATTGGTTGTGAAACCAAAGTTGCTACGTGTTTGGGTAGTTGCAGCCTAACAATTCTTACTGTTTATCAGGTCACCGAACTACTTCTTCACTTATCTATTATTTTGGGCCTCGATTGTGTTTTATGGCCAGGTCTAACTACAATATCGAGGCCCAGCAATCAGCTGTTAGTAAAACATGTAAGATGCCATGAACAACCCGCTAAAAATAAAAAGCAGTTAATTCTTGGAGTGGTGAAGTTATACATAAGGAATGTTTTAAAATCACCATAAGTAGTGTTAGTATTAACAAAATAAATTTATATTTATTATTTTAACTAAAATCATATTAGGGGGGTATACTCTTAGTATACCTACATGCAACAAACGCATTTTTTAAACTAAGAGTATGTTTTATAGGCAAAATGCCTTATAGTGAATCACCTTGTCTGAAACCTCGTTTGGTATAGAACGGCTCGGAGAGGTCCTTCCAAATTTTGATTGCACTTATGGTGTTGTCTAGCATCAGTTATACGACTGTGTACAAGTTTTTCAGGGATGCCAAATTCAGACACAGCGGCGTAAAGGCAGCTCCTTTTCGTGCTGTCGTAGGCTGTTTTAAAATCGACGAAAAGGTGGTGTGTGTCGACCCTCTTTTCACGGGTCTCTTTCAAGTTATGGTTCATGCTGAATATCTGGTCAATAGTTGACATACCAGGTCTAAAGCCACACTGATAAGGTCCAATCGGGCTTTAGTGTCTCACATAAACTGCTCCATATCTAACATATTCAATATTGAGAATTCTGTATTGCTGGAAAATAGATTAAATTTTCTATAACTTAAAATTAATGTAGTATACAAATATTCAAACAATTTTGAAATTAAACTAAACTGTGGTAACCAGTTATGAACCTGTAGATATGATGAGGAACATTATGAGTTTTTATATTTTGACGAACAAATTTGATATTTGCGAGCGCCATTTCTCTAAAGAGAGAAGAATGCAGATAAAACCAAAGATGCTCAATTAACGCAACGATATCATTCCGTAGCAGTACGGAAAACTATCGTTAATGTTAAATCGTTCACGGATAATGTTAAACGTTGAAATTGAAGTGTGCTGTTAAGGGGTAAAGCCACTCTAGAGGTTGAAAAATAAACTAATTTTTATAAATTTATTGTTGGAATATGGGAAAAGGAATACAATTTCTATTTAACCATTTCATTGAACATATATTGAAGTATAAAAAAATATTCTTTAATTATTATTTTGTTACAAAATGGTTGTGATAATCCATGTTTTTTTTTTTGGCGTCCACGGGAGGACCGACCTCATTCAAAATATGAGACCTTAAACAATAGAACAGAAGAGCAAAAAGTTTTATGATCTACTACAATTTATGGCCTTTGTTTTCACACCTTTTTTAAAAAGATGGATTTTTTACTAAAAAAATACACACCAAAATATTAAAAAAAAGTTTACATTTAATCCAAAATTTGTTTGTAAAGCTACCATAAAAATTTCAGATAAATCGATGCAAAAGGGTCCAAATAATCTGTCCTCGAAGTTTGAAAAATGTAATTTTGAGATAAACGCGTTTAAAGTTTTCATTGTACTTAGCTCTGAGGTGCTGCAGCAAAATAAAAAGTTCAGCTATTTGAAATACTTTTTTCACTTTAAAACCAATTGCATAACATTTCTATGACCCAATGGTACCCTGTGAACAAAAAAAAAATAAATTTCGTTTTCCAAAATCCTAGGGTGTCTTTACCCCTTAATCATAGCAAGCAGTCATTTTAAAATTAACGTTGAATTATTAATTGGTTGAAAAATAGATAAAATTACATGAATTGCTTATTATTCGATGATGCCTTTTTTGACAACAAGCTGCAAAAGATAGAATGTATACTTACGAGTATAACGGGACAGCACTGGGTGAGCGAGTTTGACAAGTCAATCTGTCGTTTGTCTTACTTTGGCCTTCGCAAAGGGGTGATTAATAAATAACTTCACTATTGAACGGCTCTTTTCTTATTTTTACAAAAAAAAAAAAAGCTGCGAGTCATAAATCCTCTTAAGTTTTGCGCAACAATGACTTGAGCTTTCGCGTATGCCTGTTGTACCGTTGTTGTATCAAGAAGCAGCAGCGTTCTACTTCCGTTACCTATAAGCGCACATATGTACATACTCATATATATTCCCGCACCCTGTGAAAAAGTTAAGCACTCCATGGATGCATGGACACACTTGAACCTAGTTATGAATTTATTGCACAGTTGCATCTTCGTGTAGCGATTGTGATCGTTAAATCAAGAGCATCATCGGCTAACAACAAGCATGAGTTGATCCAATGCTGCATTATAAAGGAGTACTCCAGTATATTAACACTCTTTCCTCTACATAAAAATCGGATAATCTCTCAGGAATTCTCATTCACAGCCCGCAAAAATAGTATTGAAAGTATAGAACGAAAATGTATACATAATAATTTAAATAAAAAATTAAATTAAATTTTCTAATTGCGGTCGCCCCTCGGCAGGGAATGTCCATCCCTCCGAGTGTATTTCGGACATAAAATAAAGCTCCTCGTAAAAAAAACGTCAGCCGTTCGGAGGCGGCTTAGTATAAACTGTAGGTCCCTCCATTTGTTGGAAAAACATCAAGACGCAAAACCACAAATTGGAGGAGGAGCTCGGCCGAAAATCGCTTCAGCGGTTACAAAGCGCCAATTATATATATACCTTCTGCTCAAATATTTTGTTATTCCAATGGAATAAGTGCGACGGACGCAATTAAAATGTTGCAGAAGGCATATGGGGAGTCTTGCCTATCACGTGCACGTATTTTTGATTGGTATAAGTCGTTCAAGGACGGCCGTACATCGCTGGAGAACTTGCCCCATGATCGTCGTCCAGCAACGTCAATAAACGAAGAAAACGTCGAAAAAGTAAAGAAAATTGTGTTGGAAAATCGTCGTGTGACTGAAAGAGAGATAGATAGATAGATAGTGAGCTCAACATATCAAACGGATCCGCTCGTAGCATTATTCACGATGTTTTGGGCATGAGACGTGTGTCTGCTCGACTTGTTCCAAAATTGTTGCTCATACGTCTCGTCTTGTACGCGATTATTTGACCAAAAACAACGTAAATATTGTTCCGCAAGCACCGTATTCACCCGACATGGCACCGTGTGACTTTTTTCTTTTCCCTAAACTCAAATTGCCGCTTCGTGAAAAGCATTTTCAGTCGATTGAAGTCATAAAAGAGAATTCGAAGAAGGAACTGAAAGCCATACCTAAAGCGGCCAACAAGAAGTGTTATGAAGATTGGAAAAACAGGTGGCATATGTGTATCGCCTCTAATGGTGACTATTTTGAAGGGGATAAAATAAATATTGAAGAATAATTAACCGTTTTTGTTTTATTGAGCCAGTCTCGTTTATATTTGAGCAGAAGGTATATATATATATTATGTCACCATGAGCATTAACAATAAAAAAAAACTCGCATTAACCGAATATCAAAGAGCTGATGATGGTCACGAGTTGGTTCAACATGGTTGGTTCATGGAAAGCCATGACTTTTTTCGCTTCGGGTTCTCAAAATAAATCCACTTTTCGTCCCCCATGACAATTCGATGCAGAAAAGATTTCCTTTCGAATCGTTGAAGCAGCATTTCACAAACGGTTTTTCGATTTTCCATTTGTCTATCGTTCAGCTGGTGTGGCACCCATTTTCCATACTTCTAGATCTTTCCCATGGCTTTTAAACGTTGGCAAATTGCTCCTCGAGTCACATGTAGTGTTTCTGCCAATTTTTGTTGCGATTGAGTTGGATAAACATCCAATTCCTCGTCTTCGAACTTTTTCGCTGCACCAGGATGTTCATTGTCTGCCAAATCGAATCTCCACTTTTTAATTGACAAAACCATGTCTCACATGTTCTAATCACTGGAACATGTTCACCATAAGTTTCTACCAGCAACCGGTGAGCTTCAGCTGTTATTTTCTTTTGATGAAATAAGAAAAGCAACGAATGCCACAAATGCGATTTACTTGGAACGAAACTTGACATATTCACTGAGGTAAGCAAATGTGACGCTATTATTTTGGCGGAATGTGACTTGCGTATTTTTGTATATTAATGTCAATAGAAAAAAATTACATACATGCCAAATCATAGAAATTTATACATATTGCTAGCGACATGTACTAGTAAAACCGGCAAACTTCAACTAACACACCTGGTATAGAAGAAGGTGGATATGCGTTCCTGAACTCTTGGCAACTGTGAACCTACAAAGTGAAATTAAAAAAGCTACAATAGGCGAAACTGTTGTTCGCCCATACAGGCGGGAAAGAGGATAAATATGAACAAAGACTAAATACGAGAAGCTGCATGGTAAATAAAAAAAATCCTGCGTTTGACAGTGCAACAGTGTAAGCAAAACATATTTTACCTTCGTTATTTTAATGGATTTTCAAGCGCAGAAATGTTTTTAAAGCATATGAAGGGACAAAAAATATGATCAGAGTGGGAAAAGATATGAAAGGATTCACGTATTGATACTTTGATCGCCATAATCATATATCAAACATTAATTTAAAATAACTTTTTATGATACAATGAATATGTTTAATCGCAAATGTATGCGCGAAAAATGGCAGCCGTGGTCGTCGAGTGGTTAGCATTGCCTATTGCCATTCGGAAGGCTCGGGTTCAAATCGTGGTACGACCAACATCCAAAAGCTCTAGAAAATGAATTTAAAGTTAAGTTAAATTTTCTAATTGTGGTCGCTTCTCGGCAGGGAATGTCAACCCCTCTGAGTGTATTTCTGACATGAAACAAAGGCTCCTCATTAAAAAACCATCAGCCTTTTGGAGGCGACTTAGAAACTGTAAGTCCCTCCATTTGTCGGAAAACCGTCAAGACGAAATATCACAAATTGGATGAAGGGCTCGGCCAAAACTCGCTTCAGTAGTTACAAAGCGCCAATTATATATATATATATATATATAAAATTTCTTCAACTTGTATTATTACTTATAAACGTCAGTCTTTGCATCCTAGCTTTTTTCCCAGCCACATTTTTTCATGTAGGACCAACAGTTAGAGATGCGAAGATGTGGAAAAAAGTGGGGTATATAGTAAAACTCTCATAACAAAGTTTTGAATAACTCGTTTGGACGTAGGTTTACGCTGCTCAAAAATGCCAAGCGAAAAAATGCTCGTTTAACAAATCTCCTACGAGAAAATGTTAAAATGCAAGTGAAGTAATCCTCAAGGCTTTAAGTCAGAATTGAATTATTCAATGGATAACAGTAATGAGCAAAGTTGCAGAATGTCAGCAGAGCGAGAAGAAATGATGTGGCGACCAAAAACTGCTGTTACTAGAAGAAAACCTGAAGGCAGTAAAAGACTTCTAAAAAAGTATAGATGCCAAGTTAGACACGTTCTTGCAAACGGTTGTTTCAAATTAAAGAGGAAAGGCACAAAAGCCATATGAAAATCTCAGAATGAAAACAAAAATTAAAAGTTTGCAATTAGTTTGCAAATAGTAGAATATACTTAGGTTATACAAAAGTGTACAGTTTGCACTCATTTTGCATTTAATTATAAGATTTTACTTAAAGTTGTATATTATTACATTCCACACACAATTTGCGCTCTTTTACTTGTTCCCCATTTTATGTATATTTCACATATTGTGGAACTCCTCCACATTAAAAGCTTTGCGTTTTGCTATCGCTAGGCTGGCTGATGGAACATAAGACTCTATAAAAAAGTATTTTCTATACATGGTACATACATATGCGGCCGCAATAGCCGAGTGGAAGGCAGGATTCGACCAATACCCAAAAGATATTGAAAAGTAAATTTTCTAATTGCGTTCGGTCCTCGCCGGGGAGTGTCAAGTCTTCCGGATGAATTTCTGGTATGAAAAAGCTCCTTATAAAAGTCCATCAGCCATTCGGAGACGACTTAGAATAAACTGTAAGTCCCTCCATTTGTTGGAAAAACATCAAGACGGTCACTACAAATTGGAGGAGGAGTTCGCCCGAAAATCGGTTCACTCATTTTAGAATATTAAAATAAATACCTTTAGAATATAAAAAACTTGTAAAAAACAGAATTAGCTTCAGTTGGAAAGAAATAAATTTATTTATACAGTAGATGCTCAACAAACGCAATGATATAATTTCTTTTCGCTAATAAGAAAAACTAGAGATTTGTTACTTAACTGCTTCAACTGATTGCTCACTGTTATACAAGGTTACCAGTCTTGACCTTTATAGAAAAGAAATTTTAAATAAACCAGGAAAATGCATAATGCGAAACAACATGTCCAAAAGACACAGATGTTTATACTTAATATAAAGAATTTCTATTTAGGGACATTATGTTGTCGTAGCGAGTGGTGTCGGACAAAGTCAGGTGTGTCTCGAGCTAAAGGCAAATGGCTTGGGAATACTAAGTTGACGCTGCCAATTATCTGTAATTTAACTTTTACTTACACAGTCTCTTATCAACTGTGCTAGTGAACAGACGTGCTTAATTAAGATTACTAAATAAACAGTGAATATCGAAGTGGATTTGCTAACAACAATTTCAAGTCGCGAAATGAATGCAGTAGATGAAAATATTCTCTTTATTTTGCAAAGTGTTACAAAAAGAAATGGAAAACGTGCTAGCGATGAGCCCCCTGAACTTTATGAACAGAAAAAACAAATTCTTAAGCAGCCAAACCGGATAGAAACATTGAGTGACGACGATGATCCACCACAATCCACGGTGAACAACAACACTGAAGCGAACGAGGCAACAATGCCAAGTATCCCAAAGCCACCCCCCTAATCATACCCGGAGTAGTAAATATAAGTGAAATGATAAGTTCTATTTCTACATTAATTCCTAAGGAAGAATTTAGTTATAAATCATTTAAAGGTGGGCAGATTAGACTGTCAATTAATAACATAGATTCATATAGGAAAATTGTAAAGCAACTAGAAGCAGGAAATATAAATTATCATACGTATCAACCTAAGCAAGAACGGTCATATAGAATAATTCTTAAAGGCTTACACTTTTCAACCCCAGTTGTAGATATTAAAAATGAGATTACTCAATTAGGACATTAAGTAAGAAATGTAGTTAACATCAAAAGTAGAATAACAAAACAACCTTTGTCAATGTTTTTTGTTGATTTGGAGCCAAATATCAACAACAAAGAAATATATAACTTAAAGAATTTAAATAATGCTATAATTAAAGTAGAACTTCCTAGACAAACAAGTGACTTGGTTCAATGCTACCGATGTCAAAAATTAGGACATACCAAAACATATTGTAGAAAACCTTTCAAAAGCGTGAAATGTGGACTAATGCACCCAACTTCCAAATGCACAAAACCAAAAGACACTATGCCAACATGTGCTCATTGCCAACAGCACCACACTGCTAACTACAAAGGCTGCACCGTTTATCAGCAACTCACTAGAAAGATAGCGAATTTTTCTAATCGTACGAAAGAGAGTGAAAACATAAATTTGCAAAACACTAATAATAGCGCAAATAGCACAAGCAACAACAAGCAGTCTTATGCTAATGTGCTAACAGGTAAAGACAATAGCAATAAGATACATGGACAAAAAACAATGGAAAATATTGAGCGTTTAATTTCTAAACAAATTAAACTAACAAACACACTTCTTAATATGATGACACTGCTCATGGAAAAACTATGCAAGTAGACTTAAGAATATCAATATGGAATGCCAATGGCTTATCTCGTCATGTACAGGAAACTGAAATAGGTATATCACAAACAAAACATTTTTTAACATTAAAAATTACGACACAGTCGCTACTAATCATCTTACCAACAGGGCTCACGCCGGCTGTGTTGTTCTAGTCAAATCAAATTCAAACATCGTCAATACAAGCTGCTGGAGTAAATGTAAAATGTAATAATATTGACTTACATATACAATATATGCCTTATATTCTCTTCCAAGACATAGCATCACAACACAGGAATATGAATTTTTTTTTAATTCCCTTGACGATAGATTTCTGGTAGGCGGTGATTATAATGCTAAACATCCATGGTGGGGATCACGTATTCCCAACCCAAAAGGTCGAGAACTTTATAAGTGCATTATAGAGAATAATTTTAAAACTCTATCCACTGGTGAACCTATTTACTGGCCAACTGATATACTAAAAATTCCTGATCTGCTAGATTTTGCTGTATATAATGGAATTCAAATTCCATTGCTAGATATCTTGAGCTCTGAGGAACTAAGTTCCGACCACTCGCCAGTTATTAATACAAATCAAAAAAGAGTATACTGCGTTAAATAACAAAAGCCAAATCAGTACTTTTCAGGACCAGATAACAGTAAATGTGGAGCTCAAGATTTCAAAAAAAAGAAAGTTGCGATAGAAATGCCAAACGACTAGAAACCCAGCGGATAAGACAATATTAAATAAAGCCACAAGTGTACTTAAAGAAAAATTTAATGAATTTAGAAATAAATCGATCTCAGATTACATTGATAACTTAAATGACAATAATAACGATGACTACAAAATATGGAAAGCCACGAAGTATCTAAAACGCCCAAAAAAGAGAAATGTACCTATAAAGGATTGCAATGATGCATGGTGTAGATCTGATATGAGAAAGGCTGATACATATGCAAAACATTTGGAAACAACATTCACCCCCTATACAATCAGCAATGGGAATGAGGACGAGATTTTTCAATTTATTGATGGCCCATGTCAATTGTCATTACCGCTCAAACATGTCAGACCTGCTGAAATTCGTATTGCAATCGAAAAACTCAACAAAACCAAATCTCCAGGTTATGACACAATCGATGCTAAGTGTTTATCAAAAACAGGCATAATGTTCTTAACGCTTATATACAATTCCATTTTAAGATTAAACCATTTCCCTACGCAGTGAAAATGTGCAGATATTGTGATGTTTCCCAAGCCTAACAAACCTGAAAACGAAATAGCTTCGTATAGGCCTATCAGCTTATTGGCACTATTCTCAAAAATATTTGAGAGAATATTTCTACGTAGAATTTCACCAATTCTTAAAAAAAATAATGTAATACCTGAACATCAATTTGGTTTTCGGCGACGTCATGGTACACCTGAGCAATACATTATTGACTCTTTGAAAAAAAAAAAAGAATACTGTTCAGCAGTGTTTTTAGATAGACAACAAGCGTTCCATAAAGTTTGGCATTGTGGACTGTTATATAAAATAAAAAAAAATGTTCCCTCAGAAATTTATCGAGTTCTTAAGTCATATCTCAGTAATAGAACTTATTATGTGAAAGTTACCGATGACACCTCTTCCATAAAATAAACGTACATTAAAGCTGGAGTATCACAAGGAAGTGTCCTCGGACCAATTCTATACACAATCTTCACATCAGACATGCCAGAAACTGAAAACGTATTTATTGCAACATACGCTGACGATACCGCTATATTGGCGTCAAACTAATCTCCAATAGAAGCTTCTTTTCTAGTCCAAAAAGAACTGAATGAGATTCAGTCCTGGTTAGATCGTTGAAAAATAAAGGTCTATACAAATAAATCTGCACATATGAGGTTCACACCAAGGCGAAGTGACTGCTATCTATATATTATTAGCTATCATGATAATATACTAGCTATTTAGTTATTGAATGAAACTAATTCGATCCATAAGTAAGTTTTCCTTGAATAATTCAGTTCCCGGTCTACTTCCAGGAGACAAGTGTTCCTGTAAATATAAGCAAAAGGCTACCTACGTGTAAGTACCGAATTTCAAATAAATCGAACCATAAATAAGATTTTTTTAGAATAGGTCAGTCCCTGGTCCACTTCTCGAAAAATATTTTTCGTAAAACCCTTCCCAGGTATCATGGAAGCAATCTGACAAAATTTCAAGTCAATCTATCGTTAGCTTTTGGAGAACACTCGTTACCAACGGACATAACAGCTTTTTTAATAGGTCAGTCCCCGGTCGACTTCCCGATTTTTTTTTTTTTTGGAAAAACCATCTAAGGAATCGTAGAAACATTCTGACGAAATTTCATGTCATTCGAACCATAAGATTTTTAAGCTTAAATTTATTTAAGTTAGTTTTGTAAAATGTTGTGTTACTATATTTTACTTATTTTTTTCAGCTTATTTAATTTAATTTTATAGGAGTATTTTTAGAGTATATCGGGAACTCCATTGCAACCAAAATTCGAAGCAAAAAGTATATGTACTAAAAGCGAGGTTATAAATTACTAAAGAATAAAAGTGGGCTGTGTTTTGCTTTAATGGACCAATGCTTGTTTCAGCCAAACTAACTGACTAATGGTAATGAAATTTGCAGGAGTCATTGCTGTAGATCTAATTTATGTCTATTTCTTACTATATTTTACACATTAATGGTTTAAGTAATAAATAATTTCATGTTAAAATATTTACATTTTCATCAAAATATTGGGTGTGTGCACTAATTCGTGCGGTTTTTTTTCGAAAATTAAGACTTTATTTTGAAGAAATTGTAATACATTTAATGTTCAAAGTATTGCCCATCGGAAGCTACGACGTTTGCCCATCTTTCTGGCAGTTTGTGGACCCCATCCCAAAAGAACTTCTCAGGCTTGGAGGTCGAGAAAGAATCGAGCCAACATCCGAAACCCTGTTCTGAAGTGAATCGTACTCCGGTGAGCACATTCTGCATTGATCTGAACAAGTGGTAATCGGAAGGTGCTATGTCGGGGCTATAAGGCGGGTGAGGTAGAACTTCCCACCCACAGTTTTCCAAATAGTTTTTAACTGGCCTTGCAACATGTGGCCGAGCGTTGTCATGATGAAAAATTATTGATTCGTGTCTGATCGCATATTCTGGTCATTTTTCTGCGATGGTCTTTTTCAAATGAAATGATTAAATAAAACTTACGGTACTACTGTTTTTGTATTCGCTGCTGTAGGTTTGTATCTTCTTGTATGTACCATACATATAAATTATTCGAAAACCACATACCTGCGGTGAGTTAAGCTGCATCCGGTCAGGTTCTGTTCAAAAGCAAAGTGTCTCAACACGTACTAAAACGCAAACTTATAAATCCTATTTACGTAGACACTTAAATAGGTACATATGTATGTATAATAGAAGTAGTTTATTTTCGTGATTGAGCATTTGGGATAAAAATTTATATGTATATGTGTGTACGTATGAAAAGGAACTACAGCAAACGGTGTATCGACTTTTAAAATCATGTCTTACGGAAGTAAAATTGAACAGCAATGGCTTCAGACAATTTAAGACATTTATAGCGACACACTCTTCCCAATACTTCGCACAGTTCTTGCACGGTTGTTCTCAAATTTAGACATTCATTCTTGGAAAAAGAATGCTTCTTCAGAGATATGCATGTACATAAATACATGTGTATTTATCTAAGGTGAATCCTTATAGTTTGTATATACATACATGTGGGATTTATATTTTAAAATAGTATATCATTTATTGAAATACAAGTATACACGGTTTTATAAATTACTTAAAGTTATATATATGTACGTTTATGTATGTCTGGTCGTGTTCGCTGCTATTCTTAGACTAAAAACTTAAAAGAATGTCCGTTGACTTCGATTTTCGTTTAAGCGTCCCTTTCGTTCAGTCAGTGTGGCCCATATCGTCGGTTTGTTCGGTCCAGGTTGTATTCTGTGTAGGGTTGTATTTTTAGTAATTCATTACGTTAAAAGTTCCGTCCGCTTCTTGTGGTCTTCTGTTCTGTCAATCCCACATTCGGCCATCCTGACGATTCATTCGCCCCGAATGAAGGGTTCCACGGCTTCATGAACTCTGCCACAGTTTGGGTTACTTTTGGTCCTTCAACATCTCCAAGTTTCTCCACTGTATAACGACCATGGTTTTTTTTTGAGATGACCTTATAAGGGCCGAAGAATTTCTGCTTAAGCTTTAATCCGCTTCCGAATTGGGTGCGCTTAATGGCGACTAACTCCCCAATTTCGTATTCCTTTTCTGGTTTGCGATTCTTATTAAAATTTTTGGTATTCTCTTCCTGTATGCGACTGATGTTACTTCGGGCTTCCTCTCGAGTTTTGTTTCTTTCTTCCTCCAACTCTTCTATCATTGACGTTTCCAGTAAATCGCGGATATCGTAGTTTGCGTTGACGCGCATATTAACACCCGTTAGCAATTTAAAAGGCGTAAAGTTTGTGCTTCGAGTCGGTGTACTATTTATAATTTGTTGAACTCTACTCACATGTCTGTACCACTGTCCTGGATTTTCTATACATGCTTTTGTTAGAATAGATACAATCACCTTATGGATTCTCTCCACTTGCCCGTTGCCTCTCGGTACGCCAGTCGTGATGATTAGGTGTTGTATATTTTCGCTTCTGCAATAATCTTCGAATGCATTCGAAGTAAACCCAGTCCCTCTGTCCGTTATTATTCGACACGGATTTCCAAACGTTGCTGCTTGCTTTCTCAGTCGATCTAGAACTTCTTCACTACCAGTGCTTTTAGTAGGATACAGCCAGACAAATTTTGAAAATGCATCTACGATTACAAGAATGTGATTATACCGTTTTTTCGTTTCCTCCATGGGTCCTACGTGATCCATATGGTAGGTTCCGAATGGCTTATCTTCTTTATTGATTGGATACAGCAAACCTTCTTTTTTCCCTGATTTGGCCTCTGCTACCAGACACTCGACGCAACTTTTCACTATCCTGGTAACCTTGGGAGTTATGTTGTGAATATAGAAGTCTCTTTCTACTATGTCTTGTGTTTTCTTAACTGCGTAGTGGCCCTGCCTATGAGCTATTGTGATTATCTCCTGCTCCATGGATGTTGGTATTACCATAAGCCCTTTGGCGAGGTCTTTATAGAGCACACCCTGCTTTACAAAATAATCGTCATAACTCTCGTGTTTTAAAATTTTATGTATCGCTGCTAACCGGTCATCTTTCGTTTGTTCTTCTCTAATCCTATGGGTTAAAGTATTGGTCATCATCAAACAATGTATTCGACTCAACGCATCAACATGTCTCATTTGGTTTCCTGAACGGTGTTCAATTTCATATTGGAAATCTTGTAAGTACATTGCCCAACGAGATACTCGCAAAGGAACATCCTGTTTTTTCATCGTAAGTGCAAAAGCATTGCAGTCCGTTACAATTTTGAACTTGATGCCCAGCAGATATACCCTCCATCGTTTCAGCGCCTCTATTATTGCCAATACCTCCAGTTCGTACGAATGGTACTTCTGTTCTGTCGACGATGTTTTCCTGCTCATGTACTCTACAGGGTGCCATTGTCTGTCTTCAGAGTCTTTTTGCATCAACGCTCCCCCATACCCGTACATAGAAGCGTCCGTATGCACCTCAATCTGTAACGCTGGATTAAAGAGATTTAATATCGGTGGTTCAACTAAGGCAATCTTGAGTTGCTGAAATGCTATTAACTGCTCGTCTTGTATTTTAAAAACTGCATTTTTCCCCAAGAGGTCTGTTAAAGGTTTAGCCACCGAAGCGTATCCTGGAATAAACCGTCGGAAATAAGAAGTAAGTCCTACGAACCGTTGAAGCATCTTCTTGTCGGTCGGCACTGGAAACCCGCTGACTGCTTTCGTTTTCTCTTGAGACGGTGATATAGTTGACGCTTCCACAACGTAGCCCAAGAATTTTACTTTAGTTTTCAAAAATTGGCATTTCTCCCATTTGAGATGTAAACCATATGATGCTGCTGTTATCAATACTTCACGCAAACTTTCCAGTCCTTCCTTCACACTTCTGCTTGGAATAATGATGTCATCCATGTAGACGACGATGGTATCATTTTGTATAAGTTTCCTGAATACTGCGTTGATAAAACGTGTGAACACAGCTGGTGAATTGCTGATACCAAATGGAGCGAAAAGAAACTCGTACTGGCCATTATGTGTCACAAAGGACGTATACTTTCGGGATTCAGGTTATAATGGTACATGAAAAAATCCATTGCGAAGGTCTAGCGTTGTATATACTCTAGCTGCCTGAAGTTTTTGCAAAACGTTATCGATGAGCGGCATTGGGAAATTATCTCGTATAATTTTTCCGTTTAATTTCCGGTAATCGCAACACAATCGCTTAGTACCATCCTTTTTCGGCACTAACACTATCGGCGACGCGTATTCTGAAGTACTGACCTGTATAATATTATTAGCTAACCACTCCTCAACTTGTTGTTCGACCAAGCGTTGATCTGTCCAAGCTAATCGTCGTGGTCTCTGATAAACAGGAATCTCATCCGATAAAATTATCTTCATTGTGATTGGCGATGGCTCACCCCCTTCACTGCTATAATTGTTGATCATTCTCGTGACTTCCTCTTTATCTTTGCCTTGCAAGTGACTTAATTCGGCTTCAAATAATTCTTGGCCCATGCAAAATCTCTCTGAAAGCTCTTTGTAAGTCGCCAATACTGCTGTTGACCTTCCTTGGTTCTGCTGCTTCAATGTTCTGCTCTGCGACTGTAGTCTTCTTGTGGAATCTGACTCCCTCACCGTCAATGAAAATGTCTACCTGCTTTAATATGTCATTGCCCAACACAGCATCGTATAGAATGTCACCCTCTTTAGCAACATGAAATTCAACATTAACCTCTACACCGTCTAAGTCTATAAGAGCTGTGAAACAACCAATAGTTTTTATCATTTTTTTTCCGATACCATACAGCGTCTTCGTCTTTGGCTGGAGATCAACGTGTCCGATATTCAGTAAAGTGTCATATCTGATAGCGCAGATGTCGCTTCCTGTATCCAACAGCGCTGAAAAAGTATGTCCGTTAATTTCTAATTCCCTAAATAAGCAAGCGTTCGATAAAATGGAGTTCCCCAATGACTCGTCTTTATCTTCCGTGACTACGTGTATCTTTCTGCCTTCGCTCTTCGCCTCGGTTCTCGGCTCCTTCTGCTTACACTCGTTAGCCTTATGACCAGCCTGACCACATTTGAAACATTTTATTCCAGATTGAGTACACTGCCTAGCTAAATGTCCTACCACACCGCATTTGAAGCAAGTTTTATTATGATGAGTTTCATTCCGGACGGCTCTGTTCTCTCTTGGTGATTGGGGTTGAGTCATGGGTTTATGTCCCATATATTGGTGTTGCCCGCGACACTTCTCGTAGACACGTAAATTTTCCTTCAGATCATCTATCGAAAGAGCTTGGTAGAGAATCTGCTTGTTTGCCCGCAAATCAGGGATCCCCTCAATAAAATATTCGATAATACTTTGTTCATCCATGTCGATCTGGCCCGCAATTTCCATCAGAGAATATAGGTATTCCCGCAAACTTTCATTTGACCGCTTGCGTCTGTTCTTCATGATGCGATGTACCTCGTTACAACTAAGTTTGCTACTAAACTCCTTCTGAAGGATGGACTTTAACGAGTTCCAATCCCTCACACCTCGCTGACTCCTTATGAAGATTTTCGCTGCACCCTTTAACAACTGCTTCCCATATATAAATTTCTGCAGATCGTTCCAACCAACAACAGCCGCGTTATCTTCGAATTCTCGCAACCATTGGTTGATGTCGGGTTGCTCGCTTCCGGAAAATGACGATAGAGTATCTTCGATATCACGAAGAGTGAAATGGCTAACTGTTTCATTGGGGTACGAGGTGCATGAGTCGTATGATTCTCGATCGTTCTCTGCTTCATTTCTCGGATGACCGAAATGTTCCAAAAGTACGTCTTGTAGTTCATTCTTCCGTCCCCTAATCGGTAAACCTAATTCGTTCAGTTTGTCTTTTAGTTCGTTTACCGTTAACTTTAAGATTTGGTCGGCGTCCATGATAATGTCAATTTATAATACAAAATTGGGATTACAATTTTAAATTAAATCTTAAATATGTTAAAATTTTTTTTTTTTTTTTTTTAATTTTACAGGTTCGCTTTAAATTAGAACGTAGTCTGTGTACAAATATAATTTAAATTAACTCTGAAAGGTTTTAATTCAATTTAACTTTCAAATTATTTTCAAAAATACAAAATATATTTATAAGATTTCTCATAAATTATCTCTACTGTTAAATGTACGTATCTTTCATAGACGGATACACATTCCCGTTTTCTTTATATGTATTTATATTTACTGACGTTATAGACGACTAACGATCACTGTGCACTAAATGTTTGGCAACTCAGCATTTACCTAGATTAACCTAGAACATCAAACTCAACTTCGCGCTCAAACTCAAACTCAAAACTCAACAAACGTTAAACCAACAAGCAAAATAAACAAAATTATTTTAAATGTAGCATCAGTATCACTATTCTCATATAGAGCTCAAAACATAATCGCGATTTTAAATATTTCGACTACTCAAATATTTCACTCTCTACTCGTATGCACTATTAGTCAATCAGAGGTGCCAAACACATTTACACATGTACATATGTATGTATCAATACAAATTACCAAACTAGCTGTTGCCTCCGCAACCAAATGCTATCGCACATCAGACTCGTTCCGACTGCTACTTCAAATATTTTCCCCAACTTGACCTCCGTCAATTGTTTCCAACCAAATGTTGTCTCCTTCTCCCATACATATGTACTCGAACTGTTCGACTGCACCTTCCAACCTGTTGACCCTCAACCCATACGACGCACAATACTCGACGTTATGCTCGACGTTGCCTTCACCCGAACCGCTTCGTTGACTGTTGTGCTACTGCTGCGGCTACTTCGTTTGTATCTCCTCTGCTTATTGATGCGCGCTGCCACTGCGCATTTGAGTTTCACTGCTTCCTGGTATACCTCTGCTACTGCGTGTTTTAATTTTACCGTTGTGCTTTACCAGCGCGCACTGTATATTTTCTGCTCCGCTCTGCAGATGGCGTTTGAATTACGCTGCTTGCGCACTACTACGACGCACGTATAAGCCTCACTGCTTCTTCCTAACGGTACCTCTGCAACTGCACCTTGAATTTTGCCGTTGTTGCGCTTTATCACTGGCGAATGTACAGCTCCCGTAAAGAATAGTACTTCGAACCCTTAGATGCTCCAAAATGTATTTTATAAAATTTAACGATTTTACAATTTATGCAAAGGGAACACACAACTCGACGCTCACAGCTAAAATGTTCGCACTGCTTTTACCCGGCACACGTCAAATTACTCAAACACGATAACTACATTACGCTGCATTTCAAAGCGAGAATATTATTATAAAAATTTATCCCGGTTGAGCCCCCAAATTTGTGGGATTTATATTTTAAAATAGTATATCATTTATTGAAATACAAGTATACACGGTTTTATAAATTACTTAAAGTTATATATATGTACGTTTATGTATGTCTGGTCGTGTTCGCTGCTATTCTTAGACTAAAAACTTAAAAGAATGTCCGTTGACTTCGATTTTCGTTTAAGCGTCCCTTTCGTTCAGTCAGTGTGGCCCATATCGTCGGTTTGTTCGGTCCAGGTTGTATTCTGTGTAGGGTTGTATTTTTAGTAATTCATTACGTTAAAAGTTCCGTCCGCTTCTTGTGGTCTTCTGTTCTATAAATCCCACATACATTACCATGCTTTTACTCCAATCTCATTGACATAACAGCAGCATTCAATCACGATGAAAGTATATTATAAAACAAAGAGCGCCTAGAGCAGAACACTTTTTAACTACGAAGCTATGGAACTCCCCATTAATTTTTTCCCTTAGTAAATGGTTTTTTCTTCCAATGAAAACTAATGCATTTAAGGAGGAGCTTACATTATGTTCACGAAGTACCGCTTTTCTAAACCTTTTTTTCTAACCATTTTAGCTTTATCCATAACGAACTTCCTACTATCATCCCTGAAATTTATATTCTTAAAAAGACCTAACGCCAATCTATCGGACACTTTATATATATCACACTTCATTTCAAAGCTCAATGCCTTGATTAATGTTTCGAGTTCAGGGCTTGCGTTATGCGGATCTTTTAAATATTGCCGAATTAAACCACACATCGTTGTCAAAGCACTTCGCTTTGAATTTCAGCACTATTTGTTAAAAAATAGTTTTTAAATTATGGCGGTTCTTTGGTAAATTGAGATCGTTTAGATCGCTTGATGCACCAAAAACAGCCAAATATTGATGTAGGTACTTATGTTTGTACTTGGCCAAGCATAAGCCAAACATATTCCTAATTTTTTGATTCAGTTGTTTCCTTTAATAATGATACTTTAAACTGATAAATTGTTTAGAATTTGAACTGGTCTAAAATTACCTCTCTATAAAGACGTATCTTTCATAAAAAAAGATGACATTAAGTACAGATATTCAGCCCTAATCCATATTTTGACTCGAATCGAATGTCCCCGTTTGGCAGATTCGGTATTCTTCCAAACCTACGATCTTTACCAATTCTATCTATTCGGCATTTTGTCCGTATTTACGTTTTCCTACGCTACAATTCAATAATATAAATTTAAGTAAAACTAAATTTTGATAGCTGTTAAAGTCATAATTTTTTAGATTTTGAGCTATAATTATACTCTTTGATACAACACAAAAACGAGATAAAAACTCGTTTAAACGCATTAATTGATCTCCATCAAAAAACTTTATGACTTCGAGCAAATTATCCAATGAATTTGACAATGTTGTTTGACATAACAATTTGCACCAACTTTATGGTTTGCTTCCGCAAAAATCATAAAGCAGCTACCAATTGATTAAGGAGAGATATAACGATGTCTAAGTACTTTATTGAGTTTCTTCCGCACAAGTGTCTAGGACATTCTCGAGTCTTTTGTTTTTTGTATGTAAATATGGTTATCTCTAGTACTAGATTCCAGCACAAAAACATACATCAAGCTACTTGGCTGTCCCCTGATCGAAAAACACAAAGCCAGATCGATCATGTTGTGATAGACGGAAGACATATCTCCAGTGCTCTTGACGTGCGCACACTCCGTAGACCCAACCTCGACTCGGACCACTATCTTTTTGCAGCGAAGATACGCACGCGCGGCATAAGGAAAGCTCGACGTCGAAAAGCTGCAATCATAACAGGCTGCCGAACGGTTTTCTATGCTACTTACACTCCTGCCGAGGTGCATGAGTATGAAGAGTTTGAGAAGCTGACCGACAAGGGTAGTGCTCGATAATTCTATGAGAAGAAACGACGACTTGCAGAAGGTTTCAAGACCGGAGTAGACTCCTGTAAGGCACAAAGAGGTGATCTACCAACCAAAGCCCAAAGTATATTAAATTTATGGAGGAAACTCTTCTCCAGCCTGCTGAATGGCTGTGAAATCGGACCATCTGGGGATGGTAACTCGAAACCCCAATCGATAACGATGGAAAAGACGTTCCATTACCCGTCCAGGATGAAGTTCGAATAACAATCGGCGTCTAAAAAAACGGCTGAACCTGAGGGCCTTCTGGCAGAATAATTCAAAACTGGCGGAGAAAAACTGAAAAGAGGCATACGTCAGCTACTTTGCAGAATATGGTCGGACGAAAATATGCCCGACGATTGGAATTTAGGTGTGCTCTGCTCAATCCATAGAAAAGGGAACCCCACAGTCTGCGCCAATTATCGTGGGATAAGCGTCCTTAATGTCGCCTACAAGGTCCTGTCGAGCGTATTGTGTGAAAGACTAAGGCTCACCGGCGATAGATTGGAACTTATCAGTGTGGCCTTAGACCTGGTAAATAAACCATTAGCCAGATATTCACCACGTGCCAAATCTTGGAAAAGACACGTGAAAAGAGAATCGACAACCACCACCTTTTCGTCGATTTTAAAGCCGTCTTCGACAGCACGAATAGGAGCTGCCTTTATTGGGTGAGGTTGCAAATGAACGCAAGATGAAATATCTCCTGTCATCAAACAAACAGTCATCGCTTTCGCGACTTGGCTCACACGCCACTGTTTATAGTCATAACTTTGAAGTCGTAGATAACTTCGTCTATCCTTAGAACCAGTATTAACACCAACAACATTGTCAGCTTTGAAAGTCAACGCTGATTTGATATTGTCAACAGGTGCTTCTTTGTACTAAGTAGGCAATTGAAAAGTAAAGTCCCTCATCGTTCCCGTCCTGTTATATGGTGCGGAAGCATGGACGATGACAACACTTGATGAGTCGTTGTTAGGTGTTTTCGAGAGACAGGTTTTGCGCAAGATTTAGGACCCTCTATGAGTTGGTAACGGCGAATACCGCAGCCGATAGAATGATGAGCTGTATGAGATATACGGCGTCATTGACATAGTTCAGCGAATCAAGAAACAGCGGCAGCGCTGGCAAATTCATGTGGTCCGCATGGATAAGAATACTCCAGCTTTGAAAGTTTTCGGTGCCGGTGGAAGCAGGAGAAGAGGAAGACCTCCGCTCCGTTGGAAGGACCAGGTAGAGAGGAACCTGGCTCTATCGGTCTGTACACGAGTAAAGTAAGCAAGTAAGTGTGTATATTTGTATGTATAAAGTACTTAAATATTTTTTCAATATGGCTGGCAACAAAGTTTGATTAACACTAAACGGACCCGTATTTTTCTACACCTAATCATACCATAGGAGCCATTTGACCTCTTATGAAATAAACATAGATTTTTTCGTAAAAAATTTTGTATTTATTTAAGAAAATAAGTTTCAGGGTTTTTTCTGATTTCGTATAATATTCAACACATATTTTCATTGTTATGAAAAGGCAATCGACTACTTAAATTTTTTTATGGTACATATGATGGGTCCTTTCGTCTTCACAAATTTCGAGGTGAAATGAGAACGAGTTTGTCCACACCTAACATAAACATTGGATTCGTTGGCTTCTGTCACCGAAATCTCAAAATTTCTGAGAAGTCGTTCCTACTCATAGCATTCGAAAAAAGGGAGGTCTCCATTTCGAATTCTAGACGTGGAAAAAGGAAAACTGTTTTCCGTTATAAGCGCCATGTGCATATAACACTCCAATGAATGCATATAATTTTTGTTTAGGCAGCTGCCATGCAGTCCCCAAAATTCGTAAAGCTTCGGCTTCTGCATATTTCTTTATTTTTTCAGTAATGATGTGATCTATTATCACGAAAAATGCGGATGAAGCTTTACCAGACATAATATTTCTTTTGGCGTGTGCCTTCTCTGAAAGTACTCGCTGCCAAACAGTCCCATCACCAGCCATGACAGTGACTTAAAAATTCTGTTCACTATCCTCTACGGAGATTCAAAAAAATTCTCAGTTTCATCGGCAACCACATTATCACCCTGAGTTTCCTCATTGTCTTGAAAATCTCTTTGACTTTCTTCCCCTAAATTCACCTCACTTATTTGTTGAATTCTAGTCGGAAACTGCTAAGAAATACATAAACTTCGTACGAGGTCAAATGACCATTCAAGTTACGTAAGGTAGGTAAAGAATGCTTGCCGGTAAAAGATAAGCTACGAAATTGGGGATTGAACAATCGGATGATATAAGAATTTACATAAAGTCAAATGATCGACGGAAATAACAAAAGATATACGAATTTAAAATCAATTTTCCAAAGGGGTCATTTGACCCCGCTTGGTAAGTTTAGTGTTAAAAATATATGTGCAATATTGTAATATTATGTACAAGATTTATACAACTACGTTTAAAATAATCTAAATTAATAAATTAAAATTATCAATTATTAAAATCTTAATTAAAAAATGAAACATTAAGATGATGATGGCTTTTGGAGAATATGGGTTTATTATTATAGGTTTATTGTTTTATTAATTTGCCGAGGAGATTTTCAAATTGTTTCTAAATCTGTAGAACAGAGGTGTGGCTTTCTACAACAAATGGTCGAAGGGCCTTTTACGCAGTTGCTTCAAACCACCAGCGATGAGTTTGCTTTGTTATTATTAAATTTTATTTATATTTGTCAATATGATTGTTTTCCATGATCTCCTTCATCATATTCTTACTTCCAGCTCCACATATTTATTTTCGATTCCTATAAGTTTTGCAATAATATCAAGCAGCTCCTTACTGTGAGTCTGATCTGGTCTTTTCCAAAATTTGGAGCATGGTGAACATCTGATCAGTGTTTGATTTACCAGGTCTCACTACTCTCAATAGAACTTAAGAAGCGATATTAAGAAGGCTCATCCAACAATAATTGATGCACACCGTGGGATCCCAGCAACTTGTCGGCTCTTCCCCGCCATTTACATAGACAGCCAGCATGGTGAAAATTTGTAAGACGCAAGATCGTTGTGATGGTTTTGTTTTATATTTGTTCGATAGAAAATCTGATTCTCGCAGAAATAATTTATAGATGCTTTGATATTATATTCAAATATTTATGATATTTCTTTTTTTTATATATGCTTTGATATTTAAATACAATAGTACTTGCATAGAAATTCTCCAAGAGAACGAGTAGTATGCTAAAAACAACTTTTTTTTGGTAAATTTAGCATATATAAAATAGGTTTGTTTATTGAGCTGCTATATGTTACGCTATCTCACAAAATTTGGTTTCATAACATTTTTTTATTTTTTTTTTTTTTGCTATTATTTCATGAGTCTGCTCTAAGCAGAAATAGAATAACTAAGAGCATGATTTTCTGATCTGACTTTTGAGTATTGAAAAATACGTGTATAAAATTAAAATTAAAAGTTTTCGATTGGAAAATGCAAGTGGATATATTTTGACTGTTGAGTGTTCGCTCCTAACAGAAAATAATTTGAGGGAAGGCAAGAATAATACTTGATTTAAACTACAGCAAAATTCATTAAACTTACTTTCATTCTATTGAAGATAGAGGACTTTTGCAACTTGACTTAAATAATTTAGTTAGGTGTTGCGATGCGAACTGTATGTCCCTAAATTTAAATAAGTGAAAATATATGTATTTTTCAAGATAATCTTTCCAATTCTTTTCCTATATGATACATAGTCACAGTGTTGAACAAGTTACTGACTTCATTGATTTAGGTGTCACAATGGACCCTAAGCTAGATTTTAGAAATCATATAAATGCTTCTGCTAATAAGGCTAAAGGCGTTTTAGCTTTTATTAAACGTCAGGCTAAGGAGTTTAATAACCCATACATAACCAAATTACTCTTGACCTCACTTGTTAGACCTATATATTTTGGAATATGGTTCAGTTGTGTGGAGTTCGCGCTATCAATTGCATAGTGATAGATACAAAAGCAATTCCTTCTATTCGCGTTAAGAAATTTAAACTGGGATGTGAATAAGAACCTGCCTTCTTACAAAAGTCGTTTACGGCTCATTAATCTGCCTACGCTCCATAGTCGTAGATCGATTGTCCATTCCTACTTAGCGAGCTTAACTTTTAAGATCATCTAGAGACGTCAACCTACCGCGATCGGTTTCGGGTTGAGGCCTGTTACTGGTTTCCGGCCACCGGTCTGTTGGATTTTTGGATTACCCTCAGAAGCGCCCCTCGGTCGGTTGGGCGGGAGGTGGGTGACGCTGGCTTCGTCGTAAAAAAAACGACACCCTGCATTCTATATCTAAATTTACAAAGCAACAATACTTTGCAAACTCTGACATTTTGGAGCATTTTGCCCCACCTTTTGTCCCTAAAGATATAAAACAGATCAAAAAAGAATTAACAAAAATCTTACCCTCCGACGTCGGCCATTGTTGTTAAAAATTTATAAAAAAACTAAAGCATCAAAAACCTTAGCGTTGCGCAGTTTGCTTTTGTTTACGCATTAATAATTTTGCCGATGCATTTTGGAACATGATACATCGTCAAAGTTTGCACAGTTGCAGTTAGGAATGCGTAACAATTTATGAATGCTTTGCAGCTGACGTTTTGGAAATCAACCATACTTGTATTTATTTATTATAAAATATTTCGTATAGTAAACAAGTTTTTTTTTTATTAAGTTGTTGGGTCTAAACGAGACAACAGCCAAATATTTATTTGCTTGCCAAAGGCATCCCTCCCACCAGGGGACGATTGCTGCATTCTAGCGCCATTCCTGACGTAGATTTAAGATAATTGTCACCCACCATGAACGTTGCTAGGGAAAATGACCGTAGTATTGCAATTGCTGTAGGTAGTTAGATACCGAAGACGGGCAAAATAATGTGTGGAGCTAGGCAACAAAAATTTAATCCCGATACTTCTTCCTTCATCGAGAGTAGAAAGTGTTTCCCCTTCAACTAACCCTTCCTTTGAAGTTGAAACGACTTTGCAAGAGTCCCTTCGTCTCGTAATCCATATAGAGAATCCATACTGCTCAACTTTGGGAATTTCTGATGTAGTTAGAACACGGGCAAATAGTAGGCAGACTCAAGCGAATAATTATTTATCGGAGGGGACTCCCAGAAAAGAAGATATCGGGAAGAGCTAAGTGTAAAAAGTCAGGAGATCGAACATTTGCGCAATAAGGTAAAATATTTGGAAAGGAGAGTAGCCATATTACAGAATAGAGAAAATTTGTCTAGAGTTGGGTAGGACGAAAACAGACATATTGAAGAGCTTTGTTGCAAATTACCACCTCATGCTGCTATATGTGTGAGAAATTGCTTGAAAAATATAACCTGGGCTCCAAAGGGTTACAGATTTGATAGGGAATTGAAAACATTAGCTCTGGCAAAATTAATCATGGGATATCTTTTATCATAACTTTGTTCACTCAATACTTTTGGGAATACAACATTTTTGGTGCTACATTGAATGGGAGCCAACTTCATATGTACCGAATTTCTAGTAAATCGAACCATAAATTATATTTCATCTAATAGGTCAGTCCCCGGTCCACTTCATAAATTTTTCCCAGCATCCATAGAAACAATCTTAGAGATTACTGGATGTTTTTAAGCGGACATATGATTTTTGTATATAAGATTAAGTTTATAGTTCATCTAAATTGAAAAGTAAAGTCCACTCTCGGCGAACGGAAACTAAACAAGTCGCTTATCATACCGGTCCCCTATATATCGCAGACGATGGAACGATGAGCTGAACGAGGTATACGATGATATTGACATATTTCAGCTAATGAAGAGACATCGGCTACGCTGGCTAGGTCATGTCGTCCGAATGGTTGAAAGCACTCCAGCTTTGAAAGTATTCGATGCAGTACCCGCTAGTGCAAGGAGAGGAAAACCTCCACTCCGTTGGAAATATCAGGTGGAGAGTGACCTGACCTCACTTGGTGTTTCCAACTGGCGCCAGACAGCGAAAAAAAGAGAAGAATGGCGCACTATAATTGATTCGGCTACAATTACTACGTTTTCAAATATACATAGATATATACCTATATAAATCATCGAGATAGTATATAGGTATGTATACTTGCGTGGAAATAATTTATTCAAAATTACAACAAAAATACTCAAAATTTGTTGAGACTGTTTATTACTTATTTAAATAGGTTTTAAATTCGCTATTAGAATAAAACTTTTTAGTAAATATTGATGCATTTCAAAAATTAAATGCAAGGATTTCGTTAATCAAATTTTAAAAATTGTTTGTTGTTTGATAATTCCTCATCATAATACTTTTTAAAGCCCAGTAATTATCGGAAAAATAAAATATATCACAATTTTAGTTGGAAAAGGCCCTAGGCAAAAAACCAACATTTATTTTGAAGATATAAATTACGCAGTACACACAGCACAACTTTACTATCTTACTTTTATGTAGGCCAGCTCACACGTTGTACGAGTACTTGTTCATAAGCAAAATAAAAATGTATACTTATATACAAACATATGAACACCTCTAGGGGAAAAGTGCTACATGTTGCATACACAATTTTTCAGACTATCCGTTACATATAAATACATGCATAATTTTTTTTGTAAATTGCTTTATTTGGTTCAACTTACCTCGCTTAAAGATTTATCTTAAAGAATTTTTTGTACCTCATTGTTCTTTCTTTAGCTTTCTTCACCTTTAAACGCTTGTTTAGATTACGTATACGGAAAAAAATTCTGCATTTGAAAAAAAATCGTTTTATTTCCTAAGGTCGTTACACCTGTTTGCTGCTATCGACCAATCGCTGTTGGATATTTCTGCAGTGGGCTATGTCGAGAGCATTGAGCTTGTGAAAAGCAGTTTCCAGTTTTGTGGAGACATCCCTTCGATACCTGATCCACCCAGGTATACGAATTTTCCACGCTGAAATGTTCTTGCAAGTTAAGTATTTTTATAAGGTACACCGATACATATTCTTACGCGTCTTTCTTTAGAATATCACAGTCGTCAAAGCGATCGCTATATAACGCCTCAAAGATTTCTGCATCGATTCTTTCTCCTTCCGCTTCCGGCACATGTACGAATGGCATGAATCATCTAAAGCAAATGAATTATCTGATTCGGAATTAATCCAGTCTGTTGTATCCGGGGATACATTGCCTGTTCAATTTAAACATACAATGTTTCGAGCTGAGTATAAAAATTATAACATACATATACTATTAATAATCATTATAATCAACGATATTACTTAAGAAATATTTTCGCAGCCTATACTTAAATTCTTTTGGTGTATGGTGGTCATTTAGTCCACCTTTACTGCTAATGGCACCAAAAAAATGCTCTAATACATCCTGATTCAGCCGCCCAGTTAAAACGTATTCCAATACGTCGAGTTGTGCCGAAAGAGCAATACCGAAAGGTTCCTTTATATTAATAAATATTTTATACTAATAAATACTGTAAAAAACTAAAAGACGGAAAATAAACGGAACCGAGTTACCTTTCCCGGATAGCCAAAAGTATAAATGGAAGAATTAAAGACATCGCACCAATCGTTTGCCAGTTAAATGAAGTCTGCCGTTTTGGTAGGTAATTGGTAAATGGGTTTTGTGGTTAGGACTTGGCCTTTCCACAACAATCCATTATCCAGAAAACGATTCCTCAACAGCTTAAAAAGGTGGGCCTAGGCAAACACAAAAACTTTCGCGTTCTCTGTGGGTAGAGGGAACCATGGCTTATCTGAAAGTGGTAGGAAACATGAAATAAAATGATTTTCAGTGCAAATATTATAGATAATATTATTGTTTTTGTCTTACTTGTATCGAAGTCGAAAAATACTGGCTGCCTCCACGACTTTCGTAACCGACGTGCCATCACATAGTCTCCTGCTTGATCGTATTCGTATGTCTCGACAATTTCCATTTCGTCGAAAACAAGAACACAGATTTTATCATTACTGGACAGCTCTGATATGTGTTTCATATTGTTAAAAGAAACAGTCAGGAGACCCTCTCTTGCATTGGTTTTACGGAACCAAAGTTGTAAAGTAGAAACGTGGGGAAGAGGAATTCTTTACTATTGTATATAAATGATTATATTCCCGTGGCCCTGCTGCGTTTATACAATTGAATTATATATATTTTTCCAGGATTTATTCGTCGGTCCTTAGATGACAAAAAAATATATATAATTAATTTAACAGTTAACAGATACCTGGGATAACCATTTTTTGTATTTGTCCGTTGGTAAATATATTTTTAAAATTATTTATGACAATATCAGATTCCGCTAACTTATTTTTTAGCGCTTTAATTCCACTTCTTTTCACTTCTTTCCTGAGATTATAAAGTTCCAGCTCACAACATTAAGAATTAGCTTTCTGTTGAGTAGAACCCGGAATCAAGCAATGTATCGCTATTAGTTTGTATGTTTGAACGGATTTGAGGGACTATTTTAGGGTATGAACTGCCCTGCCCAAATGAACTATGTGTTCATTTGAAAAATGATCTCCACAAATTAGATCTTTTACGCACAGCTGCACTTAACACGACAAAGATTACATCGAATGAAATACCACATCTTTTGGAACATGGAAAAACGATCCAGTTCCCCGTTTAGCTTTTTCTAAACATATTACTCACTTGACCATAGTTAGTTTTTTCACAAGTTGAAATAATTTTTTTCAGTTAAAAATATCGCTTTTCAATTTGAAAATTAATTTAAAATTGTAAACAAAAGAAATCAAGCGAATTCGAAAACAAGAAGTAGAAACAAGGCACAACTTCACCTTTTATAAATTCGCCATGGTTTGTTAGTTTTTGCTGACTGAAAGTTTTTCTAAACATTTTCTTATATTTGTAAAACTTGTTCCAAGTATCTTTGATTTAGTTGTTTATTAAAATATTCATATTTTTCCGATTTCCTGAAAATAAAAAAATCTAATATGGTTCAAACTGAAAGGGAAACTCCAACGGTTGCTGTGTGTGAATTGTCCAAACAGTAAGAAATATGTATTGTACATACACGTACATACGAGTATGTACATATGTGACAGAATGAAAGTGTGTAATAAAAAATTAATCTGAAGAAAGGGCAATGACTAAGGTGATAAGGTGGAGGTATCATATATTGCTAGATTATCCGAAATTGACATTTCTGCTCAATGAATCGAAGCAGTCATCGACTACTAGCAGAACTTACAGCCAACACAAGGAGCGAAGGCGAGGAGTGCACAGCTTTCTTACTGTGAGAGAACTTAGATTTTTTTTGCCGAAAGCACAAAACTCCATGAATCTGCGACCATAAAAAAAAAAGTTTAAAGGCAATAATAGAATTAAATTTCATATTTCTCTGCATTGTTTTGTACAATTTGGTTATTTGTTTTTTGTCTATGTTTACTTTAATTCATTTTAATATATTTAAGAATTAATTATTTACATTTGTAACGGGCTCTGAAGTGTACTGAATATTATTTATTTTTATAATGTATGTGTCAATGCATACAAATATTTTATTCAAATAAAATGGAAACCTCACTATATTCGTTACTTATTACATTTTTGAATAGAAGACAGTATGTGGTCTGGGATACGATTTGCTCTAGAAGGGTTAGTGCCTTGTACTTCTTTCCCTCCTCTTGATGGATTTCAAAATCGACGTACATACATACATATGTACCTATGTACATAAATACATAGCAGCCAAGTATTCCTTTCGCCTACGTATGAGAATACCTTTCATTATTATAAACAAAAAATAAAATTATTACATTGCATAATACGGGCTCTATTCTTCCTGCCATAAGTGCGATTCCTGAATCCGATAGCCAAACATTCTTCATTTTCGTCGACTCTTCTCCATCATATTGTAGGACGAGCATAATGAGCGACATTTCGTTTTAGTCCATCGAGAGATTAACTCGAAACCTAACTGGTTTAAAATTTGCTTCGTAACCAATTGGATTCAGGAAATAAAGGAAGGTATGAAGGCTTTTTCAGATTTGTAAGCGAAAGTCTTGATCGCCTCCCGGATCATGTTGAGGAGATTTTTCATCTTCTAAAAAGAAAATTCGGTGAAAATAAATAACTGTGCATTAAAATTAAATTCTGAGTTTTCGGTAATATGTTGGTAATATCAACACATCCAAGCTTTACCACAGGACGACGTACACACTTACGAGTAAGTTTGCTACGCTCGAGGAAGGTAGGTTGTTTACGTTTAACGGGCAAAATATTCTAAAGGTAAATTAAACAAAGTTAAACATTAAAATTTAAATTTATGCAAACATATATACTGGTACATATGTTATGTGTGGTTGTGTATTCTTTAAACCATCTACAACAACGTGTTATTCCATTTATTTATTTATTTACAAACTTTTACCTACTTTGTCCGCGTGGAATACCTTTCAGAGAGTACTCACAGTAGATATACGAATATGTAAATATTTTTAACACCAATTATTTGTATTAAAATTATGCTGTGTAATTAACATTTAATTTTTTATTTATTTGACATTTTGTTTTCATGTTTTTTTTATTCAAATTTTTTTTGTGTTTTTTATTATTTTACTTTTTTCAATTTTTTATACCCTACGTTCTTTGTTAAAGCATTCTGTGCTAGAATATAAAGATTCTGCGGGTTTGACACTCGTGACCACGCCACATAGAGTTGCCCTTGGACAAAAATGTACACCTGCAACTTTCAGCGTCTGTCCTTGAGCCTTGTTGATGGTCATTGCAAATGCTGTTTTCATGGGAAACTGCACTCTTTTGAACTGAAATAGCGAATCGGTTGGAATTATTGGAATGCGGGGAATTAATATTACAGCTTTTAACCTTGGGACGTCAATATTTCGCATTGATATAACCCGAACACCAACTTTTAGACGTAACATATGGGAAGGCACTCCCGATAATTCTAAGAAGGTAAGAAACTCTACAGGGTACGATGTCACCTGTCTACTGAGAGGTCTCCTTCCACGTCTGAATTAATTTGTTAATTTATTTAACCTACTGTCTCATTTGTCGCCGCCGATATTGCCCTTTTTCCAAAAAATGTCCCCCTACAGTTTATACTAAGCCGCCTCCGAACGGACGATGGGTTTTTATGAGGACCCTTTGTTTCATGTCAGAAATACACTCAGAGGGGTTCTTTAAATTAATTTTCTATAGCTTTTGGATGTTGGTTGTACCAGGATTTGAACCCGAGCCTTCCGAATGGCAGTACGCAATGCTAACCACTCGGCCGCCATTTTACACGCATACATATACGAATAAACATATGATTGTATCATAAAAGTTATTTTAAATTAATGTTTGATATATGATTATGGGGGTCAAACTATTAATACATGAATCCTTTCATATCTTTTTCCACTTTGATCATATTTTTTGCCCATTCATATGCTTTAAAAACATTTCTGCACTTCAAAAAATGCATTAAAATAACGAAGGTAAAAACATGAGAAAAAAATTTCAGCGAACCAAAGCTCAATGGCAACATAACAATCGAGATGACTCCCTTTATTTTTTTGGCCGAATGTTTACACCGTTGCATGCTAAAAGCAGGATTTTTTTTATTTACCATGCAGCTTCTCGTATTTAGTCTTTGTTTATAGATATCCTCTTTTTCCGCCTGTATGGGCGAACAACAGTTTCGCCTATTGTAGCTGTTTTAATTTCACTTTGTAGGTTCACAGTAGCCAACAGTTTGACAACGCATATCCACCTTCATTTATACATACAAACATTGTTGGAAAATGTGGTCCATTTTTATCACACCGGTCACTTGTAAAATGCTTTTCCAAAGAATACTGTTGAACCAACTCGTGACCATCATCAGCTCTTTGATATTCGGTCAATGCGAGTTTTTTTTATTATTAATGCTCATGGTGACATTAAGTATTCAATATATTCTCTGAGAGAATTTTCGATACCAAAGTGGGCGTATGATTTTATAATATGTGTGCGTTTTCGTTCTTCCTGAACTACTTGACTATTTCGGAATATGTACGAGTATATTTTACATGCGTTCTTCCAATACTGACGATTTTTGCGGGTTGTGAATGGGAGTTCCTAAGAGAACCTTTATTTGAATGCAACAATGAGAATATATTGGAGTACATATCGAAGTACTCCTCTATAATGCGGCGTTGAATCAACTCATGTCATGCTACCAGCTTGTTGTTAGCCGATGATGTTCTTGCTTTAACTACACGAAGGTGCAACTGTGCAATAAATTCATAACTGAGTCGAATTGTGTCCATTCACCCATGGAGTGGTTCCATTTTTCACAGGGTGCAGAAATATGTATGAGTATGTACATATGTACGTTCGTAGGTAACGGAAGTAGAATTTTGCTGCTTCTTAATAAGAACGATACAAAAGGCATACGCGAAAGCTCAATTCAGTGTTGCGTTTAAAAGTTAAGAGGATATATGTATACAAATAATAAAAAAAAATTTCAATTTTGAAACTGAAGTAAAACGATTTATGTATGTACAAACATACATATATATGTAGTCAATGAAAATTTTTAATAACTTAACTATAAAATCTTGGTTTTCTCCGAAACTTGGCTTAAACCAAATGTCTTCAACTCTGAATTCTTAGGGAACAACTGTGAAGTTTTTAGAGATGATCGTTTAAATAAAATTGGTGGTGGAGTACTTATTCATTTTACGAAATCAGAAGCGATGGAATTTCTTTGTGTTAAAATACATTTAATTAATAAAAATATTTATATTGTCGCCGGTTATATCTTGCCAAATTCTGACTTTTCTATTTTCTCTATCCAGTCACCAAATCGTTATGACAGTGACAGCTGACAAAGTTGTTGTGATAGGCGACTTCAATTTATCCTGTGTATCATGGAATTTTAATGACAGTTGACTAGTACCTAGCTCAACTCGAGATAATGCTCATGATTTCCTAAATGCGCTTTCTGATCTGGGCCTTTTTCAAATAAAAAAGGCAAATTATATTTATCCTGGCCAATGTATACGGAAACGTGGAAGAAAACGATCTTACATTTTGCCTTCAGAAAACTTGTTCCTATAACAAATGAGCCGATCCTTGTTCAAAATGCTTTATGGGTTAATAGAGAATTGAATTGCTTGAAAAATAAGAAGGCTAGATTATTCAAGCTCTATAAAAAGTCCGGCAAAATTTTTGATTATGGTGCTCATTCCGTAGTTAGACAAAAGTATAATATTTTGAATTAGTCTTGTTACAAGAAGCATATGACCAGAATTCAAAATAACATTACTTCGAATCCGAAGTCATTCTATAGTTTTGCTTATTCGAAACGTAAGACTTTTGGGTTTCCATCATCTATGAAAATGAATGGCGAAATTTCTAACGATTGTTACAGAATCGCAGATATGTTCGCAGATTTTTGCGAATCTAATTATGTCCCGAACACAATTTCTTTGTGGAAAGAGTCATACATTGTATCCCTAAATCCCTATCAAGCCTGCTAAAATTCACCATCCATGTCAGTAATGGTTTCAAAAATGGTAATCGAACAAATGTTATCTACACTGACTTCAGCAAAGCATTTGACAAGGTCTCTTATTCTTTACTTCACTTTGAACTCGATCATTTCGGGTTTCCACCTTCCCTTCTCAAGTGGATTTCATCGTACTTGATTGGTAGAAAACAAAAAGTCATTTTTAAAAATTGTACATCACGTGAAATAGCAGTAGCATCTGGTGTTCCTCAAGGCAGTCACCTCGGCCCCTTACTCTTCCTTACATTCATCAATGACCTTCCAAATGTGGTTCTTCATTCTAAAATACTCATGTACGCAGATGATGTCAAGCTCTTCAAATCAGTTCATTCTATTGAAGATGGAGAACTTTTGCAACTTGAACTATATGTGTATGTGTTCCTCCGGAAAATCTTTCCAAATCCTTTGCCTATATGATACATAATCGCAATGTTGAACAAGTTACTGACTTCATTGATTTACGTCTCATAATGGACTCCAATCTAGATTTTAGAAATCATATAAATGCTTGTGCTAATAAGAAAAAAGGAGTTTTAGCTTTCATTAAACGTTGGGCTAAGGAGTTCAAGGACCCATACATTATCAAGTTATTCTTTACCTCACTTGTGAGGCCTATTTTGGAGTCCGCACTATCAATAGTATAGTGTTAAATTGGAATCTGTACAAAAGCAATTCCTATTATTCGCGTTAAGAAATTTAAACTGGGATGCGAACAAAAGTCGTTTACGGCTCATTAATCTGCCTACATTCCATGGTCGTACATAGCCCATTCCTACTTAGCGAGCTTAACTTCACCACCCCTTTAAGATCATCTAGACACTTTAGGCCCCTTTCATTGGGCTCATGCAAAACAAACTTTGAAATGCAGGACCCTTTTAGATCTTTGTGTAACGATTTTAATACACATTTCACCAAGATTGATTCCTCTGACTCTGTACAAAAATCTATTTACTGAAAGCTTTAAGTAACTAAATAAATTCCTTCCCCTTTTCTTCATGCAATTTTATAGCAGCTGATGAAGAAATCTGTAGCTGTTTAGAGGCAAGTGTAACCGCGACTTTCCGCGATCGGTTTCGGGTTCAGTGCAGTCCGGACTGTTACTGGTCACCGGTCTGTTGGATTTTTCGATCATCCCTCAGACGCGCTCCTCGGTCGGTTGGGCGGGAGGTGGGTAACGCTGGGTTCGTCGTTAAAAAAAAAAAACTTGAAAAATTTTCAATGAATTTTGACAATTTTTTTTATTATCAAATTTAAAGCCTTGGAATTTTTTCCAGCTAGGTCCGAAAAACAACGTCGATCATATGAACTCCTTCATTGTGCAAACAAAACTTCGAAAAAGTCTGGTGCAGTCAAATCGGGCGATCTTGGTGACCAGTCGATATCCCCTCCTTTCGATACTACAAGTCCGGGGAACTTCCACCACAAGAATTTTATTGTTGACTCCGCTATGTGACATCTTGTTTTTCAGACCATTTTCACGCATCGCGCAGCACGGCCCCGATACTTTTTTCGATACGAATGCTGTTTTACAACAACTGAACGATTGCATTCAATGTGCATTGTAACTATTTCCGCATGTTCTTTGGGCGTAAAGCGATACATGGCTGAAATTGTATTGGAATAACCTTTCCAAAAAGCTTTTAGTGCAAGGTTGAATTTTGTCAAAGTTATTCAATGTTTCCATTTACTACATATAGATGGCGCACCCTGTATATCGTAAGGCGCACTTGCGGGTTGGCTCCCACGTCACTGTTGACAGTCATAACTTCGAGGCCGAGATAATTTCGTCTATCTAGGGACCAGCATAACACCAATAATAATGTAAGCTTTGAGGAAGAAATATGTATTCTTGTAGGAATCAGAGATACTTAACAAATGCAACGGCATCATTTTTTTCGGCGCCGTATTATCAAAACAAATTGAAATCGTTAACGTTCATTTTAAAATGGCTCCTTGCTATGATTTAAGGAGTAAAGACACTCTAGGATTCTGGAAAACGAAAATTTCACACAGTCGTATAGCTCATGCTAGACAACACCAGAAGGGCAGTCAAAATTGGGAAGGACCTCTCCGAGCTGTTCGATACCAAAAAGGGTCTCGGTGAAGGTGATTCACGACAAGAAATTTTACCTATAAAACACAATAGGAGTATTCTCTTTATTTAAAAATTGCGTGCTATGCAAATATTTAATAGGAAAATTTTCTAGAGAACGTAAGCATCCGCGTTGCATGATTGTGGTAAATTCAAGAAAAAATACAACAATCAGCTCACACAGGATTGCTTTTTTTCTTCTTGCAATGGGAATAAGTGTACATGGGTTTGGGTGAAGGATATATTTCCTATCATAGCAAATTTTGTTATGTATGTGTTGTGTGGTTGTGCCTTTACAATCCGTGCACGTTTGTTGCATGCATTTCCGAGATTAATATGATTTTAGTTAAAATTACTCTTCTTTGATATGCACTAATATTTATAGCACATATAACTTTATTTTGTTAATACTAAACCCTACTTATGGCGATCTTAAAAAATACCTTATGTATAGCTTCTTTACTCCAAAAATTAACTGTTTTTTATTTTTGGAGGGTTGTTTATGGCATCTCACATATTCTACTAATTACTGGGCCTCGATATTTTAGTTAGAGGTGGCAACAAAGCAAAAATGGTTTAAAATGAAAATAATATGAACATTATAATTCGAATGATATCCAACAAATAAAGTTATGAAATTTAAATTTCTGTGATTTAACTGAATGATATCAATAATTCAAATAATAAAGGGTTTTCCTATTTTGGTAGATGCCACTTTTGAAGCTGCAATTTTTTGACATTTGAAAGTAAAAACTACGCCAGTAATAAAAATGGAACGGTAGACGCTTCAACAATGCATTGAAATTATTCAAACTCACTATAATAGTGATGAAAATCTGAAAAAGACGTGAAGCACCTGGTCGGACCGAAATACAGAAATTGGTGGAAAAAATTGAGTTGTTGGGAAAAGTTAGTGATGTGAGAATAAAACACATGGACGTCGCTTAAGAATAACTGAGAATTTGGCTTCTGTAACCCAAAATGTTGAAGAAACCCAGATTGCTCGTCATTCTTTGGAATTAGGCACTTCAAAAACGACATTAAGACTTGGATGTTAAAGCTTATAAAGTTCAGTTAACACAAGGATTCAAGCCTGCAGATTATCAAAAAGGTCGTGAAATTACATTTTATCGAAAAATCATCTTCACTGGTGATGCCCATTTCCACTTTGATGGGTGCGTCAATATACAAAACTGTAGCATCCGGGGCTCAGAAAATCCAAGATTTATTAAGCCTCTTCATACTCAACCTGTAACTGTTTGGTGTGGTTTGTGGTCCGGTGGGGTCATTTGTCCTTGAGGCGTAAGCAACAATTACAGTGAATGTATTGCGCCGCCGAGAAATAATTAATGACTTTTTTTTTACCGGAATGGCATGGTATTGATCGGGTCAACGTTTACTTTCAACAAGAAAGCGATACGTGCCACACAAGAAAAGGGCAAAGTTTCTGGACCGTATTATCTCTCGAAGAGGTGGTTATAATTGGCCACCGAGATCTTGTGATTTAATACCTTGCGTCACGTGAAATATTATATAAGGTCTACGCCAACAGGCCAACGTCGATTCAAGACCTCAAAGATGGAATGCGTGAAGCTAGAAAAGATACGGTGATATTGTTTTCCATTATTAATAGCATATATAATATATCTGATCATTTATCTCAAAAAATCCAATTTTTCTTTGAATATTAAAATAACACCTCTTATTAAAAAACACTAGTAAATGCACTCAATTATTGAAAATGTGGTGGCAGTCGAGAGGAACAATCGCCGCTACCCTACGCAGTCTAAATTGACGAATTGGATGTCAGAAATATTGAACGCTTAGAATTAGAAGATTTATGTATGTATATTCTTATTTTTTGTACAATACAAGCTGAGTTTGTTTTCCTTTAATTTACTAGAAAGCAGTGCTCAACAAACGCAGCGATATTATTTCGTTTCGCTAACAAGAAAAATTAACTCAAGGAAGTAAAATCGTTTCGTTTAAAAACGAAATGAAATCGTTAACGTTAATTTTAAAATGGCTGCTTGCTGCGATATTAACAGCGCAGTTCAATTTTAACGTTTAAAATTTATCGAAGAAAAGAAATTTATTTTGATAACTGCTTTAACATTAATATTTACGATGCAGCCTCCTAAGATTAATGAATAAAAATTTTTTAAATTATCTATAGTTCTAATCCTTTTAAATTTTTTGTTTTCACGTGCAAGTAATTTACGTTTCTTAGGTTTAGGATAGATACAATATACCAAATTTGTTTACTAATCGGATGTGAACATACAATTACGATACTGGTCAAAATGGGAATAAATAACTCCAAGGAATCCATTTTTGAAATAATCACTAACTTAAAAAATTTGTAAAAAAGTACAAAAGTTAACGATTTGGCATATTTCGTCCATTTTACGAATGATTAATAATAAAAAAAAGGAAAAATTTTCGCTCGTAATTAGACTACATATGTATTGTATGTATTCTTGTTCACCCTTGATTGTACATATTTGTGTCTTATACACATGCCAAAATATTCTTGCGGAAAGCATACAAGCATATGAAAAAGTACTACAGGGACCAATTAGAGTTTTAGGACTTTTTCTTCATTGTCAACACAAGGGAGGAAGCAGAAGTAAAGTTATTATTCAACTATCTTAAGATACCAAAGTTTTCTTTCACGTGAGACTATTAGCTAAATTGACAAACGGTAGATATGTACTAAATAAACACATGGAACTGAATGTTTATTCACTGCTGCTCTGCTCTTTCATATTTTTAAAAGTAATGCTTCAAACATAAATCAGCAAATGTAATACAAACTAAAAATATTAAAAAGTTGGACTGGGACCTTAGGTTCTACGTCAGTTTAAAAGAAAAATATACATATGTACATATGTATATAAAATCAATATTCTTACGCAGAAGGAGCTGTTTATCTACGGTACACACATCCATTTTTATCTGAAATATAACCATATTATAATTAAAAAAAAAAAACAATCGAAGAAATAACTAGGCTATATCATCAAGTAAAGTTAAAGCTAGATCAGTTTTCTTCTACCCATAGAAGTGATACCCTGATGATATGAATTGAACACTGTGGGAATCTACATTTGGATTTTGAGGTTAGGTTAGGTTAAGCTGGCTGACCCAGTGGGTCCATAGTGTTGCCAGACACACTACATGCCGTTATTTTTGCGAACTTAAGTAGTCGTTCTGGCCCCTTGGCCATTGCTGAGTGAAAATCGTATAGCCTTTCCGCGCAAAGTATGCAAAGCCTTCTGCCGAAAACCGAACATTCACACATTACGTGCTCCACTGTCTCAACGCATTCCTTGCGTTTTCTACACTTGTTGTCCGCAGTCAGACGTTCTTAAACGCATGAGACGAGTCTGGTCTCTTCACAAATAGTACAAACTTTGTGAGGATAGTTTGTATGTTTCACACATAGTTCTCGCTATTCTGCAGCCCTTAGCCCGTTCCCAGAGTCTTGGGCTTGTGCTTAACTTCCTTGAATGGAACTTGGAGGTTCGATGCTGCGTTCTGTTCTAAACAGACACTCTCTTTAGCAGGTTCGTCAACTATCTCATTACCTTCAATGCGGGGAGGCCTTGCACACGGTAAATATACACTCTTCACTTTTCAAGTGCTGTATGAAATTAAGGCACAAGTCAAAAATTTCAGCTTGGAAGATACTACAATATCTTGGCGGCTTATACGACTCACTCAGTCTTTTTGCACTCTCCGGCGTAACGCTATACTACAATGCCCGAAGATCCTGACTTCGCAGCAGATAAGAACGCTCTGTTTTCTGGAGGAATGCTTAAAATCGGTGGCGATGGTGTTGTTTTGAGTGCCTAACCGTAAAAAAGTATTGACTTAATAACAGCATTGAAGATCCAGTGGGAGATTACAAGTGCAGCCCAACATCCTTTTGCATGTACCTATGTATATAAGGCCGCTTATGACTTCTTCACTCGTTCCTCCACTTTTAGCCTACACGACAGCTTGTTGCCCAACATAATTCCCAGATACTTAGTGCTAGGCTTTAGCTGTAGAGTGTCCTCTCCCAGCTTTGGCTTGGAAATAAATTTTGTTAAAAAATAATACATAAAGTTTTGTTCTAATAGATATGTACATATATCTATGTATGTATATTAGGGTGCTTTTTTTTTTGAACAATTTTTTTTTTTTCGATCCCATGGTAAAATTTGTTGGGAGTACCAAAAAAACAATTCTCAGAAAGTTTGAGCCCTTAATTTTAATATTACGATATTACGATAAAGATTTCCCATATAAAATACACGTAAAAATTTTTTTTTTCTTTAAAATTAGGAGATAATTTATCAATTAAGCCCAGAAATCCATAAAAGTTCCATACCCCATCAACTTAAAATCTCTGTATCTCTCTTTGTAGGAAATTTAATTTCCTATAAGTTTGTCATTTACAATTTTTCCGTAGCTAGTGTTTTTTACGAGATAAATCCAAAAAAGCGCGAATTTTATGAAAAAATTAGGTTTAGAGGCCCGTACTACCTCGTACGTGCAAGTTATGACTTTACCGTAATGGACACTTTTGTAGAGCGTTCAATTCTGAAGAATACGTGATATTGGGTGAGATAATCCCATTAAACGCCGCTGAGTTATAAAATTTTAAAGAAAAAAAAAAAATTTTTACGTGTATTTTATATGGGAAATCTTTATACGCCTTGGTCTACCTCGTAATATTAAAATTAAGGGCTCAAACTTTCTGATAATTGTTTTTTTGGTACTCCCAACAAAATTTTACCATGGGATCGAAAAAAAAAAATTGTTCAAAAAAAAAAAGCACCCTAATGTATATGTATGTTTGTGTAGGTATAGTGCTCTATAAACATTAAGCAGAAATGAGCAACCAATAATGATGTGTTATTGGTTCTGCCTTTAAATTTTGTTGCTGCTTTTGTACCTATACGTCATAGTATCGATGTTGTTTTGGCGAAGTATGTATGTGCAAATTTAAAAATATTAAAAAAATTTGGAAAAAATTTATGAAATTCTAAACAAAATTCGGATATAGGTATTTCTTTGTTTGTGATTGATTATATGTGAATTAAAAGGAAAAATAAATGAAATTTGTATCATATAAAAATGAAGCAACCTTTATCAAGTTGATAGTTATGTAAATATTTTTTCAAACTATAATTTATTATATATTTGATGCATCAGGTTTTTAGTCATGTATTGGATTATGTCTTCACTCAAGTGAGTAGTCCATAAGTTTTGGTGGACGTACTGAGAATTTTAACACGCAGCCTAAAATATATTTACACATGTCTACATATGTACATTTTTAAATATGCCTACATTTTCTAGGCCAACATATTCTAAATCATCCATATCGCATCGTGGATACAGCGCCTGCATTATACCCAATTATGTAGCTTTTAAGCCTATATTTAAAGTTACTTATTTGTTTATATTTGGCGATAGAACTGCTGCAATTTGGTCCTAGGTATGTACATACATACATATATAAGTACTATTAAGAAAATTTATACCAGTCGAATCAAAATGACGAGCTGAGCAGTTCTGGCCAGTGGTCAGTTTTTAAGATATTTCAACCAAACTTGGTAAACAACTGCCCTGGTACATTTAAACGATCATTTCTTGGAACCCTTCGAACAAATTTTTCAGATACGAGAATTACTATTCAGTTCTAAAATTAAATACCATACTTTTGACAGGTATTTTTGCTCAGTTAGAAACATAGAAATTTCGTTAATTGTTAAAAGATTTCATTATGAAATTATATTACACAATTTTAATATTTTCATATCAATAATGAAAATCAAAAAAATCTAATTAAAAATGGGTCAATGTACAGAGTTATGTACTCACATTTATCAAAAAAAATTATATAAAAAAGAATTATTTCATAAGGAAACGTTTATAAATCACGTACATACATACATAGCTCGGCCAAGAGGGGCAGGAGTTTTTTTAAATTATACGTTATAGCTACGTAACTGGGGGAGTAGTTTTCCTGAGATGAAATTTACATATACAGATTTATTATATTGTATATTGCACTTAGTAATTATTTATTAACTGTTATAAAATATTTATTAAATCATATGATGTATTAAAAAAAACTTTGGAAAGCTTTTAAAAATAAAAAAAAAACCATTGAATTGTTTGTTTTGTAATTTTGGCTTATGTTCTACTCTTTCAGAAAATTGCTTGGCTTTTTTAACTTTTTTAGGACTATGTAGCTGGAACTCTCAAAAAGGTGGGTCAAAACTGTTAGTAGTATTAAAGTGAGCTGTTTCTTTTGCTTCGTAGCCCAAAAAGCTGATTTCTTTTTTTGTGAAATTTAATTAATGTTTTGGCAATATTTGAGTTTGCGCCTTCTCAATACATTTTTACACTATAATAAAATTGAATCAACTTACCGCACAACTGGAATAAAGCAATAATAACACCATTCTCCCAATCCCGATCTGAAATATCAAAAAGCGCAGACAATAAGTTCCAAATAAGTGAATTACAACAGATTTTGAAGGTTCTTGAGGTTCTAGTTTTTTTTGGAATAACTTAACCAAAAATATGCTGTCAACGAATTGTATCGGTCCCAGGACCACTTCCTGAAAAATCGTTTCTTATCGGATGGCCTCTATGTTTCAGGTCACTAGGATCATTGCTTTGGGCAATGGTACGTATGCACTTCATTTTATTCATTTCATATTAACATGAAAATGTAGTGGTAAAAATGACTTTCTAAATTTCCTCTTTTCTACTATAATTAAAATCAATACCGAAATAAGGCTGAGGAGAGTCTACTCATCCCACCTAGGAAAATAAATAAAAAAAGGATAACTTTTTGTAATTTTATTAAAATACAAAAACAAATTCATAATTTTTACATGTTTTATAGCAAAACACGTCGGAAACTGTATCCTCTTCTTAATAAGAATTTTGAGCAAAATATGCAGCCGTATTTTATCGAAGAAGTTCTTCCACTCCGATACAATAAAATTTGCTTCACATTGCTTGAAAACTGTAAAAAATGAAATAAAACTACTTGAAATGGATAATTTTTAGAAAATCAAGTGCCAAGAAGTAATAATTTGATTTCACGGAAAAAAGTGTTTATTAATATTGAATTTCAAAAAATCATTCTCATGTGCCCCATTTATTGCCAATATTACCCCACAAATGGTTCATATTACACACTTGTTCCATAAAGACTCATAAATGTATGAGATTCACTGTCAAACAAAGCTTTTTCATTGCAAAACGTTCTGCTGCAAAAGGAGATACATATAAACATTTACATTCTACCAAAAACGAAAGAAACAAATTGTAATAAAGAGAAACGAGAAAACGCGAACAGTAGTTTTTAAATTATATTTTTTAACAAAGCTTTAGGAGCTGCTGGTTTACACATGCAAGTAAACAAATACATATGTACACGTATATGCATACATGTAGAGACATGACAAAGCTACTACGCGTAAATTATTTCAATTATATTTTTCCTGCAGTTTTCTTCCACCAATTTATCTTTTGTCGCAGATGGCCACCCAAAGAGCTTCTTTACTCACGATAATTACTTTGCTCATCATCCTTTCAAAAAGTTTACTGAAAAAGTTGTCCAATTTACATTTTTAAAACATAAATCATTTTTATGAAAAAGAGCGGAAAAAACATGACGGAAACCATAAAAAATTATAATGTGAGAGTGAAAAATCGAATGATGTTCAGAGCAGAATCCATTTAAACTAATTAATAGCCCAGTAGTAAAACTTTAATGAAAAACAAATTCGTATTAATTTACGAATTAAATTTTACATTTAATTTAATCATGAAATTGATTTAATAATTTTCTTATTTACATAAGAAATTCCGACAAATGCAAAACAGGGTCTCCCTAATGATGATGGTTTTAGTCAAAAGAGACAAAATGAACTAAAACACAGCGGTACTTTACCAAAGCGAATTATAGTTAGTTAAAATGACCCCGTCCCGATTTCGAGGCCACTTCGTTGTGTTTATTAGCAGAAGTTGATGATTTGCAACAAGTTCATAGTTCTGAGAGAAAGGTTTTATGGTATATGCATACATATAATGCATATTGAAAAGAAACGATATTAATAGATTAGTGTAACAAGTTGGCGACGTATACATTAGTCGTGTATGTGTTCCGAAGCAGAAACTCTATCTCTCTCTTTCACTTTCTGACATTTTTAAATATCAAGGCTGCATCGTAACGATATATTTCACGTTAATTAAAAAATTTCAATCAATTCGGTTAATCACTTCGAAAGGTGTCGTTAATGTTAAATCCTCAACAGATAATGTTAAATGTTAAATGTTAAAATTACGTGTGATGTTAATATCACAGCAGGCAGCCATCTTAAAATTAACGTTAATGATGAGTGTGTGCGGTTTCAGCATTAACAAATTCATTTCGTTTCGATAACATGGCGACGAAAAAAAACAAAATAATTTCGTTAAGTTTAATTTCCATATTACCAATACGGAATGACATCATTTCTCTGTTGAACATGATTTAATGATTTCAAGGGATAATACCATTCCTTTTCATTCCACTACATAGTTGAATTTACTGCCAAAAGCCATGAAAACAATTCTTGATCGGAAAAAAGTTGAATAGAATGCCAATGGAGTTAAATTGCTTTCTATTATAATAAAAAACGATATTAACAAACCGAAAAAGTGTTGAGCTTAACAATTGAAATATATGCAACAAAAAAAAAATAATGGGTTAACACGTCGCAGTTTCGTTGCAATACAAGTGTTAGGTATGTATAATAGTAGCGTTAAGTACTAAAAATTAAAAGTGAAAATTAAAACGATTTTTCAACAAATTCCGGTAGGCCGTCAGATTCAGCCGTTATGTTGTTCTTTAGGCGGGCAATCGCTAATCCCCTCGCCATCGGTTGGGATTTCGGGCTCACCTTATCCGGGTGTTTTATTTTCGCCATCTTTGTGTTTGATGACGGACCATCTTTGCTACACAGAGGCGGGTGCCTATCTTCGCTGCAACAAGATAGTGGTCCGAGTCGATTTTAGGCTCGTCAAACGTCGCAGTATTTAAAATGTTTCGGAGGCCGTATTTAGTATTCCGCCAATAAGAATAATTTTACTTTGGACGGATTAAAGAATATTCCGCCGCTTCTCAATTCTTACGCGATGCTCAATATGTGAATAATGTGAGACTTTCAATTTTAGTTTTCATATGATTTTCTTAATTGACTTTAGGTAGACCTCGTGACAAACTCCAACAGTAGTCTGCCACCATATGTGAATCCAACCTCGAACCTCACTGAAATCACCTAGATTTTGTGAAAATGGGTTTAAATGCGAGGACAAGAAGTGGATTTTTACGATCATGTTGCACCGTACCTTTAGCAAACTCCAAACTAGCTCGACGTAGCCATTAGATTACTTTTTTCCTAGGAAATCATTTGAAACCAAAAGAATTAAATTCCAATTTTAGTATTCAACTTCAAAACAGCACGACTTCATGTATGGATAGGACGAAATAAGGATCATTCTCGAGGTTCATAACCTGTCAATAATATCAGGTTCTAATTTGTCTGCACTCATAGACTGAATGAGATCTCTTGTGAATTTAAAAGAGGTCGTTGAGCAGCAAAACAGTTAGGTTATGGGCACTTATTTCGATTTCTAGGGTTTATTTTCACAACGCAGAAGTAGCAAACGTTATGATGTTTGCTAAATCTAGGGTGTTACATCCATTGCTGCATCTCTGAAACGCACTTGATTCACCGCCAAAACACTCCATGATTTTCACAAAACTATACAGTGGTTTTAACACTGTTATCTAACATTACAATTTGCGCCAACTCAAATATTGATTACTGGCTTTTGTCAAAAATCTCGAAATAAATGCTACTTGATTAAATTGAGATAGCGACGTCATAATATTTGATCGAGCTACTACATCGTAGTCAAAAAAAAAAAAACAAAAAGAAAATGTATATGCACCTCTGTTTCTTTCGATTCGAGCATATCACAGAATACCAAATTACGATCGTTGCGGAGCGGAATGCGACAAGGTAGTGGAAATGCAGAATATGGCTGAAAATTTGAATACCCAACTAAACTGTTTATTCAGGTACGGTTTTAAACAACTTTCGCTGCTCCTTACTCCTGAAAATACAAGTGTGTAAATTTTAAACTGGCACTCAGTCTCATCTTAACTCTAGTTAGGCGGTTATGACTTACGTACGCAGACAAATTTCACTCCTTAAAATAAAATAAAAATTTATGCAAATATATTAAATATACATATACATACATATATGGACCACTTTCCCTAGCGCATACATACATACTTGCATATATCTCGACATGAGTAGTTCTGATCATTACTCCTACAAGACTGACGAAAAAGGCTGATATGTAAATTACAAAGTGTGACAGCAGAAAGAGGTAAAAGTGCAAATTAACATCGGAATACCCAAATCATGACAAACAACCACATGGGAGCTCAGTCGCTGGTGGGGAAACTCGTCAGTCACTTGCTAATGAAGACAAGACGTAACATATATTTATTTAAAAAAAAGTGTAAGCAAATAAATTTGTATGCTTTTTTAAAAATCATGTATGTAGGAAAAGTTTCGATGAGGTTGAAATATTAAGTGCCAGTTCGACCGAGTGTAATATATGTTGGGTGGAACTAGGACCTATATATTTATGTATGTATGAGTATGTATTTATAGAGTTTTGCTGATATAGAATTCAAACATGCAATGCCTATTTCATAACGCTTTTAGAATTGGTGGTTATGAAAGTTTTGTGTCAACAAAATAGTTAATGCCATTCTGCGACCTTGCTCTGCACTAGTTAACCCAAAACGGAATGGTTTTCATTAATATTCAAACTCAGTAGTGGTATGTGAATATTTTTTTATATTTATAGCGATATTTTATGTTTTTATATTATATTATGTTATATGTTTCCGTTCCATTACCAGATTACATACAGCCATATCGGTTTTCTTATTATATATACAGAAGAACTTTGTTGTTAAGACTAAGTCCAGACTTGTTGTTTAAAAGCTAAGTAAACTGCCAGATTTGAATTTGAGCTGCATGTTTTAAGCGGAACTGTGTTGTCTCCAGGTTAGGCATCTCAATTGTAAAAGTGTTGTGATTGCACTTTATTTTATGATCTATTATGCCCCATTTTGGTAGTCATTCTTTCAGTTATTTAAGGTGTTATTCTCATTCCTTTGTGGCTTCATATTTGTACCGACATTATAGCAATATCCTCCGCAAAAGCTTATTTGATTATTTCATTACTTTTACAGTTTGTCGCTTGTTCGGTAATGTTTGAGTTAATTTATAAATTAGAGGATCATGCCACATCTTGTCAAATGCTTGCGCTACATCAAGAAAAACCGCCGAGCAGAACTCTCTGAATTCGAAAGCTTTTCTTATTTAATTAGTTGGCGATTTACTTGCTCAATTGTGCCATGTTTCTCGTGAAAACCACATTGATGTATAAGAATTATATGATATCACCACTTCTTCGAAAAGTTTGTCTGATTAGTCTGATATATGGTGACGGAAACCATGCATCTTTACTTAATTTAGCTATCATAATTATCTGCGACTATTTCCACATTTGTGGATAATATCCTAGCTTTAATATGGACTCAACAACTTTGCAAGAAAAACTGGACCAATTATGCTTGACAGTTATTTTAGCATTTTTCAAGCGATCGTATCCAGGGCATTTTTTTGGACAAACATATGTACATAAGACAATAATAATATTTTTCAGTTCAGATATAGATGCTGCGCAAGTAGCAGTATACCTTAGAACTTTGTGGTTTAGTGACGAAGGTGCATTAACTGATGCTGTATTTGGTTGGAATACTACAGAAGTGCTCTGCAAAACAAGTTCCTTTTCTTTTTTCTTTACACAGCGTCAACTGTGCTTCAATATTTGCTGACGGCTTAAGGTTTTCGATAGTTTTCCAAAGCAATTTTTAGTAGAAGCATTGAGACAAAAACGATAGTAGATTTTCATAATTTTTTCTTCTTTGTCTATTAAGGCAGTAGTCTCCTTTAGGACCCGAAAAATAAGGTTTTAGCAATTTTTTTTCAATGTTGTGATAACTTTTCTGAAGCGGTTGCAGTCTGAAATTGTGAAACGGTGCCGGTGATGGAGATCTGAAACAGTTGAACAAATTTTTTTTAATTTCTATGAAGGTGTTTTCTATATGAATTCAAAAAATACTAAGAAGTTGGAATTTTCCAATTTTTTTCGGATTTAAAAAAAAAAATCACTTCAAGTTGCAAAAAAAAGTTGCTATCAACGGCACCGTTTTTTATAATATATAATTGGCGCTCTGTAACCGCTGGAGCGGTTTTCGGTCGAGGTTCTCCTCCAATTTGTGGTTTTTCGTCTTGATGTTTTTCCAACAAATGGAGGGACTTACAGTTTATACTAAGCCGCCTCCGAACGGCTGATGGTTTTTTTACGAGGAGCCTTTATTTCATGTCCGAAATACACTCGGAGGGGTGGACATTCCCTGCCGAGGGGCGACGAAAATAAAAAAATTTAGTTTAATTTTTTATTTAAAATAATTTTCTATAACTTTTTGGATGTTAGTACGACACTAGAACTTGAACCCGAGCCCTCCGAATGGTAGTACGCAATGCAAACCTTTCGGCTACCGCGGCCGTTTTCTAAGACTCGTAAAAATTAGAACTCGAGAAAACACGTAAAAATCTGCTCTAGCATTCGAACCTGCTCGACGCTCGACCACTAAAAAAAAACTAAAATATGTCGGAGTGGTCACTGAAATGTCGATCGCATTATCGACGCAAGCGTCGTTTGTTTCTAACCAACAACTCGATTTCCCTGTTGATTATAATTGTTCTGGTTTTCACTTGCGTTTTCTGCTTCGATATATGTATGTAGTATAGTTGCTGCTGTCGCTAGCATATTTTTAAATATTTATAAGTACCTCGTTATGATGTCATGTTTACTCTCTATTTCGGAATTGGTCTGTAAATGACTTCTTAGGTTGTTATTTCAATTTAATGATTATTAGGGAATGAATAAAAGAAAAGTCTTTATGGTGACTGCAAAGCCAATAAGGACACCTAATTTCCGGTGGTCTGTAGATCACTAAGTTGATCACCTTGGGGAGACAAAATCGGTCATATTTATGGTACTCTTGACCATATTATATAAATTTCGTCCTTTTGTGTTTATTAGTAGAGAATGCTAGTAAGCGTGTTCCGTGTTATAATCTTTTCCGGCCAAAACCCTGTCTCCAAGCGTTCTAAGAAAGTCACTAAATTGCTTCTCTGTTGTTACGAAACGTGAGGGACAGTAAATCGCGGCCATAGTAAGGTCAAAGCACTCTTTATGAGAGTTGTAAAAGATGACTGCAACCAAATTGCTGCATAGGTGTGAAACACTTTCGTATATGTATGTTCATCTTTCCACCAAGAGATTTTCCATCTGGGTGATTAGTACAGTAAAACTTAAGTCCATGTGTTTCCGAGATGAATATAACATAAATTTAATCCTTATGGAGCAAGGCTGCATCGTAACGATAAAGTTCACGTTAGTGGAATAATTTCTATCGTTTTGGTTGAAACATTTGGAAGTATTTACGTTAAAGCAGTTATCAAAATAAATATCCTTTGGTTTTTACCAGAAACGAAAAGTTGTCGTTAATGCTAAATCGGTAACAGAAAATGTTAAACGTTAAAATTGAAGTGTGTGGAGAAATAACTTTAGGGCAAATTTGTACTGATTAAAACCATTAGCATTCCTTACTCTATTCCTAAGTTCTCTCATTTTATTAAGAAGAGTTCTTATGCAACTGGTTCATATTCAGGATCATGTCCTTTATTCCAGTATTGAATAGAAGAACGGATGGGTTCGCTTTGTTTAAACAAAAAAAGCTTAAAATATGGAAACAAATTTATGAAAAAGTTGCTTATAAAACTTGTTTTTTAAATACTTTTTTCCTAGGTCTATACGATATTTCCTCGATCGGTGCCTATCTGGAAAATGAACTGACAATGCTAAATGACAATAGAAAATAAGCTCATTATATAGTACAAATGTACATAGATTGCTTTTAGACGTTTTGTGAATCAAAAGTCGAAAATGGCCTGCGTCACAAATATTTGTAAGCTTCAGAATTTTTGAGACTACTTAGGCATTTTGTTTTATTAAAAAACTTCAAAAAAGTTTAATTTAATTTACATATACCAGTAGCATTCAATTTATTTTCTTCCAAGACGTATAAAAGACATAAGAATATTAATAATTTACGTATACAATTAATTTTCAAAGAATTCCGAGTTCATAAAGGTAAAGTCTAGTGTAATCGAACCCGTTTAGCGACTTCCGCGAAATCGGCTGCAGATGATCCCTTAACACCAATTGGTCCGTGTGCGTGTATTCTCGCCGTTGATACGTCCACCTCAGCACCCAAGACGAACCTGAAGCCATTGGCAAAGCGTGAACTTACATTATCGAAAATACCTACAAGCGCTGTCAACCGACGTCAGAAACTGTTGTGCCGCAGAATCTACAAAAAAAACCAAAGCAAAACAAAAGTAAACAAAATAAATTCCCATAAGAGCACAAAGTGGAGTGAACTGTGTGAGCATCATGTGGTCTCCTGACTAAAAGGTGTGTCATTCATGAGTCTATTTTGCCATACATGCACTATGCACATATTTTAGCATATCCAGGGGAAAGCGTTCATAGAAGTGTGTACTTTTTAATTTAAATTTTTGAATCTACGTAAAACAATTTAAACTTTTTGAATATACAATATTATATGTATACATTTTTGTCCTCATATACGATGTAGAGTATCGTATATACACGTACGGGCATTCGTATGTATGGTATATTTGAGTCAGCGCGCGAACGCTCAACTACCTGTGAAACTGCAAAACAAAACTTTACAACTTTTCCGTAGAATATTCTAAACGAATGGAATTCAATTATTGTAACATATTTTTTCCAGCATGATTGATAGATTCCAGAACGTTGAAAATGTTGTAATGAGTGGAAAAGTGCTTAATATATATTTATATATACACGTATGTATGTATACATATGAGGGGATTAACAAAAGATTGATCAGTTGGTGACTTCAAATTTGTTTTTGTAAAATCTAAAAATAACAAATCCTTTGCAATTACTTTATTTGTCTTCCTTTCAAATTTCAGAACGATCAGCTATAATGGCGACGGGAAATCGCGAGATAGCTGAGGATAGGTCAGACGAAATTCCACCACCAACGCAAACAGAAATTATACTGATGATGTCACTGTAGCTCTGGTAAAGTCCAGAATTGACGAAGACTCACGATTGACGCAAGAAATCATTGCTAATGAATTGGGCTTAAATGTCATGGCTGTATCGCGAATATAAGATTAGGTAATCTTCTGGCCTACACGAAGAAATCTGCTCGATGGACGACACGAATTTTAAATAAATGGTCAGTCAAGCAACTAGTAAAGTTGTTACTGGTGACGAGTCTTGGTTCTATAAGTACGATCCAGAAACCAAACACAGTCCACGGTATGGAGCCCAACCGGAGCAAATCCAAATCTAAGCAACAAAAATCAGATGTCAGTTTACCTCACCCGATTTAAACTCGTAGCTGCTATTCCACTGGAAAAGGGTCAGAGGGTAACTGCAAAATAGTACACCGAAGAGTGCTTACCAAAAGTTTTTTACATCATGTGCTGAAATATCGAACAATTTTATTGCGATCTCTGGGATCGAAGAAATACGTCTAGCACCATATTCCCCGTATATAGCATCTTGTGATCTCTGGTTATTTCCAAAAAATAAAAAAATTTAAAACGAAAGGTATGTAATAGCAACGAGGAGATAATTAATGCGGTTAGTGCTTAGCTTGATAAGCTTAAAACTCAAGATTTTAAAGACTGTTTTCCGAAGTGGATCTACAGGCTTAAGAAATGCATTGAAATCCATGGCGATTATGTAGAGAAGATAAAAAGAACAAAGATTCCGAATAAATACAAAATTATATTTTTTGTTTTTTTTCTGGCCAACTTACCGAACTTCTGTTAAATCGATAAATTGAGTAATTGCTGAATCGCTCCTTTCTACTGTGAAACAAATGTAAAACCATTGTAGAAAAATATCTTTGAAATTTTATTGGAGTAAGGAGTAGAAGTAATTAAAACAATAAGTTAAGGAGAAGAAGGTGAGAAAAAAATCAAAGTGCACATTCCAATACATCCCTCTTCCTATCTGCGTGCTTAACACAAAGTAAACAAAACGTATGATGCATTTTCCATCAGCTGTTTGGAAATAATTGTTAATTTAGTAAATTCGAGTCCAAAAACTCATATTTTCAAGAGGCCGCTGGTACAAAATCCAAAGCGAGCACCAACCATCATTTCACGAGAGAGCTGTAAGAGCACACAAGCAATTAAGCACTACTCATAAAAATAAAAAAAAATAAAACAAAACATACAGTAAAAATTTCAAAATAAGTAAGCGAATGCCTTTAGTGTAATCTGAAGAACCCTTTAAAAAAGGAAAACATTAATAAACTCCAAATTAAATACATATTAGAACATAATAATAATAAACAATAAGTGCAAACGGAAATATAAACAAAAAGTTATCCAGTGAGTACAAAAACAAAAATGAGTGCGTCACGGTCAAACCCGCAGGATCGAAGGCTCTGAAATGATTTTTTTTCTTATTTCGAGCAAACAACGCCAACGCAAACAACGGCAAAAGAAAGCAACATGCAAGCAGAAGACTCTCAGCAGTACTCAGCTAGCGCTAAACAGATAGCGAAGTCGGCAGAAAAACAAGAGAAAAAAGGTAACAGCAAGCAAACACCCAGTAGGAAATCGTCCACCAATACAAATGAAAAGGAACAGGCAAGCGGTAAGCCCAATGAAATAAAAAAGAACACAAAAATACAGACGGGACTAGATCGATATATAAATGTCAAGAGGAAATCGAGTCGTATTAATAACACTAACAACAAAAAAGTGCAAATGAGTGGAACTATTGTAAAAATTCAAGAACCCTCCAATAGCAACCGACTTACTCTATTAAGTGAGAACAGCGCAAATGGTACTACCACAGTTGCAAATGCCAAACCACCGCCATTTTACTTGCGCGAACGTGTCTCAAGCACGTTAGTTAATAATATTACCAAAATAGTCGGAACTAATAACTTTCACGTTGTGCCTTTAAAAAAAGGTACCATCGATGAAACAAAAATCCAAACTTACAGTGAAAAAAGCTTCATGCAAATAGTAAGCTTTCTATCGTCGAGTAATAAAAATTATTAAAGAAAAACGAAACCCATCCCATATACAATTTAAGATATTTGCTACATCATAGGGTAACAGTAGAAGAGCCCCACAAGAGAAACGGCCCAGTGCAATGCACCAACTGCTAAGAATTCGGCCATACTAAATCCTACTGCACGTTGCGCAGTGTTTGCGTAGCATATGGGGACCTACATCCCACGTCTGAATGCACGTTAAAGAAAGATGATGCCACCGTCAAAAAATGTAGTAATTGTGGAGGTAATCACACTGCTAATTATAGGGGCTGCCCTGTATATAAAGGTCTAAAAGCTAGGTTGGAAAACAATATACAGACTCACCGAAGACAAAATACACCACAAATCCAATTTGTAGAAAAAGCTACGGATAAAACTGTGCCAAACGTGCAATATTTGAATCCAAATAAATTATCTTATGCGAATGTATAGAAGAACGATTCAGATAGTATTCCACAGAACCAATCTAATGGAGGTGTTGAATCGATGATTTTAAACCTTACGCAGTGCATGACACAGTTCATGTCAACTATGCAAAGTATGATCCAAGACTTGATTAAAGCCCAGAATAACATGCTACAAATCTTCATGCAAAAAAATGAGCGTGCTAAACATTTGTTTTTGGAATGCAAACGGTGTGAACCGACATAAATTAGAATTGGCACGAGTTTTATCAGAGTATGCTATAGACGTAATGCTATATAATAATATAGCATATAATAAATATAACTTTTATATACCTGGGTTCATATTCTACTCCACTAACCACCCTGATGGCTAAGCGCACGGCGGCACTGGAATACTTGTAAGAAACCGCCTTAAATACTGCGTCTTACAGCCTTACGCCACCAATTATCTACAAGCTACTACTGTAACTTTGAATAATTATGGCAAAGAGCTAAATCTCTCAGCCATTTATTGTCCTCCAAAATTTAAGATCACAGAAAATCAATTTAAGGAATTTTTGATAATCTTGGTGATAGATTTATATCAGGAGGAGACTACAATGCAAAGCACGTATACTGATGATCCCGTCTAATAACATTTTAGATTGTATTTCCCCAGGTCAACCAACATACTGGCCTACCGATCGGAAGAAAATACCTGACTTTGCTGTCTCAAGAAAAATCGATAGACAACTTGTATCAGCTGTGACGGTTGCTGAGTTGTCATCAGACCACTCACCAGTTCTAATAAAAATTTATGAGTGCCCAAAGATAGTTGCACAAGAATCAAGACTAACAAACAGAGAAACAAACTGGCTAAAATACAAAAAATATACTAGTAGTCATATTAACATCAACCCAATATTGAATTGTGAAAACGATATTGATGACTACATTAATGAGCTCAACAATGTCCTTGTTTCTGCGGCAACCATAGCAACTCCAAAAAGTAAAAAGCCTATTACGTGCCCAAAAAATCCTAACAAATATAGAAATAGAAAAATTAGTAAAGAATAAGCGCCGTTTGCGGAGAGAATGGCAAGAATATCGCTCCCCAGTCGCAAAGTTACGGTTGAAAGCAGCAGAGAGAAAGCTGAAAATACTCACTCTGAAAAGCACAAAAGAAATTTAAGCCTCCAATAGAAGTGAATATGCCAATCAGGGACCCAAATGGTAACTGGACCCGTAGTAACGAAGAAAAGGCAAATTGCTTTGCAAAGCATTTAAGTAATGTATTCCAGCCAAATGACCCAACTAATAATTTTATTTTGCCGGAAGTTGTCGTTAACGGCCAGGAAAATCAGGTGGCAATTAAAATATCAAGCCTAGAAGTGGTAAACGCGATACAGAAACTGAATCCAAAGAAATCTCCAGGCCACTACCCTATTACACCAAAAATGCTAATAGAGCTTCCAAGAGTTGCACAAGCATTGCTCTCTGAACTCTTTAATGTCATCCTAAAACTAAATTACTTTCCAAATACGTGGAAAAAGTCGCAGATATTAATGATAGCCAAACCAGGCAAAGATCATACACAGGCGTCTTCTTACAGACCAATAAGCCTACTACCCAGTCTTTCCCAATTATTTGAAAAATTTCTGCTATCAAAAATATCTCCTTTTCTCCACCGTAACAATGTGATACCAGATCACCAATTCGGCTTTCGTGAAAAGCATAGTTCTATTGAACAAGTTAACCGAATAACTAATGAAATCAGGAAGGCATTCGAGCTCAAGGAGTATTGCTGTGCAATCTTTCTTGGCGTAGCACAAGCGTTCAACAAAGTCTGGCATAAAGGTTTACTGTACAAAATACATAAAGCTCTGCCTGTTCAATTTTATATGATACTTAAGTCATATCTGACTAACAGACAATTTACAATTAAACAATCTGAATTTATCAGTGAGGAGTATACGGTAAAAGCTGGTGTTCCGCAGGGTAGCGTCCTTGGACCTATTTTATATATTATATACACTGCAGACATCCCAGTAAACCGAAAAGTGCAGACTACCTTTGCGGATGACACAGCTGTTTTATGCCGGGATAAATGCCCTAAAAGAGCAGCAAAAACGATTAGTAATCATTTACTCCTCATCGAAGAATGGCTAGAAAACTGGGGAATCAAAGTTAATGAACAAGAGTGTAAACACGTTACATTTACTCTATGGTATAACATTCCCCAAGTAAATGATGTTACATATCTCGATATACACTTAGATAGACGTCTCACTTGGAAGAGACACATAGAGGCAAAAATACTACACATGAAACTAAAAACAGCTAGTGTAAATTGGCTTTTAAATAAAAACTCCGGTCTAAAACTAGACTACAAAGTCCTTATTTACAACGCAGTGTTAAAACCAATTTGGATGTATGGTATTCAACTGTGGGGTACGACCTGTGCAACTAACATTGATAAAATACAGAGGTTCCAGTCCAAAATTTTAAGAGCACTAACGGGCGCACCATGGTACGTTCGTAACGTAAATATTCACAAAGACCTTGGTATTTTACTGGTTAAGCCTGAAATCGAAAGAAGCAGGACGAAGTACTTCACAAAGCTGAGAAATCATCCAAATCCGCTAGCTAATGCTTTATGCAACCCAACAAGAAATTCCCGCCTGCAGCAGAGATGTTCTCGCCGTCTAAGGAAAGCGCCGCAATTTGAAAAGGGCTCAGAGTTACATAACTCGAGCTATCATGTTTGTAATTTAGTCTTTAAGATTTGTACACTTACTGTTAGGATTATATTAAAGCAGATCCAGTAAATAAATAAATTGTGTATAAAAAAAAAATATTCTAAACAAACTTTGAATCGACTGATCAAATTCTTCTATTTCTATTTAAGTAAAAAGAATACAATCGAACATGTGCTGAAAACCGTTGCTCCATACATATACGAGTATAATTGGGGTTTTTGACTTCGGAAGCCTAACAATAAGTTATAAAATCTTAAACTAAATTAAAACATAAAGCCCATTAGTACGAATGGGCTGCTGGCTTGACGTTGCTCTTTAGAAGGCTGCTTTGTCTCTTCTCCGCAGGCGGGTTTGACTTGTTGCATGGGCCAAGGTGTTAGCCAAAGGGTTCGGATGGTTACGCAGTTTTGTTAAGTATTTTGTTGCTGCGATTGCAATTTCTTCCTTGATGGTAGGTATATTTAGATCTCTATGAATATTTTCATTACGCATGTACCATAGTGCGCCCGTTTTTCGATTGGAATGCTTGAATTATATCTATATTCGTCGTGCAAGCTGTGCCCCATAACTAGATTACATACATCCATATCGGTTTTATTGTTGCATTATATAAGAGGGCTTTGTTGCTCAGGCTAAGTCCAGACTTCTTGTTTAAAAGCCAGCGTAAACTGATAGATTTGAGTTTAAGCTGCAACTTTTTATCTTTCATGTAAAAGTTATGTGTTTGTACTTGTTTTCATTAACTTTTATGTGCCATTTTGCTAGACATACTTCAATTAGTTTAAGATGCTGCTGTAACACTTTTGTGGCTGTAATGGGGCATTTATGTCGACTTAGTATAGCAGTATCATCCGCGAATGTTGACGAAAAATTTAACTTAATTTTTTATTTATATTATTTTTCTACAACTTTTGGATTTTGGCCGTACCAGGATTTAAACACTGGTCTTCCGAATGGCAGGGCGCAATGCTAATCACTCGGCAGCCGCGGCCGCCTTATGTAGTGGTGAATTTAATGACGGTTAGTCAAGCTGTACAAGTCACTTACCTCTTCTGTCCGAGACTGAATTATAAGTTTTCGAGAGGAGAATATTTCTTCTGCACGTTTGCAAGGCGAATACAGAAGACTGTATTGGCATGGTTCAGAGAATAAAGAAATATCTGTTCTGCTATCTATATCATAAACGAGAACTCTCCAGCTTTGGAGAAAGACTGTGTGCTATTCTTGATTGGGTTATAGCCGGTTCTTAATATATTTATATTATTATTACTATTACAAAGCCGAATACTCGAATCTATCCCAGGCCCACTTCCTGAAAGAAACACTGTTATATAAATATGTATTTATAGTTATATACGGAGAAGGACCTCGATACATACACGATGTGTCCCAAAAATAACCGAACTTTATATTTAAATCATACAACATACAGCGCCATGTATTGAAAATTCGCAGCATTAAAAATATACATTCATTCTCTTTCAAACGCACCTGACTTGATGTAAGTCGGATGACAGATGTAAAAGTGACAGCCATTTCAATAAAACCAAAAGTGTGCTAATGGTTCCAAAAAAAAATGGAACAAAGAGCAAATATAAAATTTTGTGTCAAACTTGAAAAAAAAAAAAATTGAAATTGAAGTTTAAAAAATTAAAAAAAAAATTGAAAAAAATGAAGCAGCCGTAACCGAGGTACTGAAGAACATTTCTATAAATGACATAAAAAAATCTATGCATGCGCTGGTTGATCGTTCCAAACGTTGTGTTGAGTCAAATGGAACCTATTTTTAATAAATTATAACTTTCGAAGATAATATAATGTGTATTTTACTATTTTATATCCAAAAAGTTCGGTTATTTTTGGGACACATCGTGTATATGGAGTTTACGCAATTTACTATGTCGCCTCTGAACGGTTGTTGGAAGAAAAGGGGTTCCCAATTATACGGGCACAAAGCTATGACAGTCCCAAATTGTATGTACACCAAAGGAAAAATACAAATATTTCGAAAAAATCGGTTCCGGGTCTACTTCTCGGAAGAAAGAGTGGTACCCTTGTCCAATTAGGCAAAAAGTTACCTACATATGTGCCAAATTTCAGTGCTTTAGGCTTTGGGTTGATCCGTCAGTCATTCAGGACAGGAATAAAAGTTAACTGTAGCAATATAAGAAGACGCTAGCATTCAGTTTTTGTGCTAAGGGTTAAAGGCTTTATACAATATATGCCAGTCTATATTGTAAAGCTTCCAGACCTTAAAACTGACGGGATGGTTGCAGTATTTTGCGATATTTCCAATTTTTTTAATGATGTTGCTATCACTTTTTTAACAAGTGCCACCCACTCCAGGATACTTTGCGCTGTTTGATTGCTTGGGTTTAAAAAATGAGGTAGGTACATTGCTCTGGAAACAATTTTGTCCTAAATAGATTTTAACCAACGCTTTATCTTTTCAACTCTAAATTCTCCAACTTTCAAAATATGAAAACAACCTGAGATGACAAAAGCAAAAACATTTCAAATCGAAGGGTCAGAGGATGGCACCCTATTCAAATTCTAGATGTTGCAAAAGACGAACATGGCATTTCTTTTGATAAATGTTAGCATAATACTATTTTGCTATTTTTACTCAAAAAAAAAAAAAGAACTCAGTAATAAGCTTTATTTTCCTATTTTTAGCTTATTTTATAATGCTGTTGTGAACTGACTACCAAAATAAGAAATTAGCAACAAAATATTTCTTTTTGGGTTTTTTAAGTCTTTTATTTTGACGTTAAGCTGAAGTTATAAATAACTAATTAGCACGCAGTGACTAATTGGGTTGGGCAATTATCCACACCCTACCGTGACAATGACATCGGTATGTCCGCTACCGTATGTAGGTATGTAATCTATAGCTTAATCGGTATCCTTAACAATCTCAATGCAACATTCCAGCGCGCCATATTCATGCTTGAGACTCTTCGTTGTCGGTGGCCCAAAGGTTAGTTGCTTGCTAATGGTCCTGAATAGATTTTAACCCCCTCACGAGTCAGCATGTTGCCCCCATTCATTAAGTCGTCGTGAATGAGAAGCATCTCCTTAGTGTTACGAGCTGAAATGGCAAAAACAGAATACAGGGTAAATAGAGTAGAGTCAATGATAGTTAATATAGACCAGTAAGGAACGATTGGTTTCGGATGGAACCGACTATTGTAATTAAATTCTGTAAATATGAATGGGCTTTGGTGAAGTTAAAAAAATATTGTTCAACAAATTATGAGTACAAAGACTTTTTCCCCTCTTTCGTCAAAGAAGTTGCGAAAATAGTTCTGGAAGAAAAGGAAGTTATATAGCGATCGGCTATTGTCATTCGATTTTTGTCAATGATTACAGTTCCAGCCTAAAGTATTATCTGCTGAAAACATTGAGCTTCCGAAGAATTTGTTCAATTGTAATCCTGACGGCTTAAATTTTCTCTACAGGGCATACATAGTGGCATTTTTGGTTCGACGGCCCAAAAGAAGACCGTTATAATGTCCCAGAACTGAGTCAAATATCTGGAAACGATTTCTGATAAAAAAAACTTAACTGGAGGTAACATTTTAAAATTATGGGCATTACTAAGGTGCCAATGAGCATCCCCTTTAATAGAATATTGAGGCAATTAATTTGTTAACACAAAGTACAAATGCGTGAGCACATTTAAAGAGGCAATTAACAGACTATCATGGGAGGCACCTTTTAAGCCCAGGGTTTAGAAGAAAACGAATAGGCGGACGAATCCGGCCGCGCAAGAGCCGCCAGATTGCCCTAGAAGAACATTTAAGGTCCAACATTCGTCGTACCTTTTCAATTTCAATTCATTTTAGTTGCCCATAATAACATTTTTTTTATAAATCATTCTTAAATTTTAAAGGTGATCGTTTTATCCTAACATACTTTAGTATTTATATAGTAGTTTAAAATTTTATATACATATGTCTATTAGATTTGTATACTATATGTTTAACTTGCCTTGATTTTTGTGCCAATTGGCCTGAAATAATTAAAAAGAATATAAATTCGTTCTTGTGCACAAACACAAATTATTAAGGTTTATTCTTCTTTAGTTGTTTTTCACTTTTCTGGTTGTATGAATATTTATATATACATTTTTTTTATAAAATCGTTGTTTGTATCACAATCAAGTATTCAACAATTTATAGTAAAATATAAAAAATATATAACACACTTCAAACTTGTGCTAACAAAATTTAGAGAGCTGTCGCGATAAAGTATACCGTGTGCGCGCGTAGGTAGTTGGCTGACAAGTGATTTTTACATACCCTTCTTCGTCAGCTCGAACTACCGCGGCTAAACGATAGTTCGGCTAACGGAGTAGGGTATACACGGAAAGAAGGATAACCGCGTGAAAGGAGACATGGGAAAATAGGATACCGGAAGTTGGCGCGCACGGCATTTACAATTGTGTCTTATGTTGCGCGCTTAAACATCCTGCCCGCCCTGCAGGGATGTGCTGGCTAGCGCGTTCTGCAGCTTTTGGAGGGCGCGAATTGCTTCGCCTATAGCGCCCTTGGTGGTCCGATTTCGGAAAGCTTTGGTTTGCAGTCCGGTGGTCGTGCGCTTGATTGACCGCAACCTTTCACAGCTGCTTTTCTTTGTGTCCCGCTGGTTGGTGGCACGCTGCTGCGTGGCACGTTGTTGGGTGGCACGCTGATGGATGGCACGTGGCTGCGTGGATTTTTGACGAGTTGTGGCCGCTGTTGCGTCGCGTGCTGTTTTGTGGCACGTTGCGGTGTTGCGCGCTGCTGGGATACGCGCTGCTGTGGTACGCGCTGCTGTGGTACGCGCTTTTGTTGCCGCTTCTTCTTGATGGTTGCGGCGGGTGCTGGTGCTGGCTCGCTATGTTGCGGCTCTGATGGGTGCAGCATAGAGTGATGCGCCTTTTTGCATCGTCTGCACTTTCCTCGGGAGTCACACTCTTCCGTGACGTGGGTAAGCGCCAAGCAGTTGCTGCAATACCCTTGCGCGTTGGCCACCGCGATGCGCTGAGGAGGCCGCATTGCCAGGAAAGCGGCGCAATTGCGCAAGGCGTGGTACCGGTGACACAGCCGACACTGTAGGCAGTTTCCGGTGTCTGCCGTCGGCGCGAGGGGCACTGCACTACGCGTTGCCATTGGTGTCCTTCGTCTGGAAATGGAAAGAAACGGAACAATCGGTAGATTTTTATATGTCGTAAACAATTGTATTAAGAGGGGAATTTCTCTTTATTGCTGTGCTTCGAGCGAAGGTTGCTCATTTGGAATGAAGCACAGTTTTACTAAGGGCCGCGTGATAATCCCGGTTTGCGTGCGGAGGTCCACGACCCGGATGTGATTATCAGGCCCACGATGAACGTTTTGGATTCGTCCGAGACGCCACTCGGTCGGCGGTAGACCGTCGTCTCGGATTACGGCGCAGTCGCCAACTTGAGGCTCCTTCTGTGGAAATTTCCACTTGTACCTCTTTTGGAGATCTTTGAGGTACTCCTCTTTCCAGCGGCGACTGAATTGATGGTGAAGTGCTTTGACTTTCTCCCATCGGTTAATTAACGAGAGGGTCTCCGCATTTGGCTCGGGAATGGCTAATAGCGGAGCTCTCTGTGCTCCGATAAACGTTTTTCCATTATCGCTCATCATTGTGGCGGGATATCCTCGCCTGCCCACCAATCGGGCGAATGCTGCTCTAAATGCCTCAGTGGTAAGATCAGAGCATAACTCAAGATGTACTGCCTTCGTCGCGAAACAAACGAATACGGCAACGTACCCTTTGATGAGTGTAGTGGATCTTAAAACTGAGGCCTTTATTAAAAACGGTCCTGCGAAGTCCACTCCAGTTACAGAAAATGGTAGGGACATTGTGCACCGCTCAGGGGGTAGAGCGGCCATTAGCTGGGAGCGCGTTTGTTGCTTGTATAGAGTGCAAGCTTTGCATTGAAAAATGCACCTTTTTATTAAAGGCTTTAGCTTCGGTATGAAGTATTCTTGTCTGACCATTTGAAGCATGAGGCGCGTTTCTGCATGGAGAAGCAATGCGTGTAAGAAATTCAAATGTAATTGACAGAATCTTGAAGCATTTGGGATGATGATTGGGTGCCGCTCATTATAGCTGAGTGTGGCATGCGCTAGTCTGCCATTGACGCGGAGAAGTCCGTTTTTATCCAGAAATGGATTCAGGTTGAGGAGTGAACTTTTTTTGTCAATTGGCTTTTTGTTTTGTAACGCATCTTTTTCACCAGGAAAATAGCGGGATTGCGATACTTCGATTAGACTGCGAATTGGCATTCAGCATGAGTCAGATGTGGCATGGTAGTTGTTGGTTGCATTCTTGATTTATTCCGGACATTATTCACGAAACGGAACAAGTACGCAGTCACGCGAATTGCTCGAGGGAGTGAAGAGAATCGATCAAGAAAATCGAGTTCTTCTTCGAGTGCATAAGAAGCCTCAATTTTCCGCTTTTCTGGCGGAGAGGTGCTGCGTGCCTTTGAATTAGGCCAAGAGTCGATGTGGTGTATGAGCCACTTTGGTCCGTGCCACCAGAGAGAATTGGTGGCTAAGTCTTGGGGTTTGCAACCACGTGTGCCGAGATCAGCGGGGTTATCTCCGCTTGTTACATGACGCCATACTCCGCTTGGGATATATTCCCGAATTTGGGAGGTGCGATTAGACACGTATGTCTTCCATGTGCACGGTGGTTCCTCGAGCCATGCCAGTACTATTTCAGAGTCTGACCCTAAAAATGTGTTGCACGCTTCTAGGCCTAGCTGGTTTTGGACGGTTGCAGTCAGTTTTGCCAACAGTACTGCTCCGCACAGCTCTAAGCGAGGAAGACTTATCGTTTTCAAAGGTGCAACTTTGCTTTTTGCAACCAGAAGGGTGGATGTTGCATGAGTATTCGCTTCTGTGCGTACATATATGGTTGCATAGAAGGCTTTTTCCGAGGCGTCGCAGAACCCATGGATTTGGGTATTCTGCCCCGGAGTAAAATTAAGCCATCGAGGAATTTCGATGTCGGAAATGGCTGGCAAGTTTTGAGTAAACTGTTGCCATTTTACCATTGAAGTGGGTTTTGCGCATTCATCCCAATCAATGCCATCGAGCCAAAGTTCTTGAAGTAGAATCTTTGCCCGTATCATAACTGGCGATAGCCACTATACAATGACTTAATATTAGTTTATATAAAGGGCTAAAAGGAAATTTATTTGTCTAGTCTTAAGAATAAGTGAAACTTATATAAGTATTTTTTATTTAGTAATGTGTGCTTATTTTAGCTAATTTGGCCGGTTATTTAAATATTGCTCGGTATTGTATACAAGGCTTTGTTGATTAATGTTATATGTATTGTAACGTCTGTGAGGGTATAGAAGTTTGTTACTCTCGTATATAATATTATTTTCCATCAATATTTTTATATACAATGGCGATAGATACTTTTCTGAGAGTGGTGGCATTACTTCATTTTGTTTCGATAGGTAGTTTTTTATTTTCTACATCGTACCTTTGACTTACAAAGAAAAACGAGATATTATTTAACTGAGCGCAGAGTATGAACAGAATTGGATGGAACTCTGGAGAACTGCCTATACGAGTGTCTGACCTTCAGTTGACTGAGGCGTCATAAATGAAATAAAACAATTTATCAAATCGAGCGAATTATACGAGAACACATAGTTGGGTCAAGCCGGGGAGCACATTCAAGATATTCTACTGCTTAAGTGTGTCCACCATCAATCCTTAACCACTATTTTCAATCATGTTGTAAAATTACAAGATGATTAAAGTGAATATAACTCTAAACATCGTGCATCCGGGTATAAAAATCTATTTAGTTAGGGGAAAGTGAGATAGTAGAATACACACATTCATAAATGTATATGTATTTGAATCTTTAACTTATTTAAAGCAACTTTCTGTGTACATACACGAAGATAGTATACCTATATAATCGAGTACATTTTCATCCAAGTAATACTCTTGGCAGCCAGCTATTCAATTTTAATTATGCACATCTCTCATGCAATATTCGAACTTATACTCGTATGTATGTATGCACGAGTACATATGTATATATATATGAAAAATCGAAATTGTGACGCAGCATGGAAGCTTGGCTGGTCTGGTGAATGTGGGTTGAGCTTTCTGTATGATAAAAAAATTCGTTTTGCAGTGAACGTGAAGTGATTGTTGCACTTACAAGTACATATATACATACATGCATATGTAGAATATACCCCCGTAATGAAGTGCTATCAAAATTATATGAATGTTATTTCTTTATAAACACTACATTGTTGCAATATAAAGCCGAACAGCTTCACTAAGACAAAGGATAATATTTACAATTATAAATTTGTTACTTTTAGCACTTTGACGGCATCGCGGTAAACATTATATTCATGTTATTATTCGAATATATTTATGCACATACATATGTATATAGGTATATATGAGCTGCATTATTTTTCAGTTGGAAATAGATAATTCATTCATTCCTGCTCTACAAAGGCAACATAATCTTTGATGACTTCAATTCTAACTAATTTAAATTATATACGTATGTACCATATACATATATAAAAAACAATAAATGATCTAATTGGCGAACTATAACTTCTTAATCGATTTTTGACCGAGTTTCTCCTCCGAATTGTGGTACGAGCATAAAAGTTTTCTTACAAACGAAGAGACCTGTACTTTTAAGTCACCTCCGGATTTTTATGAAAACCTTTCCATTTGATGCTCTCTACCGAAGCATTCCAGCAGATAGTACTTGCACAGTACATCATTAAGCTTCTAAACGCATAGCATAGATACTTCGGCGTTCAGGTGATATCCCGGTGACATCAGGTGGTTTCCTGTCACGGTCCTAAGGGCAGTTTTTCTGCAAGCTTGTAGCTTCTTCACCTGCGTCTTGCTAGTTCCCGGCGTCCAAATCGAAGGGTCGGGACCGGCCGGCCAATTACCTTGTATGTAACCAGCAACATTTCTTTGTCTTTTCCTCAGATGCTGTCGGCTAACGCTTCTATTGAAGTCGTATAAGACTTCTAGTAATTTAGTATTGTTAATTGTCGGAATTTTCGGGCCATCGACTTTCACATCGAAGATGTGGGAAAGGTGGTCAATATCATGGCCAGACACCAATATTGGGCAATTATCGACCGGGAAAGATCTCCCTTGATTGTTGTGGTTTTCGCGTGAAGAACCATTTCTAAGTAAAAACCAATAGGAAATCACAGAAAAAAAAATCGCGTCTCTATTTTAAGTGCTTTTTGTATATCGGCATCTTTATCTATAAAAACATGGCAGACAATGGTTAGCGTTGCGGTCGCCCCTCGGTAGGATATGTCAACCCCTCTGAGTGTATTTCTGACATGAGATAAATGCTCCTCATAAAAAACCATCAGCCGTTCGGAGGCGGCTTAGTATAAACTGTAGGTCCCTCCATTTGTTAGAAATACATGAATAGGCAAAACCACAAATTGGAGGAGGAGCTCGGCCAAAAATCGATTCAGCGAGTGTAAATCGCTAATTACACGTATATATATATATATATATATTATTTTTGTAAATCAATGTGATCTTCTATGGATGAAAGATCACTAATTTCTTCCCGAGTTGATACCTAAAATTTTATATCTAAGATAATAATTATCACAAAATAACGGAATTCTAACCATAAGTACATATCATCAAAATTATCAAAACAAAAATGTTAACTTCATTTTACTGGGGATTTTCCGCTCCTACTGTCGAGAGTGCATCTTAACCACCTTTGAATAAGAGACCATTGGCGGAGACCATAGTCAATGCAGCAACATTAATTCTAGAATTTCAGCCAAAGCGAGTGTGACGCAGTACACGACCAATATTCTAAAAGCAAAAACTTTACCAATCTCTTTATAATTCATGCGGTATTTTGGGAATTTATGCAAACGCGCCAAATCCCTTATGAATGAGAAAACAAAGTGCTAACATTGTGGCTTGATTAAGCAATCTGCTCCAATCCAACAGACAAGTTCTATAATTTTGCGGAATCTAAAGACAACCGTGACAATAGTGGCTTCGCAAACCGTAGCGCTTCTCCTCAGACAAGTCCTTTGCGTTCGCTTGTAAAGTAAATTCCTCTCTGCTCAACAATAAATCAGCCAAATAGGTAGTTAACTGTATTGGCACGTTGCTCCGGAGTGAGTGCCTGCATCTGTCGCCTACAACGCGCGCAGCAAAAGCCAAATGCACCACGGTAAGAGTGAGTAATAATATTCTTTGTGTAGAATCCAAATAAAGCAGAGAAAGTGTTAAACCAATTGAAGCTGCCAAACGGTGTCGTAAATCTTAAAAATATATACATATGCACATTCCTATACGAGTATACGAATGTGGAACAACTGAGCTGCACTATTATACTTCGATATGTAAACTAGTATTATAAAAATCACCGTAGAGTAAAACATAGGAGGAAATACAAACATAAATGCCCTTGCTCACTTAGTATACACATGTAAGCGTACGAACATTAATTTGATACTCATCTTCATATTGAAATAAATTGTTGTAAAAATGGCGAGCGAAACTGCGACGGCACAACATTTACAATGAAACAAAAGAACACAACCAGAATTTTCTTTTATTAAAATGGCGCTTACATTTCGACAAATATGGAGTACAAATATTTTTCACGGTTTTCTGTTCACGTCAGAAATAAACTGGATGAATTGGATTTGCGTGCAACTAATTCTACAGATTTGTTTTCACATATTTACAAAGAAAATGTGCAGGATTGAGGTTGAAATGAATGTATGCAACTCACATCCTTTCATTCGAACTTGACTAAATTTGCACATATTCTTTGCACTAACTGACCTTCAAATATTATAAATAGTTCTTTCGTAAATGAACAAACGGGTATTTGTTGCTGTATAAGTAGAAATTTCTAAATTTAAATCTAATTGACATCACTAAAATATCTCAGATGCACAGAACAATAATATCGCGGGTTATGAAAATAGCCTATTAAGAAGTTTCGAGGACGGTATTTGAGGTCCCAGAGTTTCCGAAATTGGGGAAAAAATCAATAATGTGTACCACCTACATTGAGCAGCAATAAATCAATCACAGAATCAAAATATATGTATGTAGTGCTGGATGTAGAGTGACGAACAAACAGACAGATGATAAAACTAAACTTAGTGAAAGACGAAAGTAAAAGAACGACCACAAGGGACGCCTAATTTAAAAAACGGACAGCTAGACACTTGATTTCGTGCGGCAGTGAAGTAAAGACCACAATAAAAGTTAGTTAGTTAGCTTTAATTCAGAATACCTAAGGATAACCTAAAGACAACCAAAACATGTGTTTAAAAGTAATTATTATTGGGGGCTTGGTCTGGATTTTCACCCAACGAGCGCGCATAATTCTGAGAAGCCATAAGCAGTGCAGATACGAAGAGTCTATTTATTGTGGCAATCAAAATTCTGGTCGATGATGAGTTTTCGCAAGAAGTAACAAAATAAGAAAGGAGCATCAAAGAGGCAACAAGCAAAAACGCGAGATTCGAAATACAAAGTCAAGTATAGTCAAAGCGGCAACGTCAGTGCAGAAGCATTTATCAGTTAAAAGTTGATAGGTGAAACTTCATCTTGAAATTGGCGATATTTCATTAAAATTCAAAATTTCGAGACCTGAGAACTGTTCTTAACCAAAGTAGCATAATAAGACACCAAGAAGCAGCGACGCCAGCAACTAAAGAAGCGAAAATTGAAGAATTGGTACAACAATCAATCAAACACCGAGAAGCAGCGACACCACCTTCTACTACAATTGCAAAAATCGGACAGTAATCATCAGTAATGCTGCAACTACCCATCTTACATACCTTCCGTCCATAGCGACATATCTTATGAGAGCGACATGTAAATAAAAAGTTTTCACCGCTTGGCGGTGCCGTTGTCCCGCAGAAACCAGCGGCGATTTGAATTTTTCCGTAAAACCGCCTCAGCTCATTTCTCGCTGTTATAAAGGGTGGTTAAATTTTCAAGGGCCGATGTTGATTTTGAATAAAACACAAACTATTTAAGAAATTATTGAAATTTTATTTTATTATGATATATTGGTATTACTCAATTATGTATATAACAAAATATCGGCCAAATGAGCGCCGCGACCTCGGCGGCACACCTCCATACGATGGTCCATATTTTTGATGACGCTGAGGCATAATGGAGTTTCTATGCCGTTAATGTGCCGAATTATCTCATCCTTTAGCTCTTGAATTGTTGCTGGCTTATCGACGTACACCTTTTCTTTCAAATAACCCCAGAGAAAAAAGTCCAACGGTGTCAAATCACATGATCTTGGGGGCCAATTGACATCGCCATTACGTGAGATAACACGGCCATTGAATTTGTTGCGCAAAAGAGCCATTGTTTCGTTAGCTGTGTGGCAAGTGGCACCGTCCTGCTGAAACCACATATCGTCCACATAAACCGCACCAAACCGTCACTCTTTGTGGGTGCATTGGTTTTTCGACAATCACTCTTGGATTCTCATTCGCCCAAATGCGGCAATTCTGTTTATTGACGAATCCACTGAGGTGAAAATGTGCCTCATCACTGAAGATGATTTTCCTCGAAAATTTTCATAATAAGTCTGGATAACTTTAACACGTTGTTGGATTGTGTATCTCTCCATGGTTCAAATTGAGTAAGTCTGAAATAGAGAAATGTCAAATTAAATTCGGAAAAAAGCTTGGCGTTTAGGTGTGGTTCATATTCAACATCGGCCCTTACAATTTAACCACCCTTTACAAGGTTGCCATTATTGACTTTTTTAAACTAATATTAAATAAACTAAGGTAATGTGTAGTTTTTCAAAAGAAAAGAAAACTGAATTCGTAATTAATTATTGATCGTGGCGGTTATATTTGAATATATAAGTTATGAAATTCGTTGACGAAAATTATAAATTTGTTTAAAAGTATGCAATCACACTGGCAATCACATTTCGCCGGTGTCAGCAACGTCGATAACTCGTGTACCTATACATATCGCTCATCCAGTCGGGTGTTATGGACAGAAGGTACGTAAGAAAAACAAAAAAATATGGGTAATTGCAGCATAAGCAGCCTAAGCGCCGAGAGAAAGCAGAAGAATAAAACGCCGACAACAGCCAAGAAGCGTGAGGAGATAAACATAAACGAGGAAGAAGATGCTTAAGAATAGGCGTAAGCAACCCAAATTTCGAGAATACTTGTACGGTCTTTATAGCGCTTGCGCAAACTTGATTAAAACAATAGGAAGCTTTGATACGATGATGTACGTAGATTGGTTAATATTGAATGTCACATTTCATGTTGTTAAGGAACAATTTGCGGCTATGATAAGGACGTTGATATTGTTTTAACACAGGAAGCAGTCCAGTTTAGAGATTAAGAGTGTTGTCGACGAGTAGGAAATTCTGAATAATCTGTTAAGTTGGAAATCGTTTTAGCAGATGAAGTATCTGTTTTTCATAGACCGAGGCGCACGTCTTTCGCTGATCGTTGCTTTGTCGATCAACAAACTGAAGATTGGTTAAAAGAAAGGATAATACAACAAAATAGTTCAAACTATGCGTCACCGGTGGTAGAATTATAGTCCCGAAGAAAGATGGCAGTAGAGGATACTGAAAGAGGTCTTAGAGTTTAGTGCTACATACGGATTGAAGATAAAGTGGAAGAAATGGCAGTTTTTAAAGAGGAAAGTGGAATTTCTGGGGTATATTATATTTAGAAAATGGAATATTCCAAATTTCAGATGAAAAGACAGTAGCAGTGAAGAACTTTTCACCCTTTATCAGATATGTTGAGAAAGGACGAAATATTCACATTAGGCGGGACACAAGTTGCAACTTTTTTGCAAGCTCCGGTTTTACGACTTTTTGCACAGAATTCGGTTACTGAGGTTCATACCGATGTCAGTAAGCACGGATATGGAGCCATTCCGCTACGAAAGGATCCAGATGATCAACAACTATATCAACGACAATTCATGAGTAGGAAAACTAAACCTGTTGATGAGAATTATCTAGCATATGAGTTGGAGGTATTAGTGATTATCCATGCATTAAAGAAGTGGAGGATATATTTGTTAGGGCTAAAGTTTAAGATAGTGACGGACTGTAATGCATTTACAATGACACCCAGAAAAGATGATGTACCACCAAAAATTGCAAGGTGGGCGTTATTTTTACAAGATTTCAATTACGAAATTGAGCACCGGGCGGGGACAAGAATGTCACACGTTGACGCGCTGAGTAGGGTATATTGTTTAATACTAGAAGTTTCATTAAAGTATCGGCTTAAACAAGCACAGCTCAGCGACGAGCGGACAAGGGCCATTCGAAAAATATTAGAGAAAGACGAATACGAGAACTGGTACATAAAATACTATATTCTTTTTAAAAAAAAAAGATAAGGAGTTGATAGTGGGGTCAATGGTTATGGAGGACGAAGCCATAAAGATGGCAAGGGTATTTCTCGTCAAAGAAAATGCAATATATGTTAGAGAAAAATTTCTTTATAACACATTTGAATGTTAAAATCAGTAAAATAGCACGAAGTTCTATTGAATGTATAGTGAATGAAGTAAAGAGTGGAAAGAAAGAAGGGTTACTAAATCCAATAGACAAGGAAGACAAACCATTAGGTATCATATGGACCAGAAACACCAGCAAACTGGTATAAACATATAGATCGTGTCCACCAATTCCTCCATGGATAGAAAAAGTAGGTGATCATTAGGGGCCGGGAAAAACTTCCACTATTGCGGAATATTTAAAAAAATGGGCCAGCTCATTCGAGGGCGAAGGAAACCAGGATGTAGAGTGACGAACAGAAAGACAGATGACAAGACTAAACTTAACGAAAGACGAAAGTAAAAGAACGACAATAAGGGACGCTTAATTTAAAAAACGAACAGCTAGACACTTGATTTCGGGCGGCAGTGAAGTAAAGACCGCAATAAAAGTTAGTTAGTTAGCTTTAATTCAGAATACCAAATTTGCTTAAGTTTTAAAAATGTTTTAAAATTGTTCAATAAAATCTTTTAAAATATAAAATAAAAACCTAAAGAAAACCAAAACGTGTGTTTAGAAGTGATTATTCCTACATATGTATGTTAAAGCTTTCCAAACTTAATTACCACAAAAACTATTTTAGTCACATTGTTACACGAGAAATCATTATATATGATGTTTAGCTAATGTTTGGGACTCCCTCAATGTTTCTTCAATTCAATCATCGTTTCAAATATTGTTTGAGAAATAATCTGATGGGAATTGTGAAGATAACATTTCTCTATCCTAGCTACCCTCACAAATTTCCATGCAGGCATCCAATATTCAACTCATTGCAACGCTCTTTCGGAGGTAGAACTCTTACATGAAATTGATCTCTCTGAGATCGGCGTTGTCCTGATGGAACACAATTCGGCCTCTGTTGATCAAAGATGGCCTCTTCTGGATGAGTGCTGCCTTCAAGCGGTCCAGTTGTTGGCAGTAGAGGACCGAGTTGAGCGTTTGGCCATAGGGAAGCAGCTTGTAGCAGATGATTCCTTGTGCTACACGTTGGTTTACAGTAACGGGCTCATAATCTAAATTAATTTTTTCAGCCGCTTGGGCTGCTCTTTCGCCTTGATCGAAAAAAAATTGTAAAATATAGCGAATTTTCTCTTGCTGGTGTCCATCTTTGTCGAGCGCTCACAACGTACTGAGTCAATCAATCGAAGAACTGTCAAGGACAAACTAATATATTTTGTGTACCGGCCTTGGTGGTCGATTGGTTAGCATTGCGTACTGCCATTCGGAAGGCTCGGGTTCAAATGCTGGTTATAGGAAATTAATTTTAATAAAAGATTAAGTTAAATTTTCTAATTGCGATCTCCCCTCGGCAAGGAATGTCTATCCCTCCGAGTGTATTTCTAACATGAAATAAAGCTCCTCATAACAAACCATCACCCGTTCGGAGGTGGCTTAGTATAAGCTGTAGGTCGCTCCATTTGTTCGAAAAACATCAAAACGGAAAACCATAAATTGCAGGAGGAGCTAGGCCGAAAAATCGCTTTAGCGGTTACGAAGCGCCAATTATATATTATGTACATATATACGAGTAGTACTTGTGTAATATATTGGTCAGTTTAAAATAAAATAAGACCGTGCCATTACTTGCTAGCCTACCTACATAGAAGGGAAAAGGGTGTCAAATTCCGATTGCGGATAAAAATGTATTTTTTATTAATATTTTAGGATAAGCCTTCACTTTATATGTTATATTCATATATACCCTGCAAGGAAAAGCAATATATGTAGTATCCAAAAATACTAGTTAATTATTAAGATTTTGATAAAGAAATCATACCAGTTGGTTATTTGTATAGCAGTTGACCAGTATCGGAAATAATAATAATTTCCACCCTCGAGTGTTGCCGTTATATCTAGCGCGCCAGAGCTGAGTTCTTTTCCCACTTAAGCTCTGTCGTAGAGCGCAAAACGACCTTCATCGCTACATATTCACGATAGCTGAGTGGTTAGAGGTTATCACTGCAGCATGTGAGGTTATTGGTTCGGATCTCGCTCCAAGCAAACCCATTTTTATTTTAAATTTTTTGCTTACTAGTATTTTCCCTACATGTTACATATGTAAATACCCACACTTACATATGTACATATGTATGTATACCATATGTGTGAAATTATTTGTGGATAATTCACAAATAATGTTTGGCACAGATTCAATTTTACTCTTGGCAGTCGCATTTACCATACAGTTAAAGTAAGCAGTTTTCAGCGACGGTATGGCGAATAATTTATTCCTTTCAATAAGCGAATATCCACAATCGTAATTTATGGATGCTAGCGGCTACGGAAATATCTAGCAAATGTGTAATATAAGTGTGAGTTGAAAAAAGTATCCACACAGATGTAGAGTTGCTACGGAAATAAGAAATATTATAAGCAGTATATACATATATATATGTATATAGTATAACATGTGTGCAACATCCCGGCATTAATTGCGGAAAAGGATTTCGATATATAGTTAGCCGCTAGTTCTAATCTAGAGATATTATTAACAGGTTGGGTTAATATTTTATGCCATAAATTAGGTATATATAGCATCGCTCTCTGCTTAACTGAACTAAATACATATTTTGTATCTACATAAGATGTTTTTACATTCAAATTAAAAAGGGTTTTTATAGGATATGTTTTCAATAGGAGCTGCCTTTACACCGCTATGCCTGAATTTGGTATCACCGCAAAACTTATACGACTATGTAAATTGACGTTACGTAAAACTAAAACCTCCGTCAGAATCGGGAAGGACCTCTCCGAGTCGTTCGTTACAAAACAAGGCTTAAGACAGGGTGATTCCTCATCGTATGACTTTTTTAACTTATTGCGGGAGAAAATAATACTGCTGGTTAGTTACCAGGTGTGTTAGTTGAAATTTTTTTTCGATAAAGAAAACACTTAATTTTCAAAGGAATCTCAAAATTTTTTTATTCAAAGTATTGACCATTGGTTTCTACACATTTCGCCCATCTCTCAGGCAAATTACCATACCATTCTAAAAAAACTTTTTCTCTTTCGAGGCAAACCATTCGACGAGCCATTTTTCGACTTCTTCAAGATTAGCGAAGCACTGCTCTGCAAGGGTTTGTCCCATCGATGCGAAAAGGTGATAGTCGGACGGGGCGAGGTCTGGAGAGTACGGCGGGTGGTATACTATTTCCCAATTAAGTGTTTTTAATGTGTCTTTCACCAGTTTAGCGGTGTTAGACGGTGCGTTGTCATGTTGCAAGGTAGCTTTGCCATGCCTTCGGGCCCATTCCGACCGTTTTTCGATCAACGCATTATTCAAATTGATCATTTGTTGTCGGTAGCGATCCGTGTTCACCATTTCACCAGGTTTTAACAACTCGTAGTTCACCACACCACACTGGTCCCACCAAACACACAGCATTGTTTTACGGCCAAAGCGTTTCGGGCTCTCAAAATAATTCCACTTTTCGTCCCCATGACAATTCGATGCAAAAAAGATTTCCTTTCGAATCGTTGAAGCAGCATTTCACAAACGGTTTTTCGATTTTCCATTTGTCTATCGTTCAGCTGGTGTGGAACCCGTTTTCCATACTTCTTGATCTTTCCCATGGCTTTTCTGCCAATTTTTGTTGCGATTGGGTTGGATCAACATGCAATTCCTCGTCTTCGAACTTTTACGCTGCAACAGGATGTTCCCTGTCTGTCAAATCGAAATCTCCACTTTTAAATTGACGAAACCATGTCTCACATGTTCTAATCACTGGATCATGTTCACCATAAGTTTCTACCACCAACCAGTGAGCTTCAGCTGCTTTTTTCTTTTGATGAAATAAGAAAAGCAACGAATGCCGCAATTGCGATTTACTTGGAACGAAACTCGACATATTCACTGAGGTAAACAAATACGACGCTATTATTTTGGCGGAATGTGACTTACGTATTTTTATAGGTTAATATCAATAGAAAAAAATTACATACATGCCAAATCATAGAAATTTATACATACCTATTGCTACTACTTTACTACTAGTAAAACTGGCAACCTTCAACAAACACACCTGGTATAAGAGTGTGCAGATGATGGCGTACGCCGATGACATTGACATTATTGGCCTCAACAACCGCGCCGTGAGTTTTGTTTTCTCCAGACGGGATAAAGAAGTGAAGGATATGAGTCTGGTAGTGCATGAGGATGAAATATTTCTTGTCATCAAACAAACAGTCATGGTATTCGTGACGCGTCTCTCACGTCACTGCCGTAGATAATTTCGTCTATCTTGGAACCAGCATTAACACCAACAACAATGTCAGCCTCGAAATCTGATGAGTTGACGTTAAGAGTTTTCGAGAGAAAGATGGACCGATGAGCTGTATGTGATATACGGCGGCAATGACATAGTTCAGCGAATCAAGAAACAGCGGCTGCGCCTACTAGGTCAAGTTTTCGATGCAATGCCCGCCGATGGAAGCAGGAATACCTTCAATTTGTTAGAAAGACCCGGTAGAGAAGGACCTGTCTCTTTGGTATCTCCAAACCGCGTAGACCCCAGTAAAGTAAGTAAGTAAGGTGTCTCACTACCTTCCATGCCCTAGAGGCCTTGCATCCATTAAATTAGTACTTGAATCGCTTCTTTACATAATACGACCACAGCTGACTTCGTGACGTATGAAATTAAGGCCTTGATGGCCGCTTGACTTTCCACATAGATGTATATTCTTTTCGTTTGAAAGCCGGCACATTACAAAAATTTCGGCTTGGAAGATACTGCAACAGCTTGGAAGTTTTTACGACTAACTTTTCTCAAGCTGTCTGTAGTAAACTGAACCATCTGTGAAAACGTGAAGAAAAATTCAAGTGTATTTCTCACATGAAATAAAAGGCATCCCGCTTATAAGTACCAAAAAATTTGTCATCTTCTTGCTTAATTACACACAAAAAATCACGATATAAGCATTGTGGCACGCACTTTATTATTCAATTGTCATCGAATTTGTGTTACATTTGTTCTAGTGCACACATCCTTGTTTTATTTGTAAAGTTAAAATCTATTTGTTTAGGTAAAAAATGAGCAAGAGAACAACATTAAATTATCGCCAAAAAAGCAAGTGCTTTCCGAATTGCAAAGCACAAGTCTGTCTAACGAGCTCGCACTCGTATACGAATACATGTGGTATAAAAACCTATATTGAACCAAATGAATGAACTTAGATTCAGTACATATCGGCACCTCTAAACTGTACTATGCTGAGTTGACTTAGTTTTATGTTTATGTTTTACATTTAACACGCTGACTTATGTGGTGTGAAAAAATCGTATCAAAAATTATAAAAAATATGTACTTAGCTCAGAGCTTAGAGCTTTTCCAGTTTTCAGTTTTCAGACTTGTTTTGGCTTAATGTGGACTTCGGACATAAACCACTTTCGTCAGCGTTGAATATATCTTTAGTGCTGTAGCTCTTTATTAATTCAGGCAGTATAGTTAAGATATTTTGGAAGTATCGATTTATGGAAATGTTATATTTTTTGATTTCAGTGCACTTGAATTTCTTTGCACATTCACATATGTGCATATTTATTTAAACTACACGTATATTAAATCTGACTGTGTTCCTTACATATTTATTTTAAATAAATGAAGTCTCAATATGTTCCTTTATTAAATATAGATCTACTAGTTAAAAGTAGCAATGGTTTGTTTGGCTTAGTTAGATGCCCCGGTAAAGCATATAACCGGGATTTCCATACAAGGACTCTGCGCTAATAAACAGTTTGCAAAACTTCCCGAGGCGGTCAGTTGAATAATTTAATGTTTCACATATAATGTTAATATTGAAACTTTATAATAAAAAAGGAGTTTCGAGAAAAAATCTTATCTTAGATGTATTTTATTTACGGTTATTTTATAAGTCGTACAATGGATTTATATGTATATATACCAGAATATGTGCAAACGATAATCGTAAAGTACCCTGCAAGACGGGTAATACGAGTAGTTACTTATGGAGTATCGATTACCTTTCACTTACACGTATGCAATTGGCAGCAGATACATTACTTTTGGTCTTCCGTTGGGAACTTTTTACTCATCTCTGCTCTTCGTTGCATGTTGATGTGATTATCTATTCACTCAATTTCATTTCTTTACGACATATAGAAAATATATTTTTCTACTCTAATTGTATAATTGATTTGACAAAATATCTGTTATTATTTGGTTAACAGCGCGTTTACATCCGCTATAGCATTGGTATGTATTACCCATTTTTTACATAAAATTAAATGACTCGCTATTTTTGTCGTTATCTTTCGGTTACCTAAAATTAATTGATTGGTTATTTTGTATCATACGAAAGGTTAGTATTTCAGGTACCAATCGATTACCACCTGCGCATTGTTTACTTTCCGGTTTCCTTTAAAAAGAAAGCAGATATTTTAATACATCTCATTTTTTATTTATTTAAAATATATTTTAAAATTTCCAAATACGTTCCTACATACATACATACACGTACATATACAATAATAAATTATTTCGCATTTACTTATGTCTTTTCACATTTATTTCAGATATTTGTTTCAAATAAAGCAATTACATACATATATAAAAAATATATATTGATATGAATCAGCTGAAAAAATAAACTTATTAAAAATGCATGTTCACAACGCTCACTCTTACATATGTTTGGTATATTTCCATAGCATAACGTGTTGCTCCTTTTCATTTTTGCCACATATACTCTGTGTAGGAACCTACTTTAACAGTTACAATTATCAACATTTCAATTTTTATGTTACTGAATTTTCAACTTCAAATATTTTCATTTTATGAATTATTATAATTTTCATTTTTAAACATTAAACTTCTTGTGAAATAAATTTTATTTAAAAAAATAAAATATGAAATTTCTTAATTAAATATATATGTATATAAATATATTGATACTAACATCTATATAATTGGCAATCCTGTGAACTAAAACTTTTTTAAATAAATTTTTAAAAATATACATATATACATATGTATAGGTATACGTGTTTGTGTATTAACAAAAATTTGCAGAACTGAATTTAAAAGTGTGTGTTTTTCAAAATTTGTGTGTGGAATCCTTTAAATAACGTCTATCATATACAAAAAAAGAATCAAAGAATAATCGATCATGCTCATTTTCAATCGATATTATCACTATTTTTACTGTAGATGTGTTATCAGCGCAATTTGATTACTAAATTTTCTGTTTTTCTTTTTGCGGAAAGAAACAAAAAAAAGCAATTTTATAAAAGGAAATTCAACTTCGATCCTGCTGTGATTCATTCATTGAAATTGAATCGAACAACTGAATTTTTAAAGACTAAAAGTATAAACCACCGTTTCAATCAACATCAATATCAGCAATTTTCACATCAATAAAAATCATAGCAAGTTATTTATTCGAAAAATGTACATGTATACCAGTATATATATTATATTAAGATATGTAGCTTTATTAAACTATTTAATTTCATTTTATATATCATTTCAAATTTAAATTTCATTTTTATTTATATATTTGTAAACTCCTAACTTGCATAGATCACCCATACGCACACGTAATTTTGCAACAACAGAAACACAAAATGAAATCGCGAACTTTAATACAGATTTAAATACAACACAGAATTTAACACAAGACATTCATACACATAATTTAACACATCTTGAAGATAATTTTATACCGAATTCCAAATCAATTAAATTACCTCCTTTTTGGAATGAATGTCCTGAAGCATGGTTTTTGCTTGTTGAAGGACAATTTAAACAACATTTATAACGATAACATTACATTTCAAAATGTTTTAAGTGCTCTTGAACGAGAAACTATTTTCAAAATTATTGATGTTGTTAATCTACCTCCGTTTACGAATAAATACGAAACAATTAAGGAAGTTCTTTGTGAAAGATTTTCTCTTAGTGCAGAAAAGAGATTGGAGCAATTATTTTCAAATACTGAACTTGGTGATCGTTGACCTTCAGAGCTTTTCAGATATATGATATCGTTAACTTTTAAATTATGGATTCGTGACCAAATTCAAATTCATATAACTTCTTCTAGAAATCAAAATAAAGATGAAATTATTATTTTGGCAGATACAATTTTTGATTTAATTAAAAAACCTCAAGTATCTTCATAACTTCAACTTTTAATAATAATATTTTAAAACAATGTATTAAAAATTTAACTGATTTAATAACAGGAATGTATGCATATTAATGAATTACAAACTAAATCTAAATCTAGATCTAGAGATCACGAAATCCTTCAAGACACAGAAATAATAATAATCAAAATAATATTTGTTGGTTCATCAAAAATTTCAAAATAATGCCTTCAAATGTGTACAACCTTGCGATTTTAAATCAAACACAAATATTTCAAATACAAATTCTTTAAACTAAAACGTTCCATCATGACAGATAATGGAAAAATTAACAAACTTGCACGTCGCTTTTTCATTAATTTTTTGATTGATACAGGCGCAATCGTTTCAGTTATACCACCTTCAAAATTCAAATCATTTAAAAGAAATTCTGATCTTAAACTTTCAGCTGCAATAGGATCTAATACAGAAACATTTGGAACAAAACTTTTAAAACTAGATTTAGGTTTATGAATAGATTTTGAATTTCCATTTATAATTGTCGATATTTCAACTCAAATTATTGGTGCTAATTTTTTTGAAAAAATTGGAATTTTAGTATATATCAAAAATAAAGAAATAACAGATTTTACAACTAAATTAAAATTTCTGGACCTACTGCTTTCTGTGACATTTTTCCACTTCGAATTCCCATTACTGAAAATAAATTTGCGAATATTTTAAATGAATTTCCATCCATTATTTGCGAACCAGATTACACTAAATAAGTGTAACACCATACGGTTTACAGAATTGAAACAAAAGGAATTCATCCATTTTCTAAACTTTGTCGTCTTGGTCCTTGTTACGAACGATCTGGCAGCGCTGTCAACGCAAGTCCCGCTTACTAAGCTTAAGTTTTTGTATACGTGGCGAATTGTGATTGGCCAACTAAATTAAAGTGGAAAAAAGGGGAGCAGTCTGGCAAAGCTCCCGCTCAGAAGATAAAAGCTATGACAGAAACGAAATAGAGGGCAGAGCGATACGAATAAATTTTTAATTCTCCTAAGTGAATTTGTAAATTTAATTAATTATAAAGAAATTAAATTTAAATAACTTTATATTTGAATTGTAAAAATTTTCGGCTTTTTAACAGTCCTATTAAATTAAAGATATCAAAAACCGAATTAGAATTTTTAGTTAAAACTGGCATTTGTCGACCATCAAACTCATATACTGCATCTCCTCTTCATTTAGTTCCAAAAAAATAATCAAATGATTGGAGACCATGTGAGGATTATAGAAGATTAAATTTTTTAATTATTCCAGGTCGATATCCTTTACTTCACATTCATGATTCAAATATTGATTTAAAAGATAAAAGAATATTTTCAAAAATTGATTTAGTTCGTGCACAACATCAAATAACAATAGCTGAGGAAGATATACACAAAACTGCAATAACCACCCCTTTCGGAATGTTTGAATTTGTACGTATGCCTTTCGGACTTAGAAACAGTGCTCAAACATTTTCAACGATTTATTAATGAAGTACGTGTATTTTCTGGATTGGATTTCGTATTTGTTTACATCGATGCTATTCTAGTAGTTAGTGATAATGAAGATCAACATATTGAACATTTAAAATCCGTATTTAAAAGACTTGAAAATTACAATTTAAATATTAAACCTGCTAAATGTGTTTTTGGAACAAATAAATTAAATTTTCTTAGCTATGAAATTTCAAGTGAAGGTAGGAGACTTTCTTCAGAACGTATTGAAAAAAAAATTTAGAATTTGAAAAAATTAACAAATTACAAAAATTTTTAGGTTTGGTAAATTATTATCATAGGTATATTAAAATGTTAGCAGCAGAATTAAGGGGGGAGACTCATGTAAATGCCTCGAAATCGGTCATTTTTTAATATTTTTTTTTACAGTGATAAAATAATTTAATTGTTTAGAACTTTTAACACAACTTTATTTAACATTTTAAGATTACAAAAAAAATTTTTTTTTTTTTAATTCAAAATGGTGGCTCAGCATGATGTCGTGTAGGCTGCCTCTAACGCGAGGTCCGAAACTGCTCCATTTGTCACTCATCAACCGTTGATCTGAAACACCAAAAAAAAAATTTTTTTTTCAGGACATATAAACGGAAAGGATAAACCTATAAAATTAAAAAGAAAAGGATAAAATCCAATATAAAATCAGCCTTAAAAAAAAGTTACGATTTTGAGCTATTTTTTTGACCCTTTTGACCCCAAAAAAATAAATAATCAATCAAAAATACCTGAAGTTTTAGGTTTATCCTTCCGGTAGTAATGTAGAGAAAAGCCTCATCAAATTTCAAACAAATCGGTCAATAATTTTTTGAGCTACAACACGAGCAGTTTTTCAAAAAGTAGTTTCGAGATAATCGCGTTTAAAGTTTCAGTACACAGTACAGTTCAGTACGGCCCGCTCCACTGTATTAGCTATAACTTTGTAAATATTCGTGATTTTTTTTTCCGGCTCGTCAGTACACGCTCAACATAGTATACTTTCAGAATATCGAAAAAAAAAATCGATTTTTTGAAAATTTTACATGAGTCTCCCCCCTTAAGTCGTCTGCGTGAAATGTTAACATTTACAATTAAAAATAAACTTAAAGAATTAAATTGGGCAGATGAAACCACACAAGTTTTGAAAAAACGGTCAATTATCAATTGCAGTAGATGCTTCAAATGTTGCTATTGGAGCTGTTTTACAACAAAAAGGGTAATAACACATTAGATCCATTATCATATTTTTCGCGAAAATTAACTCCCACTAAAATTAATTATTCAACATTCGATAGAGAGCTTTTGGCATTATACATATATATCAATTAAACACTTTAAAATTTTTCTCGAGAGTAGAGTTTTCACTGTGTGCACTGATCATAAACCACTTACACATGTTCTAAATTCTAAAGCAGATAGTAGATCTCCTCGTCAAATTAGACATTTAGAACATATTGCACAATTTACTAATGATATTAGATACACTTGTGGTAAAGATAATAAAACTGCTGATACTCTATCTCGTATCTCAGAAATTAGTTCAATTTCAACAAAAGACATTAGTTCTCAATACCTTTATGAAGAACAACAAAAAGACGAAATACTTAAAAATATTGCTTCAGATCCATATACTAATAGTAATTTAAAAGAAATTAATATACCTTTTCTTAATCTTAATATTTGGTGTGATGCTGCACAAACACCTTTTAGACCATATGTTCCTAATTCAATGGGAAAAATTATTTTTGAAAAAGTTCATTCTTTATCACATCCTAGTGTTCGAACAACTAGGCGTCTCATTCAATCTAAATATCTTTGGCCTATTGTGCGTAAAGAAATTATCAGTTGGACATCATCTTGCTTTAACTGTCAAAAATTTAAAGTTACTAAGAACATAAAAACTCCAATTCAAAAGATTAATACTCCGTCTGGACGATTTGAACATTTTCATATGGATTTAGTAGGACCTCTTCCAGTTTCAAATGAGAATCGATACATATTAACAATCATTGGCAGACATACTCGATGGCCGGAAGCATCTCCACTTAAAGACATTTTAGCGGTGTCTGTTTCAACTACATTTATTCAAAATTATGTTCGGTATTCTACTCAATATAACGGTAGATCAAGGAACACAATTTACTTCAAAATTATTTAGTGAATTAACAAAGTTATTAGGTTCTCATTAAATACACACTTCTTCATATCATCCACAGTCAAATGGAATGATTGAAAGATTTCATAGAACTTTGAAAACTACAATTACAGCATCAAATGATGCAGTTCATTTTACCGTGGATTCTTTAAGGTTTACGGACAGCGATTAAGGAAGATTTAAAATGTTCTTCAGCTAAATTAGTTTATGGCCAAACACTAAGCCTTCCGGGTGAACATATTGTTTCCAATAATAATTATAATAGCGAAATCGAAAATACAAATGAAATCTTTCTAAATTAAGAAAACGTTTCTCACTTGTTCGATCGAAAGTAATTCATCATAATAAAGAAAATAGTTTAATTGCTAAAAATTTAAGTACTGTGAATATGTTCAAGTTATTCATAAGTCTAATCTTCAACCACGAACGATTTTCGATTTTAACTTTTCGAAACTATAATTACACAAACAAAATACATAGGCTTTTTGTTTTTGTATTCTTGCTGCTACCGTGTGTGAATTCGCCTTGATTATAAATTTAATTTTCAAACATTAAACTTCTTGTGAAATAAATTCTATTTAAAAATAATAATATATAAAAATTCTTAATTAAATATACACGTATGTATATGTATATAAATATATAGATACTAACATCAATGGTATACTCTGCAATCTTCCTGAAATACAGCCGCTGACCGATTATCTTTATGACATCTGTCTGGAATATTGAAAAAAAAAAACGATTTAATAAGCGAACAAATGTAAGAAATGCTGACATATGAATTTTTAATATTATGTTACTGATTATGTTAATATTAATGATAATCTATGTTAAGCAATGTTAAAAATAGGTATGGATTATTTTAACAGAGTTATCTATGTTAAAGTTACCATACATATGGTTTTATGTTGGATTTGATGTGCTTTTTAACATAACTAAACCCCCATTGAAATGCTAAAACAGCCCGATATGTATGTAATTATATACATATGCTACATTATTTATTAACGATGGAAGAACGGTAGACACACGATGTAGAGCAGCTTGCCATTCTTCAAAACGACCTAGAATTATTTCTTATCGGCAGTTGACACAACTCAAACGCTTTTTTGTGGACCATACCCCTGTAGTGGTAAGAACTCACGTTGGTCCATTTGATAGCTTGGTGCTAAAAGCCTTCTTGAAAAGGAACGAATTGTTTTCACGAATGATCAACCAGTTAAGTTGCGGTGGCGTGGTGGTCATATTGAGTCTTTTACCATAGACCACGATGACGAAACATGAAATAAAAAAAGAACATTGATATTTTTATACATTATGTATATTGTATATTTTGTATGTCTGGTACATATGTAACAAAAATGGAAAATTTTCACTAAAAATAAATTTTATTAAAATAAACTTACTTAACATAAAAGCTACTCAATCAATCAAATCTGGTAGCGACTTAGCATAGTCATAATATAATCCCAAATGCGTGAAAATAGTTTTGTTGTCTGCAAGGGTTTCTCAAGCTTGACACAATTCTTCAAAAATATATATGAACATACCCGTATATATCATTACAAAGCACTTGTCGATCTCGAATTGTTCATATATCTGTTTTTGAGACTTTTTATAGCCAAATTATGTCTGCTGATTCGCACGACTCGACAGTGGTTCGACAGACGAAAATAACATTGGAATTGTGGGTACAATCTGAACTGCGATGAATTAGGAGAATAGGAAGCAACCATAACGATTTTTGTCCCAGCTACCAAGAATTCATTGTCCATCCATAACCACCGCGAAACATCAATTCATTTGATTACATCGTTGAGCTAGCCTCAGCCCACATAAGGTATAAGGCGTTTATAAGAAATTCTAAATGGTTCACGGATTTTAGCAGGTGACAGGAACTTGGCATCAGTATCATGTTAGACCTATTGGCCTAAGTGTGCAAGTTATTAAACCATCTGAAGTAAAGGGAGAAGCCCAAACAAACATGAGTGGGAAGCCACCAACGCCCTCGATCAGAGAGCCATTGCAATTTTTACAGACGGCTGATAGCTGGATGGAAACAGTCTGAACAAACCCTCAACCAAATGCAATATTGCCGTGGTCTGGGTAACTGGACACAGTGACAACCCAGGCAATTCCATAGCTGACGAAATAGCGAGGAAAGGAACCCATCGATAAAACATGTACACGATGCTAGTTTACCTCTGTCCACGGCCAAGTATATGCTTAAACAGGCTTTTACTAGGGAAGCAGACTCAATATGGCTGAATGAGATCACGTGCAACTGGAAAATTTGAGTTTCAGCTGCATCTTTTTGGCGGAAATGAGTCGTTTCCAAGTTAGTCGTCTATCCAAGTGAATGCTAAATTATGTAAGTGATTTCGTTAAGTTGTGGGATATGCACTTTGTTGTTTTTGGCCTTAATGTAAGAGTGATGTGTTTGCACTTATTTTCACTAACTTTTATGCACGATTTTGCTAACCATTCTTCAATTAGTTTTAGGTGCTGTTTATTACAGCAGTATCATCCGCAAAAGTTGAAGTGACTACTTTGCCACTTGTAGGAATGTCTGCGGTGAGCAGTATATCAGGGGTGGGCAAATACTTTAAAGCGCGGGCCAAAATGAAATTTTCCAAATGTATCCCGGGCCGGAGGACTATACTGCGTATGCTTTGTACAAGCGAATGTTTTGGATGGAGTTTTTTCCCTGCCCAATTTTTTTTTTTTTTGACAAAAACACTAAGTATCATTTCAATTTGAATAAAATATGTCACGTTATTTTTAAAGAAATATTATTATAAATAATTGGCTATTAGATAAACCACTCAATGAAAGATTTTATTTTGTTACTTATTTATGTCTTAACGATATAAATTATTTTATATTGACACATAGTTATTACAATTTAACATTTATATTACATTTCGTAAATATAATAGTAAATAGAATTCAAAAAAGAAAAGAAAAACATCAAACCTTAAAATAAATATTTAAAGTTAATGCGAAACGTGAAATCTCGAATGGTCATCCGACATTATTTCTTCAAAATTGGGTTCCAAATCACTTGTAGCAATCCTTAATACCGAGTGTAGATTTTCATCAGTAATTTGTGATCGATATTTATTTTTCGTGGAAACCATTAAAGAAAAAGTTCTTTCACAAATATATGTCGAATCAAATAAAACAAGGTATTTTTGAAAATAGTTCAAAAAATGTTTGAAATGTTCGTTATTCAAAGCGCCATAGAAAGCACTCAATTCGTTTGAGTGAAAATTTTCTTTTAGTAAATTATTTGATTGTAAGTCAATTAGTTTTAGTTGAATTTCAACAGGAGCTTCTTGCACATCGAAATTGAAAGGTTGGCTAATTAATGATAAAGGTTTTTCAATAGCTTTGAAATCTTGAAATCTTCTTTGGAATTCAGAATACAGGTATTGTGTTATTGCACTATATTTAAAAAAATCTGTATTTTTCAATGATTCTCGCCGTGCTTGCAATGAGGGGAAATGATTTAATAATTTATTATTAAAGTTTTCAGCAAATAAATTGAGTTTTGTCATAAATGCTTTGACGTTTGAGTGCATATTGAAAGCGAATTGGTTTTTCCCTTGTAGATTTATATTTAGTTCATTCAAATATTTTACGATATCTACTGAAAACGAGAAATCGTTTAGCCAAGCCTTATTTTGCAATTCAGGAAAATCATGTAGTTTTTCTTTTATCGACAAGAAGGATACTATTTCATCAAGCAAATATTGAAATCTGTCCAAAACTTTACCAATGCTATGCCATCTCACTTCAGTGTAATAAGGAATTTCGTAGAAGTCACTTTCAATTTCTTTCAAAAATTCAACAAACTGTCGATGATTTACGGCACGTCCTCGGATAAAATTCTCAACTTTGGTCACAACAGTAACGACGTGATTCAATTTCAAAACTTTTCTGCATAGCACTTCTTGATGAATAATGCAGTGCAAAAATAATATATCGTGTTCTGGTTGTAACTCTTTTACTTTGTCGCGAATTCGTTTAAGTAAGCCTAAATTTTTCCCTGTTAAACTAGGACAACCATCCGTAGTGACGCTTACTATTTTATTCCAAGTTAAACTTACTTTAACTAAACACTCTTCAACAGGGAGAAAGAAGTCTTCACCAGTAGTTGTATTTTTCATTGGATGCACACTAAGAAGTTCCTCGCTAATTTCACATTTCTTGTTAATGCCGCGAATAAATATTAATAATTGACTTGTATCAGTAATATCGCAGGACTCATCTAAAGCCAGAGAACAATAGGTAAAATCAGCAATTTTTGTTCTTAGCTGGTCAAGTAAGTTTCCTGAAATATTTTCAATCCGTCGTACTATTGTTCTTCTCGAAAGGCTTACATTTTCAAAAATATGTTTCTTTTCAGGACAACATATCTCCGACACTTGTACCATGCATTGTTTAACAAATTCTGCTTCAGAAAACGGCTTACAGAACTTAGCAATTTTGTGTGCGACAACATAACTTGCTTTTCTGGTAGATTTCTCTATATTACTTTGTTTGGTAAAAATATTTTGTTGCTGATTCAAGTTTTTTGCTAAGTTTTCTGCTACAGTTTGAAGTTCTTTTAAAGAAAGTGATGCATATTTTGGATGTTTTGTTGTAAAGTGCCTGTTTAAATTGTATTCTTTGAAAACAGCAATTGTTTCCTGACAAACTAAACAAATTGCTTTCTTATTAATGTTTGTAAAAAGATATTTTACCGTCCAAGCTTCATTGAAGTTTCTGCATTCCAAATCAACTTTTCTTGTTTTAGATTGACTCATTTTACAAAGGTCTACAAATAAATAGTTTAATTATTACAATAAAATAACACCAATGTTTTAAAATTTTACTTACAAAAAGTCCACTTTTTCAATTTTATATTTGCAAACTAATATTAGACTCGAACAAAAAAGAGTATGCGATCAGTGCTAAATCAGAATTAACAATACGCGTGGTGCGACCTGTCGTCCCTCGAACAGTGAGAGGACTGAGAGGAATGCAGCATATGCCGTCCACACATGCATTTTGAACCTAGCGCGATCTCCTTTGTATTCGACGAAAAAACCGCCCTGAGAGCGATCGTCGCGAGCAACCCGCATCGTCCACACTAGTGTAGTCAGCCGACCGCCCATTTCAAAGATGACTAGATACGAAACTCTTTATTTCGTGAGAGCGCTCAAAAATGCTCATTTTTTATAACATTTCTGAACAGTGCCACTGTGATAGAAAAATGACTTCTTTGGATTTTTAGGTATAATTTGGGTATTTTATTACAAACAACAACGTCTTTAAAACAATTTCACTAAAATATTTCATTGAGAAACAGTCAAACATTTAATTATATTAAGTTTTAAGAATAAAATTACAACAATTTCTTTAATATTTACTGCTGAAGCAAATTTCTTTTGAAACAAAAACAATGGATTTTTTTATTGACATAATGGTACTGGTGCATTTTGTTGAATGTTCCCCGATCTGACACTGCTGCCAACATTAGAATGTGAGATGGGGGAACGCTCTCAGCTGTATTTTGAGTGTTTTTGAGTAAGTTTCGTATCTAGTCATCTTTGCCCATTTTATTACGCCTATTATACATACAGTACGCACACTAATAATGTTGATGTCAACAAAATCTCATAAAAGAGTTTAAAAAAATTTGCGTGCGGAATTTTTCAACGGGCCGGATAAAATTAGCAAAAGGGCCGGATCCGGCCCGCTGGCCGGCTTTTGCCCACCCCTGAGTATATAAAGGGTGGTTAAATTGTAAGGGCCGATGTTAAATGTGAACCACACCTAAACGCCAAGTTTTTTTCCGAATTTAATTTGACATTTCTCTATTTCAGACTTACTCAATTTGAACCATGGAGAGATACACAATCCAACAACGTGTTAAAGTTATCCAGACTTATTATGAAAATTTTCGAAGAAAATCATCTTCAGTGATGAGGCACATTTTCACCTCAGTGGATTCGTCAATAAACAGAATTGCCGCATTTGGGCGAATGAGAATCCAAGAGTGATTGTCGAAAAACCAATGCACCCACAAAGAGTGACTGTTTGGTGCGGTTTATGGGCTGGCGGCATCATCGGGCCGTATTTTTTCCAAAATGAGGCCGGTCAGGCAGTTACTGTGAATGGTGTTCGCTATCGTGAGATGATAACGAATTTATGGCCACAATTGGAAGATATGGATGTGGACGATATGTGGTTTCAGCAGGACGGTGCCACTTGCCACACAGCTAACGAAACAATGGCTCTTTTGCGCAACAAATTCAATGGCCGTGTTATCTCACGTAATGGCGATGTCAATTGGCCCCCAAGATCATGTGATTTGACACCGTTGGACTTTTTTCTCTGGGGTTATTTGAAAGAAAAGGTGTACATCAATAAGCCAGCAACAATTCAAGAGCTAAAGGATGAGATAATTCGGCACATTAACGGCATAGAAACTCCGTTATGCCTCAGCGTCATCGAAAATTTGGACCATCGTATGGAGGTGTGCCGCCGAGGTCGCGGCGCTCATTTGGCCGATATTTTGTTACATACATAATTGAGTAATACCAATATATCATAATAAAATAAAATTTCAATAATTTCCTAAAAAGTTTGTGTTTTATTCAAAATCAACATCGGCCCTTGAAAATTTAACCACCCTTTATAATATTGGTCCAAGAATATGCCCTGCGTGATTGGATAAATATGATTTAGGGATATTGTGTATCATGTTAGGTAATGATTTTTTCATTTTATGAGCGAGACTATCATGCCACACTTTGTCAAATGCTTGCGCTACATCCATAAAAAGGCCCTAGCAATACTCTCTGAATTCGAAAACTTTTCTTATTTCATTAGCTATGCGATTCTTTGTTCAACGGCGCCATGTTTTTCGGCCAAACCAAGTTGATGTATAGGAATTTTCATGAGGAAAAGCAGGTTTTTTCCATAGCAGCACAATTTAAAATAGTTTGGATAGGCAAGGGAACTGGCAGACTGGTCTATACGGTGACGGCTTGGTTGCGTCTTTATAACATTTGGAGTAGTAAAAAGAAATCAATTATTATTCCAATAAATGACGTTATTTATCTGTATCTCGCGTTGTATAAGTTCGAAAAGAGCTTTTCTAACAGTTTTCTGATTAGTTGATTCAGTTTTGTTTGAACGTGCGGACACTATCAAAAAGAAAATAAACTATATTTTAATGTTTTTCTTCAATAAGAGCGAAAACACAAGGCAGGCGGATGAAAATGTGAGTAGCGTTTATGGTCCTGATACTCTTACAGTCAAACATGCACAATTTTGGTTTCATTCTGGCAATTTCGATGTAAAAGATGCTTCACGGAGTGGAAGATCAATTGTCAAAAATGTCGATAAAATCATTTACGTTGTCGAGTCCGACCGTCATGTAAGCACTCTTTTGATTGCCCAAGAGCTAAAGATTGCACAAAAACTGTTTGGAACCAGTTAAATAAAGCTGTATACGAAAATAGAAAATTATACCATTAAATTTTATGCAAAATAAATATAGTTTAAAAAACTAAAAAAACACGCTTTTAAAGAATATTGTACTAAAAAGTTGAAAATAATTTTGAAAATAAACTTAAGACAATAGTATATAAAAAATACTTGTATAATTAAGAGAAAAGCGTGGGGCGCTTTGTACCATAATTTCCATATATCGAGCGCCCCACGCTTTTCTCTTAATTATACAAGTATTTTTTATATACTATTGTCTTAAGTTTATTTTTAAAAATATTTTCAACTTTTTAGTACAATATTCTTTAAAAGCGTGTTTTTTTAGTTTTTTAAACTATATTTATTTTTAACTTTTTATTTTAATATTCTTTATTATATATATATATATTCTCTGATTAATTTTGTTAACGCCACGATATTTGCAACGATTCACATTTCAAATATTTCATATTGGGATCGCGTCACCGCTAAAAAGTTACAAACTGACTGACATACTGACTGACATACAAGTGAAGCTAATAAAAGCGTATTAAAAATGGATTTCTTTTGTACAACTAATATATATAATTGGCGCATTATGTTGAAACCAATTGTCGCCGAGATCACGGGCTTCAATTTCAGGTATCAAATAGTCGCTTATCATGGCGCAATAACGGTTGCCATTGACGGTTACGTTCTCACCGCCGATGTTTTCACCAAAACACGAACCACGTCGAACCATTTCTTTCTTGATGAAATGCTAGCTCTTGAATCTATTCAGGTTACTCTTCGTCCCAAATTTTTGCAATTTTGCTTGTTTACATACCCATCAACCCAGAAATAGGCCTCATCGCTGAACAAAATTTGGCTCTAAAACGTCGGATCTTCTTAGAACTTTTCAAGTGCACATAGAGCAAAGAGATGTCGCTTGGCTTCAGTTCTTGCACAAGATTTATTTTGTATGCTTTCAATTTCAGATCAGTCGAAGTTACTGCGAACGGCGTCTTCGTGTACACTATCGTGTACACTATCAGTTACGACCGCTCTATTTTCTATACTGAGGGCTGGACGCAGTCTACACGTATTTGGCCGAATATTATCCAATAATGAATGCTGGGTTTCAAGATGGGTGATGGGGTTGCGAATAATACGCTCATAGGTACGTTATCGGTAAATGTTGACCGCGAAATGCGCGAAACGCATTCTTTACAGAACGTGAATTTTCGTAATAAAGTTGAACGATTTGTAAAAGTTGTTCAGAAATGCTAAACAATACGCGTGACCTGTTGAAAAAGGGCTATTGAAAAAAGTACCTCTCCTTCGATCACCCGTTATACCCCTTATGTACTACCATACCGTTAGTTCATTAATAGTGGGAACAAATCAAATAAAACAACAAGACCATCTGTATTCATTCGTATTATAAACATATTAATGAGCATAGTACATATTTTACGTCAAGACAATTAAAAATCAGACGAATGTATATACATACACATCTAAAGATAACTATGCAGATATGTACAATACTAATATGTGATTTTCCGATATTTTTGTTTTTACTCCCTCGTTGTTTGCATTGATTAATCATAATAAAAGTCGTGGTATACTTAAATTCTTTCCTTTACGAGTTCTATCCCCTTCATTTGCAGCACTAAACACTTTCAAAACAACACCGTAAGTTCAGACCGCAGCGGCTATTACTCACTTAACGATTATGAATACTGACACACACAATGCATTGGGAACACGGCGACCTCCGATCTTCGATTCATGAGACACAGGGCTGGCGTCTCCACCACTACTATCGGAATGTTGTGTCCGAGTTTGGTGAAGTATATATTTGCTCGAGCAAACAAGAATTAAATATTTGTATATTCGTATGTGGGAATGAACATTAGGGTCACTCTCTATCACTCTCTAAAAAACCTTTAGGGATTTTGAACTTCTTAGGGCTAGTTTTAAATTCACGCTTACTAGTGAGAGCGCCATAGTTTGAAAAGGGCTCTGAGTTATCTAGAACTTACACGTTTTTAATTTAGATTTAAAATTTTTATATTTACTTAAGCAGATTCAGTAATAAATGAATAAGGTATTAAACAATTTAATTCGAGAGTTAACTCTTATTCGTAATTTTCATTTTATGCAAGTCTAAAAAGTATATGTTAACCGCCTTTAAGAGTTAACTCTAGCTGTAATCTCTTTCACCTAATTATGAAAATACCAATGTCTATGAGATATCAGGAAAACTCCAAACAAAAAATTTCAAGTTAAATTTTACTTATTGCGACTTCCTTTTATACATAAAATGAAATTTCTTATCCCTTAGAAGATTATGCCGAATTCCCTTAAGTATTCCCAATAAACTATTCAAAATATTACCACTTTTTAACTTTATTCGATAATTAACGTGATGGTCTGTTGTAGCTTTGGCGCCATAGCTTTAGTAATAGGAAGATTAGCTTATAAAAATTTTATTTAAAATTGTATTTAAAAAAGAAACCCTAATAAATGTATATCTCGTCCCTGCAGGGAAGCAATTGTCGGTAGTTCATTGATAGATTCGCCTACTTTGGTGAATACCTTTTTCCTTTACAAAACTAAATTGGTAAATGTGTAAGCAAAGTATTAAAACTATTTTATAGTTAAGCTTTAGAAGACTTCTAATATTCTCGATGTCAACAATTTATAGACTATTTTCAAAAAATTTTAAAATAAAGATATTTGCTAAGGATTTCTGAATTTAACTTACGTTAATTAAAAATTCTAACAAGGCCTCAAGCTCCTCATAAAAATCTATCGGTTGATTGGAGATAGCCAAAATTAAACTGAAGATCCTTCCATTTTTTGGAAAGAACATCAAGACGCACCCCGTAAATTGGGCGATGACCTAAGCTGAAAATTGCTTCAGCAGTTACAAAGCGCCAATTATATGAACATACATATGTGTATGTAAAGAAATATTTATTAACTAACATAGCAATTCAACTTCATTTAATAAACACCAAAATGCTGCTCTGAAATATTTTCCGCCATGGCATATGAACGGAGAAATTGTAAATAATTTCGTAAACATTTATTTTAGTTCCTGCTTTGCTGTCGTTTGTGTATTATACTATATACTCGTACGTTACCGATTTTTTATTTTAGTTTTTGTTTGCTCACGATGGCGTTTTTTCTGTTTATCGCCAGGCTTGTTTCCTTTGTTTGCCGCCATGCAACTGAGATGTGGCAAGCTGTCTACGACTTCAGATTAATTCTTATTATACTCATATGTGCACGTACATATGTTAAAGAATTTGAAAGGATTTAACTATAAAAAAATTGAGATTATGAATCCTTTTGGAATGTATTATAAATATTAAATAGTACTGAAATAATTGGCAACACTGCACTTCATATTTGGTTTAGCTAATAATATACGTTTAAAATTAGGTAAGCTGGAATTGTCTGAATGTAGAGCAGGTGGGTAAATATCCGTTGGATATATCTCTCTGTTTTTAAGAGGCTACATTGGGTTATACAGGGTTACATACAACCTCCAAGCAGACGTAATTTTATTAATTTTTTTTATAGAAATATTTTTTTTATCAATTTCAAATAATGGTAGTTTAAATAGACTCTATAAAGAATAACCAAGAATAGGGGCTTGGCGCAAGTATGAATTTCGGCGAATTGAATCATCAGAAATCGGAAAGTGTGTTGGGTAATTTCAAATTGCATCTATTAACAAAACAATTATCTGCTGAAATTTTTGTTATAAATTGGAACAAAAAGTTTATACCTGCGATGTATATGACTGTGTAAAAGTTTGGGATGATTCGCTCTTGGGACTGTTTCGTACTGCCCAAGCAACTGTTTCACGATTAACAAAATATTTTCCATCGAATTGAGGCCGGGACATTATGCTAGCCACTACGTGAATTGAAAGTTGTGATTCGGATTACTGATTGGGTATACAAGTTTTGTTCTAAAACCTGGAAAATGGGATTGCAGAAAATTAACAATTTGATGAATGCAACATTTCTTAAAAATGGACAAATAGACATGCTTAAACATTACTATTATTTTTATTATTACTAATTTTTAAACTCCTTGTGCGGATATCCAACCACTTTCTATGGCAGAATCTTAGTTATTCATAACATAGGATTTAAGGTTTTGAAGTGAAAGTGTCTTAAATCATACCTTATAACAACCATCCTAGTCAAAAATAATATACTTGATTTCGTCACTAATAACTACTGTTCTAAAAATCTACATTTTTTATTTTTGTTAACGATAGAATGAACCTTTTACTTATTGATATTGGTGAGAATGGTAGTTTTTCAGTTTGAAACGGCCATGAAGAGCATTACTACTAGACAAGTTTTGAAAATTTTCTTCCGCTACAAAACCCAATTGTGCGGTTTTTTTTGTAACCCAGTGTTAATAATGGGAGCTGAAAATTTACTCTCAATATTTAACATCCTTTACTCAATCTTACAACTTTGGCCCACCTGCATAATATTTTTAAAATTACTGCGTTATTTAATACCGTCTCTAAATAAATTATAGCTGACTATAACTTGACCGTAAATATGCCCCATATAAAAATTATAGCTCAGCATTATCCAAATTTGAAAGAATTTCCTTCACCCGTTTGTTATTCTGAGAATCCTATGTACCTAAATACATATGTTTTACTTTATATAATTGATTGGTGACGACTTCATATTTTTTTTTTTTTTTTTTTTTTTTAACATTAATATTTATTTATTGAATCTACTTCGACTTCGGAAGCCTAACAATAAGTAATAAAATCTTAAACTAAATTAAAACATAAAGCCCATTAGTAGGAATGGGCTGCTGGCTTGACGTTGCTCTTTAGAAGGCTGCTTTGTCTCTTCTTCGCAGGCGGGTTTGACTTGTTGCATGGGCCAAGGTGTTAGCCAAAGGGTTCGGATGGTTACGCAGTTTTATTAAGTATTTTTTTGCTGCGATTTCAATTTCTTCCTTGATAGTAGGTATATTTAGATCTCTATGAATATTTTCATTACGCATGTATCATGGTGCGCCCGTTATTACTCTTAACGTTTTCGATTGGAATCTTTGAATTATATCTATATTCGTCGCGCAAGCTGTGCCCCATAACTGGATCCCATACATCCATATCGGTTTTATCATTGCATTATATAAGAGGACTTTGTTGCTAAGGCTTAGTCCAGACTTCTTGTTTAAAAGCCAATGTAAACTAGCAGATTTGAGTTTAAGCTGCAGCTTTTTAGCTGCAATGTGTCGTTTCCAGGTTAAGCGCCTGTCCAAGTGGATTCCGAGGTATGTAATTTCGTCAGCTTGCGGTATTGTTACATTGTTGAGCTTAACAGTAGGACACGTTTTTGGCCTTAATGTAAAAGTTATGTGTTTGCACTTGTTTTCATTAACTTTTATGCGCCATTTCGCCAGCCATTCTTCAAATTGTTGAAGATGCTGCTGTAGCACTTTTGTGGCTGTAATGGGGCATTTATGTCAACTTAGTATAGCAGTATCATCCGCAAATGTTGACGTAATTACTTCGTCACTTGTAGGGATATCTGCGGTAAACAGTATGTATAATACTGGCCCAAGAACACTGCCCTGCGGAACACCTGCCGTAATCGGACACTCTTCTGTTATGTATGGTAATCATTTACTTTTACTGTGAATCGCCTATTGGTTAAGTAGGATTCAAGGATATTGTGGAAGGTGTTAGGTGCACTATATGTAGCAGTATTTGGTTGAAATACTGTGCTGAGGTACTCTGCGAAACAAGACGCCTTCTCTTCATCCGTTCTTGCCCATGAACCATTACGCATTCTCAAAGGTACTTCAGTGCTTACTGGCGGCTTAAGGTTTTTGCTAGCTTTCCATAGAGATTTTTAAGTAGAAACGTTGGGAGACAAAGACGTTATAAGATGTTTGATATTTCTTTCTTCCTCGTATCTTAATGCCTTTTTGTGTTTGTTTTCTGCCACCTTAAGACGAATTTTTGCATCGGGAGATCGGCAGGCTTGCCATTCGCGACGCAAACGTCGCTTATTTCGGACCAGTAATTCTATTCCACTATTAGTTATCAATGCCTTTACTTTTGTATTCTGCTCTGGTGTGGCTATAGTTGCTGCTGTTGCTAGTATACTGTTAAATACAAGTAACTCATTTTCAACGTCAGTTCCTCCCTCTATTTGCGGATTGGTCTGTATATGACTGCTAATGTATTTTTTATATTTAAGCCAGTTAGTTCTTGATGTAGTAACTCGAAAAGCATGCTCACTTTCAACTGGTTGTTCGTTCAATTTAATGATTATTGAGGAATGATCAGAAGATAAGTCAGCACAGGTTTCAGCAAGTACTAAACTCCTATCTACGTTTTTAGTGACTGCAAAGTCAATCAGGTCAGGTAATTTCCTTGAGTCCGTAGGCCAGTAAGTTGGTTGTCTTGGGGAGATAAAATCGTAACTATTTTTTGAACTTATGATCGTGTTATATAACTGACGACCTTTCAAGTTAATTAGCCTCGATCCCCAATGAGTATGCTTCGCATTGTAATCACCTCCAGCTAGGAACCTATCACCTAGAGTCATAAAAAAGTCGCTAAATTGTTTTTCTGTTATTACGAAACGTGGCGGACAGTAAATTGCAGCTAAAGTAAGGTCAACCCCCCTATTGTTAAGGGTGATCGAGGTTGACTGCAACCAATTCGTTGAAAAAGAATTAAGAAAGTTATGCTTTAAACGGTTCCTTATGAGTATAGCTGTGCCACCATGTGCTTTGCCATCTGGGTGATTAGTGTTGTACAGCTTAAACCCAGGGATGTAAAAATTATACTTCTGGGTGAGATGTGTTTCAGATATAAGCATAACATCAATTTCGTGGGTCTGTAAAAATAATTTGAGTGCTAATTTATGCTGGTTTACACCATTAGCATTCCATAAGCAAATCCTGAGTTCACTCATTTTTTGGTCAACAGGGTTTGGAGCATTTGGTTTTGCGCCTTTATTAGGTCTTGAACCATACTTTGCATGGTTGACATAAATTGTGTCATGCACTGGGTTAGATTAAGAATCATGGTCTCAACTCCAGTACTGGATGGGGTGACTGGTGGGGCCTGTACATTGGCTTTTACTACGTTGGCATAGGACATTTGACCAATATTTGAGCTGGGTATGTTGGAAAGGCTCGGAATGGAAGTAGTATATGGGAGTTGGTTCCGTTTGGCTTGTATACCCCGAGAAAGTTTAGAATTTAAATCTTTGTAAACCGGACAACCTCTATAATTAGCGGTGTGATTGCCACCGCAGTTGCTACACTTTTTTTGTGTTGCATCCGTTTTATTCAAGGGGCATTTGGTAGAATGGTGAAGATCACCACATGCTACGCAAACGGTACGTAAAGTACAATAGGATTTTGTGTGACCAAATTCCTGACAGTTTGTGCATTGCACGGGACCATTACGCTTAAGCGCTTCTTCCACCGTGATTCTTCGGTGTAAAAGGTATTTTAAACCGTAAATTGGATGCGTTTCGTTTTTCTTAAGTTGAGCTAAGCTTGGCGATAAGAACACTTTAAACATAGGCTGCGGCACTTTATTTCTGTTAATTATGTTAACAACCGCCCTAATTTCAAACCCTTGCTCCTCTAGAGCTTCTTTTATGTCACATGAGTCAACAGTCGCTTCAATTCCCTTAATTACAACAATCAGGCCTTTCGCACTCTTCAACTGGTAAGAGTAATAATTCTTGTTGTTTGCAGAGAGAAACACAACGACTTCACGAAAGTCTTTTTCACTGTGTACTTGTATTTTTGACTTCATATTTGAATTTTTTTTACATAGTTAATTCCGGATATTGTAAATTCAACACAAAAATATGTTCCTTGTTAATATTTTTTTATAATTAACATCTTCTGTCAATTTTAATCAACAATTAAGGTTATAAAATATGTTTAAGAAAAATCATCGATAATCCAATATTGGTTAAGTGCTTGTGTGCATGTCTAGCTAAGGTTGCTATCAACTTTCATGAATACCTATATCAAATTTATGGTTATTAATTTTAACATTAAATATCAATTCTTTGGATTTGGATGCTTTTTTACAAATACATGCGTGGATAAAAAAATGTATGCTCTTTTTTGCTTTTATGACGAATTTTTAACTCATAACGTAATATTTCAACCAATCTGTTGTGCAGGGTTTTCCGATAAGAGTTGTTATTTTGTTAAAAGAAACGTTTCCCTTTAACTGTGGATGATTTCGTTGCTTTTATGATACGTAGTGCTGTCTTGTTGAAAGTAAATGTTGTTCACATCAATACCGTCGAATTCCGGCCATAAATAATTATGTATCATCTGTCGACAGCGCAATCCACTCATTTTCGAAATAATAAGGTCCAATATTCCCGCCGGACTATAAACCGCTCCAAACAGATAAACGTTGAGGATGGAGAGGTTTTTCAACAATAATTATTGAATTGTCCGAGTCCCAGATGCGACAGTTTCGCTTATTGACGTAGTTTCGCGTTGAGTGGAGTTGAGTAGAGTTGAAGCGGCTGCTGCTACCAGCACAGTTAGGCCAATAGGCCCTGTCTTCACCTCTCAGATGAAATTCATTACGCACAAACTGACGGACAGACAGGCATGGCTATATTCTGATGGGTCTATATCTTCATGTTCATGAAAAGATAAAGTTTGGGTAGAAGGACTGTTATACAAATTATAATTAATTGGCGCTTTGTAACCGCTGAAGTGATTTTCGGCCGAGCTCCTCCTCCAGTTTGTAGTTTTGCGTCTTGATATTTTTTCAACAAATGAAGGGACCTACGGTTTATACTAAGCCGAATCCGAACGGCTGATGCTTTTTTCATGAGGAGCTTTATTTCATGTCAAAAATACACTCGGAAGGGTTGACATTCCATACCGAGGGACGACCACAATTAGAAAAATTAGCTTAACTTTTATAAAGATTGATTTTCTATAACTTTTTGGATATTAGTACGAGACCAGAATTTGAATCCGAGCCTTTTGAATGGCAGTACGCAATGCTAACTACTCGACTACCGCCCCGCCAGGTATACTTCCCGTAAATAATCATGCCGTACAAAAAAGCTCCCTTATTGACCGAAAATATCGGGTTAAGCTAAAAAGTTACACTACTGAATCCTTTGAAATATTTACTGGTGTTTCACAAGGAAGTGTTTAAGGGGTAAGGCCCTTACTTAATTTATATAAGCAATATTTTGGGGCATATATCCGAAATCTCGTGACATCTATTTTTGCGTATGGTACTGCAATATTTAGTATAGGTACATACATACGCTCGAACCCCATTGCAACATTTAAAAATAATAGAAGAATAGCTAACTACTTGGAGAGTTAAGGTCAAATAACATTTCCCCTAAAAAAGACACATGTCCTTCCATCTCTGTATTCGGAAATACAATACTTACTTACTTTACTGGCGTAGACACCGCTTACGCGATTTTAGCCGAGTTAACAGCATTGCGCCATTGGTATCTTCTTTTTGATTGGAAATACCAAGTACAGCCAGGTCCTTCTCTACCTGGTCCTCCCAACGGAGTGGAGGTCTTCCTCTTCCTCTGCTTCCATCGGCGGTTACTGCATCAAATGCTTTCAAAGCTGGATATTCGTATCCATCCGGACCACATGGCCTAGCCAGCGTAGCGGCTGCTTCTTGATTCGCTGAACTATGCCAATGTCGTCGTATAACTCGTACAGCTCATCGTTCCATCGTCTGCGGTATTCGCCGTTGCCAACTCGAAGAGGACCATAAATCTTACGCAAACCTTTTCTCTCGAAAATGATGAGAGACTTGTAGAGTTTGGTTTTCGTTCGCCCAAAGAGGACTTTACTTTTCAATTGCCTACTTAGCCCAAAGTAGCAGCTGTTGTCAAGAGTGATTATGCGCTGGATTTCAAGGCTGACATTATTATTGGTGTTAATGCGCGAATGCGATGACTATTTGTGTGATGACAGGAGATATTTCGTCTTGCCCTCCTTCACTACCAGACCCATATCCTTCCCTTCCTTATCCAGTCTGGAGAAAGCAGAACACACGGCGCGGTTGAGTGGTTTGCTAGGTTCCGTTCCGCTAATTTCGATGTCAAAGATGCACCACGCGTCGGGAGGCCTGTCGTCGAAAATTGCGATAAAATCATGGAAATAGTGGAAACAGACCGCACATGAGCACTTATTTAATTGCTGAGGAACTAAAGATAAGCCAGAAAACCGTTTGATTTGTGTTCCATCAGGACAACGCCAAGTCACACCCGTCTTTGGTGACGCGACAGAAGCTCCAGGAGCTCGGATGGGAGGTTATAATGCATCCACCTTATATTCCGAACTTGTCACCAAGTGATTTTCCTGTCCATGGCGAACGCGCTTAATGGTTAGGAGTTGGCCTCAAGAGAGGTCTATGAAAATTGGCTCTCCGAGTTTTTTGCCGCAGCCTTCTACGAGAGGGGTATAATGAAGTTGGCATTTCGTTGGCAACAAGTTTACAAACAAAACGGCGCATGTTTGACTTAAATCGGACAAATGAACACAAAGTTACCATATTTTGAAAGATCAATAAAGAAAACCGAACGAATTGTTTACTTGACCTAATATTCGTGTCATTTGCAAAATTTTAAATATAATCAGTAAATATAAAATTTCTGAACTCAAAACTTTTGAACTTGCTACACTTTAAAATAGTTTTTTTTTTTATTTTTGAACGTATGATAAGCTTAATTTGATATTTTTACTGTGTCAAATAAAGAAGCGACGCTTAAATTAGTTAGCAAAAATGCACTTGACATCTTGATGAGATGTGAACTAAAAACATTCAGTAAGTCTCTTTTTATACCACATGCAAGACTACGAAGTGTGTGTACGCATGAGCTTGGCTATACGCAACGTCATTTTCATTTTTAACGCAGTGAAGATGATGTCATAAAACGCAAAGAAATTTAATTCAGCATGAGATATTCAAATTCTCCAAGTGGAGAGAACAATGTTTGGGCTAAAACATATCGCATACATATGTATGTATGTATGTATGAATATGCAGCTATGACTGCTTTGAGCCGTAAAATATTAAGTCTCCTTTTATCATTTTGAATAGAATATCGGCAAAAGCAAAAGGAACTTGCTAAGTTTTATATAATTTTCATGTGAATTCCATATGTCAGGGACATTGCATATGTTCGTATAGATGTACTAGTAGGCATACGTGTATACGAGTATGAATATATATGTATATGTTATGAAATAGTTTCGCAACCTCTAAAATTTATCCTATGTAACCCTTTACATGAGTGTTTATATGAAGTATTTCAAAACTATATTTTCAGTGCGTATATAATGCCTAAGAAAATTATTTAGATAAATAACATTTTTTTTTCAGTAATTTTAAAAATACTTAAATAATTCCTTATACAAATCCCTTATTTACATGCTTATATGGTACATGCCTTATGAAAAATTGATACGAGTGAAATAGACCTTGTGTATTCATATGGGATAATTGGATTAGTACATACGAAAGAGTGAGCAAAGAACGCACACCTTCAGTAAAGTATCCCTTAGATTTTTCCTAACGGTCTGTACAATATGGAGGAAAGTTTTTAGATTTATAAGGAATACCATCTCTTAGTCATATGGCTTATATAAGCCATACGGTTTTTGCTGGGTAGTATTGCAATAAAGGCATGAAATGAAAAGCTGAAAGAAAAACCACCAGAGAAAGTATTTTATAAAGGGGCTGCCACCTACTCAAAATTTTTAATCAATAAATATATAAATTAAATGAACATGCATTCCATGATTAGAAGTAAATAAATAAAAATCAAAAGTTTTTTTTTTTAAATATATTACAATTAAAAAAATTATTGCTAGAAAACTTGTAGGAGTTAATACAGGGTTATTCGTTTTCCACGGTAGCCGAGTTAGCATTGCGTATAGCCATTCGAAAGGCCCGGGTTCAAATCTTGGTACAACCAACATCCAAAAGTTATAGAAAATTAATTTAAAATAAAAAAATAAGATACATTTTCTAATTGCGGTCGCCCCTGTGCAGGGAATATCAACCCCTCCGAGTCTACTTCTAACATGAAATAAAAGCTCCTCATAAAAAAACGATTAAACGTTCCGAGGCGGCTTAGTATAAACTGTAGGTCCCTCCATTTTTTGGAAACACATCAAGACGCAAAACCACAAATTGGAGGAGTAGATCGGCCGAAAATCGCTTCAGCGGTTACATAGCGCCAGTTATATATTTATATTAGACATTTCCCCAGTCGGTTGTGTCACTGATAAATATCTAACTAATATAGTTAGGAAGGCTTAATGCAAATTTTCGATGGGGGTTGCTGTCATTTTCAACTGACAAGTTAAATAAAATGCATATTGCGGATATGGGTATCGAAGAAAATAGTTGAAAAAACCCTTAGTAACGAATTTATTTGTGCTGTATGTGATAATGGTTGGTTGGTTGGTTGGTTGAAGTGGCTGCCGGTCATCGGCATACCTAGGGCCCAAACGGGTCCATTGTGATACCACTGACGATCCCGGGTGGGGGCACCCGTTAATCGAACCAGTGCGTGGAATTTACATAACGAGCAGTTGCCGCATTTTAGACCCAGCTATCTTGCTCAGGTCTCCAAAGGTTGCCGTCCCTAGATACTGCAGCCTACTCCTCCAAAGTGCGGGGCATTCGCAAAGAAAGTGCCTTAAAGTTTCCGGTGTCTCTTGCTGTCTGCAGCTTCTGCCTGCCCAATAAGATATGTCCTGTATGTGTAATACAAATTTATGAAATTAAATTATAAGTAAACTTAAATTGTGGTATAAGTGGCAAATGTAAAGTTCTGTCATTGTTGTGGCAGTTGCCAACTGTCTAATAATAATTGGAGGTGCAGCAACGTGAGTAGGGAATTATTTTTTGTGTTTCGTTTCTTATAATTTAACTTGTATGAGATACGGTATTTACAGTATGTGTTTAGTTACCTGAAACTAATTAATTACGAATAGGAATACAAAAAACAGATTTACCATCTCAAAACCAACGGAAAAATACGTCAAAAACAAGAAGTATCCTAATGCTTCATGTTTTTTTTTGTCTAGTTTTACGCTTAACTAATTTTCCAATTAATTCCACAAGTTATGCGAACAAGCGAGTGAGATATTCAAAATAGCTAGTTAATTGATTTTCACTTTTCTTATTTGTGTCAAATACGTACTTTTCAAAGAACACAAAGCTGTAATGCATCGATCAAGTTAAACACATTTAGGGTACCTCGACACAATCCTGTCTAAGAATCGCTACCAATATTGTGTAAAGTAATGGAGGAGTTGCAGCTAATTGTAAAATTGAAGAAACAGCCTTGGCATCCCCACACTTTGTTCCTAGTTCACTTGACGAAAATTTTTCACAGTAAAAAAACCTAAGTCCAAAAGAAATTTAGGAAATCTGTTAAGTCCAATTTTTTATTCATTATTTTTTTAAGTGAATGTGAGACAAAGAACACAATTGCTGATTTATAATATACAGTGTGTCCCAAAAATAACAGAACTTTATATTTAAATCATACAACATACAGCGCCATATATTGAAAATTTGCAACATTAAAAAGATACATTCATCCTCATTCAAACGCACCTAACTTCATGTAAGTCGGATGACAGATGTAAAAGTGACAGCCATTTCAATAAAACCAAAGTGTGCTAATGGTTCCAAAAAAAAATGGAAATATAAAATTTTGTGTCGAATTTTGTGCTGAGACATACGAATTAAGGAAAAAAGTTTATTATTATTCAAGCAGCCGTAACCGAGGTACTGAAGAACATTTCTATAAATGACATAAAAAAATCTATGCATGCGCTGGTTGATCGTTCCAAACGTTGTGTTGAGTCAAATGGAACCTATTTTGAATAAATAATAACTTTCAAAGGTAATATAATGTGTATTTTACTATTTTATATCCAAAAAGTTCGGTTATTTTTGGGACACACCTTGTATGTTTCGAAAAGCTTTTTGTTTGGGAAAGTATAATGATTTACCTTGATTCGTAATGATTTGGTTATAAAATATCTGGCAAAACCAAGAATGTCTACTTAGAAAAATTTGAACAAGAAAAATATCTAATAAATATATTAATTTAATTTGTCCTTCTTTTTGCTGGGTCTCAAACATCTTTTTCTTGTTTGTGCAGTTAAGCATCGTTTATGGATTCTTTCTTCTTGTGTCTGTTTTACTTGTAGCGAGTGACTAGTATTAATATGTAATATTCGAATGTTTGTGCACTCGCGTGTGTGTTTGTAATGAACGCATTCATTGCCATTCATAAGTGGCAGCGCCAAAAGACTATCTTTGCTAAATGTTTCGTACGGTTGGATTGACAACTGCGAAATTGTGGCATGTTGTTACCTGCGTTACCAATCATCATGCGACCTTTCGGCTCGTTGCTTAGCGGATGTAGAACCACTTTTCGTTAATGACCGATGGACGTCTGTGATAAGACTGAATACGAATTATGTGACGGAAGAGACCGAACAAATGCCCACCAGCACTTACTTACATACGTGTATGTACATATGTGTGTATGTGCAGGAATACGTACATAGGTATGTATGCAAATCATACGAAAAGTTCTCGAAAAAACTGTGTATAGAAACATACATACGTATATATGCATGTGCTGTCACAAATGAAAGTTGTGCATGCCTGCTTCTGAGTTTTGGATGGGTTAGTTAGTTCCATGTTGTTTTCGTTTGTCCTTTTAACTGCTGCTGTTGCTATTTTCATATCAGCGAACAGCAAACAGTTATTGTAATACTCATACTCAACACTTTTCGTCAAGTAAAGAATTAAAAAACACAGTTAAAGAATCCTTATACCATATAATGCGATATACTCGTATTTTGTAGATATAGCAGACGATAATAAATTTTAATGGAATATAAAATAAAAAAACATTACAAAGTAAAGAAATATTTTATTTAATGAAAAATTTGGGGTTAGAGTTTTGTTTTCTGACAAATTTATTTATATTTGGACGCGAATTGTTACTCTCATTATATATATATATATAATTGGCGCTTTGTAACCGTTTAAGCGATTTTCGGCCGAGCTCTTCCTCCTATTTGTGGTTTTGCGTCTTGATGTCTTTGCAACAAATGGAGGGACCTACAGTTTATACTAAGCCGCCTCCGGTCGGCTGATGGTCTTTTTACGAGGAGCCTTTTCATGTCCGAAATACCCTCGGAGGGGTGGACATTCCCTGCCGAGAGGCGACGGCATTTTGAAAATTAAACTTAATTGTTTATTCAAATTAATTTTCCGTAACTTTTGGATGTTGGAGGCACCGGGATTTGAACCCGCGCCTTCCGAATGTCAGTACGCAATGCTATCCACTAGGATGCCGCGGCCGCAAGGTATAGGTTTAGATTATTTGATTTGTTCCAGCTTATCAGATTTGTCATTGAGAATTTTGAAAATCAGACAATAATCTGATAATAATCAGAGACCCTAAAACCCTCCAGATACCAAATTTCACGAAGTGTTATTAATTTTGACCGTCATATTCGATCCGCCATTTTGAATTTTGACAATCTATTGGGTTGCCCAAAAAGTAATTGCGGATTTTTTAAAAGAAAGTAAATGCATTTTTAGTAAAACTTAGAATGAACTTTAATCAAATATATATTTGCCATTTTGTTCGATAACCTTTTGCCATCTTCCCGGCAAATTTAGTATTCCACGCTCATAGAACTTCTGGCCTTTATCTGCAAAAAACTGAACCAAGTGCGATTTTATACCCTCATCATTGCCGAAAGTTTTACCATTTAAGGAGTTCTGCAAAGATCGAAATAAATGGTAGTCTGATGGTGCAAGGTCAGGGCTATATGGTGGATGCATCAAAAGTTCCCAGCCAAGCTCACTCAGTTTTTGGCGAGTGATCAAAGATGTGTGCAGTCTAGAATTGCCCTGGTGGAATATGACACCTTTACGATTGACCAATTCTGGTCGCTTCTCCTTGATGGCTGTATTCAATTTGTCCAATTGTTGACAGTAAACATCCGAATTAATCGTTTGGTTCCTTGGAAGCAGCTCAAAATATACCACACCCTTCCAATCCCACCAAATAGACAGCATAACCTTCTTTTGGTGGATATCAGCTTTTGAAGTGGTTTGAGCTGGTTCACCATGGACCATGATCGTTTTCGATTGACGTTATTGTAAACAATCCATTTTTCATCTCCAGTTATGATTCGTTTTAAAAACGGATCGAATTCATTGCGTTTAAGGTGCATATCACAAGCGTTGATTCGGTTTGTTAAATGAAATTCTTTCAATTCATGTGGTACCCAAATATCAAGTTTTTTTACGAGTCCAGGACTTTTTATGTGATAATGAACGGTTGACTTTGGTATATTTAATTTCTCTCCTATCTCACGCTCAGTTACATGACGATCCGATTCGATTAAAGCCTTGATATCGTCATCGTCAACTTCACTTGGCCGACCTGAACGTGGCTCATCTTTAAGTGAACGGAATTTGCGAAACCAATTTTGACACTGTCTTTCTTTTACGGCTTTATCACCATACACATCTCGTAACTTTTTAGCAACCTGCTCCGCGTTTTTTCCTTTACGGAAATAATAAAGTAAAATATGACGAAAATGCTCTTTTGTGGGCTCCATATTAAAATTGACGCCAAACAAACAAATGTAAACAAAATTTCACGCACTTTTTTTCTAAAGCAAGCTAAAAGTGACAGCTAATAACTGACAAAAGAAAGAATGCAATTACAGAGTCACCGCCGTTCAAAAAAATTGTCAAAGCCGACTATATGAAAAATCCGCAATTACTTTATGGGCAACCCAATAACATCAGATTCATAATCAGCGAACCCTGGATACCAAGTTTTATAAAAAACTAATAACTTTTAAAAGAGATCTTGTCACTTTTCATTTAGGGGTTGTTTTCACTCCTATAAACCATAAACGACTTGATTTAGCAGAACGGCCAAACACGAGTGTTTTCTTTTGGTCCTAGTGTCCGAAAATGTTTGATTTTTTCGCGGGTCAGAAAAAAGTTGATTTTTGTCGGACGGTGTAATTTTTCTGTCTTTGCATACTTGTATTTTTTCTTCTCCTTTATTGAAGTAGGCACCGCTTATGCGATTATAGCCGAGCGCTCTTCTTTCCTTACTTTCGCTCTCTAAATTCAATTGGAAATACCAAGTACAGCAATGTCCTTCTCCAACTGGACTTTCCCACAGGGTGGAGATCTTCCTCTTCCTCTGCTTTCGCCGGCGGGTATTGCACCAAAAGCTTTCAAAGCTGGAGTAATTTTATTCATACGGACCACGTGGAATAGCCAGCGTATATCTGTTACAGCTCAACGATTCATCGGCTGTGGTATTCGCGCGCAGATAACCATAAGTCTTACACTAAACCAGCGCACCGTATAGGAGGACGGGAATAATGATCGACTTGTAGAGCTTGGTTTTTGTTCGTTTTGTATTTCTGTTAACAAAACTACCAAGCATATTAGACAAGTAAATTAGCTTTTCACATAAAGTTTTGTCATTTAACAGATTAATGAAAACCATTATTACCTCGTTCGAAAAATATATTTGTTTCATTTTCTAATGCAAAGATTCGAGATAAAAATTACCTTCTCGACAACCACTTGATTTCTGTGCGTAATTTTGTTAATGCATTCATAGAAAAGATAATATGTATAAATTATGTTATCTTACAACTTTTTATAGATCCGGTCGTATACGGGCCTCGTCTGCAATTTTAACGTTTTTTAAAAAAGAATTTATTGCAAGGAAAACGCGCTTTTCTGTTATGAAGTCAGATCATTACCAACTACATAAAAAATTATTACCTATAATATTTTCGTAGACAAATCGAAGAAATTATGTTCTGGAGTGCTACAGTTTTATTGGTATTTTTTATATTTAATATTTTGACAAGTATTTATATATATAATTGGTGCTTTATAACCGCTGCCGAGGGGCGACCGCAATCAGAAAAAAAAAATTTCGATAATTGCAGATGCTTATTCAAACCAGGACTCGAATCCTCACCTTCTGAATGTCTGACATGTATTTAACATAACGAAAATGTAGGGTTTTAATTTGAGCGCTAATAATTCGAACACTCCATAGTAAGCTGTCAGAAATTTTCAAAAACCGTCACATACTTGAATTTTTAGATAATAATTTATGAATGGTGCTTTTGACAGCAATAGATGGTTGGGAGGCAAAAGACCTTTGAATTAGCGCGGAACGATTGCTGCAGGTGACAATTTACAACCACAAGCCACGCCTCGGGAACAGTTTGTTAATTTATATACCGAGTCAGAATGACGAGTTGAGTTCATTTAATCATGTCCATCTGCTAGTCTGTTTGTACGTAAACTAGTCCCTCATTTTTTGAGATATTTCAACCGAACATGATATTTGGTATTCTATACTCATATGTATAATGAATTACACAATGGTACAGAAAATTATCTAAATTAGACGAGTATAACCTATAATTGCCGTGGAACATGCAGCGCTTGAATAGAATGTTAGTTGTCGAGAAATGCATTATTTAAGGGGTTATATACAGTTAATGGGCCAAAAAAAAGCGAATTTTTAAGAACTTTTTTTTTGAGAAGTCTTTAGAATTTATTGATTCAAAAAGTTTACATACTTATTATGGTATTATTCAACAATATTTTAATCCTTATAACTAGTAAAAATATTTCTCTGGAGAAGAGCTACAGCTGATCTCCAGGAGGTCCTCTGAAAAAATACGTTTTGCGGTGACCACTCTATCTCTGAACTGGATCATCTGAAATTAAAAAACCAAACAGATTTCATTAAAGTAATGTTAAATTTAGTGATTAATCATGAAGGAATAAGCAAAAAAAAATTTTGTCAAAATGGCGCCTTCTCAAAGAAAAAAGTCGTTTATAAAAAAAAAGTATTTATCGGAAAAATAAAACCGTAGATTAAATACTGAAAAATATATTCCAGAAGTTTGTGTTAAAATTTTAGACAAATCTGTTCAGCCGTTTTCGAGTTATAGTGGTCAACGGCTTTGAAAATACCATGCTGAGAAAAACGCGTTTAAAGTTATACTTATATTTAATCGTATTTCCAAGCGCTCCGAAACGACTTTACAAATGTGCGTGTAACTTCGAAAATATTTGCGGGATCGATTTGAAATTTCTTGCGTGTATTCTTAAATATATGTAGATACAGAAAATATAATACAAAAAAAATCGATTTTTTGAAAATCATAACTGTATATAACCCCTTAAGTCTCCTGCGCTAATTTGCTATGCATCCGTAAAATTTAGTGGCAGAATTTAAGAATCTCAGTGGCTTTGTTATATAAAACTTAATTAAACAACTAGCCTTTTATTTAGGCGGACGTTAAATATTAATTTACCAATGGATTGTATAATTTTTCGGTTGCGCAAAAAGAAAATACGGGATAATTGCGTCGTTTGCTTTAGCAAAATTTTCTGTTATTTATTTCAAGTGCTTTGAAAAGCAGCTTTTAATCTTTCTTTTGTCAATACCTTGGTATAAATTTATTGAATTTGTCAAAGAAGATCAATCATGCCTTTAAATTCTATACGTGTGTATGAAACTTTGAAAACGGCTCCAACAAGAAATTTAAAGCACTCTTACACATAGATATCCGCCTCAAGATAAACAGAGGATTTCTTGATGTGCCATAAAAAATGTCCATTATATCCATATATAATTTATTACGACATCTGTGCGGAAGTTGTGGAGATTACGTGATGTGCATGAAAATAGTGAATATCGTTTTTTCGTTTTGTTGATATATGTATGCATGTATATTATTAGTGAAATTTGTATATTAGGGTGTGCTTTATAGAATAATTTGCTTGAGTTTGCTAATCAGCGTATTATAAATACTGGTAAAAGGCATTTCAATGCAATATTTAGTTCCAATATTTAGTTTCCTTTTTTTAAACTGCATTGAATAAAGCCGATTCGATGTATGTACATATCTAATCCCAGATAATCGAATACATACACGTAGATATAAAATATAGCCGCGAAGTTAGCATTGCGTCATGATTTGCTGTCAGAAGCGTTTACAGAATGATAATAATTCAATATCAACAAAATTTGGTTAAATGACTTACCATTATTACTTCGTGGAAAAATTTTATTCTTAAGTTCTCAAATTTACTTATTAAAACTAACGGGTGTTAACGGTATCGGGAAATGTTTGTCCATATTTTTAAGCCCTAGATCTTAGACATAAACGAATTTGAAGTGGAAAAGTCAACATGATGCGCAGGGGTCAACCTAATGCATGGACATGTAGGAATTATAGACAAACCGAAATACTAAAAGCATTTAATCAAGCCTCACATACGAGTATTTATGTTATAAGCCTAAGTACATACTTGACTTTCCCGTAAAAGAAAGTGTTTAATGTTGTGCTTACCAGTTTATTGTTATTCATCAAGTTTTTCTCGTTAAATCATTAGCATTTTCATTATGTATATCGAGATAACTGTTAATATATTTTCTATTGCAATAACACTAATCATTCAATTACATATGTACGTATACCATATATGTATTGTATATTCTACATATTTCGATGCCTTGAAGAAAAATGTTAATAAAATTCTGTGCTTGTATTTATTTGAACAAAGAATTTCTTTTTTGGTTGCCTACAAAAGCAATTTTGTATGGAATAATGTTAATAATAAAATGTTAATAATATATAGTTTGGCATCTAAATGGCACTTAATTAAGTGATGTAATTTATTACTGACCTATCTATCGTTGACCACTTCGCAATAATGTTCCTGGCATCCTCGTGCGTAGGAAACTTCAACGAGAAGATAAAGGATAAGGTTGAATTGTATTTACACTATGTTCTCAAATCAGTAACTTTTGCCAAAAAAAAATTTTTGAAACTCACACATATACATTTACTAAAATTTTCGTGTTCTAATTGAGGTTATCTGAACTAAATTCAACACTTAACTTTAAATTTGAACATGAAAAATGGAATTTTATATTACATTGGAATATAACAAACTAATGGATTAATTTGAAAACTAATTGTGTGTTTTAAATTTTCGTCAAAATAATTGTTCGCAGTTCATAGGAAGAGAAGAAGTATCACAGTTGTATATCACGGCTCTTTCAAGCTGTGCAAAAAACGTTGGGCTACACGACAACTATTTTAGCTCTAACTAAATTGAACCTCCGTCTAGCGTTCGCTACAAAGGACCAGTAGGTCCCAAACGGCTTGGCCGATTTTAATTTTAGGTGCATATTCACTAGGTCTGAAAATAACATAACATCTATTTTTCACACCGGGAAGAGAACCTGGGACTGATGTATTCGAAAAATTTGAATGTATAGTTCGATTTCCTTAAAATTTGATACATATGTAGTATTTTACTTAGTTTAGTAGGAACATTACTTTTGTTTCCAGGAATAGTACCTAGGACCGATCTATTCGAAAAAATCATTTCTATGGTTTGGATTAATACATAAAAATTTTCAGAAGTGGACCCAGGGTCCATAGCGTGCGCTATGATAATTGTCATTTCAATGAATTATGCAGATTAGATATATTGTTTCCAAGTGAGAGAAAAAATAACACTCAGAAAGAGACATGGGACTAATTTTTTGTACATAAGCGATCTCCACCACAAATTGGGAGCAGTGCTCGGTCGAAAATCGCATCAGCGGTTACAAAGCCCCAATTATATATATATATATATATATATATATAGTATATATATATATATGTATGTGCGATTTCACTCAATGAGAAACCCATATTTTGAAAACAAATTATAGTTTTTCCTGAAATGATAACAGCTGGACCGAAACAAAATTGAATTTTGTTAAGAGAATTTCGGGAACCGATTCATGCGAGATAATCTTAGTTACGATTTGATTCACTTGAAATTCAATTTGTTGGTTGTTATATGAAAATGCAGAAACTGGTTCTTAATAATCTTATTTATGGTTCAATTTGCTTGCATTTTTTTTTTATTTTCATTCGTATGGGCTGGTTGAATTTGCTTATATGAAACCGCTTAGTTTAATTTAAGTAATTTTATAAGAAATTTTCGCGTGTTGACAAACCATCTTTCTTGCTTGTTCTTGCTTGCCTACTACCATATTGCTTTCCGCTGATCAAGTTAATTCAAATACATAATTCACATTCAGATTTAAACTAGCTACATATATTTTATTATCACTCTTAATGTAATATAAATACATGCAACTAAGGCGAGGCGAAGTTCGCTGGGTCTGCTAGTATATATATAATTGGCGCTTTGTAACCGCTGAGCGATTTTCGGCCGAGCACCTCCTCCAGTTTGGGGTTTTGCGTCTTACTTTAGTCTTCAAAAATTTTAATAATAAATTTTTTTGAAATGGTCCTTACCAACTTGCTTGAATGAATCAATACTGACTCAAGTACATACATACACTCATAAAGGTATGTGCATGTGCGCCGGCAGTTAGGGTCACAGGATGACGCGAAAAGACAACGAAAATTTGAAAACGAATAAAAGAACAACAAAAAGTAAAGGACTTTTCTGCCTAAAGCAGACATTTTATTTACATAAGGATATACATACAGTGGCGGACTAAAGTCTACATACGATCCATTTTTTGGGAATTCAACCCGTCCTATAGCTTTCACAGAAAAAATAATGATGCAGTTTTGTTTTAAATTCAAGTATATAACAAAAACTAAAATTTCTCATTTATTCCACATTAACTTTCAAAGTTATTAACAAAAAATGGAAAAAAGGCACTGACAAAAGTGAACATACGATTTTTTGCTTAGCTATTCTAGGTAAGCATATTAATTTTAATAACTAAGTTAATATTTTGTTGGGCCACCATGCGCATCGATCACCGCTTGCAAGCGTCTAACATTGAAAAAAACCAAATTTTCCAGCTCTTCTCCTGTAATGTTTTGCCACTCTTCTTGAAGTTTCTCTCTGAGCTTTGATGCATTACTTATAGGGTGTTTTCGAATTTTCCGCTCCAATATTTTCCATACGTGCTATGTAATATTCAATTCCGGGCTTTGTGGTGATGAGTGCAACTGCCGCGGAGCATAATACAGCAGCCAATCCTTTACAATTTGCGCTGTGTGCTTAGGATCATTATCCTGTAGAAAGATCCAGCTCGAGCCAAGGCACAGTTTGTCCACAGATAACTTCAAATTATTTTCCAATATGGTCTTATACTCGAAGCGATCCATATTTCCTTCAATAAAGACCAATTTACCCACCCCAGACGCTGCAACTGCTCTCCAATCCATGACACTCCCACCACCATGCTTTAAGGTCGAAATAAGGTGCCTGGGATCCATGGCAGTAATGGGTTTTCTCCAAACTTTTGCTCTGCCATCGCATCCAAATATGTTATATTTTGACTCATCCGTAAATAGTACGCTTTTCCAGAACTCATGATCCTTCTTTAGATGCTTTTTAGCGAACTCCAACCGATGTGCGCGGTTTTTCTCGCTTATGAGAGGCTTCTTGCGAGGAGTTCTGCTGTAGAATCCTTCGTTGTTAAGAGTTCTTGTTATTGTGCGTAAGTGCACAACAATTTGGGATCATTTCGCTAGCTTCTGGGCCAAATTGGTAGCATGTACCTTGGAATTTTGGCTTACTTTATTACGGATGAAAGAGATGTCCCTATGGGTAAGCTTCTTTGGACGGCCACTTCACGGCTTACTCTCGAACGAGCCCGATTCTGCAAGTTTTTATAAATTGTTTTCACCGCCGCTTTTCTTAAATTTAACAATTTAGCTATTTTGCCGAACGTTTTCTTATCATTTCTGTGTTTTATAATCAATTTTTGCACAGCCACCGGGATTTCCGTTCCTGACGACATTTTCGCGATTGTATTTCTTTTTTCAAATGATGGAAAACAATAAAGATAAAGCCAAATACCAAGAAAAGTATAGAAAGAAAAAAAAACGGTACTTGACCGCTGGAAACAATAGCTGAAGTAATAAACGAAACAAATTAATGAAACGTATGTTCACTTTTGTCAACGGCTTTTTTGAGTTTTTTGTTAATAACATTGAAAGTTAATGTTGAACAAATATGAAATTTTCGGTTTTGTCTTACAATTAAATTCAAAGCAAGACTACATCAATACTTTTCCTGTAAAAACTATGGGACGGTAGGGATTCCAAAAAAAGGGGTCGTATGTAGACTTTAGTCCGCCACTGTACATATGCGATTATGCAAAAAAAGTAAACAAATACATTAGGAAGGGTCGATTTATTTCTAACCGATATATCGTCCAGATGCTTCAGCAAATTTCGATTTTACAGTCGATATGATATAGTCCCACGATATCAGTTTATAGCGTTTACTGAAAAGAAAAAGCAGAATTGGTAATAAGGAGTTAATTGTGAAAAATAGAATTAGTAAAAATGAACTTAGTTGATTTCATTAATAATGAATTGTGCCAGATACGGAATAGCACCCATAAATACCATTATTTAAAAAAAAAAAAACATTTTAGAAGGTATGAATAAAAATATTTTTTGTTTGCTAATAATTTAAAGAAAAAAATGATAACTAAAAGGACAGCGTACTATCCACTACCCCGACATCAGCTAAGTGTTTACATGCTTAATCTGTAATTACAAAGTGAGACAAATCTTACTGATGATATATCTCAAGAATCTAGTTGCTGGATTTTGGAATTGTACATATTTTCGATTTGAACTGACTTTGAGTTCACCATTTTTCAGTGCACAATTAACTTTAATTTGCATTTAACTCAGATTTGTTAGTTGACAAACGAGTAAATAAATTGAAGTTCTTTGACAAGCTTTACATTCCGAAAAATAGATCAAAACAAGCAGCTAATAAGGAAATGTAAAAAAATAAAGCTGAAAAGCGAGCAATCGTTTCACTAACTATTTTGGAGTTAGAAATTGAGTTCTCGTTTCAAAGATCTTTTATAATCGACTAATTATGCTGTTGCATGTAACGATATAAAAAAATCGAGATAAGTATGGAATTAAGTGTAAGTTTCTTCATGAAATGTTGAGACGGTCCGATTTAACCATCTCTACTTATCCTTTCGTCCTACTCAGTGCGTGTTGGGTTTTCAAGGACTTACCCGCGGCAAGGTATGACTGTCGTAAATAATCAAATAGTTCATGCGAAAGTCGGGTCTTTATATCGGAACCACCCGGATTTTTATACGGCTAAGGAGTGTCACTCTCGCAATACTTCCGGTAAACCGATCAAAATGATGAACGAAGCCAAAGAGAAGAGAAAGATTCAATATATTTATTATAATAAATTTGGTTTTGAAACTGCTAGTGCTCTGAGAAGGGTTTTATAAAGTTTACATCAAATTCTTGTAAGGTTATTAAGGTTCTTATTTAATTTATTTTCAAAATTAAAATCCAGTAAAGTAAGTAAGTATCTGCTTTTAATTAAGCTCTGGCCAATCCATAAAAAAGAGGACCCCACAGGAGATAAGACTCCTTATGACCGTACATAAAGCCCCGTCGAGCATATTGTGTGAAAGACTAAAGCCCACCGTCAACAGACTGATTGGAACTTATCAGACCGGCTTTAGACCTGGTAAATCAACCATTGACCAGATATTCACCATCCGCCTTCGGCAGCACGAATAGGAGATGCCTTTACTCCGCTATGTCTGAATTTGGTATCCCCGCAAAATTTATACGGCTATGTAAACTGACGTTTAGCAACACTGAAAGCTCCGTCAGAATCAGAAGAAAAGGAAGACTTCCACTTTGTTGGAAAGCCCTGGCTCTACTTGGTGTCTTCAATTCTGTGGTGTGTGAATTAATCACTATTTATATTTTTGTTAGTTAATTGATTCCTGCAACGGCAACGATAAGCTTGATAAATTTTTCACTAAAAAATGACACATCATTATATACCTATATTTATTTTATGTTTCATTTATACTCGAGTTTATTCTACTCGGGTGGATTGAACTCACAAGCATAAACACTTTTTCACCACGAGTTTAGGCGTCTACACATTTTTTCAGAGTTTCCGTATTTTTTCGAAAACTATAATTATTACCCTAAAATTTATAACATTTTCAGCAAAGTTGGGTTTGACAGCCCCGAAGTTAAATCCATTCTGAATTCACCTAGAGTAAATTAATTGGTGTTTATGCTTGTAGGTTTAACTCGAGGAGAGTAAACCCAAGTGAAGCATAAACGAAGTAATTTATTCTTATATATGTATGTACAATATGTATGAATTTAAGAATATAATCAGAGCTAATCACATATTGAAAAAATTGTTGAATACAATATGCACTTGAAATTTAACCATATATAATTATATATATAATTGGCACTTCGTAACCGCTGAAGCGATTTTCGGCCGAGCTCCTCCTCCAATTTGTGGTTTTGCGTCTTGATGTTTTTCCAACAAATGGAGGGACCTACAGTTCATACTAAGCTGCCTCCGAACGGCTGATGGTTTTTTATGAGGAGTCTTTATTTCATGCCCGAAATACACTCGGAGGGGTGGACATTCCCTGCCGAAGGGCGACCGCAATTTGAAAATTTAACTTAATTTTTTATTTAAATAATTTTCCATAACTTTTGGTTGGTAGCACCGGGATATGAACCCGAGCCTTCCGAATATCAGTACGCAATGCTAACCACTCGGCTAACGCGGCCGCCATTTCTCCATAATTTTCAAATTATCGGCAAGTACTCTTATTTTCTATAATTTTCACACATGTGCTCTAAGCCTACGAATGTTAAATAAATAGTTGTGACTTTGTTGATCAAAACCCCCAAACCATCCCTTACCTTTCGCCAGTGTATTTACACCCATACATATACAAATGCGAGTATTCCCTCTAGAAAAATCAGTAAGGCCTTACTATCTGGAAGCGAAGTGATAATGAAGATCGATTCTCAAAGAGCAAAAATAAGGCAAGTAGAAGTAAGGTCGAAATATACAAAAGAAAACACACATGTACACTTCCTTTTCTCCAAAATGGTTTCCAAGGCCTTACCTTTTGCTGCTGGGTTGTTGTGCTTAAGTATGGAGAAGTGTATTTAACAAAATAGTGTTGAATAAATGTAGAATCAGCATTCAATTCACCGACCTCCACTACTCATATCCATTTACAAAATTTACACACTATATTTACATATATCAAAAATACATATGTACATACGAGTCCGTAGCTATGTAACCATACTGGTTGGCATTTGTTTATTTATTTATACCATATTTCGATATCGTCACGCCTCACCAGCCATCGATCGTAACCGCTGCGGTAGGCAGCCTGGAAATTCAAAGCCAGATTGGTACCGATTCACCAGCAGGTTTTGACTTAGGAAAGAATTTGTTTGAGCAGGCATGATTCGTTCAAGTACTGTAGATAAGAAGGGTATTATTGCGATAGCTCTCAAGTCTCCGTTCGATTTCATAATTGATGGCGGGCTCGACAACTGCATGATTGTCAATATTTGAGAAAGTGATATCAGGTATCACTCCATTGGTATAATTGCTATACCTTTCTCTACATATATATATTACTGTTACAGTCAGATAATTGTACAAAGTTTCCATTCAACTCATTTACCTTTACGAATATAATTCCATGTTTTTTAGAATCAATTGCTGTACCGTACCATTTGTGCGGATTTATGTCATTTGAATTTTGTCATTTATCATCATTTTTATTAAATTGTATCTCTGTTTCTAAATAAATTTTTTCCTCCTTTGATTTACATGGAAATTTTAGAAAAGTTGCTTTTTGATATCCCTAGAAGGACCTGAAAACAGCGATACAAATGTTAAGCCCATCTTCAACTAAAGAAGCCAATATCAGATGGCTTGATGAAACCATATAATACATAATATATTATGAGTGATTAAGCCAGCGATAGACCATAAAATTAATTAATTAATATTACAAATGCAATAAAATTTGGTAAAATAATTGATCAATTATTTTTTGTTGCTGCTGCTATGATGTAGAGGAAGAGGAGTCTGTCACTCTCCAGCGCAAAGCACCACGCTACTACAATTTATGGGAAAACACTACTAACCACAGCAAGCATTGAAAATAATTCAGCATTTATTAGATGTACCAAATGGTTTGCGTATTTGAAAAGACCACGGGATCTTTTAAGGGATACCATAATGGACCAACACACCTAGGTGTGCTGGTTACAAGCCCACAGCCACCTCGAGTCAACTCAGCTCATACCTCAACAAAAGACATTAGCTGTTGGTCGTCCTCGAATTCAAAAAAAGTGCAAATAAAATTTCTAAAATTTAATAAAAAAAGTTGTTTAGTTGGAAGTTGTGAGACAGAATACCATTTTTTTCTTAAAAGTCGAAGACACACTGAGAAAAGCCGCGATACAATTTAAAAATAATAAAACTACTTCAGCGGCCATCATATCGGGCTCAAATTAGGATAGTATCTATTGAAGGTGTACTTTCCATCAGTATCAGATACAGGCCCAAGTGCACACAGTTTTGTCGAAACTTAATATGTCTACTAATGAGCCTTGAGAGATTATCCCGCTTAAGTAATCAATATTTTTGGACGACATAAATTTTTTAATGTAATCTAAACAAAATTATTATCTTTAGTGCACCTCCATTAATTTATACCAATTGCCCAAGTGTACACATTTTTTGGAACTTAAGAACATTTTATTTATGAAATTCCTATTTTAACTTTTCTTTCAAAAACTCCACTGGGTTTCGGTATCAGAAGTTAACAAAAGCGAATAATCTTTCTTAAATACTAACATAGAGATGCTGTTTACATACCCACTCCACATCACATCCTCAACAAGCTCGTAAAAATTCCGTTCTCAAAATCAGACAAATAAATTGTCACTAATTCACTATTTGCTTAGTTTTACCATTCTTTGACTTTTATTCTCCTATGGCACAATGAAGACAAAGGGTATATTTGTGCTTGTGCATATGTTATAAGTGCATTAAGGTATTATGGCTTACTCCTTGGCCAAGTCGGCTGTGTACATAGCAATTCGAAAGATATGAACAAATTCATGTTGGTGGCCTTGGGTATTGGCAGAAGAAAAGGCGAAACGTACAGATCCAAAATGCTAAGCATGTTTACTTTAAATTAATTCGAGTTTAACAAAAATTTATGAAAAAATTATAAAAAATAGACAAAATTTAAGAGTGCTCTTTTGTACAGACACATACATACTTTAATTGGCGAAAGGCTAAAATAAACAATTGTTGTCGAATAAAGTTGTTAGCTTCACTGCCTTTAATATACTTTTGTTTTACCGCAGTTAGGTTACGTATACGCCCTGCCACCAGCACGCCAAGAGAGTTGTTGAGTGACTATTGAGATAGTCGTTTAAGCTTACTAGATAAAAGTTCTTAGCGTCTAACGATTTCCGAAATACTCCTGTCTATATGATCCAAATATAGTTAATAAAATTTTATTTCGTCCATATACAGATCAACACACCTTATATTTTTTTGCTGACTTGCCTATCCATTTCGAAGTAAAAGTTATGGTTCTTGTTACACAGGTGTGGCTTAATCAAATCGTCTCATCATACTATGAAGCTTAATGTATTTTCGTCAGTTTTTATTAAGAAAAGTGCTGAACTGTTTTAGATAATGGTGAGCGTTTGAACCATTGAGAACTTTTAGTAGTTTCACATTTCACATTTATTACCTTATGTCTAACCTGAGTATAATTCATTATATGGATTTTTAAAGTGTTTGCACGTTTCTAAACATTTTGCTGATTTTGAGATAATTTTTTACAAAATCGCGTACTGACCGCAATAAAAACTTCTTTTGTGTTCGTTTATATATTTCCTTAGTTTTGCCTAATCTTCCTTTCACTCCAAGCGACAGAGACATCTGTCGGCAAATAGTTGCATAATTTAAAGTCACGGATTGATGGTACGGTCGCATTCGGTGTGTGCCTACAAAACGGTTCCTCCACTAACAAATATTAGGTACAGTAAAAATTTCGTTCGGTTTTTATCTAAGAGATGGCGTTATTGTCCATAGTACTAGTCTTATTATGTCATACTATACGGCGCAATTTTTCTTCGATCAAGTCGAAAAAGCAGCCAAATCGGCTGAAAAAATTAATTTAATTTATGGGTCCAATACTGTAAACGAACGTGTAGCACAAAAGTGGTTTGCTAGGTTCCGTTCCGGTAATTTCGATGTCAAAGATGCACCACACGTCGGGAGGCCTGTCGTCGAAAAATGCGATAAAATCATGGAAATAGTGGAAACAGACCGTCACATGAGCACTTATTTAATTGCTGAGGGACTAAAGATAAGCCAGAAAACCGTTTGGAACCATTTGCATAAAAAAAATCGAACGAACTTTTTTCTTTACCTTATATTAGGAAAACGGAATGCTTTGCGCGGGTATTCCGTAAAAAGAAGTATTGCCTTTTGCTTTATACGGCGAAGGGAAAATTATCCCAGTGTACTTGGTGTGCCTTGGTGGCGTGCGCTATACAACTTGGTCCCTTTGGGTAATGGGCGGCGGGGCCAAATGATTGGATAGGCGTAGCTTGCCGCCTGGCTCGTAAGTCTGTACTGGGTCAGATTCTCGTGCTCTTTCAAAGAGAAAACATCCCTTTACACGATCTGAGCGTTTAGTGATTCATCTGTTTTTGATAAAACAAAAAATAGAATAGTAAGGCCAGTCGAGGCTAAGAGCGGGCCGGATATATTTTAGTGTGAAATTAGTACCAATGAGCAGACCCTGACCGAACAACCATAAGTATCATATTACTTTTTTTGTTTGGTTATTGTTTGTCAACTTTTTTTCGTGCCGACAGTGTTCCTACCTCCGTTACGTCCCCACCCATCCCTATAGCATCCTGCACCCAGAGCCCAGTCATACAGGCGGGTTAAAGTTACCCCCGGCAGCACGGGAGTAGTACGAGTGGGTTCGTAACTAGTTCGGGTGCACCCCAAAAACATATTTTGTTTATTTTGTGTGTGTAGATTTACATTTAGTTTCATTTCACTTGGTTTTGTTTTTGCTAGTAGTTGTTGTTCTTGTACTTAGCTGTTGACCCACGCCGTCTTCACTCAGCTGGCCGGTCGTTTGTAAAATTGTGTTGTCTCCTCTTTGTGCGGAGATGCGTTTGGTCAGTGTGTAGTGTGGTTGTTGATAGGCTTTAACCAACAAATCGTAACAAATTGATACCTGGACATCAATTGAGTGTTCATGAAAAAGATTGTCTGTAGAAAAAGTAAGCCGAATTACTATTCAATTTCGAAAAGTATTAGAGTTCAACGAGTATTGCTGTGCAATATATTTCTTGACATAGTGCAAGGGTTCGACTAGGCTTGGCATTAAAGTTGATTACACAAAAATTATATAAATTTGTCTATCGAGTTATACAACATATTTGAGTAATATTTTAGACAGACAGATTTACCATAAAAGTTAAAGCTGGTGTTTCTACAAGGAAGCGTTCTTGAGCCTTTATTATTCATTACATACATTGTAGACATCCCAGTAAACCGAAAAGTACTAATATTCACTTTCGCGGATTATACAGCAATATTACGTGGTGAGAAATTTTCTAGGAAAGCTCATGTCAATGAGCAAAAGTGTAAACGCGTTTCATTTTAATTACGCTCACAAACATGTCCTGCAATTAGATTGTTTGGTATAAATATTCACCAAGTAAATAATGTAACATACTTGATCGACATACTCTTAGGTACAAGACTCATCTGAAAAATACATCTAGATACAAAACTATTACATATGAATTTAAAAGCAGCTAGTTTAATCTGAAGGCTAAAACTATATTTTAAAGTACTCATTTACGATGCAATTATAGCGTCAATTTGGATGTATGGTATTCAACTATAGAGTGTGACCTCTGCATCCAATATTGGGAAAATACAGAGGTTCCGGACCATTACCTTTGAATTTTGGTCCAAAACCTCATAGACATTAGTATTCTAATAGTTAAACTTGAAAATGAAGTATATTTGTTTATACACTTCAATTTATATTATTTAATTTTTGTTACAAAATATTTCTTTCTGAATGAGAACGAGCATGCGAAAATTATTATTCTATCAATAACAAACTATTCTAAGATTTGAGCAAATCATTCAAATGTTAGTAATATTAAAGGGTAATTTAATATAATTAATTTAGCTTTATCAAGCTCTTGAAGAAACAAAAAAGAAATCCACCAAACTTAAGTACTCAAGCAATGTCGGAAAAGTTTTCTTGTGTCATATTACATTAAAGCAGTATGCTGTTCTTAGAGTATTCGCTACGAAAATTCCCTGCAGCTTGCTAAAGTTTGTTTACGGCAAGCCATGCTACCATTAGAAATTTATATCACCATATACTATATTCCTTGCCGCGAAGTGACAGCTGAGCTCAAAAAGCAGGATAGTACAGGAGACTGAAGCAAGCGAATAATAAATTTACAATAGCCACTTACTCTATATTTGGCAACTCAGCTTTATTTTTCTTTTGCATTTTATTATCTTGGCTTATCTGCTTTTTATAGTTGTTCCTCTCTCTTATAATTCATAATAAAAAATAAAAAACCAAATTTCGTATGCGCTTGAAATTATATAAATGGTGTTTTTCATGAACACTCTCTTGTGAGTTGAACACTAAAACTTTGACTGTTATTATGAATGATATATAGATTTAAGATCTCCGAAAGGAAATTGTACTTTTCAACTTGAATAGGATAATCTGGCATTTTCAAATATTTAAAGAAGTTGATTGTGTTGATATCAGCAAGTCGCGAAGAATTGCAGCTAATTGCAGAACTGGTGAAACGTTTGAAACTATGATGACTTATTTGAAAACTGTATTGCTCATCAGAGTTCTTTTACAGACTATGCAATTTTCGAGGTTTTCCATTAAATCGAATAAGTTTTTCTCTTTTTCCACGTTCATTTTGTTTATCTTACGAGTACATAAAAAATCTATTAAAGTTACGTAATTTCCGATCGTAGGATTTTCAAATCGGCCACGGCTGTGGTGATTCGATTCTTATGCAGCAACTAGCCAAAAATTTTGTGTCTCAGCTGTCACAATCTACCTCACAAATGCTCGCTGTTATAGAAGGTTGCCAGATCGACAAAACTTTGAAATAAATTAAGAAAATTCGTAATTTTTCACAATCGTAAACAATTATTTATTACAATATGGATCAAGTACTATATTTGATTGGCATTTATATTCGGACATATAAATTATGAAATTTGTTAACGAAAATTATAAATTTATTTCAAAGAATGCAAGCACACTGGCTGCAAGCATCGTTGAAAATTTGTGACTACATATCCTTTCCCAGTCGGGTGGAACGTCCAAAGGTAACTAGATAGAAAATACTGTTAAGCTTTAACTCGAAATTTCAATAAATTCACTAATATTTCCCGTTGAAGCAAATTTCTTTTGAAACTAAAACAGTGGATTTCTTTTATTTACATAGTGGTACTGCTGCTTATACACATCAGCTGTTGAATATTCCACGATCTGACACTCCTACCAATATTAGAATTCGAACGCTCTCAGCTGGAAAATGGGTGAGTTTGAGTAAGTTTCTTATCTAGTCATTATTGTCATTAGCACGGCTCAGAGGTAACTAAACTAGCTAGTTGGGCTATTACTTGCGAAAATATATGTAATATGGTAGTATCTACATTTTACTTCCGCATATAATGTTAATGAGCCCCAAATTAGAAAAGTGCAAATGAGTAATAAGGCCATTTTGAGGTTCCATAGCTAATTTTTAGTTTAGAAGCGATGGGACCGCATTTTTCCTTATATGTAGATTGATACTTTAGCAATAAGCATCGATTATTTAAATGTGAAAACTTTTATGAGTTTATTCATTAATACATAGCTTTAGAGTACGAAATATCGAAAAAAATAAATAACACATAATTTTTTCTTCTGACGAACCCAGACCGACCGAGAGGGGCGTCTAGGGGACAATCGAAAAATCCAACAGACCGGTGACCGAAAACCAGTAACAGTCCGGACTGCCCTGAATCCGAAACCGATCGCGGAAGATCGCGGTTACACTTGTCTCTTACACTAAACAGCTACAGATTTGTTCATCAGCTGCTATAAAATTGCATGGGGAACAGGAGAGGGAATTTATTTAATTATTCAAACCACTCAGTAAATAGGTTTTGATACAGAAAAGCGAGTCAGAGGAATCAATTTTGGGGAAATGTGTATTAAAATTGTTACACAAAGATCTAAAAGGGTCCTGCATTTCAAAGTTTGTTCTCCATGAACTCAATGAAATGGGCCTAAAGTGTCTAGATGATCTTAAAGGGATGGTGAAGTTGAGCTCGCTAAGTAGGTACAGGCTATTGATAGCACCTCTTATCAATTTAGTTAAAAATAAAACTCCAAGCATCTTTCTACGACTACGGAGTGTAGGCAGATTAATGAGCCGTAAACGCGAATAGAAGGAATTGCTTTTGTGCACATTCCAATTTATCACTAGTGCGGACTCCATACAATTGATCCATATTCCAAAATGGGCCTAAAAAGTAAGGTAAAGAGTAATTTGGGAATCTATGGCAAGCTAAAACGCCTTTTGCCTTATTATTACAAGCATTTATATGATTTCCAAAATCTAGCTTAGGGTTCATTGTGACATGTAAATCAATGATGTCAGTAACTTGTTCAATACTGTGATTATGTATCATATAGTCAAAGGATTGGAAAGATTTTCTGGAGAAACACAAATATTTTCACTTATTCAAATTTAGGGACATATAGTACGCATGGCACCACCTATCTAAATTATTTAGGTCAAGTTGCAAAAGTCATCAATCTTCAATAAAATGAACTGATTTAAAGAGCTTTACATCATCTGAAGAACAACATATGGAAGGTCATTGATGAATATAAGGAAGAGTTAGGGGCCGAGGTGACTGCTTTGAGCAACACCAGATGCTACTGCTATTTCACGTGATGTACAATTTTTAAAAACTTGTTGTTTTCTACCAAACAAGAACGATGAAATCCACTTTAGAAGGGAAGGGAAGGGAAATGATCGAGCTTAAAGTGAAGTAAAGAATCAGAGACCTTGTCAAATGCTTTGCTGAAGTCAGTGTAGATAACATAGTGTAGATAACATCTGTTTGATTACCATTTTTGAAACCATTACTGACATGGGTGGTGAATTTTAGCAGGCTTGATAGGGTAGATTTACCTTTACAAAACCGATGTTGTGAGATGTCTATAATTGATGATACAGAATGTGCTAGTTCATCAGTTATAATAGCTTCGAAAATTTTGGAGATAGAACATAACTTTGCTACCCCCTGTAACACCCTATTGAAGAATGTATAAATCTTTCCACAAAGAAGGGAATAAATTTTGCTTTAATGAAGCATTGAATTCGTTCGCTGATGGTATAAATGGAAATTCAGCACAAAATTTAGGTACACTAAAAGGGATATTATCCGGACCGCATGTGAATGACCTCTTAAGGGTATTAAGATTGTGATAAAAAACAACATATCTGCGGTTCTGTAACAATCGTTAGAAATTACACCATTCATATTCATAGTTGATGGAAACCCAAAAGTCTTACGTTTCGAATTAACAAAACTATAGAATGACTTCGGATTCGAAGTAATGTTATTTTTAATTCTTGTCATATGCTTCTTGTAACACGATTTAGGTATTCAAAATATTATATTTTTGTCTAACTACGGAATAAGCACCATAATCAAAAATTTTGCCGGACTTTTTATAGAGCTTGAATAATCTAGTCTTCTTATTTTTCAAGCTATTCAATTCTTTATTAAACCATAAAGCATTTTGAACACGGATCGGCTCATTTCTTATTGGAAATAATTTTCTGAAGGCAGAATGTTAAGCACTTTTGAAGTGAGGAACACTTTCTTCCACGTTTCCGTCATACTTAAATAAAAATTTAGTGTCAAATAAAGAATAGAAAGAATAAATAAAATATTATATAACAAGCCAAAACCAACATAAAATATATAAGAAGAGCAAAGTTCATTTGGAGCCGAACACTATATACTCGGCTGATATTTATATTAAGTCCACATATGGGTTAAAAATAAAAAGGTTTGCTATATTGAAGATAGGACTATTACAGACCTAGTCGGTCACTTTTGGTAGGACTTCAGTTCCCAGTGGCTAATCAAACATATTTGATTATGAACCAAGCGGGACATAGGACGGAGGCCCAATTACAACTATATACATTTCGCCATCATACTAGATTATAGGTATTGATTTAGTGGTTAAATTGGTTACTGGGCATCAGCTCTCCTAGGCTCCATTTTGATACCACTGAGGATTCCAATGACCTCTACCCGCTACTTAAACCAGTATGTGAAGTTTGCAAATTTAGTAAATTCAATAGACAATTTCTCAGAGGCAAAAAAAGAAGTGGTATTGTACTTTCAGGTTGAATAACGATCCAAAAAAAAAATAGCACTTTTACGTTGGGATGTCTCAAATCCTTGACGTGCTGGAACTGTTTTGAATCCAGATTCGGATTCAGCAAAAACCTTCAAGAACCTTCGCAAAACTATAGTCCTGTTCCTGGTTAGAAGATTTGATCAAATATTGTCGGCCTGTGTTATTTTATGTTGGTACCGTTAACTAAATAACTAAGAAATACAAAATTAAATAAAATAAAACGAAAAACACAACCAAAATAAAAAAATAGAAAAAGAAATAAAATTAAAACACTAATTTAAAAAAATTAAACAAAGCAAAATAAATAAAAAAATAAAAAACTAAACATTCTTAAATAAAACACCATTATTTAAAATAAAATGGCTGTGTAAACTGACTCTGGACAACACCAGAAGCGCAATCAAAATTGGGAAGGACCTCTTCGAGCCGTTCGATACCAAACAGACAAGGTGAATCTTTATAGTGTGATTTAGCTGCAGATCTAGATAGACAAGGTACAATCTTCTATAATAGTGTACAACTGCTGGTGTATGCAGATGATATTGACATTATTGGCCACAAGAACAGAGCCGTGGGTTCTGTTTTCTCCAGACTGGATAAGGAAGCGAAGGATATGTGTCTGGTAGTGAAGGAGGGCAAGACGAAATATCTCGTGTCATCACATAAATAGTCATCGCATTCGACGGCTCCCACGTCACTGTTGATAGTAATAACTTGCAGATCATAGATAATTTCGTAATAATCTAGGGACCAGCATCAACACCAATAATAATGTCAGCCTGGAAATCCGATGCAGATTCACTCTTGCCAACTGGTGCTACTTTGGACTAAGTAGGCAATTGAAAAGAAATGTCCTCTCTCGGCGAACGAAAACCAAACTCGATAAGTCGCTCATCATACCGGTCCTACTAAAAAGTCTTCAAGAGAAAAGTTCTGCCCACGATTTATCGTCCTTTGCGCATTGGCAACGGCGAATACCACAGAAGATGAGAGGATGAGAAAGTTTCAGCGAATGAAGATGAAATCACCCCAGCTTTGAAAATATTCGATGCAGTACCCGCTGGTAGAAGCAGAGGAAGACCTCCACTCTTTTGGAAGGATCAAGTGGAGCGCCACTTGGCTTCACTTGGTATTTCCAATAGCAAAAAGAAGAGAAGAATGGCGCGCTAATATTTATTCGGCTATAATCGCTTAAGCGTTGCCAACGGCAAAAAAAGGAGGAGAATTAAAATTAAGTAAAATGCGAATTGCATAAATTAAAACTGAGAGAACTAATATTTGAACAAATCGTTTTATGGGTGATATATGCTTTAGTTCTCCGACTTCGATAATTTTCAGTACGAACGAGTAGTTCATCACAAGTGAATATACCACCGAATTTCATATTTTTTAACAGATCTGGTCCAATCTGGCCGGTTCCAACAAATGATCGATTAACTGTTCCCATTTGTGTACCAAGTACAAGCAGACAAATAGTTGGATGGACGTTCATAGAGACATTGCTATATCAATGATCAAAATAATCGGTATAAGTTTTGATGGGCCCATCTCCACCAAAGTTAAGATACCATTTCATGTACCTGAAAGGTATAAAAATAAATCAAATATGTAAATTGAAACACAATATCTCAATTATTTTAATAAATTTGAAAAACTTAAAAACTACATTTTATCAAATTTTTTAAAAAATTATGTGCAGTTCCGTTACAAACATTTTAGTCCAAATTTTAAATAGATAAAAAAATAAACGAGTTTTTATATAAAATATATATAATTTTCACAATGAAAAAGAAAATACAATTTGTATTTGTACAATCTGGTATAGCCCATTGACTTCCAAGGGAGCAATAGTATTTGAACAATATTTTCCTCTGGAATTTTTATGGAAAAATAAAACTACCGATGTGTGACCACTACGTAATCATTTAAATATCTCTGGTATTAGCAGCAGCGTTCTTAGGTAAACAAAAAGTACATTCATAGAATAATAAATATTGTTTGGACGAAAAATGCTTGAGCGGTTATGAAACGAATATGTATAATACATATGGTACATAAATGCACACATACGCACAATGAAAGTATAGGCAAATATGTTTCACATTTGCTTTAAGTCACTGCTTTGGATGGTATTCAAACAAACTTCAAACGCACACTGCTAAACACGGGGCTGTAGGGACTGAAAACACTTTAATTCGAGTATTAAAATAAATTTTGAATGAATTTTGTTTAAGCATTTGGAGAAGTTTTGAAAGTCCACATATAAATTTAATGGGAAGTTAAATAATAAATAATTAAATTTTAAATTCGTTTCTAGAAATTACAATTAAAAGTGTTTTGTAGTACAGTAATTAATCTTTTTTTATATACTGTATATATTTAATGATAAAACCAAAATGGTTAACCTTCCGGCACCGTTGTGTAATCAGTACAATAATTTGTCCCACTCAGTCGGGGTAAGTTCCTAATAGCAGCGTCAACAAACCAAAACCACGCCCAGTATTCATTCAATTATCGGAAACAACTCAAACGCCGGCAGTACACAAAGCGGAAGCTATGCAAATGATTAGTGAATGATACTGAGGACGCATTAACTTCCGTTTTGAATGAAAAATCTCCTGCTTACCACATCTTTGATTTAAGACACTTATATGATTTCAATAAGAATAGCTTTTTCTGGGAAATCTTTTGATGTTTCGAATATTAATTTGGACACACATAGACACACGCACGAGTTAAACCAATTTAAGGACGTCCAACATCCCAAAATCATTTATCAATATCTTAGATTTAAGACACTTATATGATTTCAATAAGAATAGCTTTTTCTGGAAAATCTTTTGATGTTTCGAATATTAATTTGGACACACATAGACACACGCAAGAGTTAAACCAATTTAAGGACGTCCAACGCCCCAAAATCATTTAACAATCACTTTTGTGCCAACAATAAAATTTACGCTCTCATTCACTTTTCACATACACTTAATCAGAAGCCAACCAACCTTCTTGCAATTTCGCACAACATAAGCTCATTCCTGTTAGCCGCAAAAAAGTGGGCGATGTAACACGGCCCCCTTCCACGTCGAGCACTTGCTTGTACTGTCAAGGTTTTCCCACGTTCACTGCACTTCCGTTACTGATAAGACGTCAACTTAATTTGTTTGTGATACCAAAATTCAAACATCATCTGCCATGACACCTTTAAGAAGTGAAGCCGGTCTATCCGCGTCAACGTCGAGACGACTACTAATATCGATGCTGCCAAGCATTGTGGCTGACGGCCTTCCACTTACTCATTGGGCTCTCGCATTTGGTAAAGGTAAACAAGAATTGTTTTTGAGCATGCGCTATCTGCCTTGGAGTGTCGATAAAGCAGTGCGGCCAAGTGTAAACATCGTGCTCTTTGCAACTTATGCTGAATGAATGGTTCGGTGTTCGTACAGAGCATTTTAACGTAAGACAGCTTTTTTGGGTGTGTGCGTTCACGTGTGTGTTTACATGTGCGTTTACGTGTGTGTTCTCTTCGCGAAGAAAACTCTTTTCTACTCGTTTGGTTTTTCTTTGCCGTCTAACTGTTGATTCTTGGTGGAAAGTCGGTCTCAATATCTGATGTGTTTTTGCCATTTCAGCTAATTAATTAATCGATTATCCAAAATTATCCATCAATGAAATTTTATTAGCAAACTCTTTCTTATTCATTACATGGACCTTAGAGTTTTCGTTAGGTGCCCCTTATATACCTCACATAACCTATATAACTATTTATATTTAGGTACATACATACATACATACCATACATACATGGTCTAAGTGAATTTCTTACAAGTAATGCTGAAAGGTAATATGTCCCACCAGCCTTCATCATCATCATCGGAAAACCTTTATATTAATATGCGAATATATACATATATATATATATATATATACCATATATCTGTGCACAAGTAAGAATGTATAATTGTATAAATATGTATGCCCATTAACTGAAGCGCTCTTTTAAGAGAGATTTCAGAGTGAATTTCGTTAAGATTCAAATTAAAATACTTGCAGTTTCATTTTGTATTTTTTAATCCAAAGTTTCGTTCCTTAAAAAACATGTACAAAGGATATGGCGTGTTTCGTGCTGCTATTATGCAAGACCATCGCTAAAGGCAACATAATATTGGCTTGTCTTCCATTGTAGCAATATGCCGCCACAGTTAAGTGAAATACTAGTGCAAAAAAGTTTAGCAATTTTAATGAAATTTTTCATCTCTGAAATAAATAACAAAAAGTAAAAAAAGAAGTAAAAAAACTTACAAGAGACCACGAAAACCACACCAATGACTCCACTTTAGCGTAATTTTTCGCATTGTCTACAGTACCAACTAAAAGAAATATGAACGTACGAGTATATCTATGTATATAGGAGTGTATGCACTTGTTATTCGCCTATTTAAATGTGCAAGGTACAGCACTCGAAGTGTAACTAATTAAAAAGGTTATACATTCAGTTTGGAAAATTACTTTTTATCAATCCAAAGCAAAAAATGTGTGAAAATTATACGAAATTCGGAAACAATTTACTTTTTCTTGATACGAACAACTTTTGCTTTACTATGTCCTTGGAACGGTCCAAAAACGAATCGCAAGCTGCCTGAACGTAACTTGCAGGTCTTTTGGGTCACTCGCGAAAAATAGCTTTCTTCAGAGTCTCGAGACTGGTGTATCGTTTAGTTGAGACTTTGTTCTCCAAAATGACACAAAGAGAATGATACATCGGATTAGCGTCTGGTGAATTCGAGAGCCATTGTGTGGACGTTATTAAGTTTGATTCACTCTAGCTTTATAAAATGGTGCCGAATCCTGTTGAAGCGTCCATGGACTGCCAACGAAATTTTAGTCTGCTCACGGTTTCAGATCAACCTACAGAATACTTTTCCGATAATATTGCGCATTTACCTTGACGCCAGGCACGATGGAAACTATTGGAGAGCGCCCATCTTCGGCGACGCAAACCATTATATGTATGAGCGGTCGGTCAAGTAAATCCTATCGTTTTCAGAGTTTGGGGATTGTTCAAATGTAAAAATTTTCTCGTCAGAAAACACAATGCTCGGAAGACGACCACTTTCGTCCAAGCGAAGCAATTCCTTTGCTCTCTCAAGCCTGACTTGTTGCTGCTTGGGTGTGAGATCACGTACATTTTGTACCTTGAATTGATTAAAAATAATTTTCTAAACTGAATTCATGGTCTTTTTAATTGGTTACGGAGCCTGTATATGTCGAACAATGGAATATTGTTGTCAAAAGAATTAATTTAAAATTTCTGAAATTAGGGAACCACAAAATACACTGCTTTAAGTGGAAGCCTTGAAAAGCTAAGCCCAAAGAAAAGAATGAACTATATATTAATCATTTGTTTAAGTATTTTTTTGGCTTGACAACTATTTCACCTCGACCTAGATTGAAACTATATCTGTTAAACTAATGTAGACAGGGATGCTCAACTAACCCAACGGTGCCAATACAATTTATTAATTAGAAACTCTTTGTTTCATTAAAAAAACTGGATTATTAAGGATTATTGTATGCGCTCTTAACGAGCGTAAAAAAGGAGTCCGTACGAGTCTTTTTTGACACCTCTGGTTTTCTAGGTATAGGCATAAAAAATTATATTGACTCTTAATGCATGAGATCAACGAACTTTCAAAAATTAATTAAAAATAATTATAAAAATTACACAGCTCAAACGATAAGAATTTGTTGCCAAATAGCAGCAATATGTGATAGAAAGAAATGTTGGAAATACTTTAGACTTAACGCCTTGGATGAGATACCCTCTTTTGATAATGACCACTGCAAACGTTTTAAGGAATATGATTTAAGGGCATGCACTTGGAATGCCCGATCCATTATTTGGGAATATGCCTCTGTTCAGCTGGTTGATGTCCTCGAATGAATAAAGGCTGGCATAACCGCCATCCAAGAAGAAGCAATGAACGGGACAAGGGTGTTAACGAGTGGGTTCTTGGAACATTTACTACAGCGATCATATATTCGGTGTCGGATTCGTGGGAAAAAGACTTCATCACCGAATATTGGCTTTCATTCCGTTGGATGAAGGTCTCCCGCTGTTCATCGAACCAAGACTCGAACCCTTCAATTGCAGTACGCAATTCTACCACAATGCTATTACGACCGCCTAAATAGGCAATGATATCGATCTAATGAGTCTCAATCGTTGGTTCCACTTTCTTCTCCAGGTCCAAGAAAGTTTTCGAGAGAAGGTAGCAATTTAGCGTTGGCCACCACGAATACCTCAAACGATGAAACGATTAGCTATAAGAAATATACGACGGCATTGGCATTACAAATATACACGTATATTATTTATAGTAAAAATTTCGTTCGGGTTTTATCTAAGAGATGGCGTTATTGTTCATAGTACTAGTGTTAGTAATGTCACTTTATACAGTGCTGAAAACGTGTTTGTCTTTGACAATTTTTCGAGTGATTAACTCAGTACGTTGTGAGCGCTAGTCAAAGATAGACACCAGCAAAGAGAAAATTCGCTATATTTAACAATTTTTCTTCGATCAAGGTGAAAAAGCTGCCAAAGCGGCTGAAAAAATTAATTTAGTTTATGGGTCCAATACTGTAAACGAACGTGTAGCACAAAAGTAGTTTGCTAGTTTCCGTTCCGGTAATTTCGATGTCAAAGATGCACCACGCGTCGCGAGGCCTGTCGTCGAAAATTGCGATAAAATCATGGAAATAGTGGAAACAGACCGTCACGTGAGCACTTATTTATTTGCTGAGTAACTGAGGATAAGCCAGAAAACCGTTTGGAACCATTTGCATAAAAAAAAACCGAACGAACTTTTTCCTTTATCTAATATAATTGGCACTTTGTAACCGTTGAAGGGATTTTCGCCCGAGCACTTCCTCCAATTAGTGGTTTTGCGTCTTGATGCCGAACGGCTGATGGTTTTTTTATGAAGAGCTTAGATTTTCATGTCTGAAATATACTCGGAGGGGTTGACATTCCCCCCCGAGAGGCGACCGCAATTACAAAATTTAACTTAATTTTTTTTTTTTAATAAATTTTTTATATATTTTTGGACGTTAGTACGACACAGGGATATGAATCCGCGCCTTCCGAATGACAGTACGCAATCCGAGTGGTTAGTATTGCGTACGCGGCCGCCATATTGGCATAACATAGTCCAGCGAATAATGAGACAACGGCTACACTAGCTAGCTCTTTTTTCCGACTTGATGAGAACAGTTCATCACTGAAAGTTTTCTTACGGTACCAGTCCGTGAAAGCATGGGAGATAGCAGGCCTTCACTTCCTTGTAAAGATTAGGTGGAGATAGCTTCACTGGGAATCACCAATTGGCCACGAACGGCGAAGAGAAGAAGGTGTTTTGCAAGCTGAATTACCAAAACGATAAGCGATATGTGTGTGGCAGAGCAAAAGAATGCAACAAAAAAAGTGAGTGTAAAGAGTATGTGTAAAAGAGAGCGCATTTATCGATGATAAAATTTGTGGAAATGAGAGCACATCAATTCACTTTCACAGGACATTTTTAAATTATCGTATTGTGGAATCCAAATGTGAAAACGGGAGCACGGCTGTATATCAACCGATTTTTAGAAACAAGCACATTATAGAAAATTTGAAAATTCTACGGAAAAGTTCGACTGCCATTTTTTACTCCCATCGTGATATGTGAGTAAATATGTTGATATTTGTAAACTAAAGTTTTTCAAAATTTAACATACATTCAATAAAATATCAATCAAAATCAACCAAAATATCGTCGTTACATGGCGTGATCATTCAGAAAAGAATAGTCAAATTCCAGATAAAGTAAATTATCAAAAATCGTTAAATGAATGTTAAAACTGTTGATTCCGCAAATGCATTGTGTAATGAAATATTTCACTATAATAAATAATTTTTTATATGAGTACGTACATACCATATGTACGAGTATATCAATAATAAGTGTATTGCAATATTAAATTGTAACTGCTCTTATCAATTTGCATAATTACATACCTTTAATACAATTCGTGAAATGCATACCATCAAGTAGGATTGTACCTTCTGCTCAAATATAAACGAGACTTTATCCATAACCCCACAAGGACAAGACATATGGCCATACTTTTTTTTTGCTTAGGTTGGCAGGACTGTTTTAGGTATATATGATAATCGGTAAGTAAGGTATAAATACGTTCAAGCCGCCTGGAACTCAACCCCTCAGGCTGAAGCAGCATGCATTGTTGTCCGAGCGAAATTAAGAGAAAAGCGAGTGGCATATGACAACAAACTAGAAACCAAGCCAAAAGAACTTAAACATATCTTAAGAAGGCAACAAGAAAGCTCAAAATGCCGACATTACCACAACCCACTACTAGAATAAAAAACAATAAGTGGACGAAAAGTGATTTGAAAAAAGCAAAGACGTTGTATTTTTGTATATATGAGTACATACCTCAAACTAAGCAGCCAATTCTAACATAGGAATTCTCCAAAAATTTTATTCGTATACTGTCAAACCATTGCCAACTCACCCTATTATGTTACAAATAGCCAACTCTGCAAAGATTGCAAATTTAAATTGCTTCGGAGGAAATTAAACACACATAAGCTGAGCTTATTAAGTCATCCTTACCCACTCATCATACCGGAATTAACATGCCAACCAAACTTCTTCACCCGGCAAAAAGGAGAAAGTCAACAACATATCTTCATTAATTAATTATGGAAGACTATTTATTTAAAAACATATGAACGTGACAATTTGAAAAGAGGTATTTATGGTTGTGGCTTATTTCTAGTCCATAGATTGCTCTTAGCCTAGATTAACCCATAAATTGGTTTCGGCTTATACAATAGTTCGGTTTGTTTGATAACTGTGACATAGAAATCTCTTTGCCTAAGATAATATATGGAAACTTTACTTTCTTTTTCATATATTTTAACATAGTAGTTTAATGGCTATAATAAAATAAATCATCTGAAAATGGGTTTAAAACCTTATTAAAACTAGTTTCAAATTTCATGCGACACGTTTATTAGATGACTTTTTGCTTAGATTAGCAGGAAGACTACTCTATTCGCCAGGAGGTGGACCAAGGACTGACCTAATTCATAATTTTTTATTTCTGGTTTAGTTACATTTTTAGAAGATGTTTGAATGAAATACTTTTGTTTCCCGGAAATAGACCAAAGGTTTGAACTAGTGCTTATGTTTGCTCATTGCGCAATGTCATTCTTTCGGGGCTGTGGGCTATAAGTTATTCTTATACGTTTAACTTTATTGTGAAAATTCTTGTTGGCTTACCGGAGATGCTCAACTAACGAAACGATGGAATTCGGTCTGTTAATATGGGAAATAAACTTAACACAATAATTTTGTTTGCCGTTATCAAAAGGAAATAAAATCGTTAACGTTGAAACCGCGCAGGAGCATCGTTAACGTTATTTTTAAAATGGATGCTTGCTATGATTTAACAGCATCAATTTTAACGTTCAACATTATCTGTTAACTATTTAACCGTAACGACAGCATTTCGTTTCGGGTAATAAAGAAATAAAATTTACTTTGCTTTAATGATAATATTTCCAAATGTTTCAACCGAATCGATTGAAATTGATTGAAAAGTTAAAACGTGAAATGCAGCTGAAACTGATATTGACGAAGAAGCGACCCACACATAAATATAAATACGAAGCTTGGTCAATAATTTAATAAAAAACTTAATCTTTCCTTGCAATATACAATAACACAACACAAATTGGATGAAATACAGAAAGCCTCAACAACGTGTTGCTGGCCCTGCTAGTTTTCAATAAAAATACTAACTGAAGAAGTATTATCCATTCAGTTCATTGGATTGGAAATGAATATCAAAACGCTTAGCACACACATATACCTCATTTTGTACACGATTTGATTAAATATATTCTAGTTATTTTATTCTATTAAGGATGCATCGTTAGTAAATAAAATTATTTTTCTCCTGTACACAGTGCACCCGGGTTTAAAAATCATCATTAATTCAATAGAAAAAATGCCCAATACAATATTATCATTTTTATAATGAAAACACGTATAAATGTATGGCTGTATGTACGAGTATGGCTGTATGTACGAGTATGTTCATATTTAAATAAAAAATTTAGTTAAATTTTCTAATTGCGGACATAAAATAAAGGCTTCTCGTAAAAAACCATCAGCCGTTCGGAGGCGGCTTGATGTATGCATTAATTCGTGCGAATAAACACGTTTTCAGCGCCACGTAACAGTAACGCCATCTCTTAGATAAAAACCGAACGAAATTTTTACTTTACATAATATATGTATGCATCAAAATGCTGAAAGTAAGAAAAAAATTATGAGATATTCCTGCATGCAACTGCTCATTTATAATTCAGTTCAATAAAAATTTGAGCGTAGCTTTCAAATAACGAAACTTCTATAAAAACACTATAATTTAACATTATGTGGTGTGAACGCTGAGCTCAAATTTGGTGTTGAACTTGTAGTGGGAGAAAAATTGTGTGCTAGCATTTTCGATGTCTCGGTATGAACATTTCTTCAACTTACACTGATTTGCGCTACGCTCCGACGGAAGAGAAGGACAATATAAGCGCCTAGAGTCCTACTATGAGTGCTGCCCTCATCTGATGTCCGCGCTAGGCTGGGCAAAGAAAGTATCTTCGGCCTAACTTCTGGAACCCAAGGAAAGTAAAATGGCGATATATTGCAATCACAACGAATACTCCGCTGGTTTTTTTATTCGACTTACACTCATGCTAAGTGAACTGTTGAAGGTCTTTTCAAGCTCCTTACCTAATGCCGTTAAAAAAACAATTGATTTTGGCAAAAGTCGAGAAAAAGCCGGTACAATGTAGAACGACGAACTGCAGTAAAAGGCTGCCCACCTTGAAACATTACGATTTACCACGACGCCTGCGGTGCAGTATACGCACCGAAAGTTGAAGAGGGAAGCAAGAAAAAAAAAGAGATGGGCTAAAATATGAGATGATGAAGAGCTTGAAAATTTCGAAAATTCTATGAAAATATTTCCAGAGGTTACAGAATATTTCAAAACCAGGGTATTGTAATGTATGAACCAAGGAAGTAAACTAGTGGCCGGTGTTCAGAGTATACTGAGTTATGTCTGCTGAATGGCAGTGAATTTATAACCCTCGGAGATGGTGAATTCGCATACCCAAGCTTTGATGTTAGAGAACAAATCTTCATGTGCAGCTTGTTTTGCAGAACACCTCAGTACAATATTTCAAGCAAATATTGCTATTAATAATGTACCTTTTTCATCAAACCGAATTGCTCCAAGATACAATGTTACATGCGGAGCATCTGTGTCTGAACTAGAAAATATTATTACCGTCTTAGATCCGAAAAAATCTCCATGGGACTATCACGTCTTACCAAAAATGCTAATGCCAAGCATTGTTCACATTTTTCTTGCAAAGCTACAAGCTAAATTTTCCAGTTTGTATTGACTCTTTAGCAAAAAAATTGCTCTCAGACTTGAAAACAAAGTCCTTCTTCATCCAGTTATGTATGAGGCACAGCTTGCGCGACAAATCTAGATAATTCAAAGATTTCATACGAGATTCCATGAGAAAAATAACGTTTGCAACATGGAAAATGCGTAATGAAAATATCCATAGAGAATCAAAAAAGAGATTGAAATCGCAGCACAAAAATATATGACTGACATATAACCCTGAATACGTTGATAATTTCATCGACATACCACTAGTATTAATATGAGTTAAACTGAGCCCCTCGGCGAATAATAACTAAACTCTACAGTCCCCCATTCTGCTATATGGTGCAGAAGCGTGGACCTTAATGACAACCTATTAGTTCGCCCGTTCAAAATTTTGAACAATCAGTATCAAAACTTTTGTCTTCCTATACTTACTATACCTTACTCCCATTGATGCGTCGTATAGATAATATAATGAATATAGTTCGAAATTTTCAATAGGAAAAATTAAACAATTTTGTTTGCTAGTATCACGTTCGGTTAACTGCCTGATACGTCCTGACAACCAAAAACCTTCCATGGCTTTCAATTATACATACATAAATTGGATCATAGGCTTTATCAAAGTGCAGTGGTGTGATTAATCGTTGTTGAAGTTCGTTGATAACCCATAAATCTGTTAATACTTGCATGAATGTATGCACATAGCAGTATTTTGTAAATACATATGTGCACTCGTGCGTACTAGCTGGTGTAGTTGAAAGTGTTTTAATCCATATACGTGTATGTACAATAGATGGGAACATATGAACGGGTGCCGTTAACACTTTTTGTAGGAAGAAAGATTTAAGTTAGTTAGTTAAAGTCTTACAATATTTTACGAATAGACCAATACTCAAATAAGGTCGAAAAATGAAAGTATAAGAAGCGATTTTCGAATGAGCACCTGTTACATCAGGTAATAATAACATTGCCGTATACTCTTCTATCTCCTCGAAATGGAGTCAACTTATTATTATCTAAATAAGGACTTAAACCAGTTCCACTTGGAACAAGTTATATATGTATTATATATAATACAGTATATACAATGTTTATGCATGTTAATGTTGAAATGAATATGATACTTGTTTGCGTTATATACATATTTATTTAAATCAAATCGATACAACTATGTAAATATTTGTACATATTTATTTATAATATGTACATTATTTCAGTGTACACAAAAATGCCCGAAAAATCAGAACGACTAAGCGTATTGTTATAGCCATGACTATCACTTCGTACATATTAATTTTAGTAACTGTTCTCTTCCTCTTCCTGAACTCGCATTAATTTAACAACTGAGCATGGCTTTAAAATGTGGACTTGCGCAATATGAGGAATTGTGAGCTCAGCAACCGAATAAGCTTTCATACTTAATTTTAAATCTACGTCGTCTTTTTCTTTATTGGCCTGGTTACCACTTACCCGATTATAGTGAAATCTGCAATTGTTGTTTCTACTTTTGGGTGTTTGGCACCAATTGGAGACACCATGTGGAGCCAAGTGCTTTCGGCTAAGATCTTTCTAATGGCGTGAAGGTCTACCTCTTTCTTTGCTTCCTACCGCAGATACTGTATCAAATACTTTTAAAGCTGGAGTACTCTCATCCATTCTGCTCATACAGCTCTTCGTTTCATCGTCTTCGAATCCGCCGTTGCCAATGTGAAAAGGTCCATAAATCGTTCACAAAACTCTTCTCTCGAAAATACCTAATGCGGACTCTCGGATGTCGTCATCTTCCACACTTCTATGCCGTACGGCACGACGAGAATCATAATAGACTTTTAGGGTTTGGTATTTGGTCGTCGAGAGAGGAGTTTTCTTTTCAATAGCCTACTAAGTCTGAATTTATTGTTGGTATTAATACTGGTTGGTCAAGACGCACACCAAAAATTTGAGGAGGAAAAACCCGTCATCGATTGCCAAACGCCAATTATAAATATGTTATGAATAACAACAGTGAGGTTTGAACAGATCCACAGATCGCCACAGTATGCAAATACGTCTCACTCTCAACTCTAGGCAAATTTATTTAATTGTTTAATTAATTAATACAGTTTCTTTGATCCATTTTTTCGAACATTCGAGACATGTGTACCAACATAACAGAAAAAAAGCGAAAAATCGAACATACGTAACTCACGAAATTTGAAATTAACCGATATTTTCTGATCACACCTCGTAGGCCCGTATGGAGAAATACATATATTCATACTTATCACGAGTCAAATTTAATTGATAATACTGCCACTTTCCAATATTCCGTTTATTCACAAAGGTGGCAACGTGAGTTAAAATTAAGAAGCAGAGGGTCATGGATTCGATCCCTGGATATAATAACACCTAACTTATACAATTTTAATTAAAAAATAATAATTATTTTAATTGTTCTCGGCTGGGAATGTCAACTGCTGTGAGAGTACAAGGGTTGCCTTTTATAGGTCGTAGATCATTCCTAAATAAATTTCGTGAAAAAAATCAGTAGCTGTTCCGGAAACCATTGATGCTATGCGCAAATTGATATTGCAATATCACCATGTGTCCTACCGTAAGGTTGAGAGGCATTAATGGGATCAGTATAAATAAGGCCCGTGTCGATTGTGCGAGAAACATTTAGAAACTGACGAATAACGAATGAAATAAAAGCTCGGAATAAAGTGTAGTTCACTCCATATTTCAAAGAGCAAAACTACAATTCCGGGAAAGAAATCGCATCCGGCAAATCGCTCCAGAAATTATTTCCAGATTACGTAAAAAAAGTAAAAAACATACAGATATTTTGTTGAAAGTGAAATTTTCGGTACGAATTAATGATTTCATAACAAAGAAGTGAAATTATTTATTCTTTGTTTTTGAAAAAAAATTTCTGATGGATTTAATGTGCATATTTGCTAAAATTATGGCTCATTTAGGAGTACTTAGAAACACACACACTTGAACTGAATAACGTATTTGGTTCAATGAACTTTATGTATACGAATAATTGATGAGTCAACACTTAGGCGCTCATATGTGTATTGTGACATTTAGTATTTGCCAATTGCTTTTGACAGTTTTGATTTTGAATTTTTCTCAAAATAATTGAGTCGTTGTAAATTTATTTTGACAGCAAATTATATATTATTTTTTAATTCTAATATCACCTATAAGACATTTTTTAATGTAGTTTAGTTTTTATTAAAAAGTGCATAAAATGGAAATTTACTACTTCGAGACAATAAGGTTTATATACGGAATGTGCGATATATCTTTCAATTTACATATGTACGAGTACATGTCGTATATACATATAATTTTTAAATTTATTACTTTTTAGAATTTCCATGACTTTACTTTTTATTAACTAAGGCTGTGTGCAGATCGGTATCTTCTTTTCTATGGTAAAATGAGGTGGAAAAAATTTTGCAATTTTTTGTACCAAATGAAATTGTAAATTTTGATGAAAACAAAATAAAAGCTCGTTTTGTGCATTTTTAAAATATTAATGGAATAAAAAGAAAACACTTTTCTTTACTAATCTTTCCACCAAAAATAAAACAGAATCAATGAATTCAATTTGAAAATCCGTGGCGCATAGATTGAAACAATGCCCCAGTGGTTTCGCTCGAAAAGGATAAATAGTTTAAAAATAAAAAGAATTAGTTACGGGTATTTGAATTTATTGAAAATAATTCATTTGTGTAATATACACGTATATTAACATGTGTTATAATATAATACAGTGGCACAATATTACCTTTTGATTAGGAGGTATGGCAGCGGAAAGTCGGTGTCTTCTAACTGTGTGAAAGCAAGTAGTTTAAAAGGACAAAAAGAAAGTGCTTCAAACCCTCAAAGCAGTTCTTTCGTTCCGTTTTGAGGGGAAATGCAACAACAGACCGCTACAGTAAAAGCTCTGCTTTCACCTTTTGTTGTATGAGTGCGTGTGTCTGTGTGTATGGTTTTCTTTATGTGTGTGTTGAGTGAATTTATGTTAGGGTGGTAGTCCCCTTTGATTAAAAAGTGATTTAGCCTGGAGAGCTAAACACAATAGATGATTTGTTGTTAATTCAGAGTTTTAGGCAACGGGCTAGTCGCCAGGTAATACTTGTGTTAAAACAATTATATCCGGTGATGAAAGGAAGATTCGGCCACATTTAAGAATTTCTTGTCCAATTAATTCCAACAAATTATCACGAATATGAAGTTATTTGCTTTCTATGTTATTTTTATATGGTATGAGGCTGCAATCATTTGTTGTTGTTATTGTTATGTTGTTATGCTCCTCATAGCATGTATTCAAACTATCAAAATTTCTGACGTTTGTACTCACCACGAAAAATGTCAGAATTGCAATGTTGGCTATCCAATGATTTATACGTAGTGTACCTTCTTTATTTCGTTAGAATAAAAAACAATTGTGTGGCGTTTAATAGATATGATAGATAATATTTGTGTTTGTAAGTGTAAGTTTGTGGAGTTACAACTGAAATCTTGACTTCTAATAATAGTTTTGCACTTTGTGAACGCTATAGCGATTTTCGGCTGTACTCCTCCTCTCATTTGTGGTTTTATTCTAAGCCGCATCTATATGAGCGATAGATTTTTATGAGGAGCATTTATTTCACGTCAGAAATACACTCCGAAAACTTGACATTCGCTGCCGAGGGGCGATTGCAATTAGAAAAATTATTTTTCTATAGTTTTGAATGTTTCTTGAACCAGGACTCGAACCCGGGCTTTACGAATAGCAGTATGCAATGCTAAACCCTCGGTTATTGCGGCCGCCATACCTTTATACGTTTATAACCAGGGTAAAGGCAGACTAGTATGCAAATATTACTAAATATTAAATATTAGTTAAATACAAGAAATTTGAAGATGAAATTGGTTATTTTTGAGAATTAGAAATTTAAGATGCTTAACGAACCAGTATTTAACTAGGCTAAAGCGGACAATTGAAAGCTCTTAAGGCATTACCGTGTTAAAAAGACCAGTTGCTTGCATGGGGAATAGATGGATAATAAAGCAGTTAAATTCAAAGTTCAGTATTTTTCCCCGTGTGAGCTCTTCCTTATTTGCTTTTATGTACATCAATCTGTTTTTTAAGCAGCATTATTTAGTTTATCATGTCGAATATTTAAATTAAGCTCGTTATTATGTCGTTAACGTTGTCATTTTTTTTTTTTTTTTTTACAAAAGGATGAAGCAGTATCATACTATGGCAGTGGCCATTGTGAAAAGTATAGTATTATTTATGCAAATGTGAAGAATTGGGTCAACAAGTTTGCAAAATTTATTGTCTTCTTCGTAAATTTACAAATTTAAAGCGAAGTTGAGATTAAAAATCAGTTATTCACTGACTTTTATTAGATTTATGGCTTTGACGTTTCTATTGTTTGCCACAAATTGCATACTTAATTCGTCACACAGGAAACACCATGGTGTCTCATTAACTTCCCATCAATAAATACGTCCAGCAGAGTGTAGCTGGTGGCTGTAGAAATAAAAGCATATCAATACATACATACATACATACAATGATTGGTATGTACTATTGTATATATTTGAAAAATAATAGAGAAAAAGAAGGCAATGAAGTATTTATTGCCTAAGATTTGGACGTTATTGCAATAAATTTATTATAGCTACAACAGTGAGGAGAAGTTCAGCTGTTCAATGCTACTGCTGTTGCAAGCTCCGGTATTTTCTACGAAAAATTGGGCAAAATATAATTAATTCAGATAATACCTACAACCGAAGTAAAATTAGGTAAAAACAAAGAAAAAAAAGGCAATTATGTACCAAAAATACTTGTTGCAAACCAATTTGTCCTTCGAGAGGAATACAAGATATTTATTGGCGTAAGCAATATGGGAAAAGTACCAATTGCTGTAAAACGCACACACTCGTATGAAGTGAAACAAATGATTATAATAAAAAAAATTATTTTTAAAAAATTATAGAGTTTAAGTGTAGATTATGGGTTTTCTATAAAAGTGCTTTCAAAACATTACTTAAGAAAATTTCAATGTCGATATAAATTTCGAGATAAGGGACAGTTAAAATCTTAACTCAAGTAACACTTTTCTGAAAAAAGTGGTGATTCCCGGAAAATTTATATCTGAAAACTCGTGGTTACAAAAACCCAATTATATATATATATATATAATATAGGGTTTTCCAGTGATTCCACCAGACCAAAAGCAGCACCAAACTGGTAATCTCGGTCCTAAAGTAAAAAGGTAAAAGTGAGCCTCATCGGAGAAGATGATTTTCATAAAAAATCGTTATCGTTTTGAAGTTGTTGTTGTTGTTTGTAAATATTGTTTTTGCGTATATCTTGTCAAGATGACATTGTAAATATTACTGAATACAATAAAACAAGGCAGATCATTAAAAATGGCCAAAACGACATAAATCATATCATCCCTATTGGAAAACCTGTTATATACTATATGTACAATATATTCGTATTCTCTAAAAATTTTAATCCAATGCCAATGTGTGCGCCACTTCATCAATTCTTAGATATATATTTCTCATGAATTTAACGAAGGAATATTATTAGGAAGATATTGCTATTTTTCCCAACAATTTGAAGTAAAATTGCGATTCCTTGATAATACACTTCAACGGCTGTATGACTTTCATGACCATTGTGTTACAACTAAGTTAGTAAATTCAATTAAGAAGATATTTACCCACCAACGATTTGAGTGAATTTCGCTACATCTTCCTGTCTGTAAGTTTTAAATATATAGTAACGAAATTTGGGATAGTCTCTTAATTTACAGGGCAATTCTGACAAGGACAACTGAAAGTCCTTCGCAAAAAAGAAAAACGCAAGTTCATTTCAAAGATTTTGGCGCTTCTGACGTAAAAGGTATTACGGAAAAAGTTCTCTCTTTTACGATATGTAATGAGAAACATTTTTTGTCGCAATAGCGATAGCCCGTACCTGTGGGTTTATTATACACAAAAGACTTGTCGGCCACGATAGCCGAGTGGCAATCAGTGCTATTTACATCAGATCACAACAATAACAATATAAAATAAGTATGTACGAATATGCACATCAAAAGTATTTCTCGAACTTCTTGCCATTAAAAAATTGTTGCTTAAGGATCGTAATGCGTGACAGTTAATGAAGAGCTTTCGAAACAAAACATTCAAAGTCTAACGTAAATAGAATAGTTAGAAGTTCACTTAAGGCTGCTTTACACTCCGTAATTTGTAAACATACAAAACTACTTACTCTGTGAGTACTGTGTAAAATATCATAGTAGAACAGCTTGGGACAAATGAGTGTCCACGTGGTATTTGTTTTATTAAAAAGTGAAGTGGCAGCTTAATGAATTTCGATGAAAACTGTGGTACAAAATTTAAATTTAAATTGCAATTGTCTTATAAAAACACACTCCATACGGTGACATCAAAAAATTTTCCTACAGGTAATTTCTCAAAAACAAATTATAGAGCTTTTGCGAAAAACTTGTGTACGTGCGACCGTGTTAAAATCGACGGCAAACAACTTGTTTTGATGTTAACTTTTGCGTTTCTCATATGAAGTAAACAAATCCACTACTGATGGATATACATACTTTGTAGATGTACACACATACATACACATGTGAACTCATCAATGGAGTACTTTATGTATGTATCTAATTTTATTTTGTTTTAAGTTGTAAATCATTTCATCTATTATCATGTTTATGTGTTAATGACGTATGAATGTTTTTTTAAAATGATATTAAGAGCTTTGGTTTCGGCATTCTTTTCTTCCTATAATGTAACTGCATGCACATGCCATACAATTAGAAGCATATGATTTAACAAAGATGGTAACTTGGAGGATGGGACTATGAGTAAAAGTTCACGCAAGTGAGGAAAGTTTTTGACTGTCATTCACCTGGGAGTATGGTTCAAGCAGCTCACGACTTCCGGTCTTTGACCAAGTCTGCTCTGGTTTGCCACTTGGGCCCATGCTCCGACTAAAGGGGAGATCCCTGTAACCAAGGATACCTTCTATGAGCGCCAGAAGTATACTCAAAAGGCCTCCAGTGTTCTAGTTGTACGTACATTCCGACGCCTTAACTTCAACCCGTATCAGTATCAGTATATAAGGTTCGACGCCGATAAGCTGCAATTACAACAGACAGGGGAACGGGTTTCTACTCGACTTGAACATCTAAGGGATCTGTAGAGCGCAAACTCAAACTCCCTACATACCGTCCCTACAGAAATAATTGATTTTCAGCAGTGCCATAACGATACGATGAGGAATGTCGAAACGCAGTGGAGATAAAAAAGATTGCATATCTCGCAACGTTGCAATCGACCAATACACGTGCGGAGTGGTATAGATACCGAGAACTGAAGGGGGAAGAAAGAGGCATATATAGACAAAAAAGAAATAGGCCCAGATGCGTGAGTATGGCCAGATTGAGAATGACCGACAAGGGTAGTGCTTGGAAATTCTACGAAAAGATAGGGCGACTAACCAGAGGTTTCAAAACCGGAGCATACTCATGTACGAAACAATGTGGAAATCTGGTGACCGATGTCCAGAGCATTCTTGGTGTATGAAACGATCCATGATGGTTAAGAGCTGACAAGGTGCATGCATCAACTTCTTTACAGAATATAGTCTGCCCAAACCATAGAAAATCGAACCCCACAGACCAATTACCGTGGAATAAGACTCCTTAATAACGCATACAAGGTCATATCGAGCGTATCGTGTGAAATACAAAAGCCCACCGTCAACAGATCGACATTTCGACATCGTTGATTGTTTCGTCAATCTAGTAACAAGCATTCCCACCAATAATATTGTTAGCCTTGAAATCCAACCCAGAAGCACTGTTGCCAACGGGTGCTGCTTCGACTTAATAAGCAAATAAAAAGTGAAGTCCACTTTCTACGAACAAAAACCAAACTATACAAGTCCATCATCTTTCGGATGTCGTCATCCGATGAGTCGTCTTTGGGAATCTTCTTTTACGAACGATTTATGGTTATACGCTGATATTGATATACTTCAGAGAATGAAGAGACTGCGGCTACGCTAGTTAGGTCATGTCGCCCGGATGGATGAAAGCGCTCCAACTTTGAAAGTGTTCGATCTGGAAACCGCTGGCAGAAGCAGAGGAAAAGAAAGGGTTCTTTCTACTCTGTTGCGCGCTGTTGTTAATTCGGCAAAAATCTCGTAAGCGCTGTCTACGCAAATAAAGAAAGAAGCAGCAGAATAACTTTCTTTATGGTTGTAAAATTTAATAGTGCATCGTACTTGATGACTTTTCATTGGAAGATTTCGAAACGTGCTTCGAAATGCAAAAACAATTTCAAATTTCGACGTGTTGTTTCGTGTTGCTATGCTATGCAATGATCTATGCAAGCTTCCTTTGGATCTGTACAAAAGCAATTTCATTTTATTCGCGTTAAGTAATTTACACTGAGATGGAATAAAAATATCCTTTCTTATACATACCATAGGAACATACATAATTGGCGTCTTATAACCGCCGAAGTAATTTTCGACTGATCTCCATTTTGAAACGTGCGTTTTGAGATTTTCCCAACAAATGGAGGGATCGACAGTGAATTATACCCCTTCGAACGGTCGACGAATTTTTATGAGAAGCTGCAGGCAGATTTCCTCATTTTAGAAAGTATTTTCGGCTTAAGCATTCTTAAATATCTGCAATGCGATACCTATTTGTATCATTTATTCTCTTAACAATTTGATTTTTTTTTTAATTACAGAAAGATGACATCCCTCAGATGCATGTTCTCCTGTAGGCCTTCAAGTTTCTCTTAATAGTTTAATATTTTCAATATTATTTATTTAACCTACCGCTTTAAGTGTATTAAAATTTTGAAAATGGTGGCAGCCCTCCTTAAAACTTTCCCCAGTATTAAGCTACCCGGGCTCAAATCCCGGTACCACCAACACTCGAAAGATATGCAAAACTAATTTAAATAAAAAATTAAGTTAAATTTTCTAATTGTGGTCGTCTCTCGGCAGGGAATGACCACCCCTTCGAGTGTATTTCGGATATGAAATAAATGCTCCTCGTAAAAAACCATCATCCGTTCGGAGGCGGCTTAGTATAAACTGTAGGTCCCTCCATTTGTTGGAAAAACATCAAGACACAAAACCACAAATTGAAGGAGGAGCTCGGCCGCAAATCGCTCCAGCGGTTACAAAGCGCCAATTATATATACCTATATATATAATGTTTGCGTTCATTATATTGTATTATATAGGCTTTCTGTAATTTTTAAAGCTGTAGTATGACTTTTGCACATAATTTTTTCACTTTTTAATGAGCACCGTTTTGTTCAAAAATATAATTTTAGTGCTTTGGTGCAAGTGTATACAACTTTTACGAGATTTTCACGCAGTTTATATATAATAAGTAAGTGCAAGAAAGATAATACTTTCATGAGAAAATTGATTTATTTAAGAAATAATTTCTTTACATGTAAATGATGTAAGATGATCGGTTCAAGGTCCGATTGCCAGAAAAAACAGTGTATGTGTTTCAATCTAAAGTTTATTTAGAAATTTTTTGTAAGCTTGGTCCGTGGTCTGCTTCCGGGTAAGAAAAGTACTCTATTTATTTATACAGACCAAAATTCAATGCCAAACTGAGCCATTATTTTTTTTGATATTATGTTATTTGGTTTTCTTTCGGTGTAATTTCGATGTCTAAGATGCACCACGCGTCGGAAGGCCTGTCTTCGAAAATTGTGATAAAATCATGGAAATAGTGGAAACAGACCGTCACGTGAGCACTTATTTAATTACTGAGGAACTAAAGATAAGCCTGAAAACCGTTTGAAACCATTTGCATAACCTTGGATTCAAAAAGAATCTCGATGTTTGGGTGCCACACGAACTAACGCAAAAAAACATGATGGACCGAATCTCCATCTGCGAATCGCTGCTGAATCGCAACAAAATCGACCCATTTCTGAAGCGTTTGGTGATTGGCAATGAAAAGTGGATCACTTATGACAACGTAAAGCGAAATCGGTCGTGGTCGGAACGCGGTGAGCCGGCGGAAACGGTGGCCAAGCCAGGATTGACGGCCAGGAAGGTTTTGTTGTGTGTTTGGTGGGATTGGCAAGTATCCATCTACTACGAGCTGCTACCCTATGGCCAAACTCTCAATTCGGCCCTCTACTGCCAGCAACTGGACCGCTTAAAGGCAGCACTCATCCAGAAGGGGCCATCTTTGATCAACACATGCCGAATTATGTTCCATCAGGACAGCGCCAGGCCACAAACGTCTTTGGTGACGCGCCAGAAACTCCAGGAGCTCGGATGGGAGGTCCTAATGCACCCACTTTATAGTCCGGACCGGGCACCAAGTGATTACCATCTTTTCCTGTCCATGGCGAACGCGCTTAATCGTGAGAAGTTGTCCTCAAGAAAATTGGCTCTCCAAGTTTTTTGCCAATAGGGACGCAGCCTTCTACGAGAGGGGTATAATGAAGTTGGCATCTCGTTGGCAACAAGTTTACGAACAAAACGGCGCATATTTGACTTAAATCGGACAAATGTACACAAAGTTATCATATTTTGAAAAATCAATTAAAAAACCGAACGAACTTTTGACCTAATATAAAACTTTTTCTAACCTGATCCACGTTCCCGAAAAAAGTTTTTTTTACTCATTCAGGAATAAATGTCAATTATCGTTTATGTCACTAATCAAGAGGAGCGAATTTAACTAGACCAATGCATGGATAAATACGCAGTTATGCAAATTGAACGAATTGCATTTAAGGCACATTAAGCAGTGAGAATATTGTATGAGATTTCCATATCTTTGGTTTACAAACAACAAATTAGGCAAACAGTAACATAATTATAAATAAATAAGCATTCAAAGAAAATAATTAAGAGTAAGTAAAAGAATTTGCAAACAAAGAGAAAACATAAGTAGGTAACCACCGAACTTGTTTCATGCGTGAGCGTGTGTTATGATAAAGTAACAGTAAAACTTTACCATGTGTAAGACTCCAATAATATTATATCTAGGAAAATTGTTAACTTAATAATTGGCATTGGGTTGCTTACAAAAAAATTGCAATTTTCGCATTTTTGATGGCACTATTTCTATGGAAAGAATTATATTTTCATTAGGTCCGTTCATTAGCATATTAATTTTGAATAACTATTACAAATTATCCAAAATTGTTGTCAAATGGCGTTCGTTTACACCTAAAAAATAGCCAGCAACCAAAATTTGAGAGAGTCTGTCACTCATTGAAAGAGAAACTCTAATTTTGTGATGGAAAAATTTTGATGCTTTTGGTGCACATAAATAAATATAAAAGAAATCAATTAACAAGGGAAAAGACGAAATAATATATCAACAAAATGATAAGTATATGTATGAAATCGATTCTCAAAGCATTTATGTATAATTTCTTTGATGTAATTTAGTAATACAGAACTCCAGCTACGGTAATGGATAATATTGTACATGTGGTGGATGAATTCGCTCCCATAGAAGGAAGGCTCAATTTATTATAAATAGAAACTGTGTATTTAATAACTTAATTTTTTTAGGTTGGTACAAGTATAGACGCAGTTGTTATGCATGCAAATATGAAATTAAAGTAGACGGATCGGTTGGACAAGGTGTTTGTTGAATTTGGTAGAAATTTATATGGCGATAACTGGACAAGAAATGCGCACTTGCATGAAATCAATTGTAAAATAGATTTTCTAAATAGCGAGATATATATTTTTGGGGTTACGAGATAAACCACAACTCTAAGGATTGTTAATTACCTTAATGGGCGCTTTCTAATCGTTGAAGCGACTTTCACCCGAGCTTCTCAAATTTGTAACGCGTGTCTTGAGGTTTTCTTTTCAACAAATGGACCTACAGTTTATACTATGCCGCCTCCGAGCATTTTATGGAGGATCTATTAATTTTGTGCCATATATACCTACACTCGGAAGGTTGGCATTCTAGCAATTAAAAATAAATAACTTAATTTTGTATAGCAGAGGATGTGTTTATGTATATCTACATACCATAGATATACAAATATCAGGGTTAAGCTGTACAGTTTTTCAAAATTGCCAAAAAAACTCTATTTTTAAAAGGTTTCAGTCCGACACCAGGATTTGAACCCGAGCCTTCCTGCCATTCGTACGTAATGCTAACCACTCGGCTACCGCCAACGCCAATAAAGAAGAAGAATTGTGTATACATTCATATGTAAAAGCATAAATATGTTAGTCATTTGAATATATGAAGAATGAAATTTTTATTTCAATAGTCTTAGGCTGTCAGGTTAAAGTTAGTTAGTTACTATTGCAAAGTAATTTTTTCCAAGTTGTTTTACATTTTCAAATTTCTAAATAAAGGCAAATAGCCTATACGTTAATTTCGATTAATTGCGCAGTTATTCAGATACAAATTTATGGGTGACAGACAGCAGCAATGGGAGTTGGTGAAGTTAGTGAACCGAGATATTTCCACAGTTCATTAGTATTTTAATAATACTTTCAGTTTCATATTATAAAATAAATAAAGGCAAACATTGCCGAAAACAATGATCCCGGCGGCATTGAACTGGATGACGGAAATGGTGATGGAAGCGAAGGAGGTAGCAGAAATTTAATAATCTAACAAAAAGTTTGCATTATATATACATATTTATGTTACAAGAGTCATATGTATTGTACATTGTACATTCGTATGAATACTAAAATTATTTGATATCGTCCGCCATGTTTCAAAAATGTCGTGAAAGGAAATGGAACTTACTTCAATTTAAAAACTTTTAATTTCTGATGTTCCACAAAAGAAGTGATTCCGCTACGCCCGCCACTTTTCCCACGAAAGGCTACAGTGTGCTGATCTGGATGGAAAGGCAACTTTATCGTTTGCAACCATAACTGAGTGGTACAACTATCCTACCAGGTGGATCACCAAGAAGCGGTGAGGAAGATTGTTGGGCTTCGAAAAAAGTGTGCCATACCAATAAGTAACCACGAACTTGGCGACGGTTGCTATCATTTCTTTAGATTTTGAAGACAATTTTGTAAACATATTTTCATACAATATACACACATCAGCACATTACTACATATCCTTGCAGAAATTTGTGTGCGCTTCCACACTTTAGCCCAGTCGTTCTCATTGCACTCGCTTGAGGACAGAAAAAATTGCTTCCTTGAAGCGCTGTCAGGAACACACGCGAGCATGATCTTGCAAGCACGTGACAGTTTATGATACTTCGAAATATCATGAATACATAGTTTTCGGTGTACACTTAAGGGGTCCCGTTATCCGCCATCCGCTTATCTCAGGGCTTATTTTTGCAAATTTTGTTATTTCCGTGGGTTGGTTAGCATTTAACTCTCGGACTTTATGTATTTTTGAGGAACTTTGGTATAACATATCTAAAACTCGTCTAGTTTTGAAAATAATGTGAGATTATCTTATGACGAAAATTATTCTAATAGTAATTCTGCATCATGTATTATAGGTATGCTGATTATGATTAGTTTTGTCAAATGAAGTGGCAATAGTGTTATGACCATGGGAACATACTGTGATAAAACTTAAACGTTGCATACCGTCAAACGATGGTTAGGTAGGAGAGGACGTAAGGTGAATGTCCGTCGGCCAAACTTAATCACGGAATGCAGCTCGGGAATGGAGGGAGTTTACTTACCACGCTTTAAATGCTCACCGTATTAAGTTTCGAGGAAAAAATTGGTGTTTGCCTTTTTTCGCATCAAAGGCAAGTTCTTGCGTAGTCAACGTACGAAAACATTACAAAAGTGCAAGTTACGATCAATGTGGCTTACTTGAATATCAAAATAATATTTACTTTTTTATAGTTGACTTTAACCGCTAAGGTGATTTTCGGCCGAGCTCTTCCTCCAATTTGTGATTTTGCGTTTGATGTTTTTCCAACAAATTTTTATGAGGATCTTTTATTTCATATCAGAAATACTATTTGAGTGTTTGGCATTATCTGTCAAAGGGCGGCCGCAATTAGAAAAATTAACTTTTCCTAATTTTGGATGTTGGTCGAACTAGGACTCTTCATCTAACAATTTTTCAAAGTGAGTCCCGAACCAGCTCGGGTGTACGGAGTGTGGATTTGGGAGCTATGTTATATAGTGCATTGCATAGAGAGTTAGTTTAGAATTCAGTTTTCATAAATTTTGAAAAAGATTACATTTTCTTAGTTCATGTAAAATTCGTTTATATAAATTGATTGAAAAGTAAGTAGTAGGTGATGATGCTTTCCCTTTGCAAAAAGGTCTCATGAAGCCGTACAAAGGTGCATCTTTTACAGAAGTGCAACGAATATTTAATTATAAACTATCGTGTGCTAGAAGGATAATAGAAAATGCTTTTGGAATACTCTCGTATCGATTTCGCGTGATTTGGGCCTCAATAAATCTCGAGCGGCCGCGGTAGCCGAGTGGTTAGCTTTGCGTCCTGCCATTCGGAAGACTCGGGTTCATATCCCGGTGCCCCCAACATCCAAAAGTTATGGAAAATTAATTTAAATAAAAAATTAAATTAAATTTTCTAATTGCGGTCGCCCCTCCGCAGGGAATGTCCATCCCTCCGAGTGTATTTCGGACATGAAATAAAGCTCCTCGTAAAAAAACCGTCAGCCGTTCGGAGGCGGCTTAGTATAAACTGTAGATCCCTCCATTTGTTGGAAAAACATCAAGACGCAAAACCACAAATTGGAGGAGGAGCTCGGCCGAAAATCGCTTCAGCGGTTACAAAGCGCCAATTATATATATATATATATATAATAAAGTCACAATAATAGCCCTTTCATGTTGCTATCTTCATAACTTTTTAAAACGTGCAGACAGTAGCGTGGGTAATGCTGGGCTTACATTCAACCTTATCGTGAAACTCAAGTTCGGCAGCTAAGGAATACAGAAATTTCAATAATATTATATTTAATGAAAGTAAAGTCGTTACTTATTCATTGGACTCTGAAATAACTTCATTTAGATGATTTATCATTTTAAAATATTTAGTAAGATTCAATAATGCTGCTTTGGTCACAATTCACTTTGGACAAGCATTAAGCGCATTTTCATCGATCTGTAAGAAAAAGTAAATATTTATAAGGAATGGAGTGAAATTCATTGGTATTATTATTTTCCTGATTAATAATTTGTTGAATAACCCTTACTTGTTATAAATGCTTCACACATGTGTTGTAAGCTCTCTATTAACCTGTAGCACCTGTCCAAAGGTATAGAGTTCCACGCTTCCTGTACTCCTGCCCAAAGTTCGTCACAATTACTAAATTTTTTTGTACAACTTTAGTTTTTACATCATTCCACAAATTTTCGATTGGGTTCAGGTCGAGACTTTGAGTTGGCCAACCAAGAACTGAAATTGTCTTTTGGGACAACCGATTTTTAACCACTTTTTCTATATGTTTCGGATCGTTATCGTGCATAAAAATCCAGTTAAGTGGCATAATTTCGAAGGAATATGGCTCCTCAGTATTTGGAGATATGCAAATATATCCATATTTCTTTCTATTTTAACCAATGGTCCAACACCGTGCCACGAAAAAGATCTCCAAAATTATAAATTTCTCCAACCGTACTTCACGGTTTTTTTGTATATCTGGGATTAATTTCTTGATTTTTCTCGATATGTAATACGTTCCATCAGTAGGCCCAATGCGATTTATTTTGGTTTCGTCCGTAAAAATATTATTTTTCAAAATTTCAAGCCTTTCGATCTATGAATATGTGCAACGACAACGATGCGTTAATTTTTTTTTCTACAGAAGAGGTTTTTGTCTGCTGACACGTCCATTTGAAAGAATCTGATTTACTCTTTCAAACAATTATTTTATCCTCACGGGGGGTTGATTTGCGAGCCGGTGCTTTACGAATTTTGCTATGAGATAGCAAATTGGGATCACTATTAACATCCGTGATGGCATTGTACACCATTTTCTCAGAACAATTTAATATTTAGGAAATTCCCCTTGGTTTGTACCTTTTTTGTAAAGATCCCAAATAAGCTTTCTCTTACCATTTTGTTAAAATATATAAAAGTAATGTTTATTTCCTTCAAATTCACATGAGTACTCAATTATTTGTACACCCGATCATAAGTGATAACAGAAGACGTATGAGTGCGCTAAATGGTTGTTCAAAACATTTTCGATACAATTTGACAAAACAACAGCAAAGGGGAAATGATAACGGTACTTTTTTTGGTATTTGATGAGATTTTAAGAGTAATAATAACCTACTATTGAGAAATTCATGAAAGTGCTCTGTCCATACCTGTATGTTTTTATTACTTTACTAGCTGTATCCTGCAACGCTTCGCTGTCGCACAATGTATGAATGTATGAAAAATTAATTATGGTTACTCAATACTTGTGGGAATACAACATTTTTGGTTAATCTAAGCAGAAAGCCACCTATGTACCAAATTTCAAGCAAATCCAGCCTTAAATAAACTTTTTTCGAATAGGTCAGTCCCTGGTCCACTTTCCGGAGAAAAGTGATGTATTCCAGCTAATCTAAACGAAAGACCACCTATGTACCGAATTTCTAGTAAATCGAACCATAAATAAGATTTTTCGTATAGATCAGTCCCCGGTTTACTTTCCGAAAATTTTATTTCGATAAAACCTTCTCAGGACTCATAGAAATAATCCGACGACATTTCAACTCAATCGGTCGGTAATTTTTGGAGAATACTGGATTTTTCCAAACGGACCACAAAGGGCGATTTGATGAATTTAGCGTAACGAAAGAAAAAATTTGAACTGGTAAAATCTAGTAAAACTTTATTTGGCACCGATTTCTAAATATTCATTTGTGAAATCGATAGCTTCAAAATCGATTAAATCGATATCAGTAAGCGACTGTGCTCTTCCGAACACATGCTAACTTAGCGCTACGTTTTTTCTAAAGCTGCCGTGTAAACTTTGTCATTTTAGAATTTTAGAAATATCTTCTGACCAGTGTATTTGTATTGTATTATATTGTATTATTTTATTAATTTGTGTTTGTACATAACCTATTTATGAGAAAATTTCATATTTTGTAGAGAAAAGCTTTATTAGCAGGTAAAAAGAGTATAATTCGTCCACTGTTTAAATTGTCAAAGTTTTGCTGCCCTGGGCTGCCCGTACTATTAATATATAATTTTCTTAGCAATCATGTCTCTTTGCAAGCGGTTTAACATGGAAAAAAAAGTTGTGACGAATAAATTAAAAGTCAGCAAATTTTGTTTTTTCAAGCTTTGTAGAAAAATCTAATTGTAATAAGTATACTTTGAACACAATTGTTGAACAACTGAAAAAAGATTGTCCGAAACGTGGAGTAAATCGAACAGGGATAAGATGCGTTTTGAGAAAAACAACGAAACTTGGTTAATGGAATATATTGTTTTCCTATCCCCAGAGAAGAGCACAAATATAGACAGAAAACAGAAAGCCTTCACAGATTGCCACCCTAAACGTCATTCCGCCACGTTGCGAATCTCATCAAAAGCAATACCTGTCATGAGCTTGTAAAAGTAACACGTATAAGTTTGTACAAATCTGGAACGCGTAGTACATCCGAAATCGTTTCAATGGTTGCCGAGATAACTAAAAAAAATTAAAAAAAATCTTAATAAAGAGCTTCAATTGGGGTTGCGACAGAAGTTCGGGGCACTCTACATATCGCCAAAGTCTTAGCAACCCAGAACTAAAAATGGGTGATGTGCCACTTCAATTGGTTTATGGAACCACACGATGATGACCAGTATCTACTAGAATTACTGATGTTGGCCATGAATTAATAAAACCACTTGGAATCGTTTTGCGTTGTATGGTCTCCGGATATTCCATGAACATCGTAAGCTTCCGCGAATACGCATTAGGAACCGCAAAAATTCTCTTCAGAGAATACTCAGTACACAGAATTTTGATACATGGAGCCGATATCATAAAAAGTGTACCCCTTCCGATTGGCATGATGACGGAAGAAGCATTGGAAGTTAGAAATAAAGATTTGAGGAACTTCCGGATTAATCATACCCGCAAGAACTCGCGCAAAAATAATAATAATGATGGATTTATTATTAATCTCATAACAAGCCAAAGTGGATCATATAAATCCAGCAAAGCCTTTTTATTTGATAGGGAAGCTCAAAATCTGCTTTTGGACTTTCATGAAGAGTCTGAAAACTCCGATTCAGACAAAGAAAATTAAATCAAAATGCTCGATATTTTCTCCAATCAAATAAAAAAAAAAAATTTTAAAAAAATTTAATTAGAATAAATTGTTTAGAGAGAAAACCTTTTTCATTTTGTACGTTTGGATGCTTGTTTTCCGTAAAAAATATAAAAATCGTTAATTTCCTTTTGTGTTTCAAGTAATTAATTTCGTTACGCTAAAACCATCAAATCTCCCACTGTGCGGACGTAAGATTTTTATATACTCGTATAAGAATATTAAAAGCTTTAGAAGAAAGATTATGTTTTATTTATTATTAATTATACTGAGGGTAATTGAATAATTCTTGAAAGTTGTTTCCGGTCAGTACAATGGTTTCTCCGTCATGTGCTAGCACGTCGGTGTTGAGGTAGGGGCACAGCTGAGCTACGCACATTGCTGAATTGGCGTTGCAAAGGGAAAGAAGGATGTTGCACAATAGGAGTGCATGCAAAGAATGCGTAAACGGACAAAGATTGGGCTGGGAACAAAAGTTAAGAAGGTGGCGATGAGGTAATATTTAGGGGTACGGTATTTAGCGAAAGCTGCTTTATCTCTCCTAACAACAATATGTCTTCAATGGCTTTTCAGACAATTAAATGCTGCGTGCGTATTTGTCGGAATTGTGTCCTTCGTCACATGACTTAAAGCAGTTTTCAATATTTCGTTCCGCTCTGCTAATTACAGTCGAAGCTATTGGCTCCTCCTAGCAAAGTAAAACATAAAAAACTAAAAAAAAAAAACACCACACATAAATAATTAATTACTCTCCAGCTTAAACAAAAAGATGTACCTGTTCTTCTTGAGTCATAATGTTTTCAACATCAAGCGTTGAAATACTTTCTGTCTGGGCCTCCAGTACGCGAAAAATAATTCAATTTACATGCCTATTCCCACTCTTACCGGTAAAGTAAATTTTGTTACTTTTTTTAACTCACGAAGTGGAATTTGGTAGTTAGCGCACAGGTTACATTTTTTGGAAAAGTCAAATTAGATTTGTCAGTTGGTAGAGGTAAAGTAATAAGAAAACTATTCATAAACATATTTGCATTTCATTTGTTGTTGAGAAACAGACTTTGCTGGCTTTTACTTTGACAATCAAATTTGAAATATAGTGCTAATTCGTTCATAAACTCTAAACGAATTGGCCGCAAAAGGTGAATGGTTAGCATTGCGTACTGCCATTTGGAAGACCAGGTGTCGAGTCCTTGTTCGACCAACATCCAAAATTAATCTTTCTAATTGCGATCGCCCTTCGGCAGGCAATGTCAAGCCCTCCGAGTCCATTTTATATATTTGATGTATGTAAGTAAACATATATGTATTCAATTCATTTTTATTTGAGAGCTCAGTTGCAGTTCAAATTGGCTATACTTATTGTACACAACCGTTAAATATGTATTTATGGTAAAGGGTGGTTAAATTGTAAGGGCCGATGTTGAATGTGAACCACACCTAAACGCCAAGTTTTTTTCCGAATTTAATTTGACATTTCTCTATTTCAGACTTAATCAATTTGAACCATGGAGAGATACACAATCCAACAACGTGTTAAAGTTATCCAGACTTATTATGAAAATTTTCGAAGAAAATCATCTTCAGTGATGAGGCACATTTTCACCTCAGTGGATTCGTCAATAAACAGAATTGCCGCATTTGGGCGAATGAGAATCCAAGAGTGACTGTCGAAAAACCAATGCACCCACAAAGAGTGACAGTTTGGTGCGGTTTATGGGCTGGCGGCATCATCGGGCCGTATTTTTTCCAAAATGAGGCCGGTCAGGCAGTTACTGTGAATGGTGTTCGCTATCGTGAGATGATAACGAATTTTTTATGGCCACAATTGGAAGATATGGATGTGGACGATATGTGGTTTCAGCAGGACGGTGCCACTTGCCACACAGCTAACGAAACAATGGCTCTTTTGCGCAACAAATTCAATGGCCATGTTATCTCACGTAATGGCGATGTCAATTGGCCCCCAAGATCATGTGATTTGACACCGTTGGACTTTTTTCTCAAGAGCTAAAGGATGAGATAATTCGGCACATTAACGGCATAGAAACTCCATTATGCCTCAGCGTCATCGAAAATTTGGACCATCGTATGGAGGTGTGCCGCCGAGGTCGCGGCGCTCATTTGGCCGATATTTTGTTACATACATAATTGAGTAATACCAATATATCATAATAAAATAAAATTTCAATAATTTCCTATATAGTTTGTGTTTTATTCAAAATCAACATCGGCCCTTGAAAATTTAACCACCCTTTACATACATAGATGAATACATTCATCTTTATATCAGCACAAAATTACAATAGAAAAACAGAGACACTTATTTCTATGTATGTATGTACATACATATGTATTTACTTATGTATATGTACATACATTTATGCGCATACACTCAAACGCTTTAAAGTACACGTTTTCCATTCATAGAAGGATTTTTAACGCCTTTTTATGTATATTTATTTAAATTACACCTGAGCCAAAGAATGCATGCTGCAGATGGGCTCAATTATTTCACTTGACTAAATACATACACGTTTTGGTTAAGCCAGTACTTTCACTATATGGTTTTTAAATGACATGCTGAACAGTTTTAGCTGGTGCTCGTCATATACAATACCTTTTCAAATTTATTCGCGTTAGGTGGATTCATTCATAAAATATTAAAAAAGACGTGAATAAAAACTTCGTTGGGAGAAGAGTTGAATTTTAATAAATATTTGGATAGACACCCACCTACATTTTATATGCATATATGTACATGTATGTATGTAGGTTGACATACATATTCACCAAATTTGTTTCTGTTAATGCTCGAGTATGTTTATGTTTTATTGTCAGACCGTGCTTACCTGTGTTTACCTTATCCTTTCCTTTTCGAATCCTTTCAACTGGTTTTAAGGATGGTTTATATATATGCAGTAGTTAGTTAGTTTAATAGTTTACTTGATCACGGAACCAAAATCAAACGCACTTAGACCCATTGGCCCGTTGTTGGTGGTGTGCTTTATGAAATTCAGGAGGTTATCACGCTTACCGATGCAAGCTCTGTAAGGCAGTCGTTTACCGTGGTTAGGACTGTTCCCTCCTTGGCATCCTAGCTATCAGAATATATTGTAATAGGTTGGGTTAACGTATGGGAAACGAGCAACCATGAAGCTACTTCTGTTAGTTTTGCTTGGAATACGTTGCAGTGGTCGGGAGCTGCTGCATTTTCCCACTCGTTCCTCTTTGGGATTTTTGTTGAGAAAGTATTGCCGGAACAGAAGAGGGAATTGGTGTAGTCCATCTCTTTCGAGAGTGATGTAGGATTTAGTATTTGGGCGTGTCCCATGTGGTTCCACCGTGGTTGAGTTGGATTCAGTCTTATGACGTTGCAGCTCGCATGGAGTTTTGAACGCTTTTGACGCTCAATAAAGTTAGTTCCACTGTCCTTTTTCAAATTCGGCTTCCGTGGCCGCGAGAATTTTTAATGTCAAAAGGCCCGGTAGCTCTACATCCAATATAGCCCACGTATATACGACCGATTTGTTAGTTTTAAGATTTTTGGTCATGAATTCCTCAAAAAAGCATTTAAGAGATTGAAAATTGGTAAACAAACCATCTGCAAGCGTGATACTTGGTATTGTACACAGGTATACATACATATATAAATAAACAGTGACACCGAAAATCATTGCAAACAGTAAACTTCATCATATAGCCCTCTCCAAACAAGTTTTCAGATAATGAGAATTGAATTAAATGAATTAATTAAATGAATACCATAATATGGGCATAACAGGAGACAGCTCTTCTTGTTTTTTATACTTTTTTTAATTAAGTTAACAAATTTTCTGTGTCAACTATTGCAAAACTGAATCTCTCTAAACTTTAGCCAATAAAATTTCTATATGTACATATGTGTTTATGTTTACATTTGGCTTTATGCACACCGAACAAAAAACTTTGTTCGCTCTTTCTTTGAGTTCAAACCTTTATTCCATACGTAAATTCTATTTAAACGAAAATTAATTACTGAAAACCGCGTTTAGCCAATTTCAGAAAAAATTTGACATTTTTAATTTTTATACATACATACTTATGTGCGTTTAACGTAAATATTGTATGAATATATTTACAGACAAAATAACGTGTAAGCGTAAATGGTATGTATATTCTCATATGTAGAAAAACCAAAAATGTCAAATAACGAATAATAAATCAACATAAAACCAACAAAAAATGGTTTAGACACTAAACAATTCATACAAAGAGCAAATGTAACTATGTGCATGTATGTACAACCTTGGTCAAAAGTATTAGGCACCCCACTAAAAAGCAAGTATTCGCAAATGTGGCTATCAAAGTTACCACTTCTTTTTGTAAATGTCTTACATGGGTGTTTAACTGTTGATTAAACGAATAAATTGTGTAATATTAAAAGTCATAGCACTCTGGGTAAGCTAAACCTAAAATTGTCATTTTTAAGAAATTTATAAAATATTTTCGCATTTAAAATTTGAAAGTGAAAGTGTAAATTACATTTAGTGAAAAGTTAATAATCTTATAAAAACAGTTCAAATTTACTGAAAAGGCTAAAAAAAAGTGAAATTTGTTATTAGAATTCAAGTTCTAAGTGAAGAAGTAAAGTCTCAGGTTGAGATTGCCATTTTGGTGGGATGTTCGTGGCGCGTGGTCCAATCGCCTGATAGCAGATTTGTGTAGACGAAATCCTACAATAAAAAAAACGAGAAGACCGAGTACTTATACGCGAGTCTTTCAAGGATCGCAAAAATGTTCTTCTGCCCTTGCAGCTGCCCTTTCGGATGAATTTAGTAAACCAGTTAGTGCTCGAACAGGTAGAAGAAAACTTCTGGAAGCAGGTTTAAAAGGATTTTAAGCCCGAAAGAAGCTGTGGTTTTCAGAAAAGAATAGGAAAAATCGTTTGGAATGGGCTCGCCGATACCAACATTTCACGGAAGAAGATTGGCCGAATGTTCTGTGGTCTGATGAATCAAACTTCGAGGTAAGCTTAGTTAAGATCGTCTTAAAGTATTAACAGCCATAGCTTCTTACCCTAGAGCAATTTTGAAGACATAATACAAATCTTATGAAAACATTATTTTTTCTTTTCCACAGATATTTGAACACCCCTTTTAAGCATGGAGAAGGCAGCATTATGATCTGGGTCTGCATGGCTGCTGGATCGCATGGACAGTCAAAAGTACATAAATGTATTAGAAGCTGTTCTTCTGCCTTCGTTAACGCGTTTCAGCGATACTAATTTAGACGGGGTTCAATTTCAGCAAGACAATGCTCCTTGTCACAAATCAGCGACTACGATGCGATGGTTTAGAGATAACAACATTGTTTTTGTTAGATTGGTCTGCACAGTCTCCAGATCTTAATCCCATTCAGCACATGTGGACTATTTTAAAACGCAAGATTAAGGAACACAGTATAACATCAAAAACTGCCTTAAAGAATGTCTTAATTAACGAGTGGTACGCTATAAGTGCGGACGAATGTGCAAAGCTTGTACGCAGCATGCCTAAGAGAATTGCTGCCGTTATTAAATCGAAGGGTGGAACTACTAAATGTTAATGTTATTATCACTAATTCATTGTATTTTCACTGTTTTACTAATAAAACTTCATTACTTCCCTTGTTAAAACAAAAAATTCAGTAATTAGTGGGGTGCCCACTACTTTTGTCCAAGGCTGTATGTACAATACAACAAAAGTAAGTAATAGTTATTTGTGCTGTGAAAATAGTGGTGTTCCAAAAGCTAACTCTGCGTATCCTATATATATTACCAAGAACATAAATTACTATAATATCTAGCCAGATTGTTTATCCTAGCTTGAATGTGAACTATTCCCTCAATAATGTAATATACATTTTTAAGAATCGGTCAAACTTTATTGCCGAGGCGATTTGACATTTTTCGTTCATTTCATATAAAACCAAATTTCACTTTTAGAAAAATTTGAACTTACAATATTCTTTATTAATTACTCCGCAATTGTATTCTTTACCGTTGAATCCGTACAAATCTAATCATTAACGTTAATTTTAAATTGGCTATGATTTAGCAGCATACTTCAATTTCAACATTTAATACAATATTATCTGTTATCGTTTTAGCATTAACGACAGCTTTTCGTTTCGGGAAAAAACGAATTGAAATGTACAGCCTTATTATGTATTGCGAACGAAAGGTCTGACGAACGAATCGTCTCCGGACGATTTCGTACAGCATTGACATTCCCTATATTGTTCGTCAACCCTTACGTTGCCTACGTAACAAAGAAATGTGAGAAGGAATCATTTGTCAAATAACATGTTGCCATATGTCATTTATATAATAATTAAAATAAAAACACTGTTTTTTTCTAATTCCTATCTATTTAAAGTTACATTTTAAAAATTTGGCAGTGCTCATTTGCTCATTCCTTCTTTATATTCTCGTTCCTTGACATTTGTATTTGTTTATTTACAATACGGTAATTGTAAATTTTCAAAAAATATATATACAAAATAAAATGTAATGAAAAAGCTCAACTACCATTCAAACAAATTTTATGATTTATTTATAGTTTTATTTGTTTTTTAAAATTTCAATTAAATACTCAATTGCAGCAACCTGTCTTGATGAAATTGCAGTAATTTCGCGTAAACTTTCCGCAATAGATCTTGCTGCCTCAGCCTGTATTACTGCAGCTTCAGCAAATTTTTTCGAAGACTCGGTTCCAATTCTTTAATGGGCATCTCAAACTGGATGCTAGTAGTTTTCTTAACGCTGAAATAAGTTTAATATGTTATTTCAAATGAGTGAATTAGTTAATAATATCTTTTTTTTAGATGGCTGGTGTATTTTGAATTTAACGCAACGATACCAAAATAGCTATCGTTTGAATTTGACATATCTCATCGTTGTTTTGCATACTATTCGTAATAGAAAATATACGTTTCAATAATATTTCACGTAATAATCAGCTGTTATCGTTTGGATTTGTGTTCGAAATACGTAATACAAATATGCGAACGATTCGTGTCTTACTGGAAACGAGCGTTCGCTTCGCAATACATAATAAGGCTGTTAGTTTGATAGCTGCTTCAACGTTAATATTTCCAAATGCTTCAATCGAAATGATAGAAATTTTTCGATTAACGTGATATTTATGTTTATGTTTATCATATGTTTTCGTATATTTTAAATATTTGTTATTGTGAATTAGTGAGGTATGGCTGAATTTTCCATCAAAGTATTTAAAGAAAATTAATCCTTAAATGCGTAGCGCACCGTATATGGTACGCGAATAAAATACATCAATCAAATTAATATGTATCGCATAACGGGATAATTTAAGCTGGAGCATAAAAGCTAGTTTTCATTTCAGTAGTGCTTATGCTTGCTGAGGTGCATATTTAGTTGGCAGTGAACAATTCAAGTGAATTTCAATCGTCCATAAAAAATAATTTGTTTTATTGTTTGGTCCATAAACATTACACGTATGTTCATCAATGCTAATTATATATATACATATAGGTATATATAAAGTCAAGTGTGATTAAATTCGATCGTATGGTACTCCATGCATCTAAGCCATATCTTTTACCCAGCATTTGGTGTTTTATATGTGATTTGTTTGCAGATATGGATTATATAATAATTGATGCAAAGAGGCATAGCGCAGAGGATGTGGAAGATATACTTTCTGATGATTTTGATGTTGATATGAGCAACATTTTATTGTCACATTTTTGAATTCGGCAGATTTCTTGGCTTTTATGTCCTATCACTAACTATCATATGTGACAGATTATTGGAATAAGCGATATGGAGTTTGAAGTCACATTGTTTATTGCCTGGAGAGCCAGATTTGAAAGCATCCGCTAATATTATTGTGCGTGTCGTGGGATCCCCCGTTTTCAAAATTATATAATTTACATGGATAATTATTATACCATAATCCTGCATTGGGACCATTAATCTAAGCCGTATTATAACTTGTAAGCATCCGAATACAAAGGTTATGATTAACATGAATCGTTGTGCTTTAGAAGAGTTTATAACTACAATATACGGTGTGCCTATAACATCTCTTCCTTGGTGGTTAATCGTGTTCCAACTTACGTCGGAGGGAGACCTTTACGTACTGCGCATGCTGATGATGCTGAAGTTCCAAATATAAATATGTGAAAGATTGGTTTAATTTTTTATTTAAATTAATTCTCTATAACTTTTTGGATGTTAGTACGTCATCAGGACTTGAACCCGAGTATTCCAAATGGCAGTACGCAATGCTAAACAATGCTATGGTGGCCGCTAATACAACAAATGCAACTATTTAACTATCACTTACCTGTGTGTCCCATCTTCATTATAACCCAACCATCGAAGTCAATTCAGAGGCTTCCGGTTTATTTAGTTACCAAATGCAACGCCTTTGAGATATTCATATAAACAAAGATATGGTTGAGCAAGAGTAAATTCTTTCAAATTTTTGCTAAACTGACGAAAATTCATTAAATTCAGCAAAAGGACAAAATGGTAATTGTAATATTGCTGCTTCTCATCTCGTCATCATAGGTGCTTACTTAATAATAAAGAAACAAAGCGATTGCTCCTTCGCCTTTTGAAACCTCCCGCATCTGTCACTTGTCATCCAACTTTGCAATTATCCAGAATAGCTGGAATAGTAATTTTATAACATCAAGACAAAACTGAGTAGGATTCAAGCCAATTGCTGTTGCCAATAGCATTGTAAATCCAAGCAAATTACATAAATGCTTGCATGTGTATCTACACGTAAGTACTTACCTATTCCCAAGAGATCCACATTTGCAAGAAAATTGTGTAAAAAAAAATGAAGAGCATTCCTATTTTGAAATAAAAGAGCTTCAACAAATTTGAGCACTGGATAAGTAATTACAAGATGAAAGCGGCTGTGTGTATCCGAATAGGTAATTGCGCACGCAACTACTTAACATTATTTTTTCTTTTCTTTTTTTCTAAGACTGACACTCCTAGGCGCAGAAAGCTTGAAATCATTTCTGGCTTAAAAGTAAAAGCTTCGCCTGAAAATCAACCAGCCATTCGAAGGCAGGTAAAAATTATAAACTTTAAGTGTACCCCTTGAAAATAGTGACTATGGCCTTAAGAAAATATACAACCAACCTTCTTCTGTCTCTATCAATGCCGGAATCGTTGGTACGGGCTTCAGGTTGAGCCACGAAATAAAAGCTTTTGTATGTAAAAGTATCTTATCACCTCCTAGTGGTTTGCTGCTAAAAAAGATTTCAGAAAAGACGACTCTCGCATATTAAAATTGGTAAAAAAAGACGAGTAAATATAATTTCAATGATTTTGCCGGAAATGGGTCAACAGTCCGGTTACTGATAGAAATAATAAAAATACAGCTGCAGCGGCGGGACTTGCAGTACCCCATGCTGTCGACCCAATATTTTAAAACATTTTCAATTTGGTGGCCCTATATGACTTTCGTCAATTTCGTCAAGTCATGAACCCTCTCTAGATGGTTGGCCCGTAGATGTGTTGTATTGGCCTCAGTGAACTCGACCTTAACCTGAAACTAACCAATGATTTATAGTTTTCAGGAGCTCTTCTTCTTCTTTATTGGCATAGACACCGCTTACGCGATTATAGCCAAATTTATAACATTGCGCCATTCATTTCTTTTTTTCGCTGTTTGGCGCCAATTGGATATACTAAGTAGAGCCAGGTCTTTCCAACGGAGTGGAGGTCTTCCTCTTCCTTTGCTTCCACTGGCGGGTACTGCATCGAAAACTTTCAAAGTTTGAGTATTCGTTTCCATCCGGACCACATGGCCTAGCCAGCGTAGCCGCTGCTTCTTGATTTGCTGAACTATGCCAATGTCGTCGTATAACTCGTACAGCTCATCGTTCCATCGTCTGCGGTATTCGCCGTTGCCAACTCGAAGAGGACCATAAGTCTTACGCAAAACTTTTCTCTCGAAAACTCCTAACGCCGACTCATCAGATGTTGTCATCGCCCATGACTCCGCAACATATAGCAGGACGGGAGCAATGAGCGACTTGCAGAGTTTGGATTTCGTTCGTCGAGAGAGGACCTTACTTTTCAATAGCCTATTCTACGTTGGATTTCCAGGCTGGTGTTAATACTGGTTCCAAGATAGACGAAGTTTTCTACGACTTCAAAGTTATGACGGTCAACGGTGACGTGAGAGCCAAGTCGCGAATGCGATGACTGTTTGTTTGATAAGAGGAGATATTTCGTCTTGTCCTCGTTCAGTACCAGACCCATATTCTTCGCTTCCTTATCGATTCTGCAGAAACCAGAAACCCCTGCCTTCGGTTATTGAGGCCAAAAATGCCAATAACATCGGTGTACGCCAGCAACTGTACACTCTTATAGAAGATTGTACCTTCTCTATTCAGCCCTTCAGCTCGTATTATTTTGGCTAGCAATAAGTTAAGAAAGTCACACGATAAGGAATAATTCTGTCTGAAACCTCGTTTGGTATCGAACTGCTCGGAGACGTGCTTCCCGATCCTGACGGAATTCTTAGTGTTGCTTAAGGTCACTTTATATAACCGTATAAGTTTTGTGGGATACCAAATTCAGACATAGTGGCGTAAAGGCAGCTCCTATCCATGTTGTCGAAGGCTGCTTTAAAATCGATGAAGGGGTGATGTGTGTCGATTCTCTTTTCACGGCTCTGTTTGAATACTTGGCGCATTGTGAGTGTCTGGTCAATGGTTGACCAAGTCTAAAGCCACACTGATAAGGTTCAATCTGTTTGTTGACGGTGGTTTTTAGTGTCTCACAGAAAAGGCTCGATAGTACCTTATGTGCGACATTATGGAGGCTTTTCTAACGGTAATTAGGGCAGATTGTGAAATCGCGCTTTCGTCCAACCAAATTCTGCAATGAAACTGATGCATGCACCTTGTCAGGTTCTTACCGCCATATTTGAATAGCTCTGCCGGTAGGCCGTCAGCTACGGCTGCTTTGTTCTTCTTTAATTGGGCAATCGCTATTCGAACCTCGTCATAGTTGGGTAATGGAACGTCTTTTCCAGCTTCATCGATTGGGATTTCGTGTTCACCATCTCCGGGTGTTTCATTTTCGCCGCCTTCAGGAGGCTGGGGAAGAGTTCCCTCCATAAATTCTGTATACTCTGGGCATCCGTCACTAGATCACCTTTTTGTGTCCCACAAGGTTTTGTGAACCGTCGCATCTTTTCATAAACTTTCTGCATTATCCTTGTTGGCTAGCTTCTTAAACTCTTCATACTCCTGTATCTCGGACTCTTTCTTTTTTGTCTGCAGATGTTGTGGTCGATCGCAACGTAACGAGGTAGTCAGTCTGTTTTCTCTCCACTGCGACACGGCAGTCTTGCAGAGCAGAAGTGCAAGTCGAGAAGAAAATCGTTCAACAGTCTGTTATGTGCACCAAAGATACCTTCTTTGCCCACCCTGGCATTAAAATCGCCAAGCACGATTTTCACATCGTGGCGGGGGCAGCGCTTTAGAGTACGCTCCAGTCGCTTATAAAAGGCGTCTGTGGCCAAATCGTTCTTCTCTTCCAACGGGATGTGGGCGCAAATCAACGATATGTTAAAAAATTTTGTTTTGACGAGGATTGTGGTGAGACGTTCATCCACCGGAGTGAATGCCAGTACTCGACTACGGAGCCTCTCTACCATCAAAAATCCAACACCAAATTTGCGCTCTTTTATATGACCGCTGTACTAAATGTCATAAGGACCAACTCGTATCTATCCTTGTCCCGTCCATCGCACTTCTTGGATGGCGGTGATCTCAGCCTTTAATCTTACAAGGACTTCAACCAGCTGGGCAGCGGTACCGGACATTCAGATGCCTGCCCTAAAATCGTGATCCTTAATTCGTTTGCGGTGTCGTCATCAGAAAGGGGATACCTCATCCGAGGCACATATTGTTTCGCCTCCAAACGGGTGTTCTATGGCTGCCCAGGGGAAACTTGGCCGAAGACCGGAAATCGTGAGCTAATTGAACCATTTGCAAAAGAATTGTTTCTGGCCACTCCCAGGTGAATGGCAGTTAAAAACTTTGTACATAGATTGCTACACAAATCTTCACCCGATTGAGCTCGAAATTGGCGTATTTTGGTTTGTTATATATGTTAACAAACCAGTATGTAAGTATGTATACCTAGTATGTATACCTACATATATTCCTCATTATAATATCCTGACTTATCCCCACCCATCGGCGATAAATTCAAATTACAATACAAACACACCGCAAACGGCCCATCACCATCTATCAATTGTGGTTGGTGGATGATAGTTGCGCAACGGAAACGGAAACTGCCGCAAGGGTGTTTTTTTCCTCGCCTTGTCAGTTCCACTTAAGAGCTTAAGTAAAATTTGATATTTTCAAAAGTCTACCGTGGCAACGACAACCTCGCTATGTATGCCTTTTAACTAGAAAGTTTGCATCAACAGGCATGCGACGTTAATAAATAATAAAGAGCAGTGCAAGCTGTAAAACTCTATGGAAAATTTATTTGCTCTTGACATATTTCTACTCATATTGCAATTCAAAATAAATTGCGTAAAAGACGTAAAATAATTTGTAACAAGTAATAAATTGTAATTGAAATATAATTTCCCAAATGTCCTGTGCGCATCCTTATTAACGCTGCGAAAATCTGATGCCACACTATGAAAAATTAAAGTGAAGTAAACGTTGTAATTCGTTCTTTTAAATGATAGGTTTATTCGTGCAATAGTTCGTCTCAATAAGCATACTTCTTGGTATTTCGGGAGATGCGTTTTAGTCCAAGTTCCAGCAGCTTCCAAAATGCACTCTTTAATGAAACCTCCATCGGCAAATGGGTGTTTAGATAAATTGCGACGAAACTAAAATTATGATCTATTAAAACCGTGTTACAACCACAGTATAGCAGAAGGCGTTATCTGCGCTTGAAAAGTAAAACACAGCTCCAACAGTTAAATTTAGAGAAATCTCAGTTACGATTTAGAGCTGCATATAAAATGTTAAAATTTGGCTTTTTTAAATACCCACATTAAAATTTTATCAGGACTATCATCAAAACCAAAAAAAGCGTACGGTGAGCCTGCGGATTTGGCTTCTTTATAGGTATGGCAACCTCATCGCTATCCTACCACATACCCCAACCTTGGATTACTTTGATGTTGTGTAGAAAGCTAGTATGTACATAAATGGTCCAGCCATAGGACATCGCAATGCTAACTGCACCACATTTTTGTATGGTTTGTGGTTAAATTTGAATATATTTGACGCGTGCAAGGAGTAGTAGCCTTGTTTTCAGGGTTATAGTGGCCTTGCTGAGTTTGCCATTCTTCAAACTTCTCAATTTAGCATTGTTTGTTAAACGCTGGTGTTCCTGTGCATTTCAAAACAGAACTTTTAATAATTTTTTTTATTTTATTTTATTTTTTTTTTTAATTTTATTTATTCATTCAATTCTGTCCAACTGAACAATAAATGTATTGTATATGAACTTTGATCATACTTAATAAAGAGTTATGACAAATCTAGGTCCATAGCGCTATTTAATTCGAATAGGATTGCAATTATTGGAACGTGCTTTGCGTAGTTATATTTTGCGAACCCAACATAAAAAAGATTTACATGCCTCAGATTTCGGTATTGAAGTTTTGGAAAGTCTACCACAAAATAACACATCGCATTGTGCCGTCTCTAGAGGAAGAGAAAACGGAGTGCTATTAGGGCGAATAAATGCATTGCATAAAATTTTTTATTTTTGAATTTTTTTTAGTTACTACATTTATTTATATTATACTTATTTCGCACCATTTTATTGTTTTCAATTTTAATAAAATGCATATTAAATTAGTTTTTTTTATTTGTTTTAAATCTATTTATTTTTTCCTTTCATCCTTTTTTTCCGTTAAGTTTTCTTATATTACAAAGATTATGACCTCATTTTGTGTGTTATTAGTTAAATAGAATATCTTCCCGCGTCATGCATCAATGTTAGGAAATGCTGTCTGAGCCTAGAATCTGAGTTTCGCGAACCAGTGGCTTTTATTATGAATGGTTTCTTTGATGCCAAAAAGAAGTGTAAAATTTTGTTGACAAACATATCTACATGTGCAAGGCTGGTATGCAGTTTGGCAGTTTTCAAATTGTTGGTTATATAAATTTATCAATGGTTAACGGAATTCACTTTAAGTTTGAAACTATTGTAGATAAGTTAATTGTACCTTCCATTATTCTTTCTACAGGAGTGTAATTTGTAATATGAAAATTAGAGTTATTGCCTACATAGTACCATATCCTATATCTCATAACATTGATTAGGTTTTCTTTCATAAAGTGCGCTTATACCTTATGTGGCTTGAACACGAAACCGCAATTACCAGATCTAAGAATGAGTTGTCATACCGATATAGATTCGACATACCTAGAATTGTAAATGGTAACACTATTCAATTACGCGAAAATTTTCATAAAACTGACATCTTAGCTTATGTGTTTGAGCAAATAAATAACCAAAATCTTAGTTTTGTTACGCGGAGTTTTCTAGACACATCAAGCACAATATTAATGAGCTATTTGAAAGTAACGACGCAATCGTCACATTTAACAATAAATTATGTGCCGATAGCAAACATAATGCTAGAAATATCCGCCGTTACTAACTTGTAGAGGACCGTAAATCTTACGCAAATCCTTCATCAGATGTAGTCATCGTCCATGGTTCCGTACCACATAGCAGGACAGGAACGATGATGGAATTATAGAGTTTGGTTTTCATTCGTCGAGAGAGGACTTTACTTTTCAATTGCCTACTCAGTCCAAAGTATCACCTGTTGGCAAGAGTGATTCGGTGCTGGATTTCAAGGCTGACATTGTTGTGGGTGTTGATGCTGGTTCTTAGATGGACGAAATTATCTACGACTTCAATGTTATGACTGTCAACAGTGACGCTGCCGGATATATTGATTGATTGACGTTACGCTTATGAATGTGGCAGCAAATAGGGTGTTAGATTTTAGGTGGAGTGTTAGGGGGAGTTGGGGAATAAGTGATCACTTTCCCAAGTAGTGAGGCTGTGAGTATGCTTAAAAGGTGGCGTACTTCACGTGTGGATTGGGTACCTTATGGAGAGAATGTTAAGGAAGCGATGTCTTGTACACCGATTAGTGTGCTTGAAGAGCTAAGTGTGGATGAGCAAATAGCTCATCTAAATAAATGTGTATGGAGTGTTAATGATTGTATGTTTCGTAGGTGGAAGAGTGACAGTGTGAGAAGGTCTGTTAAGTGGTGGACGCGGGGGTTGAGTGTGAAGAGGAAGTCCGTCCGGCGGTTGAGACGTCAGTTCCAACGCGCCCGGCGTGGCAACCTCGAGAGTGTGGATCGTTTGAGGATCCAATTTAGGCGTTGTATGAATGAGTATAAAGAGATGTTGGTGAGAATCAATGAGAATGAGTGGAGAATGTTTGTTGAATCCAATAGATATGATCCCTGGGGTCATGTCTATTGGATTTGTCGTGGTAGGAAGAATGAATATGCAAATTCTCTTCGTGTTGATGGATCTGTACTATCAACATGGAGTGAATGCGCGAATGTTTTGATTAACACATTCTTTCCTAGGGCGATGTCACAGGTACCTCATGTATAAGAGGTGTCTGTACCTCCAATAGACGAAGACGAACTAGGATATTCATTTAGCCAGGTTAGGAGTAAAAAGTCGCCAGGTCTTGACGGTTTGAACGGAGAGATGTGCAAGAGCTTGTGGAAGTTCATTCCTGACTATCTGGAAGCTATTTATCACAAATTCATATGGGAGGGCTACTTCCCACATGTGTGGAAGTGTGCTAGAGTTGTTCCTCTCCTGAAGTCCCTGATAAGATCAGGAGTGATCCTCGATCTTACCGGGGCACCAGTCTCCTTCCGGTACTTGGCAAGGTGCTGGAAAGGGTCCTGGTTGAACGTCTTCAGGAGCTAATGAGGGGTAAGTGGTCGGATAGGCAATATGGTTTTCGGAAAAGACGTGGTGTTGAAGATGCTTGGATGTATGTTCAAAATGTTGTCAAGGGGAATGTCAATAAATACATTCTAGGCATATTTATTGACTTCAAAGGAGCGTTTGATTATCTGTGTTGGGTGAGAGTTATTGAGCGATGGGAGGAGCTTCGATGTCCGGAAATAACTCTTTGGCGCAGTTATTTTTCGGGCAGAGAAGCAACAATTGTAGAGCAAAATTAGTGTGTTAGTGTTAGTGTGGTTCGTGGCTGCCCTCAAGGTTCCATCTGTGGCCCAATTATTTGGAACCTAAGGATGGATTCCTTGTTGTGGGAGCTGGAGCGTGAGTGTAAGTGTTGTGCGTATGCGGACGATCTTTTACTTTTGGTAGAAGGTCAGTCAAGGTTGGATCTAGAGCGTGTTGGTGAGCGGCTCCTTGGAGTCTTATAGCTCTGCTGTATGGTATGAATCAGTTATGTCGGCTGTAGGTAGAAAGCGTGAGTTATCTGTGCAGAGAGTGATGTTTTTAGCTTGTGTGCCAGTGTGCCGCACCGTCTCTACTGAGGCGTTGCAGGTGTAAGTGGGTGGCCTTCCGCTCGACTTGGTGGTGATACAGCGTGCTGTAGCCTTCAAGCTGAAGAGGGGACTGAGTGTTGAGTTTCTGCAAGATGGCTGGTTATCTGATAGGGACCTAGAGTGTGGACACTTAGAATGCCGTAGGCTTCTACCCATATCCTTCGTCTGGAGAAAGCAGTACTCACGACACGGCTGTTGAGGCCAATAATGCCAGTATCATCGGCGTACGCCAGCAGCTGTACACTCTTACATAAGATTGTACCTTCTCTATTCAGCTCTGCTGCTCGTATTATTTTCTCTCGCAATAGGTTAAAAGAGTGAAACGATAAGAAACCACCCTCACTGAAACCTCGTTTGTGAAAATAAATATACATACTAACAAATAAGCTATATTTTTAAAAATATCAGGAAGCTTTTTTTTCAGAAACTAAATAACACAATATTTGTTATTTTGTTGGAAGTTCGTGGAACTTTGTTCGCTTAATTCTGCGCGTACTATTTGTAGATTCTCCTAGCTCTAGCGCTGGCACGATGATGCAGCCGTTTTGCATACTTTGATGTGAGAGGAAGCTTCAGTGGAGCAGTATATTAAGCGCCCATATAAAGGAGGGTAAATTTGGTGTCGAATTCGTGTAGGGAGAGAACGAATGATGCGAGGTTGAGTGGTGCCTACGCCAGTAAAGGAAAAGAAATACTAACAAGAAAAAAGTTATGTAATTTACAAAAGATAATAACAAAACAAACAATTAAACAAGAAATGTTTTTTTTTTACGAAACAAGTTTTTTCAAAATATCCATTCTAAAATTTTCATCTAAGGGAAGCATCATCACTTTTTAACAAGCAATGAAAAAATTGAGAATGCAAAACTCTTAACGCAGATAATTTTTGCATTAATATTTGGTTTCCTATTCATCTTAACTGGTTTTTCCATTTCACCACATACACAATACTTCTATATCCTTTTGCGCCATACATATAACGTAAATAATAAATTATTGAAGATTCCATCCTCCTGTGCACACTCCATGTTCTCATAGAGTCTAAAATGGTTTGATTCAATTAAAAATACATTCCAATAATGAGATTTCATTTACCTATACTGTAAGAGATTAATAGACTTTAGGCGCCACATTATACTAAGAGCTAATGCTTCAAGAGCACTCACAATTTTATAGTGTACCAAGAACTTTGCCTAAACATTTACGTACACGTACATACCTATAATATATAAAAGCCTGTTAGGGATGTATTGTATTTACCATATATTAGCAGATTTTGCTTTTTAAAGTTATCTTATAATTTACGGATATAGGAATATACGGAAGTGTATTTACAGTCCTATTTGATCGTAACCGATTTCGAAACAAATTACAATTTTTTTTTTATTGTGCCAGCAAGAATATACCAAAAAGGTCTCGATACCCCAATGCTAATGTAAATACAGCATACTTTGAGAAGTTTTTGCAGAATGTATGCATATGTATATAAGCATCAACATGAGTAGGTTTGATGACCTTTACGGAATTTGGCTTCTTTGTTTTCCACAATATTTACTTCATACCAGGTACACAAATCCTAACTATAATGTCCATTCTGATAAAATTGAGTCCGTTCCAAAACAGTTTTTACTGTTTGCTTTGCGTCATTTCAATTGGGATTATCGCCAAAATATTTCAACGTTTGCTAGTCGCCCAAAAACTTATAAATCTACCCACACTTTCCAGTAGAGTAATGCTAGGTCTAATTTTTTAGTAAAACTTCTAAATGGACTGATTATTTATCATTCATTTATTTCATGTGAAGTTAGACCATTATTTTTAAAATCTAGTAAAACAAATTTTGAACTATTGTATATGAACCATTGCGCCGTATAAAATCTGGTTAAAACCGTTAATTCAAATTATCAACTCCATACCCGCTTATTATATTATTCACATTTGCGAAAAAAAGCTTTTACAACTTTCAAATATTTTTTTATCGTTGAAAATAAACGACAAATTACGTACAAACGCTTTGAAAGCTCTCAGAAGCTTAAAAAACCTCGATCGCCATTGCCTACCATTGAAGACACAGCATGCATATTTTCTCCATCTTTTGGTGGCTTCAATGGTCCTGGTGACAAGTGACTAATTAAAGATATTCATACAGGTGTTGAATCAATATCACAGGATCCGAGTAATAATGGCCCTTGGAGACGATCAAATAGTTTCATCAAGCATTGTACCATATATGTGTGAGGGAGGCTCAGTCATGTCTTGCCCGTAGACGTTCAAATAAACACGTCAATTTAACTTTATACTCAGAGATGAAGATGAAAAATACGATTAAGGTAGAGAAACTCGCAGTACTCGTAAACTATATCTTTAAACTATTACTAAGTAATGCTCTTCAAAAATGAACATATACATATGTACTTAACAAAGATTTCATCTGAATGTTCTTTCATCTTTGCATCATTCCATACTTCACCACCAAACAGTAAACGACGCAAATGAGATCGTTTTTGTCAAGAATAAATGAAAACGATCAAATTATCGTCCGCCAAATTGTAATATCAAAAATTTTGTATTTTCATCAAGCAGAGCTGAAATAATGGAGGTAAAACCTCCAACACGGCTTATTATTTTAATTCAAAAATTATGAATATGATCGTCGAAAAATCCAATCGCTCAGCTTTAAGCCTTAATATTAATACTAAGTTCAGAATTGACAATGACGTATTTTGATATATATGTCCGTTTATCAAAAGCTAAGTTGATAAGGATCAAAAGCATTGGAATGGACCAACTTTTTCTGAGAAACATTGGTCGAATCCAACTTATCTTGTTAGAATATCTTTATCTACAAATTTCCTCAAATGTCTTTGGCATACCACGTGAAACGTTCGTAAGGCGGCGGGTTGGGGAGGAATACCACCCATGATTCACACTGTCGGGTATGGTGGTGGCGGAATTTCAATTTGTGACTGAATATCTACTGATGGGTTTGGCGAAATGTTCATTTGCGAAAGCTGCTTAAAGATCTGTTAGATTGGACAGTACACTCTCTAAGCGAAAGCCTCAACAGCCAAGAAAAGTGCTTTGATTCAGTAGTGGAGCGTCATAAGTGCCGAGCTTGAAAGCCGAATATCCTAAATAACCGCAGTCTCATCAAACCAAAGAGTAGATCTGCAGAATATTAATGTTCTTCTCACTTATTCTTTGTGTTAAAATGATTTCACTAAAATAAAGCCAATAGTTACTTTTAAATACATATAAATATTTATTTATTTATTTATAACAATTTTGGCCATGGATGTATGTACATACATACATGCAGACATCCTTACAAACATTAAAGTGAACATACAAACTTTTTTTAAAATTTGTTCTGCTTCAAGGCATCATGAGCGCTATACATAAATTAATAAAATTCTTTCAAACAAAATATTGTACTAGTACTAATTACTATTTTACATATGTATGTATGTATGCGTGTATATATGTATTCATGTACAAAACGCCATGCACACATTACCGCTAATTACAAGTTTTGATTGATTGCCGCGCCTTTTTATATTAATTTGGAAGCTAATATTTGTACAAATTATGTTGTCTTATTATCCGTTTGTAAAGATTCTATTTTCCCCAAGAGTTACCTAACGATTGGCTAGACATTTTGTCAGATGGTTTTGATGGGACTTGGAAAGGATTCAACGAAAAAAATCGGTACATCGGTGGCTTAATGCGAAAAATTCGTATTTATAATTCTTTTTACATGAAATTTATACATATTGATAGTTCATTCTAAATCAATTTTTTGATTATATACCCAAATGGCAGCCGCAAGAGCCGAGAGGCCAGCTTTGCGATCTTCCAAATTAGGATTCGTTGATCATTCACGTGTTATATAATAACTTTAATTATAAAAAAAAATAATAATAATAACGCCAAAAAATCGTAAAGTGTAATAAAAAATGTATTATTGTGAAAATTCTCTTTTCATTTTTCACTAAAATATATCTCCAAAATATGTATTTATATATTTATATACATACATATGCATGTGTACAAAAATACTCGCTGCTTTTGAAATCAGCCACGTGTATTTAATGAAATTATTTGCAGAGTTTCACATGTAATATGAACGTATGTTTGTACACAATCTATTCTTCTGTTCCTGGTGCTCGATTTGGTGTTTACAAGTAATTAAATTTTTATTTTGCAATCACCATTCAAAGTATTATGTTCATATGCATGTACTATTTAAATTCATATATATATATCTACAAACGGATCATAGAACCCGAAAAAAAAGAAGGAAAAAGTATTTTCAAGAAATTTCATTTCAAAATAATTTATTTCAATACGGAAAACAATCAAAGCCATTTTCCGTAATACAATTGAAAGTAGGATAAGGGGTATACGCCACATAAATAATTTCAGCTCCCAAATAATGTACAATTTCAATAAAAATTACTAAAACTTGCAGCGAAATAATGTCAATGGTATTGTTTCGCAACGGTAATGATTTTGATCAAAAAATTAGAGGGTGTCAAAAATAAGAATCATTTCGTTAAACTATTTGATATCGACAGATTCTCCATGTAATCATCGTTATTGAATTTCGAAACGTGCAAATAAAATCGGTTTAAATGCCGTTAATTTTTACGTACATAGAATACAAACAACCGTTTGATATTATTTTCGTAATAATAATTTTAATAACAATAATTAGTTTATTGTATTATTATTCATGTGGAAATGATGGTAACTCTTGGCGGAAAATCACTGCAGGGCAAAATCTTGTAGTAATATATTTATATATGTACATACATACGTACATATTCAGTAGATGTTAGTAAGTCTTTTTTGTTTTAGTACTAAACACATTTAAATGTACATATATGGTATATACATATGTATATGTATAAGTACACTTACTCATGCTATGTTGCCTTCAAAAGCTCTTCAAATGGGTAGACGAACTTTAAATTGCATACACGTATGTTCGAATATACATATAATACCTATGTACCATAAATACATATTTGTTCGTTTAAAAGTAAGCAGCAATGGCTTCGCGAGATAACTCGCTCAACGTTTAAACTGATTCACTGCCTTTGCTTTTCAAATGTCATCTTCACTCATTGCTAATAAATCAATTAGGCAGTTAACTACATTGACTCTTAGTACCGTTGGAAGCTCCTTGCATCAGTTGTCTGCCGCAAAAGCAGTAGACAAAATAATGTTATAAAGTCAAAATAAAAGAAAATAAAGAAAGACATAAACCAATTGGCGTTGACGGTATTGCGACAAATAAAAAGTACTTTAACATATTGAACACATGGGCAAAAAAGTCCCGAGCAAACGTTTCCGGCTATGATCATCTGATGGATTTCGGTTTTCATTTCAGATTTCCTTCGTGGCTATATTTCATTCTTAAGAGCACAGTTGAATACTTTTGACAACCGATAAAAAGAACCGACAAAGCAAACAGATAGTTAGGTTACTTGACAGACTCCACAATGATCCAGAGCTAAACACAGAGATAGCGCTTGTTTAAATGTATTTACCGCTCTTCCAATTAGTAATAACTTTCAAAAGAAAGTGTGAAAATTTCTCTTGAAAGGAGAAATCCAATCAAAGTGAATATTATATAGCATTATTGGAGCGTTTGAAGGCTGAAATTACAAAGATACGATCACATTTGACACACAAGAAAAGATTGTTCCTCCAGGAAACTCCAAGAAACAAATATTTTCAGCTATTCGCATACCTAAAAAAGCCAATAAAAGAATTTATCGAATACAGTGATTATCGCTGAAACTGACCCCTATAGCAAAATATAAATCGGTCTACGAAAGTGGTATAGAAATTCACTGAAAGGATTGTGTGGCTCTTGATGGAGATTACGCATACATATGGTACATACGTCTACGTGAACAAGTAATCGGTAACAACGGTAGAAATTTTCTGAAACAGAAAATTAAAAAAAAAAATTTGCAAAATAAAGAAATTAATTTCATACAAAATATTTACAATTTTAGAAAAAATGAGGGAGATGGATTTGTTGAAAAAAATATATGTTTGCAGCATTTCACGCGTCAAGCTTTCCGAACTCGGCTACTCGTCGACGTTTTGAGCATTAAACGAAATCAATTTTGGACGTCCACGATCAGGACTTTTAGCCCTCTCTAGGTCACTTACATTCAATAAAATGTTTTCCTTTTTGTTGAGCCATTCCGAATGTAATTTGACAATATCTGACTTATTCCTTCTTCTAGTTTTTTGTAAATGTAAACATAGTTGGTCGCTTTAGTAAGCTCAGCCATTATCCCCTAATTTTTTATATAGTGGGTGTATGCATTAATTCGTGCGGCCTTCTAAGAGAGGGCTCTACTAGTATTTTTTCGCGTCGTGTTCATCTGTGGCTATATTCATTTCAAAGGTACTGTCATTTCGCGTCGTTTTCAGTAGATGTCATTTTTCATTCATTTGAAAATGTCGAAATTTGAACCAGATAAAGTGTTTTTGCGGGGAGTTCTTCTTAATTACTTTAACGTGAAAAAAGTGCTACCGAAAGCTATCGTATTTTACTGGATGATTATGGTGACCATGCTTTAGCCGAACAAACGTGCCAAAAGTGGTTTGCACGGTTTAAAAGTGGCAATTTCGACTTAGACGACGGACAGGCAAACAAATTTCAAGACGAAAAATTGGAGACATTGCTCGATGCAGATGCATGCCAGCCGCAAGAAGAACTTGCGAAACTATCAGGAGTTGATCAAGACAATTTTTTTCACAATAAAGTCTTCATTTTCGAAAAAACCGCACGAATTAATGCATACACCCAATATTTACCATATGTATCTAATTATCAACATTTCTTTTTTTTTTGTACATTAAAACCTCTTCCGTTCACCATAGATTAAAGATGTCCATTCGGAACAAAAGGCCAATGTACCTTTCAATAACAACTAAAAACGGAGAAATAAAAAAATCTCAGAAAAAGGAATTTGCGCTCGAAACAAATACAATCAGAAAAACGACGACAAAATAACCGACCAAACACAGTGTTGTAAGAAGTAATTTAACCTTAAAAAAGGGTAGACGGCGTTAATATTTTTAATATTATAAGAAAAACTGCAACTAAATCCAAATTTCCTAACCTTTGTTATTATTATAGAACATTCAGAAACACACTAATAACGGTTTGATTACAGTTATCAGTAGGGAACACAACTAAAACTTTAAAATAAACATAGTAAAAGACGTTAAGAAATTCACAATATAAGTTTAAGTTATTTGAAATCACACAATACTTGATCTAACAAATATGTTTAATTAATTATAGTATATACCTTCAACTTTCAAAAGCATTCAACATTTTTCAATGCAAACTAGCAAGTCAGAATATGACCACTTTTAATTTTGATTTGATTATTTTCCGGAAAAAGACAAATTATACAGGATTGCGCTTGGAAAATGAACACGAGTTCACAACTAAGTTAAATTATTACTACAATATATACGTTTAAGATTGACTGACGAGCTCCCTCAAATCAAATATTTTTTAATTTCATCTCTGTTATTATTGAAGTTTTGAAATCATTTCCTAAAATCTCTATTGGATTGAGATTCGCGATTTTTTTCTTGTTCCAGCCAATTCTATATCTCCTTTGCGGTGTGTTTCGGATCATTGTTTGTATATCAGTTTATAGGCATGGTTTCAAAGACAAATGGTTCGGTTTTGCTTTACCATAGCTGCGAGCAATTTGACCGACGCCCTAAAAACACGCCCAGTACTCCACCACTTTCTTTAACGGTTTATTCAGAATACCAAGGGCTTTGGGTTTGATATTGTGGACGATGTACAACTTTCCTTCTGAATCTATCTTGTTTGTTTTCATTTCCACAGCCAAAGCACTTTATTCGAAAACAGTGTTGGTTTTTCTTCGTTGGTCTTTGCAAATGCCAGTCTAATTTTTGTCATTTTGAGCTTCACAGTATCTCTTCATTAAGCGTAATTTCTCTTGTTGACTTAAAAGGATCTTCTGTAATATTACTTTTTACTTCGTCTAAGAGGGTCAAATCAGTGGACCACTCAGCGATCGATGCGGATATATTAGCTGATAACTACATGAGAATACGAATTCCTAGCAGTTGACGAAGTTATCTTCTCAGGGAACCCTCCGATGGGACTCTCTTTCAGGCTATCTGACCATTGCAGTGTTTTCCATGGAGGCTACAAAGCAAACTGGATGCAGTTTTTAAGATAAGTATATTTTCATTTTCTTCGACGGTCAGGCAGCAATAAAACCACAGGGACATCGAGGGAACTGTAAGACGGATGAACTTGCTAGGCAAGGTACGACCAAGCAGATTCTACTCGATAAAGAGCGCATTGGTATGACTTTTGCCACTCACAAACTGCTTCTCAAGGAATTTACATATGTATGAACAAGCCGCATCGAAGTGGAATTATACTACAATCTGCAGCAAATCGAAGCACCCTGGTTGAAATGGGGCAAAAAAGAGATCAAGAAATATGTACTCCTTAAAAAGAGGGTCCATGTCCAAAGTAATAGGAGTTCTGACAGGCCACTATCTGATAGAATGACACGCGAAGAGCCTAGGGATCCCTTTTAAAGATGCTGTAGAAGCTGCAAGGAAATGAGGAGAAGGAAACGATCACCCAAGTTTTATACGACTGTACTGATTTGAGCAAAGTCATGGATCTAATAAGGTTCATTAGAGATAGATTGGTAGCCACCACATCCTAACCTATGTATCTATCAACAGAAATATTGGTATGACATCATCTTAATTTTTTTGGTATTTTTTTTTATCTTTTTATTTTTTATTGCACCCTTGGTGAACTATTTTTATATAGCACAGTGTTATTCCTGCAAATTTCCGTCTTTTTTATTGTTTACCACTACTCAAGACAGAAGCTTCTCGTTGTTGCGGTCGAATGCGGATACAAAGAGCTAACTATCTCTCTCGATCGTTGTGGATGCCATCTTGAAACACTTGCTTTCATCCAGATGATTTGACCTAATCGTAACTACTAATAAACTTACAGTCGTATCTCTCACATAACTAATCTTCCCATAGTTCAAAGTTAATAGCTGCCACTGAGACACAAGTGACTATAAATCTGCAAATGCCATTTCATCAGATATTGTGATCGTTCAGTTCCTATGACCAGCAAGCTCCTCAGCTTGGAGCAGTAATAATTTTCATCCGTCCAGTGTCTATATTACAAGGCTACATACATATATGTATACATTCCTAGATATGTATGTATGTACAACATGTTTGGTGTTATGATCGTAATAATTCGATAATTCTACCCCCGAACTTTCTATCACAAATAGTGAAATATAAAAATAAAAACTCTGGAAAAGTAAATTTATACAACCACTCACGCTGGCTTTGGGACCCGCCACATAGAAATCAGCCCCATGAAAAATTTTGACATGCTCGCTCAACTAAAGGCTGACATCACCGCTGTCCAAGAAGTGCGATGGGCAGGACAAGGACGAAAGCAAATCTGGTGTCGGATTTGTGGTAGGAAAGAGACTCCGTCGTCGAATTCTGGTGGATGAACGTCTCGCCACAATCCACATCAAAGAAAAAATGTTCAACATATCCATGATTTCCGCCCACGCCCCGACGGAAGAGAAGGACAATTTGGCCAAAGATGCCTTTAAATAAAAACTCCGGTCTAAAACTAGACTACAAAGTCCTTATTTACAACGCAGTGTTAAAACCAATTTGGATGTATGGTATTCACCTGTGGGGTACGACCTGTGCAAATAACATTGATAAAATACAGAGGTTCCAGTCCAAAATTTTAAGAGCACTAACGGGCGCACCATGGTACGTTCGTAACGTAAACATTCACAAAGACCTTGGTATTTTACTGGTTAAGCCTGAAATTGAAAGAAGCAGGACGAAGTACTTCATAAAGCTAAGAAATCATCCAAACCCGCTAGCTAATGCTTTATGCAACCCAACAAGAAATTCCCGCCTGCAGCGAAGAGATTTTCCCGCCTTCTAAGGAGAGCGCCGTAGTTTGAAAAGGGCTCAGAGTTACATAACTCGAGCCATCATGTTTGTAATTTAGTTCTTAAGATTTGTGCACTTACTGTTAGGCTTATATTAAAGCAGATCCAGTAAATAAATGAATTGTGTATAAAATAAAAAAAGATGTCTTTTATGAGCGCTTAGAGCACACTTACGAGCGCTGCCCCCGACACGATGTGAAAATCGTTATCTTTGGTACGACTGTCGGAAAATTCAGCCTTCACAACGAAACTCGACTTCGCCGGGGCCCGAAATATGGTGGTCTGTAGTACTAGATTCCAGCACCATAAAATACGTCAAGCTACTTGGCTGTCCCCTGATCGAAAAACACCAAACCAGATCAGTCATGTTGAGAAGACATGTCTTCAGTGTTCTTGACTTGCGTACACTCCGAGGACCCAACATCGACTCGGACTTGCAGAAGGTTTCAAGACCGAAGCAGATTCCTGTAGGACACAAAGAGATGATCTAGCCACCGATGCCCAGAGCATATTGAATTAATGGAGGGAACACTTCTCCAGCCTGCTGAATAGCAGTGAAAATGAAAAGACGTTCCATTACCTAACCATATTGAAGTCCGAATAGCAATCGCCCTCTTAAAAAAACCACAAGGCGGCTGGAGCTGACGGCCTATCGGGAGAACTACTCCAACATGGCGGAGAAAAGCTGACAAGGGCAATGCATCAGCTACTTTGCAGAATATGGTCGGACGAAGCATGCCCGGCGATTGGAATTTAAGCGTGCTCTGCCCAATCCATAAAAAAGGGGGCCACACAGTCTGCGCCAATTATCGTGGGATAAGCCTCCTTAATATCGCCAATAAGGTCCTGTCGAGCGTATTGTGTGAAAGACTAAAGCCCACCGTCAACAAACTGATTGGATCTTATCAGTGTGGCTTTAGACCTGGTAAGTCAACCATTGACCAGATATTCACCATACCCGTGAAAAGATGATCAACACGCATCACGTTTTCGTCGATTTTAAAGCCACGTTCGACAACACGGAAAGGAGCTGTCTTTACGCCGCTATGTCTGAATTTGGTATCCCCACAAAACTTTTACGGCTATGTAAAGTGACGTTAAACAACACTAAAAGCTCCGTCGGGATCGGGAAGAACATCTCTGAGACGTTCGATACCAAACCGGGTTTCAGACAGGGTGATTCGTTATCGTGTGACTTTTTTAACTTATTGCTGGAGAAAATAATACGAGCTTCAAAGCTGAATAAGAGTATACAGCTGCTGGCGTACGCCGAAAGTTGAAAAGTAAAGCCCTCTCTCGACGAACGAAAATCAAACTGTTTAATTCGCTTATCGTTCCCGTCCTGCAATATGGTGCGAAGGCATGGACAATGACAACATCTGATAAGTCGGTCCTGGGAGTCTTCAAGAAAAAGGTTTTGCGTAAGATTTCCGGTCCTTTACGCATTGGCAACAGTAAAAACCGCAGCCGATGGAATGATGAGCTGTATAAGATATACGGCGACATTGACATAGTTCAACGAATCAAGAAAAAGCGGCTGCACTGGCTAGGTCATGGGGTTCGTATATATGAGAATACGCCAGCACTGAAAGTTTTCGGTTCAGTACCCATACCCGTTCAGTGTGTAAAAATTTCAGATGGTTGATAACTTTTCAAGATATGTGGATCTTTAATTATGCATATAGATTGATTTATTTATTTATTTATATGTAAACCTTCTGATCAAATTTAAATCCAATCGGTCTATATCTTTTGGAGAAAACCGGATTTTTACAAACGGACATTTTAGTTTATATACGAGTATAAGATGTGTAATTCATTATAGGTATGTATTTATGTGTGTAGAATTCCAAATTTCTTGTGTTAAAACTTTCTTCATTTCGTTTGGTTAAAAAATATGCGGAATAAAGATATGCCATCCCGAAAGCGAAAACAATGTTAAACTCTCCCTAAAATTCGAAACGACTTTTGCTAACATGAATATTAAAATAGTAAGAAGTTGTAAGTTTTACGACAGGCAAAAGTTTTTGTGCTCTCTGCTTCTTCGCTCAAAGGCAACAGCAAAATTTCTGGGCGTTGTTTGCATGTATTTACCTCTACAAAGTTATTGATAAGAATAATAAAAGTATAAAGTCAATTTTATGCTTTTATTGAAATTTTTCGAAAATGGGCGAAAGTAAATTGTTCATAAACATAGGTATGCATGTACACGTATGTATGTACCATATGTAGAGAATGGAAAAGTGAACTTGCACTAAATTAATATTAAGGCAGATACATACATAGATTTGGTGTACTGGGAAGTTATTCTTAGAAGGCACACAATGAAAAAGCGGCCAAACTGCAACATGAAATGTGGAACAATGAATAGTTGAAAAGTTGCCACTACAATTTGAGATGTACATATACATGATTCAACTGTATATCTTCTCTCTGAGCTTAATATTCATGAAACATAAGTATGTACGCCTATGCATGTATTTACTGTACATATTAGTTGTTTGTTTAGCCTAACTGCTAAGGACATATTATTCTAGGTATACTCATACGTACACACCCCTTTGCCATTATTTTTTGTTCTGGAATAGAAAATGAAATGCAGAATTATTTCACTTTGCTTCTAGTAGATCCAAAGGTCGTATTGTGTAAAAATGTTAGTAAACCATCAGACATTATTGACATTATTTTACACAAATCAATGAATTATATTTCAATAGGACATTTGCTAAATATTCCTTATGGACACCAGTAAAGGAATTTAGTAGCTTTGATCAATAAGATTTGTCGAATCGCAAACTTGCGAATTTTGTAGCTTACACTAACGCTTGTGCGATTCGCTAACTCATTTTTAACGATAATCGACAACTCACATTTCCTTTTTATTAAGATGTAAAAAAATGTCACCACAGCATAACAAAACATCAAAAAATGGGAAAAGAACAAAGAGAAATGACAAAAGCAAATAAATTCGAGATAGCATTTTTTTTAAATAACTGAGTGATGTGTAATCAATTGCAATACAAAGTTTACCAATTAGAAATATGATATGCATTCTATTTTTAAAATTATCCTTCATAGCCCTACATTTACCACGAAAAATCTTGAGATACGGATCATATACGAGTACATATCTACGTACAAATATAACGAAAGTATTAAAATAATGACAATTGAAAAAAATGGACTCTCACCCTTCTATCATGGGTCATGGTCATGGTTGACGCATAAGTGCAGTCTGTAGCTCCAATATTGCCTCCTAGAAATGGTTACGATGATGAGGTAAACATTTCCTTTGCAGCTTGCCACTCTATTGGAATCATGATCAATGAAACCTCAACCAAAAAAAAAAAAAATTGAACGGTTGATTGCGTCTGTTACCCGATTGATGCAACTGCTTAGGGATGACTGACTCATGGATATTGCCGATTGCTCTTCAACGGGGCGTTGATAGCATTCAGTTTCGAATATTACAAACTTTTAGTATTTTAATAGTGTTAAAAATTAAATTATATCTAAAAGAAATATTATTCCCTTTTTCTCTGTAGATATTGCTCTTATTCTTCAGCCTTTTAGTTGGCTCTCAAGTTGTGAAACGATTTCTTCAACTAAATCTGGCGTTAAATTATATAGATTACGAAACTCAGTTGCTTTCGAGTATCCTGTCGACTTCCCCTTCCTGAAGAAAACTTTTGCCCAATGATGCCTCGTCATCTTGGGATAAAACTTACATATGCCAGATACTCAATATGCATTTTTTGTTTATTATTTTCTTTTTGATTTTGTATTATTAAGGTAATTTCCCGATTTACTTTACTTTAACTTTAATAAAATATCAATATTTTGTTTAAGGCGTAGTTTACGACAACAGCTGATCAAGTGAGAGCGAATATCGTTAAAATATGTACAACGAGTATTAGATCGTTAAAATTATCGGTAAGTTATTTAATGATCCGAAAATCGCCAAAAGACAATACTAAATGCAATCTTTTTACACTTCTGAAAAGTTACTGAAAAACACACACGTTCATATGTAAGTTAAGACGCGACTGGCCGTTGGGCGCCAGTTAATCTATTTTACATTAAATTAAATTAAAAAAATATTTTTTGACCGAAGCCGTTGGCCGAAGCCATCGGCCGAAGCCGTCTTTATTTGGTCAAAGTAAAACTTAGACTAATTTTACAATTATATTTACTTAACACTAAAGTTCCACGTCACGTTGCGAGCACAGGTGATCAGTTGCTGAGTTGGCGGAATGGCTGCACATGTACCGGCTATTGTTACGTCGATCCGGTGTAGCAGACATGGCATCAGCATTTTATGCGTATTGTTGTTGGTGCGTTTCCGTATCGTGGGAAACGTATGTTTTAAGCTTTTGAGCGTTATCAGCGTTAACTCCTCCCCCTTTAAAAGGTGCAACGTCCTCGTTGACCGATAGGACGCTTGGGACTATTGTATCTTCTTGTCTGCGGTTTGAATCTTGGTTTTGCGTTTTGTTCGTTTTTTTCTTTAAATATCTTTTTGCCGCTGCTGCGAGGATCAGGATTATGATTATTGTAGTAGATGCGGAGCCTGTCCAAAGACTGGTCCTATATTTCGTTTTCAGCTGGCTTATTTCCTCTATATTAGCTACGTTTAGTTCTTGTAGCAATTGCAAAGATAGAATCTCTTCTGTTTTTGTGGTAAAGTTAGTTGATTGCCTGATCGCTGGTAGTGGGTTGGCAAGTGATACTTCTTTATTCGAATAACTTTTGTCCTGGATATTGATAGTGGAGTTCACATAATTTAAAATGAAGGTTCCCGTTAACTCTAGTGGGTTCCCATCTATATTTATAGTTCCGTTGTAGCCATTAATGAGTAGTGTTCCTGGGAGGATTTCTTCCTGTGTTGGTATGTGCTGATTGTTGATGGTTGTGCAGTTCGAAGGTTGCCCTTTAAGCAATCGTGGAATACAGGTTGTATTTGAAATATCATCTAATTCTTTTTGTTTACAAATTATTATGTTACTAAATTTTTTACAATTACTCTTAATTCCATAAGTTTTATCTTGACATATCATTAATTTTTCATATAGAATTTTTATTATTTTTTTATTTTCCTTTACTGGTTTTATTACAATAGTTTTACATATTTTATTCTTTGTTATAGGTATACTTATAATGTAAATAATATTAGATTGATTCGACACAATTTTAACGTCACTTAATTCGATAGCTTCTATGACATTTATGTATGGTACATTTTCTTTTTCAAACATTTCTTTTATTACATTTATTTCCTGATTTGATAGTATAAATGAATTTATTATTCCGGCCTTTGCCCATTGTATAGAATAGTCAATATTTACTAATTCTTCCTTTAACATTCTTATTTTTCTTTCTATAATTTTTGCTAATTCATCTTTTAGTTCGTTACTTGATTTTACATTATTCAATATCATATTTGTTACATTAGTTAATTTATTTATTTTTTCAATTATTGACTTATTTATTACTACTTGATGATTATTATTTTCTAATACATTATTAATTTTATCGCTAATTATCTGGAAGTCCTCGTGGTCTGGTGAACCAGTTATCCACTTCCAAATAGTTCCTAATGTTTCTATTGCTCTTCTAAGTCTATTAGGTTTCAATTGGAATAATAAGGATTTTACGGTTTCTATTTCGTGGGATAGGAATGGGTAAAGAGAATTCTTTTTTGTTATGTCATTTGTTATTGAGGTGTCCAGTTTTTCTATTATATCGTCGTACTGATCCAAGTTTATTGAATGTATTAGTTTAAAAGTTCCTGTTTGGAGCTTTGCGTTTCCTGTAGCTATAGTCACAATTTTGTTGTTCGTGTAGTCCAGTATTTGTGTTTCTGCATTGCACAAGGCAATTAAATATGTTATCACTAATATCCCACGGCGCATGTTGGGTGATCCGGTGATCCGGCACTGCTACTAAGGTCCAGCGTTGCGCACTCTTCGTGGGTGCGGGCGTTCTTCCACTGAAGTTATCCCTGTTGACGGGTCCTGACGCAGTCCTGGCACTTACTTGAGGGCCTTTCTCGTTTTTACAACACCGGGTTTTTGGCACTACTTGAGGGCCTTTTTACAACACCGTCACACGCGACGATCGAAAACACCAATATGTACTTTTTATACGAGCGGACGCGGCCCCACGTTGGGCGCCAGTTAAGACGCGACTGGCCGTTGGGCGCCAGTTAATCTATTTTACATTAAATTAAATTAAAAAAATATTTTTTGACCGAAGCCGTTGGCCGAAGCCATCGGCCGAAGCCGTCTTTATTTGGTCAAAGTAAAACTTAGACTAATTTTACAATTATATTTACTTAACACTAAAGTTCCACGTCACGTTGCGGGCACAGGTGATCAGTTGCTGAGTTGGCGGAATGGCTGCACATGTACCGGCTATTGTTACGTCGATCCGGTGTAGCAGACATGGCATCAGCATTTTATGCGTATTGTTGTTGGTGCGTTTCCGTATCGTGGGAAACGTATGTTTTAAGCTTTTGAGCGTTATCAGCGTTAACTCCTCCCCCTTTAAAAGGTGCAACGTCCTCGTTGACCGATAGGACGCTTGGGACTATTGTATCTTCTTGTCTGCGGTTTGAATCTTGGTTTTGCGTTTTGTTCGTTTTTTTCTTTAAATATCTTTTTGCCGCTGCTGCGAGGATCAGGATTATGATTATTGTAGTAGATGCGGAGCCTGTCCAAAGACTGGTCCTATATTTCGTTTTCAGCTGGCTTATTTCCTCTATATTAGCTACGTTTAGTTCTTGTAGCAATTGCAAAGATAGAATCTCTTCTGTTTTTGTGGTAAAGTTAGTTGATTGCCTGATCGCTGGTAGTGGGTTGGCAAGTGATACTTCTTTATTCGAATAACTTTTGTCCTGGATATTGATAGTGGAGTTCACATAATTTAAAATGAAGGTTCCCGTTAACTCTAGTGGGTTCCCATCTATATTTATAGTTCCGTTGTAGCCATTAATGAGTAGTGTTCCTGGGAGGATTTCTTCCTGTGTTGGTATGTGCTGATTGTTGATGGTTGTGCAGTTCGAAGGTTGCCCTTTAAGCAATCGTGGAATACAGGTTGTATTTGAAATATCATCTAATTCTTTTTGTTTACAAATTATTATGTTACTAAATTTTTTACAATTACTCTTAATTCCATAAGTTTTATCTTGACATATCATTAATTTTTCATATAGAATTTTTATTATTTTTTTATTTTCCTTTACTGGTTTTATTACAATAGTTTTACATATTTTATTCTTTGTTATAGGTATACTTATAATGTAAATAATATTAGATTGATTCGACACAATTTTAACGTCACTTAATTCGATAGCTTCTATGACATTTATGTATGGTACATTTTCTTTTTCAAACATTTCTTTTATTACATTTATTTCCTGATTTGATAGTATAAATGAATTTATTATTCCGGCCTTTGCCCATTGTATAGAATAGTCAATATTTACTAATTCTTCCTTTAACATTCTTATTTTTCTTTCTATAATTTTTGCTAATTCATCTTTTAGTTCGTTACTTGATTTTACATTATTCAATATCATATTTGTTACATTAGTTAATTTATTTATTTTTTCAATTATTGACTTATTTATTACTACTTGATGATTATTATTTTCTAATACATTATTAATTTTATCGCTAATTATCTGGAAGTCCTCGTGGTCTGGTGAACCAGTTATCCACTTCCAAATAGTTCCTAATGTTTCTATTGCTCTTCTAAGTCTATTAGGTTTCAATTGGAATAATAAGGATTTTACGGTTTCTATTTCGTGGGATAGGAATGGGTAAAGAGAATTCTTTTTTGTTATGTCATTTGTTATTGAGGTGTCCAGTTTTTCTATTATATCGTCGTACTGATCCAAGTTTATTGAATGTATTAGTTTAAAAGTTCCTGTTTGGAGCTTTGCGTTTCCTGTAGCTATAGTCACAATTTTGTTGTTCGTGTAGTCCAGTATTTGTGTTTCTGCATTGCACAAGGCAATTAAATATGTTATCACTAATATCCCACGGCGCATGTTGGGTGATCCGGTGATCCGGCACTGCTACTAAGGTCCAGCGTTGCGCACTCTTCGTGGGTGCGGGCGTTCTTCCACTGAAGTTATCCCTGTTGACGGGTCCTGACGCAGTCCTGGCACTTACTTGAGGGCCTTTCTCGTTTTTACAACACCGGGTTTTTGGCACTACTTGAGGGCCTTTTTACAACACCGTCACACGCGACGATCGAAAACACCAATATGTACTTTTTATACGAGCGGACGCGGCCCCACGTTGGACGCCAGTTAAGACGCGACTGGCCGTTGGGCGCCAGTTAATCTATTTTACATTAAATTAAATTAAAAAAATATTTTTTGACCGAAGCCGTTGGCCGAAGCCATCGGCCGAAGCCGTCTTTATTTGGTCAAAGTAAAACTTAGACTAATTTTACAATTATATTTACTTAACACTAAAGTTCCACGTCACGTTGCGGGCACAGGTGATCAGTTGCTGAGTTGGCGGAATGGCTGCACATGTACCGGCTATTGTTACGTCGATCCGGTGTAGCAGACATGGCATCAGCATTTTATGCGTATTGTTGTTGGTGCGTTTCCGTATCGTGGGAAACGTATGTTTTAAGCTTTTGAGCGTTATCAGCGTTAACTTGTATTATTAATGTTTTTTAATCGCAACCAACTACCAACCACGTGTATGTACATAACTGCAAAATAATACAATACTGATGTTCATTAAAATAGAAAAAGCGATAAAATGCTTATATTTATATGAATGTTACATAACCCGAAAAACTATTGTAAATACATTATTGATCATGTGTGTTTGTGCTAATTATATTAATGTGATGTGAGCGAAAAAATATCGCATACTTTGCGCTTCTAAATTGATGGATAAACTTGATAATCGGCTTACCAAAATTTTATTTGTCGAAATTATCGCATTTAGTAGCTAATTACAAGCTTAATTACACCATTAGTTAGTTTGTTTGATTTGATTCAAAAAATTTGAGAAATTAATTATCTTTAATTTCGATAAATTTTGTAATATTATATTTGAATTCTGGCGAACCGTAATCACAGTTATAGATCTGGCCTTGATTATGGCCAATCTAGGACATCAATACAAATCTCTCGAAGCCATTCTTTTGTCGTTTTTGCGGTTGAAATGAGGTTATTACGTAAGATACTCTTGTATTTTTCCACATTTACAGTTCCATCCATAAAGCAAAGTTGCCCAAAACCTTTGGCTCCCTCTGGCCCGATCCCGTCGAAACAGCACGTTTCCTGGACCTCCCGTTAGATGATCTCGGTGACTTAGATGGATTAACATGTCCCTAAGCGGGGTTAACGAAGCCTCTACAACAATAACAACAATACCTTTGGCTGGCATGCACCCAAACATCATTGTGTTCGATGGAAACTTCACACTACCAATATTTTCAGACAGTTTTGCCGCTATACGAGTATCTCTTACTTCGACGATTGTGCTTTTTTATAGCCGGCAAACTTCTCTTGTTACGGGAGGAAATTGTTGAGACTCTACCTCTGTGCCCTGTATTATTGTGAACACTGCCATTTTTTATAATTTTGCACCATATTTTGAACCGTAGACTTCGAAAGCGAAAGACTTTTTGATATTTTTGTGTCGTGACGCCATGGAAAAGCCTCTTTTATACCTGACTTATTGTATGTTGTTACTCTACATGAGTTTCTTCCAAATTTAAAACGCGAACAGCCAGCACCATCATATTAATGAGAGATCATAATAGAAAATATAACAATTAGATTTTAAAATTTTTGTAACTTTTTACTGGAAAAAATAAAAAAACAACTCTGAATGTTTGACATTGATGCCTTAAAGAATCAACTGTCGAGTCCTAACCTACAATTTGTTCACTTTTTCTGTACACTGGTTAACAAGATCTATGTTTCCTGTTTTTTTGTTGTTGGTTTTAAGGCTCTGATAGTGAAAAAATACAGGAAGATTGCTAACAGGTTAACTTTGGAAATGTTCAGTACCTTTTTGGTCCGAAGTATGGAAGTACCAGATAGAGAATGGATAGCCATTAAAATTTATACCTATATGATCAGAATAGCGAGTTTGGCTGATTTAGAAATTTCCGCGTGTCCGCCTGTTTAGATGCAGCAAAGTTGTCCCCGGAAAGGGTCACTATAAACATTCCTTTTATACAACTCATTTGTTCAGATATGAGGCTTAAAATAAAAAAACCTCTTAAAAAGGAAAGTAAGGTTGAGTTTCAAAACGTCGAAATACTCACCCTAACAGCATGAAATTAGGCATTTTCAATTCGTATTTACAAATAAACTTTAACACCGAAAATCATCGAAATCGGAATACTATTTCATATAGTCTCTCCAAGCGATTTTTCACACATGAGATTTAACATTCAATCCAAAAATGAAAATTGTACTATAAATTTAATTGGTCTTCTATAGACCTGATAAGTGCATTACTTGCGAAAAATTTAATAATGTAGAGATGTCTGAGAAAGTATTTGTGAAGATGAAAAGCAAAAAATTCATACTTTTAATGTGTAAGTTTTGAGAACGCCATATAAAAGAGCATAAGCGTACATAATTTTTCCTTTTGGTTAGTACTTGATGCGTATTAAAGGATAAAAATAATATTTCAAAACCTAAATCCAAAAAAAGTAATCCGTCGAAAGACGTTTTTGTTAACCGGTTACACACATAAGCATTTCAATTTTTTTACTGGGTATATGTTGCGATGGTTATGTACAGCTGTGAAAATGAAAAAAGCAGTACTTTTGATGCATTTTTATAAATCCCTATAAAGTGTATTATTTTGCTTCTTTACCGGCGTAGACACCGCTAACGCAGTTATAACCGAGTTAACATCAATGCGCCATTCATTCTTCCTTTTCTCAGTTTCGCGGAAATTGGAAATACCAAGTACAGCGAGATCCTTCCATACCTGGTCTTTCCAACGGATTTGAGCGTCTACTGCATCGAAGACTTTCAAAACTGGAATATTCTTATCCATCTGGACCATATGACATAGTCTTAGTAGGTCGCATTGCGAACTAAGGAGAATTAATTTTAAAATTGAGAAAAGAAGGAAAAAGAGTATTTTAAAGACCATATATTTTAGAAAAAATCGAAAAAGAGTGGTGGATAAACAAAATTCGACCGCTTTAAATCTACCAGGCATATAGAAACTGAAATTTAATTCCAACTTAATTTTCATAATTGGCGCTTTATAACAGCTGATGCGATTTTCTGTTGACCTCCTCCTTCAATTTGTGGCTTTGCGTCTTGTTGTTTTTCCAACAAAATGGGGGGACCTACAGTTTATACACTCGTAGGGGTTGACATTCCGTTCCAAGGGGACACCGCAATTAGAATATTTAACTTAATTTTTTTATATAATGAATTTTCTATAACTTTTGGATGCGCTCCAGCTTTGAAAGAATTCGATTCAGTACCCACCGATAGAAGCAGAGGAAGAGGAAGGCCTCCATTCCATTGACAGTATCGGGTAGAAAAGGATTTGGATTCTCTTGGTATTTCGAACTGGCGTCAAACAGTGAAGAGAAGAACGGAATTGGTTGCTATTGTTGATTCAGCTATAATCGCTGAATTTTTAAACTTTTAAAGAAAACTTACGGTACTGTTTTCATGTTCGCAGCTGTAGGTATAAGCATTTGTACCTTCTTTAATGAACATATAAATAATCCATAAACCACATATCCTGCGGAGAGTTAAGCTGCATCCGGTCAGGTTCTGTGCAAAAGCAAAGTGTTTCAACACATACTAAAACTTATAAATCCTATTTACGTTGACACTTAAATACATATATATGTATGTATGCATGTATAGAAGTAGTTTATTTTCGTGATTGTGCAGTTAGGATAAAAATTTATATGTATATGTGTGTACGTATGAAAAAGGACCACAGCAAACGTTGTATCGACTATTAAAATCATGTCTTACGGAAGTAAAATTAAACAGCAATGGCTTCAGACAATTTAAGACATTTATAGCGACACACTCTTCCCAATACCTCGCACAGTTCTTGAACATTCAAAATTTCTCGGTTATTCTCAAATTTAGACTTACACACTTGGAAAAAGAATGCTTCTTCAGAGATATGCATGTACATAAATACATGTGTACTTATCTAAGGTGAATCCTTATAGTCTGTATATACATACATTAGAGTGGGTCGATTTCTATTGATCCAAATTTTGCAGAAAGACAAACATGCTTTTACTCCAATCTCATTGACAAACAGCAGCATTCAATCACGATGAGAGGCGATCTATCTTTATCACGGTGAAAGTACATTATAAGACAAAGAGCGCCTAGAGCAAAACACTATGGAATTCCCCATTAATTTTTTTCCTTTACATTATGTTCACGAAGTACTGCTTTTCTAGACCTTTTTTTCTAACCATAACGAACTTCCTACTATCATCCCTGAAATTTATATTCTTAAAAAGACCTAACGCCAATCTATCGGACAGTTTTTATATATCACACTTCATTTCAAAGCTCAATGCCTTGATTAATGTTTCGAGTTCAGGGCTTGCGTTATGCGGATCTTTTATAAATTCTTTTAAGCCGAATCATACCACACATCGTTTTCAAAGCACTTCGCTATGAATTTTAGCACTATTTGTTAAAAATAGTTTTTAAATTATGACGGCTCTTTCGTAAATTGAGATCGTTTAGATCGCTTGATGCACCAAAAACAGTCAAGTATTGATAGTGCTTATGTATGTACGTGGCCAAGCATAAGCCAAACATACGTATATTCCGAATTTTTTGATTCAGTTGATTCCTTTAATAAGGATACTTTATACTGATAAATTGTTTAGAATTTGAACTGGTCTAAAATTACCTCTCTATAAAGACGTATCTTTCATAAAAAAGATGACAATGAATACAGATATTCAGCCCTAAACCACATTTCGACTTGAATCGAAGGTCTCCGTTTGGCAGATTCGGTATTCTTCCAAACCTACGCTTGTTATCAATTCTACTTATTCTGCATTTTGATCGTATTTACGTTTTATTACGCTATATAAATTTGAGCTATAATTATACTCTTTGATACAACACAAAAACGATATAAAAAATGGCTATTACAAAGCTAACCAAAAGAGATGTTCGCAAAGTCCAAGGTGAAAGAATTGAAGAAAGTTATAGTGCTTTAAACGCACTGAATGATCTCCATCAAAAAACTTCATGACTTCGAGCAAATTATACATTGAATTTCACACTGTTGTTTGACATTACAATTTGCACCAACTTTATGGTTTGCTTCCGCAAAAATCTTGAAGCAGCTACCAATTGATTAAGGAGAGAGATAACGATGTCTAAGTACTTTATTGAGTTTCTTCCGCACAAGTGTCTAGGACATTCTCAAGTCTTTTGTTTTTTGTATCTAAATATGTAAATAAATGATAATGAACTCCTTCCTATGAACTCTTTCATCTTCTAACCAAATTTTCTTACAATTCGTTGCTCATCTGAAATATAGAAAACTTCTCCTTTTAACTCTTGCCACAGAATTATCGGCTCCTCCTCATGAAATATTACATCGGCTATTGATTTCAGTTTAAGTTAAACATACTATTTTATTTATATACATACACATACACGTATTTAAATAATTTTATGCAAAAATAGTTTGTGCCTGTTTGCTTTGTTTCACACATTCACATGCTGATTTCGAAAATGTCTCTCTCCTCTCTTTCTTTTATTCTATCGATTCGATTGAAACTTAGAATACCTAACTGTGTGATTGTTGCGGAACGGAGAGTGGGAATTTTAATCGAAAAGCAGAATAACCCTGATCATTAAACAAAATAATTTTTTGCGCATTTTATGTTGGTTACAAATTTTTGCTTTTTAATAGCTTAAATTTCTCTTGAGAAAAGCTTTCGTTTAAAGCGTGTCCATTTATAATAATTTTGAAAGATTGATCTTTTTTCGTGTACATAAGCCATATTAATTACATTGGTGTATAAAGCTGTTTTGGAAAAGCTCGCTGCTTAAAATGAGCTTACTTACATATGTGTATATACACGTAGTTATAATTGCCAGAGATGCCCAACAAACGGAACGATATCATTCCGTTTCACTAAAAAGAAAACTTAATTCAACGAAATGAAATCGTTGACGTTAAAATCGCACAAAGCTTATCGTTAACGTTAATTTTAAAATGGATGCCTGCTATTATTTAACAGCACACTGAAATTAAAACGTTTAACATTTTCTATTAACGATTTAACATCAACAACAGTTTTCCGTTTCGGGTAAAAACGAAATGAAATTTATTTTGATAATTGATTAACGTTAAATATTTCCAAATGTTTCAACCGAAACGATAGAATTTCTTCGATTAACGATAAATGTATCGTTACGATGCAGCTTTGATAACTGCGAGTTCTAAAAATTTACGTCTCTATGTTCCAACATATGAAGGAATCACCGATCGCCGATAAGCAACCTGGGAATTATAAGTGAGAACTAATTGGGTGATTTTCGTTCTTTGGCCGTATGAACTTTGTGAATGTTTGGGATTTGTTCATCTACCATTCCTAGATATTGCGCCACACTTTTGTAGTCTCGCCGCAAAATTGTAAATACTTAAAATACATAAGTATGTTCATATGCACATCGAACATTAGTCTATTTTATTATTGGCAATTTGTACCAGAAAAAGTATATATGTACATATGTGAATACTTTTTATTTACTTTTGAACAAAACGACCTTAATTTACGTAAAATTCGAAGAAAAGTCCGTATTTTATTTTCTATGTATTTGTAAAATTGTGTAAATATTTGTCTTGGCGCCTATCGCTTCCGGGTTGAGGTCATTTGCTCAATTCATTAGACTGATAGAAATCAATAGAGACCCAAATATTTGACTAAATTGTGTGCACGTGTGTCAATATGCCTAAACACAACAATAGAATATGAAAATAAAACGCACTTAATAAAACGGAAATGTAAGAGATTTTGCCAGCGATAAAGTGGCTGTGAATTGTTTTGTAAATGGTTTTCGAAATTGCTCTTCTATTTGGCCAACATATTTATGTTATTTGTTTTATACAGTCTTTGATGGATTTGAAGTATTCGGAGATTGTACACAATAAAATAAAATTGGTCAAACCTATGCGCATCCATCACAGCATTGATAACGTTATTATAATAAATAAAACAGAAACATACATGCATGTACCTATATCTGTATGTATGTACATTTGTATGTGTAAACTACTTGAATATTTTTCCGATATGGCTGACCACAATATGCAATTAAGAATACGTATGAGCAAAATTGTAATAATATGAACAAGATGTATGCAATGTAGGCCAGAGCCTAATTTTTCTAATTGCGGTTGTTCCTCAGGAAGTAATGTCAAGCCCTGGAGAGTATTTCTGACATGAAAATTTAAAAAAATGCTCCTCGTAAAAATCCATCGGACGTTCGGAGGCAGCAAAAAATGAATTGTAGGTTACAATGAATGAATTATACAAATGTTTAGTACCAAATTTCATTATGTTTGATACTTTTTTAACGGAGTTCTGTCCAAAGACTCATTTCTGAACAAATCTGTGTATGGGAGGTGAGGTTTAAGCATATGTTATTATCCGTCCGATTTCGATAATTTTCAGAACCACCATCTGCACATATAATTTATGACCCAAATAAATGCTATAGCTGTCCGATTGGGATGGTTCTATCAAATGACCGCTCAAATGTAATACAGCCCAATTCTAAATATTCTCGCGGAAATTCTCCGGACTTAGAAATCTCCTAAGAAAACATCCGCCAATTCTAAATGCATATGGAGAGTGATATTTTAGGAGTAGAATTTTTTCTCTTACGAAAACAGCTGCTTAGTATTATTGTGTATTATTGACATTTAATAATGGTGAAGTAAACAATTGTTATTGGAAACAAAAATTAAAGTAGAATTATGGATACAGTGGTACAATATCTATTGGCTGCTGAAGCATATAAGGAAGAATGGCAACGATTTCTTCTTCAACATAGCTAAATTCTAGACCAGGGCAAATATCCACGTCGTTTGGCAAGGTCTCCTGCTCCTGCAATCCATAAATTCTCGTAGGCAACTATTCCAACGACTTTCATTCCTTAGGGAGGGGACAATTTATATTATGCATTAGGGCGACCTCCTGTCGTGTTTTTTGGTCTTCAAGCTTTGAGCCGCACGGATTTCTTTTGAACGGCCTACACCTAAAAGTAAAATGCGTAGTTAAAAAATCGCCTTTTATTGGAAAAGAAATTTTACCTTCTTCCATTCCACAATATTTTTTACAGGGGATTCCGCGGTATTTTGTTCATTATTCACCTTCTCCCAACATTGGTTGAACTCCATCTTGTTATACTTAAAAACTCATCTGGCTATCGCCGGTTGAGCTTCATAAGATCAACTAGCAACTGTAACTGCACTTTACTACCTCTTTTCGACCTGAAGAAACCATTAATACGATTATTTGTCTTATATTTGTTAAATACTTAAATTTTTATAAAAACCCCCACTCAACTTCTACGTGAAAAAACTCTCGCGGAATATTGACGTAATTCGAATCTTTTTTGCATTTGTGATGCCAGCTTTTACCACTGGGAATTTTACCCCATTTTTGAAGTTTGGTTAGAATACGACGAAAAGGAAAAGAGAACAAATCCGCAAACCTTTTTTATTTACAATAGAAGAAGGAAAACTGAGAAATCTCCCGGGGAATTTTCATTTAGAATAGGGCTGATTGTGTGCAAAACTTTGTTGAAATATCTCTAAAACTGACCCGATAGGTATAGAACTGGATGTACATGAATGATATAAAGAAAATAGATAATTTCACTGCGATCAAAGTTTCAAAATTATTTTCTTATGAAAGTCCTGATACGTTTAAAATAATCTAAATTAATAAAGTAAAATTATAATTTTTAAAATCTCAATTAAAAAATTAAACATGATGATGGTTTTTGGAGAATAATGGTTGATTTGGGTTAATTGTTTTATTAATTTGCCGCGGAGATTTTCAAATTGTTTCTAAATCTGTAGAAAAGAGGTGTGCCTTTCTGCAATAAGTGGACGAAGGGCGTTTCTGTGATCTGTTTTCTTTGTTATTATTAAATTTTATTTTTACATTTTGTCAGTCTCATCTTCTCCACTCCATTTTCTAACTTCCAGCTCGACATGTTTATTTCCGATTCCTATAAGTTTTGCAATGATTTCAAATTCATACATAACAGCAAAGATGCAGCTCCTGTGTTTGATTTACCAGATCTTATGCACACTATGCTCGATAGAACCTAAAAAGCGATATAAGAAGGCTCATCCAACAGTAATTGACGCAGACCGAGGGATCCCCAGATCGTCGGGCATGCTCTCGTCCGACCGTATTCTACAGAGAAGCTGATGCATGCAACTTGTCGGCTCTTCCTCGCCGTTTACATAGACAGTTAGCATGTAAAAATTTCGTAAGGCGCATAGCAAGCTTCTTATAAAAAACAGGTGAATGTAAAAAATAAAAAAATATAATATTTAACATGATTGCAAAAAAGATGAACGATCATGGTTACAGCTTCACATTCCAAGTTGAAAGTAAATGCAAAAGCTTGGAAAGAGGGTTTCAAAAAACCGTTTACAACAAAAAATCTAGATGAGGAAAGGCCAGTTCCAGTTTCGAAAAGTAATGTGATGTAATATGCTCGATATTTTTATTCTTCTATTATATGCAGTTAAAATTTGTTCATGGAATTGTCATGATAAGGAGTGCCTCAGTATTTCCGCAATACACTTTGGTCCCACACAACGAAAGAAGAATCAACAGCGAAATATTAATTGAAACCGGAATTACAGGTGAACGAGGTTAACACTATATTACAAATGCTTAATGTTTTCCAAAAATAATTCAGTTGACGCAAAGGCTAACATTACTGAAGTAGATGTTTTAAATAATACCACAACATTCTCCTCGTGAATATTCTGTGGAGGGAAGACGAAGGGAAAATTGGAAGAAACTGAGAGGATAAAAACGGCTGAAAGAATAAAGAGTGGAATATGAGAGAGAAAAACTAAAAACGTATTTAAAAAACTAGTTATTAAACTAGATTCATTTATTTCTTCTCATGATATATTACGCAAAGCTCCTTTACGCACCCTTTGAATCGAGTCGACATCATCACCGTTATCTATTTCAGGTGTTTCATCAATTACAAAATTATTGTCACACAATTTATAAAGTACAACGCATGCTCTTACAAAGTGGAAAAAATTTTGGATTCTTCTTAATTTGCAGTAATATAATTGCCTAAACCTTTGCTTAAGCAACCCAAATGCATGTTCGATCTCTACCAGTGCTCAGTTTTTTATTAATATTTTTTTGATGAGCCGATAAGTGGCCATTATCCTTATATGGAGCTGCATGGATAAGCTGAATCTCCTAAAATATAACATTGATGACACAGTGTGGGAAGTCTGGGGTAAATATCTCAGTTTTCTAATATAGATTATCATGCGCTGACTCTGGAAATCCCACTTATATGTATATCAATAAACTTCTTTTTTTCATTACACATTCTTTACATCTGAATGCTAACATTTTTTCGGTCTATGAAATAATCACGCAGCTCCTTAGGAATATCTGTTCTCATATAGGTCTCGTCTGTTGTGCCTACTTAAAAAAAGAAAGAAAAAGAAAAAAAGAAAAAGAAATATGTGTACTTTGGAATTACTTCCTAGAAGTAGGTTTCCTTGCAATTTCTTTTACTTGTCAAGCGGCTAGTACAATCAAATTAAATCAGAGTCCGAATAATCTAAATATTCTTCCATGATTTCGGTGAAAATACATTTATCCAATTTTTATTTTGCAAAAATTGTATATGTACACAAATTCATATACAAACATATGTACATATGTGCATGTATCTATATCTAACGCTTTTGATATTTGTCAAATGAAATTTCAAACATTTAACTGTAATTTCTACCTAGAAAGTGTTTCATGAGACTTCTGCTCCGAGTTTCTCTAGCTATTAAGGTTTTTGGCAACTGCTTTATTCCACTATAACTTGCTCTGCTCTACTCTGTTTTCCGTCTCAATAAACAAACCCAATATTTCAACGAGTTTCCTAAATGCTGGAAAAATGTACGTAAAAAAGTTAAAAAACGAATAGACCACGTCCAGCACGCTGCAAAGAAAATGAAGCAGCTGTAGCTGAGAGTGTACACGTAGATGACTTGGCGCATTTTACGTCGTGATCTTAGATTGAAAGCGTACAAAATACAGTTTGTGCACGAACTGAAGCCGCTCGACCTTCTCAAGCAACATTGCTTCGCTCTACGATTTATTTAAAAGTTCTCAGAAGATTTGACGTTTTCGAGCCAAATTTTGTTCAGCGAAGGGGCTCATTTCTGGCTCAACATACGAGTATATGTAATCAAGCAAAATTGCGGCATTTGGGACAAAGAGGAACCTGAAGAGATTCAAGAGCTGCCATTTCATCCAGAAAAGAACAACGGTTTGGTGTGGTATGCAGGCCGGTGGAATCATCGGTCCATATTTCTTAAAAAATGATGCCAGTGAGAACGTAACCATCAATGGTGACCATTATCGTGCCCAAATAGTCGGCCTGAAATTGAAGCTCGTGATATTTAATCACTTTTATTAGATGCCTATACCGGTAATAAAAAGCCAGAGAACGTAAATAATTACAGAAGCAGAATAAAAAGTTATGATTATAGACTTGGTTATAAGAAATTTAAGAATTTCGTAAACAGAGAATTCAATACAATATCTTCGCTAATTTGTCGCAACTGTAATTGTGATATATTTCATTAAAGCGACCGAACTCCTGATAATATTTGTATTAGGGAAACCGATTGCGGACCGACCAATATAAACGCACAGAAATCTGTTCACCGACTTTATTTAAGAAACATAACACAAATACTACAAAGAAAGCGTACATACATTTTGATTTGTTGTATTTATTTGATTCAAAGTATTTACATCTGAGGTATATTTCAATAACTTGATAAATGAAAACTCTGGAACCTGCCATAATAAGAGGATTTTTCAAAACCACTGGAAGAGAATTCGTTATCGGCTTTTAATTTTTAAAAGTATCAACTATTTTCGAGTGTCCTTTCGAATCCTTAAAACAATTTGGTATCAGCTTCACTATATCAGATAGTGAATAAGCCGAGGTAAACGTGAGGTGCAATCACATTACCGCATATTCGTCGCACATGTTTACTTTTAAAAGAATGAACGTAAAATGGATGGCCATAGACGACATAGCGAAACGATTTCATACCGATCACAAACACTTGTACGTCTTGTATGGCTACTTTACAGTTTTAGAATGTAAGAATGGATGGGTCAACCATTTATTTTTTCTAAGTGGTTCCGAAGATTTTAGACCAGATATTTTTCCGCAGAGGACGAGCCCCGAGAACGTCGATCAAAATCTTCCACTGATGACGTCATTGCAGCTCTGGTGAAGTCCAAACTTGACGAAGGCCCACGATTGACGCAAGAAATTAATGCTAATGAATTGAGCTTAAATTCCATGGCTGTACGGCGATTATAAGAATAAGTAATCATCTGGTCTACAAGAAGAAATCTGTTCGATGGGTAACACGAATTTTAAATGAGGCCCAAAAAGAGGCTCGAATGCATTTTGCTCAATTTTTCCTAAACAAATTCGAAGGTCACTCTAGCAACTTTAGAAAAGTCGTTACTGGAAACGAATCTTGGTTCTACAAGTACGCTCCAGGAACCAAACCGCAGTCCATGGTATGGAGTCCAACAGGAGCAAATTCACCCGTAAAATCTAAGCGACAAAAAACAGCAGCAAAAGTAATGATATCAGTTTACTTCACCGGATCTAAAATAGCAGCTGCTATTCCAATGGAAAGGGGTCAGAAGGTCAAACTACAAAATGGTACACAGAAGAGTGCTTTCTAAAACGTTTAAAAATTTTTTGGAAAACTGGAAGAAAGAGGATTTGCGCTACTTATTACATCATGACAACGCGCCATCTCCCCCTGCTTAAATTACGATAAATTTTATTGCGACTTCTGGGATCGAAGAAATACGGCCGGCACCATATTCCCCGGCATCTTGTGATTTCTGGTTATTTACAAAAATGCTGCTAATGCTGAACTTGATAAGCAAGATTTTGAAGACTGTTTTCAGAAGTGGATCTATAGGCTGCTTAATAATTGCATTGAAATCAATGGCGATTATGTAGAGAAGATAATAAAGGAAAAAGATTACGACTAAATACAAAAAGAATTTATTTTTGGTTAACTTACCGAACTTTTGTTAATCCCCTCGAATCGATAATATCAATAATCGATTCTCACTTGTCAGCTGGAGAGTTTTGGTAAACAAAAGTGAGTTGGATTTGTTTTTATACAGTTTTAACCGGCTGCTTATTTTATTATTTATTGTACTAGCTGTACCCTGCAACGCTTCGCTGTCATTGAATGTATGACAAATTAATCATGGGATATATTTTTGTCATAAATTTATTTACTCAAGACCTGTGGGAATACAACATTTTTGGTTTTCCTTTGAAGTTGATCCACTTCCCGGAGAGAAGAATAATTTTCCTCCTCATCTCAGCAATAAATGCAATTTTTTCGAATAGCCCCATTTCCTAGAGAGAAGTGTAATCCTTCTATTAATCTAAGCAAAAAACCACTGAATCTTTTTCCCATGTTGACAGCACAATCTCCGTCTTAAAAAAGCTAAATTTGACACATTTATTGAATTCATTTGTCGCAAAAAAAAAAAATGATAAATACGGAACCGCTGGACCATCTACTAAAAAGTCCAAACAAAGGCTAAAAATTTGGTTTGGATAGGTGAGCACGTTCTTGAGTTATAAAACCACAACGAAAAGTGGCATTCATTATTACACATACACGTATATATACATAAATAGAAATAGATATACATATTATATATAGGTATATAGTGCCTGGTTTTCATTAGGTCTTAATACAACTTACAGTTAGAATACCACAAATTGTACATAGAGGGATGAGATTTTTCAAATGTATCAACCATTTATGCACAGAAAATCTTTTGCTTCATATCAACTGGGATGGGAAAAAGCAAAAAATTGCCTTAACCAATTTATATTTTTCAACACATATGTATGTTTGTATTTAAAATATTGTACTGCAATGTATTTGCTATGAAGATGCATTTTCGAAAATAGTTAAGCAATTAAAGTTATAAAATTTCGTAATACAGTATAGTTGTTTTAAGAAAAAAAAAAGATTCTTCAATGAACTGCTTTGCAAAAGCTTATGTCAAGCTCTGAATCCTCATCATTTTGCCAAACGATGACTGCTAATGTGAGTATGATAAATTCGGATTTTCGGGCGACTCTGACAGTGGTTCGTGCGAAACGAGATCGGAGAAGGTAAGGATGGTGGCATTGGACTTAAAACTAAACTATAATTTTCGAAGTGGTTAAATTGATTTATTACAATCACCAATTAGCTAAAGTGTTAAAGCTCGCGGAAATGTTTTCAGTTACGAAGAAAACCGTTTATAATATTTTGAAACTTGTGGAGTGTGGAGGCAGATTAGAGCCAAAGTATGGTGGCGGTCAAAAACCTAAAATCACAGCGTTTAGAGCGCGTTATAGTGAGAAAATTGAAAATACTGCTGTTGTTTCCCACAAAACAGTACGTCGGGCTATACTGTATAACTGCGGTAAAGTTATAGATACTCCGACCCGAAGCCGAGACTTAAATCCCATTGAAAATTTGTGAGATTTTTTGAAAGAAAAGCTAAAAGGCAACCACAAAATCTCACCGAACGTTTCCGAAAAAGTTAATTTATTATATGAAAAAATGGCTGCAATGCAGAGTAAATTCCATGCCAAGTATTAAATATTCCATATGGTCAGGTTTTGGAATAATAAATTTAATACAAAAACACACTGTGTTTATATCAAAATATAAACTTTCACGGACGACGATTCAATGTTTTCCACAGAAAGAAATGAAAACAAACAAATAGATTAATATTTTGTAAATACATGAAAGATTTATTTTATTAAAAACAATAAAAGGTTTTGATTATCAACACATACATATATGGAGGTATACATATGTATGTATATTGATAATCTTTTAGATTTAAAATAATCAATTAGATATATATATGTATATACTAGCCGACCCGGCAGACTCCGTACTGCCTCATCGATAAATAAAAGACCTAATCTTTTGTATAAAATGATTTTAAAACAAACAAATCGAATCCGGATTTAATAAAAAAGCATTTATTGAATAAAGCATGAAGTTTTATTATTATTTTCGATACATCATGTTGCTTACTTACAAAACAGAGTTTTCCTGAAATACTGGCTATTTATAAGGTTTAAATTTGATATTCACAGACACACACTGTTGAAATACAGTCTGTTAATTAATTTAAAGCTTTCTCATAAACTATATTTTTTGTTTTGTTTTGTGGTGCGTAAATAAACAAAGAAGACGGTTTTCTGACGAGCGAACACGCGACGTATAATTGTCCATGCGCGAAACAGGGAATCTCCAAGTTGATTCCACAAATTTCTAACGACTGTCCTTGCGATTTATTTATGGTCATCGCAAAGGCCAGACGTACTGGAGATTTTAAGCGTATAAAATCGAATGGTAAGTCCGTTGGAATCATCGGTATCCGCGGGATCAAGACATCCTCTCCTTTGTATTTTCCTTTTATGATTGTCGGCCTCAATGACGTTATTCATCAGTCTTTTCACAGCCAGTCTTGTTCCATTGCATAGTCGAGGTTGATTAATGTTACGCAGCATGATGACAACTGATCCTACTTTTAACTGCAAATTGTGAAGTGGTAATCCAGGCAATTCCAGTGAATTTAAAAACTCAGTGGGATAGTTGACTACGTCATCCTGGTTCATTACGGTGTTGACTGATTTGAAGGAAACCAACTGTCCTGGAAGAAAATTCTGAATGGTCGCATTAAGATCCTCGACATCCTTATTTTTCGCTGCTAATATTGCTCGTTCACCCAGCCAATTATGGTTATTGAACTTTTGCGCTATATCTGGGAAAACTCGCTGAATAAGCTCCACTTTTGAGTCTGTGATGTGACAGAAATCTGTAGGTAATGTGATGAATCCGGTCGAGGTGTCCACTGCAACTTTATTATTTCCAATGTCTAACAACTGCTTCGCAAACACATTTGCAGTTTCATCTTGTTGCAAAAATACTCGCATGTTAGTTGTTAAGTGGAGTGTCTTTACGTACTGCCACAAATTTGATGATTTTAGGCATGCATTTAGTTCATCAGCAACAGTTGAAAAAGTCTGACGAAAATCACCTGACAACAGAATCATAGCCCCACCAAAATTCCAATCAATCAATTTACATACCTGTAGGATCTTGTCCATTGCGCTATTTTTGGCGATGTTGCAAATTGGTGTTTCGGTGATTTGCATGTTTAGTGGTAATTTCAAGGCAGAATGTGCAGTTCGCCCACCTTCTAGCAGAGTCGCAGCTATTCCAGATGAAGCCAACGCTAGAGCAACATCATTTCGCGATCTGATCCTCGCCAAAAGCAATGAAATTAAAAACGTTTTTCCGGTTCCTCCGGGAGCATCAAGGAAATAACTTCCACCAGATCCACTGTTCACAGCTTCTATCAAAGTGTCGTACGCAATTCTTTGTTGTTGATTTAATTGTGGAACATATTTACGAACTGTTTCGGCCCATGCTTCAATGTCGTACTGATGTTCTCTTTGCAACTCGTGGTTTAATACATCGTGCATATGACGATTGGGTGCTGTCATTCCCAAACACGACAATACTTTATTTGCCATCAATAAACACATATCTGCCATCATGATCAATGTGTCATTGTAAATTTCTTCAGTCATTTGTAGTGTAGGATTCAAAGTTTGACGGCGCACACGATGCAAAACATCCTCAGACATGTCATCTCTATACTTAACCCACAAATCTTTTGGATTCGAGGGGAAGCATGTCGATATGATAATCGCAAACAATGTACGAATTTGATGCGGCGATGAAGATATTACGGAATCCTTGAACGTATCATCCCAGTGCGAATCGTTCTCAAGTAAATGTAATAGTTGACATGCCTCACGGTAAGTCGCACACAGCTGTCCATTAACTGTTCTCAGTTGTTTAAACGATGTAAGACCACGAACATTCACCAACAACAACCGCAAATAATAACATTCATCATTATTTGGATGTACTGTGTAGATGCGACCCAGAGCATCTGAAGCAAATACATTTGGATGTCCTTCAACTGGTGTTCCTTGTTTTCGACGCTGAAACGATTTCGATGATGCGTTCCATGTGTAATAGCGTGGCATGTCAGCATACAGCAAAGTGCGAGCAAAATCATCAGTTTGACAGACTGTGAAGAAACTTGTTAATGTTGTCGACGGTGGATGTGCCGATCTGTCTGTTTCGGAATGCGATATTAGATCCTCCAACGCGCACGCGAATTTGAGCTTTATGCAGCGGATTACAAATTGACTCCCCATTTTATTTAGAAAACGTTTGTATGGGAAATAGAAAAATGCTGTTTTGAGGATTTTCCCGGCAATCATTCGAATTTTTCTCACCTTTTAAACCTTCCCTAGACCTCCACGAATAATTAAAGACTAAGATAAGATAAATCCGTTCAGCCGTTCTCGAGTTTTAGCGAGACTAACGAACAGCAATTCATTTTTATATACCCTCTGCTCAAATACAATATAAACGAGACTGACTCAATAAAACAAAAACGGTTAATTATTCTTCAATATTTATTTTAGCCCCTTCAAAATAGTCACCATTAGAGGCGATACACATATGCCACCTTTTTTCCAATTTTCATAACACTTCTGGTCGGCCGCTTTAGGTACGGCTTTCAGTTCCTTCTTCGAATTCTCTTTTATGACTTCAATCGACTGAAAATGCCTTCCACGAAGCGGCAATTTGAGTTTAGGGAAAAGAAAAAAGTCACACGGTGCCATGTCGGGTGAATACGGTGCTTGCGGAACTATATTTACGTTGTTTTTGGTCAAATAATCGCGTACAAGACGAGGCGTATGAGCAACAATTTTGGAAGAAGTCAAGCAGACACACGTCTCATGCCCAAAACATCGTGAATAATGCTATGAGCGGGTCCATTTGATATGTTGAGCTCACTAGCTATCTCTCTTTCAGTCACACGACGATTTTCCAACACAATTTTCTTTACTTTTTCGACGTTTTCTTCGTTTATTGACGTTGCTGGACGACGATCATGGGGCAAGTTCTCCAGCGATGTACGGCCGTCCTTGAACGACTTATACCAATCAAAAATACGTGCACGTGATAGGCAAGACTCCCCATATGCCTTCTGCAACATTTTCATTGCGTCCGTCGCACTTATTCCATTGGAATAACAAAATTTCAAACAAACTCTTTAGCTCAACGTTAATTTCCATAGTAAAATTCGAAAAATGTACTCGAGGTTGACTTGTTGACATACATATGTTTTTGTTATTATGTACAATATATTGTCCGTGCACTTTCTATGAGATGAAAAGCATCATATAAAAATACAATTCCTTCTTCATTTACTCGAAAGAGTGGCCTATATAACTCCTGCTAAATATTTCGTGCAAAATTCACCAAATTTTTCATCCTTCGTCGCAGACAAAATAGCAAAACATCATTTTTACAAGATTCGTGCACAAAAAAGTATGCCAATAGTTGAGACCAAGACTCCTCTCCTATGCTTTGAACCATTAGTGTTAAAACATTTGAAACCATTCCAAAAGGCCGATTCTATCATACTGCAAATAGGTCTCCAAAAGCATTTCAGTGCAACTAGCCCTTCTTAGCCAACTCTGAATATATTGAGACCGAGTTCAATTGAAATATAACCTTAGGCACCTATAAGCTAGAGTAGATAAAATAGTGAGCCCCCAAAGTTATGGTTTTCAATTCCCTACTATACCTAATGCCCTGGAGATTACCATCAGTTTTATATGTATATATTTGGCGTTTTGTAACCGCAGAAGCGATTTTCAGTGAGCTCCTCCTCCAATTTTTGGTATGCCACTTGCTGTTTTTCCAACAAGTAGAGATTTATTTCATGTCAGAAATACATTGGAAATGGTACACATTCCTTGCAGAGGGTCTACCACAAATGGAAAATTTAACTAAATTTTATATTTAAATTAATTTTCTATAATTTCAGGATGTTGGTCAGACCAGAATTCCAAACCTGGCCTTTCGAATGGCAGTACGCGAAGCACTCAGCCATTGCGGCCGCCAATGTTAGTCCTTAAAATTAACGATAACGATGAGTTTTGTGCGGTTTCAACGTTAACGAAACAAAATCATTCCTTTAAGTTTATGGTTATTTTAACAAAACAAAACGGCGTCGTTTCGATAGTTGAGCATCTCTAGAAAATTCTCGTTATGTTATGAGGAAACCTTGTGTGTGTACCTACATATATACATATATACTCGTACATACATTCATATGTCTATATTCATACTTGTAAAAAGTCGAATAATTTCAAGTGAAGATTTTCGTCCATAAAATGTACAAAAAGTGCAATACAAATTTGACTAATCCGATTATGTGAATGTGCAAACATATAAATTCTTGTCTAATCTCAAAGTGAAAAAATTGTTTTTCCATTAGTGGTATTACTGTATTCTTTATCAATTCACTTATTATTATTTGGCATTAAAACAGCATTTTAGTATTTCAACTTTTAGTATTTTTAATATAATTTTTGTCAATTTGCATATTCCATTTTATATGAAAATTAATTGCAGAAAGATTTTGCATGAACATTGCCACAATTCTTGAGCGCGAATGTGTATATTCTTACATACTGTATGTGTTTATGAATATGCGAGTATGTGAACATTCAAATACAAATCCCATAACTCACCGGAGCGAGGAAGCAATTACAAAACAACACAAGGACATTGAAAAAGTGCTGAGCTTAACCATGAAAAATCATACTATAAAATAGTCAGCTAACAGGAAAAAAGTATGTGCATAACAATAATAAAACAACTATACATAGGTTAACGTTTAACTGCTCGAATGCATTAATATTTATGGCAGCATTAAAACAATTAGCCATTACCTGGAGCAAACGTTGTGAAATTAAATATGTGTACATATACATATGTACATATGTACATAGTTACATATTGTATATTATAGAAATACCGTTTTAACCAGAGAGAAGGTGGTATAATTGAATCCCTCTACGTACCATATAAGAACAATTCATATACAATATTAATATTTGTTTTTTTTTTTTTTGATATTTGAGGTTTGGTTCCTCATGAATTCTTTCCAACAAGACAGACGATCAACAAACAATATCATTTGAGCGTTTTGAGGCGTTTGCGCTTCGATTGGGACCGTAAAAGAAAATTCGCAGAGGGAACTGGGGTCGACTGATTTCAATAGCTGCTGCAACAAACTAGTTTACAGACCTCGCTCATTTTTGGCATAATAATTAAGGACAGTGCTACCCGTTAAAAAGTGCTGAAAACTATTCAGCGCAGACAGTTTAAATGACAATTTCCGGAAACTTCACAGTAAGACACATAGTATTTTCATTGTACACATATTAACAAATAGAAGAATAGGGATGGGTCTTATGCAAATAGGTTTGTAACTGCCGTTTTGAAGCATCCAATCGTTTTGATACATTTTATTGAAATTGGTAATGAGTTCCAAATTCTGACAGCACTAACAAAAAACAATCTAGAGGTCGTCAAAGTTTTGTATTTGGGGACAACAATATTGTGAGTACGAGAAGATTATATATATATACTATATAATTGGCGCTTTGTAACCGCTAAAGCGATTTTCGGTCGAGCTCCTCCTCCAATTTGTGGTTTTGCGTCTTGATGTTTTTCCAACAAAAGGAGGGACCTACAGTTTATACTAAGCCGCCTCCGAACGGCTGATGGTTTTTTTACGAGGAGCCTTTATTTCATGTCCGAAATACACTCGGAGGGGTGGACATTCCCTGCCCAGGGGCGACCGTAATTAGAAAATTTAACTTAATTTTTTATTTAAATTCATTTTCCATAACTTTTGGATGTTGGTGGCGCCGGGATTTGAACCCGAGCCTTCCGAATGTCAGTACGTAATGCTAACCACTCGGCTATCGCGGCCGCCAACGGTTTTTACTGATTTTAAATAAATATATTAAAATACGAAGCTTGAGATAATTCTCGAGGGTGAAGCCGAGAATGTTTTTGGTGTACAAAGAGATGTGTTCAAACTTTTTTTTTGCAGTAAATAAACCTACCTACGTTATTTAAAGCTAAATTTAATTTGTTTTTTGGAATCGTAGCTTAGAGTACCATATACGACTTCAAAATAAGAAATTTGGGGAATAATAAGGGACTGAACTAGTTTAAGTTTTATTCTAATCGGCAAACAATCACACGTATGCCATAAATTTCGCAATGTCGAATATATTTTTTTTTTACGCAATTGTTTATGTGATCTTCACAATTTAGACGGACATTAATTTTGAAGCCAAGATTTTTTACAACATTTTCAAATTTTAGTTCAACCCCGTTCAAAACAATTGGTGACAGATTACTGAGATCAAGATAATTACTTTTAATAGAATATACCTTCGTTTTCTTAGTATTTAGCCAGAGACCATTTATGTTAGACCATTCCTTAATTCTTATTAGATCCTCATTCAATCTAGCTATTAAATCTTAACCAAGACCAATGGGACGTGAGAGGTAAATCTGAGTATCATCGGCATATACATATGTGTAGATGTATAGAAGAATTTTTGCAGCAGTGAACAATGTCATCAATAAATAAACTGAAAAGTATTGGCCCTAAAATAGAGCCCAGGGGAACTCCAGACATGATTTTACTGCGATTTGAAATTACGTCTCCACACTGAACTTGCTGATATCTCTCCGACAAGTAGCTTCTCATAAGCTTAATTGCTGATGTGTTGAAACCAAAATAAGTTTTCAGTTTTAACAGTAGAATATCATGGTTTACATTGTCGAAAGCTTTAGAGAAATCTAAGAGCAGTAAGATGGTAAGTAAGTTATCGTCGAAAGCAGGGCGGATGTCGTCCATGATTTTCATCACAGCTGTGGAACAACTATGATTGGATCTATACCCAGACTGGGATTCGCTCAATAAATCATGTAGACGCAGGTGTGACACTATTTGAGCGGTAATAAATTTTTCAAATACTTTTGACAATGTTGGTAAGATACTAATAGGCCTGAAGTCTTGGGGAGCATTGCACGAGTTACCTTTAACCACCCGAATTACGTTGGCAATTTTCCACTGATTTGGAAGCGTAGAGGAGGTTATAGCATGATTAAAAATGTGTATAAGCATGGGAAGCACATACGGCAGTATAGTTTTTAGAAAACGCAAGCTCAAGCCATCCACTCCAATTGCATTCGATTTTATATTAAAAACACACTTTATGACATCCACTCCAATTGCATTCGATTTTATATTAAAAACACACTTTATGACATCTTCTTTAGTAGCTGGGATAAATGAGAATTCATGGGTGTGGTTACAAATAGCTCTAGTAATCTATAATCTATCTCGAGTTCTATAAGTGCTATTGGAATTCCCTAGATGGCGTTAGAAAGATGATAATTAGAAAAAAAGATGACGGTAGAAGTGGTGGTTACTTAATCCAGTTTTTCTTCGACAAAGGCAAAAACGCAAGTCACGCTGCTGAAAACGTGAATAGTGTAAATGGTTCTGGTACTGTAATACTATACGGTGAAATAATTGAAATTGTCTAGTCTGATCATCAAGGGAGCAGTGTTTTGATTGCTCAGGAGCAACATTGCACAAAAAACTATTTGGAACCACTCGAGTTAACGAGAAAAGACCTCATGTACTGAATTTTCAACTGCGAATCACTGCTGAATCTTTACAAAAACATCTCATTTCTGAAGCGGATGATAACTAGTGACCTTTTAGCGTCAAACGAAAATGGTAGTGGTCTAAGGGTAGTGAACCGGTACAAAGAGTTTTCAACCCAGGATTAACGGTCAGGAAGGTTTTATTATATGTTACCCTCCTACGGGTAAACTGTACTATCAACATTTGAATCGCCCAGAAACGCCCAGCTTTGACCATTAGGAGGGAAATTGTGTTTCACAAGGATAACGCCAGATCACACATATCGATAGTGACGCGCCAGAAGCTCCGAGAGCTTAGTTCGGGTGTTCTTCTGTATCTACATATTATTACCATCTGTTCCTATCAACTGAAACCTGTGAAAACCGATAGTCCCAATTATTTTGCCAAGGGTTTCTAGGAAAAAAGCATAATGGCATCACTTTCAAAATGACAAAAAGATGTCGAACAAAGCAGTGCATATTTGACGAAAAGCAAATAATTCTAATTATGGTAAATAAAGCCTTCAATTTAATGCCAAAATAGTGGCTTGCTTTTTCTAATACAATTCTTTCATTGGAGTTGGTTTCTATGTAGTGGGTCTCGAACTTAGCAAAAAACCGCGCTAGAAGAGTAGTTTCATATTTAGTACACATTTGTATAGCCGCTTGCCTTAAGATCTACGCCTACTCGCATAATGGTAAACAGACATATCTGAGTGAAAAAGTTGATTAAATATTTAATGCTTTGAAAAAATTAGTGACAGTGGGTGATAGAGGATTTAATTATGAAGGTCAAAGCCTCCGAGACTTATAGTTAATGTATCAAATTCAACCCGACTTTTATCGGCGCTCTTCTGAAACACGCTTTCTAACAAAGAATTGGAATTGAAACCGAACGGAATTTCTCGATGGAGTTATAAAAATGATTTAATCGGAATCTATTACTACGTTTATGCTTTATTTCTACTCGGATAGATTAAACTCGCAAACATAAACACTTCTCACCACGAGTTAAGGCTTCTACTCGGGTAGATTATACACATTTTCTTTACATACATATGTATGTAGAAGCATTAACTAAATAGCATAAACGCGGGTTGAGTTGAAATCAGCTGATTTGTATTTAACCTGATTGATACAGAGTTTCCGTGTTGCTACCTTTTTGCCAAAAATATAATTATAATTAATTTACCAAAATTTAGCAAAGTTGGACTTGGCAGCCCTGATATTAACTCTATTCTCAATTCAACTAGGGTTGAACATTTAGAGCCAGCTCACTCTCCACCTGATCCTTCCAACGGAGTGAAGGTCTTCCTCTTCCTCTGCTTCCACCAGTGGGTACTGCATCGAATACTTTCAAATATGGAGTGCTTTCATCCATTCGGACGACATGACCGCCGCTGTCTCTTCGTTCGCTGAAATATGTCAACATCATTGTATAGCTCGCACAGCTCATGGTTCCATCATCTGCGGTATTCACCGCTATCAATGCGCAAAGGACCATAAATAGTTCGCAAAACTTTTCTCTCGAAGACTCCTAGAGCCGACTCATCAGATGTTGTCATCGTCCACGCTTCCGCACCATATAACAGGACGGGAACGATGAGAGACTTGTAGAGTTTGGTTTTTCGTTCGGCGAGATAGGACTTTACTTTTCAATTGCCTACTTAGTCCAAAGTAGCACCTGTTGACAAGAGTGATTCAGCGTTGGATTTTCAGGCTGATATTGTTGTTGGTGTTAATGCTGGTCCCTAGTTAGACGAAACTATCTATGACCTCGAATTTATGACTGTCAACAGTGACGTGGTAGCCGAGTCGCGAATGCGATGACTGTTTGTTTGATGACAGGAGATATTTCGTCTTGCCCTCGTTCACTACCAGACCCATTCGCTTCGCTCACGGTCCGGTTCTTAAGGCCTACGACATCAATTTCATCGGGATACGCCAGTAGTTGTACACTCCTGTAAAATATTATACCTTCTCTATTCAGCTCTGCAGCTCTTATTATTCTCTCCAGCATCAATGACTGCGCTTCTGGTGTTGTCAGCGTCAGTTTATACAGCCGTATAAGTTTTGCGGGGATACCAAGTTTAGACATAGCGGCGTAGAGACAGCTCGATTTCGTGCTGTTGAAGGCTGATTTAAAATCGACGAAAATGTGGCGTGTGTCCGTCTGCTTTTCAGCAGTTTTTTCCAAGATATGGCACATGGTGAATACCTGAATGGTTGACTTACCAGGTATAAAGCCACACTGATAAGGTCCAATCAGTTTGTTGACGGTGGGTTCCAGTTTTTCACACAAAACGCTGGAAAGGACGTTATATGGGATATCCATCGTCCTCGATTGTGATTTCGGGTTGACCAGCTCCGGGTGTTTCATTTTCACTCCCATTCAGCACGCTGGAGAAGTGCTCCCTCTATAAATTCAGTATACTCTGTATAAATGCGTTTTGTGTTGTGGTCGATCGCAACGTTGTGATATAGGCAGCCTGCTTTCTTCTGAGTTGCTGATGAGTTTTCTCACAGAGCAGGAGTGCAGAATCACTCACATGTCTTCCGTCTATCACAACATGATCGATATGGTTGTGGGTTTTTCGATCTGGAGATAGCAAATTAGCTTGATGTATTTTTTTTTTGTTGGAATTTCGTGCTACAGACAATCATAGACAATCGCACTTCTTGGACAGTGATGTAAGCCTTTAATTTTTTGAGGACATCTACCAGCTGGGCAGCGGCTCCTTACCAATTAAGAGACCGTACATTCCAGGTGCATGCCCTTAAATAATAATCTTTAGAATAATTACAGGGGTCGTCGCTTTTTTTGATTATTCATTAGATTATTTTTTTTTATTTGTTGGCTACCTAGGGGATACTTGGTCTAAGACCGGAAGTCGTGTTCTGCTTGAACCATATGCAAAAGATTCGTTTCTGGCAACTCCTAGGTGAATGGCAGTCAAAAACTTTCCTTACTTGCGTGAACTTCTACACATGGCCCCATCCTCCAGTGTTTACATAAGAAACAAATTAAAGCATTGAGCGATTTGACATATTAGCAAAAATGTTTTGAAGATAAATAGTTGTAATTCTATGAGTAATCATTTAACTTTGAATAAAGAGCTCCTTTTGTCATTACTATTGTACTTTACCACTGAAATCATATATGTATATTTAACTCGAAACTGCGATACAATAAATTTCACGTTGATCAAAAAATTTCGATCGATTCGATTGAAACATTTGTAAATATTAACGTTGAAGCAGTTATCAAAATAAATTTCCATCCGTTTTTACCCGAAACGAAAACCTGTCGTTAATGCTAAATTGGTAATAGAAAATATTAAACGTTAAAATTGAAGTGTCACCAAACTGCTTCATCACTTATCTATTATTTTGAGCCTCGATTATATTTTGTTTCCACCGCTAACTACAATATCGAGGCCTAGCAATTAGCTGTTAGTAGAACATATATCTATATATATATATATATATATATATATATATATATATCATAAGCAACCCGTCAAAAATAATTGATAAAAGCAGTTAATTTTTGGAGTGACGAGGTTTTAATTTTTTAAGATCGCCATAAGTAGTGTTGGTATTAACAAAAAAAAATTATATGAGCTATACTTATTAGGGCATATCAAAGAAGTGTAATATTAACTAAAATCATACTAGGGGTATACTCTTAGTCTAGGAAATGCGTGCAACAAACTTGCACGAATTGCAAAAGGACAACCACAAAACACATACATAACAAAATATGCTAGGATAGGAAATGCATCCTTCACCCAAACCTATGTATACTTCTTTCCCACAGTTTGCAAGAAAAAAAGCAACGCTGTGTCAGCTGATTTTTGTTGTTTTTCTTGAATTTACCACAATCATGCAACGCGGATTCTTACGTTCTCTAGAAAATTTTCCTATCACCCCTATTGTGTTTTATAGATAAAATGCCCGAAAAAAAATGCCTTGCCTGAAATCTCTTTTGGTATTGAACGGCTCGGAGAGTTCCTTCCCAATTTCGACTGCGATTCTGGTGTTGTCTAGCATCACTTATACGACTGTGTACAACTTTGCACCTTTTTGTGCTGTCGAAGGCGGCTGTAAAATCGACGAAGATGTGGCTTGTGTCGATCCACTTTTCACGGGTCTTTTTCAAGTTTTGGCGCATGCTGAATATCTGGTCAATGGTTTATCTACCAGGTCTAAAGCCACACTGATAAGATCCAATCAGTTTGTTGACAGTGAGCTTTAGTCTCTCACACAAAACGCTCGATACTCATATATAATATATGCAATATTGAAAATTATATGTTGCTGGAAAGTATTATTATGTATCTACTAGTTAAAGTTTAATAAAGTGATAATAATATATTATTTATTGCGATAGATTAAATTTTCCATAATTTAAAATTAATGTAATATACTGTTATTAGTGCTAACCAGAACATAATGAGTAGTTTATGTTATCTAGTTATGCAATCAAAGAATCGATAGTACAATAATATAAATGGTATTTAAACTAAATTATTACAGTAATATAATGATTTTTAAGTTTAAGGTTTTTATTTTTTGACGAACAGATTTGAAATTTGTTCATACATACGTGTACATACACGGTGTGTCCCAAAAATAACCGAACTTTTTGGATATAAAATAGTAAAATACACATTATATTATCTTTGAAAGTTATTGTTTATTCAAATTAGGTTCCATTTGACTCAACACAACGTTTGGAACGATCAACCAGCGCATGCATAGATTTTTTTATGTCATTTATAGAAATGTTCTTCAGTACCTCGGTTACGGCTGCTTCATTTTTTTTAATCTTTTTTTAATTTTTTAAACTTCAATTTCAATTTTTTTTCAAGTTTGACACAAAATTTTATATTTGCTCTTTGTTCCATTTTTTTTTTGGAACCATTAGCACACTTTTGGTTTTATTGAAATGGCTGTCACTTTTACATCTGTCATCCGACTTACATGAAGTCAGGTGCGTTTGAAAGAGGATGAATGTATCTTTTTAATGTTGCAATTTTTCAATAGATGGCGCTGTATGTTGTATGATTTAAATATAAAGTTCGGTTATTTTTGGGACACACCGTGTACCAGGTGTACAAGTATGAAATGTCGGTTCGAACATATAGATGTCTCGCAAACGTAAATATTTATCGATTGTCATAAAACTTTGACCTTGTGAAGTGTCAACCTTGACTGTCGAACCACCATAGTTTTGCGCGAATCGAGCGTCATTATCGTTTACTCTCAGTGCAGTCAACATGTCGAGTTTCGTGCCGAATAAAGAGCAAACGCGGACAGTGTTAATTTTCTGTTTTCATTTGAAGAAAACAGCTGCGGAATCGCACCGAATGCTTGTTGAAGCCTTTGGCGAACAAGTACCAACTGTGAAAACGTGTGAACGGTGGTTTCAACGCTTCAAAAATGGTGATTTTGACGTCGACGACAAAGAGCACGGAAAACCACCAAAAAGGTTCGAAGACGCCGAACTGCAAGCATTATTGGATGAAGACGATGCTCAAACGCAAATACGGCAAGCTACCAACAACAATTGATCAATTTGAACCGTGCGCTTCAGAGAAAACGACCGGAATATCAAAAAAGACAACACAAGGTCATTTTTCTCCATGACAACGCTCCATCACATACGGCAAGAGCGGTTCGCGACACGTTGGAAACACTCAATTGGGAAGTGCTTCCGCATGCGGCTTACTCACCAGACCTGGCCCCATCCGATTACCACCTATTCGCTTCGATGGGACACGCACTCGCTGAGCAGCGCTTCGATTCTTACGAAAGTGTGAAAAAATGGCTCGATGAATGGTTCGCCGCAAAAGACGATGAGTTCTACTGGCGTGGAATCCACAAATTGCCCGAGAGATGGGAAAAATGTGTAGCTAGCGACGGCAAATACTTTGAATAAATGATTTTTTCTTTTTCCACAAAATTTAACGTGTTTTTTGATTAAAAAAAAACGACATTTCATACTTGTACACCTGGTAAATCCTTTTACTTCTGTTTCAAAAATTTAAAAATATTTTTATTTCATTGAGCCCAATAGAAGAATTGGTTGAAAAATAGGTAAAATTACATGAATTGCTTATTATGTGATGACACCTATTTGGACATTTGGACAAGCTACAAAATATAAAATGTATACTTTTAACCGGGCAGCACTGGGTGCTCTATTATGTGTACAACTTTGATTCCGTCGTTTTCCGATAGGTGGCTGTACCGGCTGAGGCTGGTTGAAATACATAGATGATAATGCCTTTAGAGTGAGTGTGGACAGTGCCTAACGAATTGTCATCGTTTCAGTGACAGTTGTTCTTGCTTTCGTATTATTCACGCTCGAAAATGTCCGTTTATGTGCCCAATTCTCGCCATTTGCGGGAAGTTTTACTTTTCTGTTACAATTCGAAAAAAAAAATGCAGTTGAAGCGCATCGAATGCTGTCAGAAACTTACGGTGATGCTGCTCTGAGTGCAAGAACGTGTCGGGAGTGGTTTCAATGTTTTAAAAATGGTGATTTCGATGTCGAAGACAAACATGGTGGTGGAAGAGAAAAAACCTTTAAAGAGGAATAACTAGAAGCATTGCTTGATGAAGATTCGTGCCAAACCCAAGAACAGCTTGCCGAATCGTTGGGAGTGAGTCAGCAAGCCATTTCAAAACGTCTCAAGGCCCTGGGCTTTTAATTTTGGAAAAAAACGGCGGAAGCAAAGTTGTACACTTAATATAAAGCGAGCTTGACAAGTCAATCAGCCGGTTGTCTTACTTTGGCCTTCGCAAAGGGGTGATTAATAAATAACTTCACTACAGTATGCCTCTTTTCTCATTATTACCAAAAAAACTGCGAGTCGTAAATCCTCTTAGGTGTAAAACGCAACAATGACTTCAGCTTTCTCCTATGCTCTTTGTATCGTTCTTATCAAGAAGCAGCAACAATCTACTTCCGTATCCTATAAACGTACATATTTACATACTCCTACATATTCCTGCATCCTGTGAAAAGTGAAAAATGTCCATTGATGCATGAACGCAATCCGACTCAGTTATGAATTTATTGCCCAGTTGCACCTTCGTGTGCCCGTGTGAACGTTAAACCAAGAGCATCATCGGCTTACAACAAGTTGATAGCCGCATTATAGTGGAGTACTCCAATAGGTACTCCAGCATATTCTCACTGTTACATCCAAATAAATGTTTTCTTAGGAACTCCCATTCACAACCCGCAAAAATCGTCAGTATTGCAAGAACGCATGTAAAATATACATACGTACATACCTACATATACGTACATACTCCGAAATAGTCTAGTAGTTCAGGTAGAACGAAAATGTACACATATTATAAAATCATACGACTACTTTGGCATCGAAAATTCTCTCAGAAAATATATTGAATACTTAATGTCACCATGAGCATTAATAATAAAAAAAAACTCGCATTGACCGAATATCAAAGAGCTGATGATGAGTCACGAGTTGGTTCAACAGTATTCTTTGGAAAATCATTTTACAAGTGCCCGGTGTGATAAAAATGGACCACATTTACCAACAATGTTTGCATGTATACATGAAGGTGGATATGCGTTGCCGAACTCTTGGCAACTGTGAACCTACAAAGTGAAATTAAAACAGCTACAATAGGCGAAACTGTTGTTCGCCCATACAGCCGGACAAAGAGGATAACTATGAACAAAGACTAAATACGAGAAGCTGCATGGTAAATAAAAAAAAAATCCTGCTTTTAACAGTGCAACGGTGTAAGCATTCCGCCAAAAAAACAAAGGGAGTCATCTCGATTGTTATGTTGCCATTGAGCTTTGGTTCGCTGAGATGCTTTACATGAAACTGCATCGACTGCAATTTCCGCTAAGGACAATTTTTTTTCTCATATTTTTACCTTCGTTATTTTAATGAATTTTTTTAAGCGCGGAAATTTTTTTAAAGCATATGAAGGGATTCACGTATTAATAGTTTGACCTATCATATATCAAACATTAATTTAAAATAACTTTTATGATGCAATGATATGTTTATTCGTAAATGTATGCGTGTAAAATGGCGGCCGAGGGATTAGCATTGCGTACTGCCATTCGGAAGGCTCGGGTTCAAATCCTGGTACAACCAACATCCAAAAGCTCTAGAAAATGAGTTTGAAGTTAAGTTAAATTTTCTAATTGCCTTCGTTTTTTGGCAAAACATCAAGACGCAAAATCACAAATTGGAGGAGGAGCTCAGCCAAAAATCGCTTCAGCGGTTACAAAGCGCCAATTCTATATACGTGTTTATATACAATATACAATATTAACAAAACGAAATGACACCGTTTCGCTGGTTGAGCATCTTTGGTATAATATATATATGTTCATATACATTACTTAAAAAAGTAGGTGGTAAATATTTAATGACAAATAATTAATAAATTTAAGTTTGTTAATTTAGATAAACAACAAACGCATTACCATTAAGCGTCTGGCAAAAGAAGTCAATTGGGTATAAAGTGACAGTAAGCATTCCTAACTTTCCCCTCTGGTGTTGATCATGTATGCATATACATGCATATGTACACATGCATTCTTACACCAAGAAAAAGTCTGCTCTCATAACTGTAATTGAATTGTATGACATTATAATTGTCATTTTTAGCCTAATAAAGATAATGTTTAGTGTGCCTTAATTATGTTTATTTTCATAAAAATGCGCTGGAACTTCAGCACGACATAAAACTTCGCCTTTAATTAAGTTTGCATAGAACAGCAAGCTTGTAAACAACAATCCACACATAGGTATGTATGTACATACAAGTGCATACATACATAAAACATAATTTCCATGGCTCAACTTAATGCCATTCGCTGAAACAGAAACACCAGAACGACATACCGCGGCAGCCAAATGGCAGTAGAAAGCAATTAGAGAAAGGAAGTTACCGAATTGACTCCTGACAACTCAGTTAATATCGTAATTAAAACAGTTGTGTGTGTTTGTTGCTGAAACAAGTGCATAAGCGGGATTCGAGGATAGCTTTCTCCGGCAAATATTTGTGCTTTAGGGTTAGGGTAAATATGTATGTAAGTATGATTGCATGTGTACTCTGTTTACCAAAGCACTTTGTAGTTTAACAAGTTCACACCTAACATCTCGGTTATCATACTATAGACACAAGCGCATTCACACATACAAAAAGAGAATTTTCATACAGTATTGGCCAAAACTAAAGCACCCCCTCAATGTGTTTCTAATGAAGTCAAATTACTCAATGAAATGACTTGAAATATTGCAGTTATGTATACCCAGTGCTTCCTTACCATCTCAATATTTACAAGGTTTAACAAAACATATATATTAAAAAATATGCACCCTATTTCAAAACTGGCTGCTCAAAATCAGAGCACCTCCCTTAGGAAGTGAAAATATTTACTAATGATCGAAATTTTGTACTGAATCTATTGTTATCACATCTCTTTAGCATCAAAGAAATCTGCTTACTAATAACTTGCGGCAATATATTGAGTATTTCTCTATAAATTTTCGAAATCACGTAACACAATTTCTTAAACCTTATACAGTATAACCAGGTGTTTCTGTGAATATATTTTTGTGACATTTACTACTCGATATTACATCTTATGATAAATTATAATACGTAACCGAAAGGGTTCATTATTCCCTATATTCGATGATTGGAGCTGGGCTTCAGTTTGGTCCAGTCAATTTTTAAATAATATGAAAGTGTTTAATCTTATTCATTTAAATCTAAAATGCTGCCTATTTTTACTTTAAAAATGATGAATAGGAGCAAATTTTCTGTCGGACTTGTGTGTCAAGAAAATTCATCAAGCTTCTTATTCATATTGTTGCAGACAAACGACATAGTTCCAATACGTGTACTGATCACAACAAAAATACACACCCGCTCTGGGCAGCCAATAACGCCATCAACAAACAGAACATTACTGACATACCTAAATTGGAGCGTTCGGCGTTGCGTTTCCTAACGCCAATCAGTAGAAACGTGCGCTCCCTAAATAACAGCGCTAACGTCTTGGCATTTTCTCCTTCTTTTTAAGTTCTTATGAATTCAAGAACATTCAATAAATTAATTGCATTTATTTCAAACAAGATACTACGAACTTAATTGGTCGGCAAAACTGTTCCTCCACCAGTTGAATTAATTTTTCAGAGAATATTTATCATTTTATTTTCAAAAATTTAGGGATAACAGTTACACGTCGATAAGCTAAAACCACGCCAGAAAGTTCTTCTACTCAACTTGCTCTACTGCTTTTTGAGAGCACTCAGACGTGAATTGGTATATAGAAGAGTTTGTGATGCTGGCCGACTGGTGTAATGCTCGAAAGTTCGATAAAAAATATTGAGATATTCAAAAGGCTTAAAGATCAAAGCAAACTCATATAGGAGCCAATCTGGTGAGAACATTTTTCCAGCCTGCTGAATGGTAGTGGCAGCGCGACAACCGGAGATGTTGAGTCGGAATCAATAATATTGAATAAACGTTCTATTACCAGACTATGAAAAACTCCAAATAACAATCCGATACTTAGAAAACAAAAAAATGGAGACGTTGGCTAACAGGTTGAGAGCTGACAAGGTGCATTCATCCTTCGACCGGAACCTGAGTTTGCTTTGTCCAATAGAGGCGAAAGTTTGTGTCAATTATCTGCTATATCACATATAAAGCTATCGTACTGGGTGAAACATTGAAGGCCGCCGTCATCGAACTGATTGCACCTTACCAGTGTGGCTTTAGATCCTCCATATACAAGTTATTCACCCGAGGCAAATCCTAGAAACAAACCGTGAGAAAAGAAGCTAAAAAAGGTTCTCTCCCTTATTACTTACCGCTCTAAAGACTCGCCTACAGCTACGAGTATAAGCTGGCATGATCAAATATTGGGTTGCCCAAAAAGTAATTGCGGATTTTTCATATAGTCGGCTTTGACAATTTTTTTGAACCGCGGTGACTCTGTAATTGCATTCTTTCTTTTGTCAGTTATTAACTGTCACTTTTAGCTTGCTTTAGAAAAAAAGTGCGCGAAATTTTGTTTACATTTGTTTGTTTGGCGTCAATTTTAATATGGAGCCCACAAAAGAGCATTTTCGTCATATTTTACTTTATTATTTCCGTAAAGGAAAAAACGCGGAGCAGGTTGCTAAAAAGTTACGAGATGTGTATGGTGATAAAGCCTTAAAAGAAAGACAATGTCAAAATTGGTTTCGCAAATTCCGTTCTGGAGATTTTTTACTTAAAGATGAGCCACGTTCAGGTCGGCCAAGTGAAGTTGACGATGACGATATCAAGGCTTTAATCGAATCGGATCGTCATGTAACTGAGCGTGAGATAGGAGAGAAATTAAATATACCAAAGTCAACCGTTCATTATCACATAAAAAGTCTTGGACTCGTAAAAAAACTTGATATTTGGGTACCACATGAATTGAAAGAATTTCATTTAACAAACCGAATCAACACTTGTGATATGCACCTTAAACGCAATGAATTCGATCCGTTTTTAAAACGAATCATAACTGGAGATGAAAAATGGATTGTTTACAATAACGTCAATCGAAAACGATCATGGTCCAAGCATGGTGAACCAGCTCAAACCACTTCAAAAGCTGATATCCACCAAAAGAAGGTTATGCTGTCTGTTTAGTGGGATTGGAAGGGTGTGGTATATTTTGAGCTGCTTCCAAGGAACCAAACGATTAATTCGGATGTTTACTGTCAACAATTGGACAAATTGAATACAGCCATCAAGGAGAAGCGACCAGAATTGGTCAATCGTAAAGGTGTCGTATTCCATCATGACAACGCCAGACCACACACATCTTTGGTCACTCGCCAAAAACTGAGTGAGCTTGGCTGGGAACTTTTGATGCATCCACCATAAAGCCCTGACCTTGCACCATCAGACTACCATTTATTTCGATCTTTGCAGAACTCCTTAAATGGTAAAACTTTCGGCAATGATGAGGGTATAAAATCGCACTTGGTTCAGTTTTTTGCAGATAAAGGCCAGAAGTTCTATGAGCGTGGAATACTAAATTTGCTGGGAAGATGGCAAAAGGTTATCGAACAAAATGGCAAATATATATTTGATTAAAGTTCATTCTAAGTTTTATTAAAAATGCATTTACTTTCTTTTAAAAAATCCGCAATTACTTTTTGGGCAACCCAATAGATGTAGAGGTCGACATGCTTTTTCAATTAATTTTGTTTTTAATTTTCTTTGTACTTAAAATAGGCGAATGAATTATATAGCTGAATATGAAGGCAACGTCCTTTATTAATATTCCTCTTTTCCCATTATTTGTTATTTTCCTAGCATTTGATTAGTAATTTCCATTCCATTTCCTTTGCAGAATTCACCTTCCGCATTGATTTTCCACCTTTGGTTTAAACAAAAGAAAACTAAAATTATACAATCATTTCAGGGACTAATGAAAGATGATAAAGTTATTTGGGGGTATAAAGTTGCTTTCACAATAGCAGCGATGCAGTCAAAATGGCAAGTAACTTTCTTGCCAGCATTAAGAAATAGCGAACTGGATGCATCTTACGTTTGTATGTTTGTATAAAGAAAGACAGCTGAATGAGCGAAAAAACTAATCTTTTGGTAAGCACTGATGGGATGGGTGAGCGGCTGCCATAATAGCAGTGAAAAGAAAATGATAGTAGCATTTCATAGAAGCATTATAATCAGTTTGAAACATATTATATGGAAAACTAAATAAAACTAAATATTGCTAATTTTGTCTTGTATACGAGTACAGTGCACTCGCGGTAACGTGAACTAATTAAAACCAAGCGAGTTCATGTTAGCGATCGTCAAATTCAAAGGCAAAGAATATGTAACCTTATATTATACGTACAGATGGTTACGTTCATTATTTTTACGCGCTTCAAAGTGACATTATGGTAGAAGACTGAAATTTTTTAAAAAGTACCATATTTCAAAAATCATGAGAAAAAAATAGAGTAAATAAATACATATATGTATGTGCATACATATGTATATGGGTATGAATATTTTAAAGCATTGTAAGGCATATTGCCCACCAATGTTGTGCATTGAAAAAGACGCTTTTCTTTTTCTGCTGTTTCTTTTTTCTAGCAACTTAAGAGTTGCTTTTTCCTTTAAGCGTCTTAGTACATTCATGTCACTTTGATCCATCCATGCATCTCCAGCCCATTGTAATGCTTTGTTAAAAATTTCTCTTTTGCCGCAATTTTCTCTACTTAATGGTAATGGAATCATCGCTGTCACTATCTTTGTTTGGCCCAATTTCTTGGATATCAGTGTAGTTATCAACATCATCATTCCACTTTCGAATCATTGGTGGTGAGAATTCAACCTAAAAACTTAGAAAAGCAATGCCTTCGTTAGTACTTTCTAGGTGTGACGTAAGATTCTTTCCTGAAGACTTAAGTCCTGGAGAAGAGTAAATGATTTTTTTATTACAGAATTTATTTCTGCCCCCCCATTTCGTTTTCAGGATACTTAATGGATATGTTATCTTCAGAGTCCTCCTCATTTGTCATTAAACTTAAAACAGTTTTCCAGCAATAAGCCAGAGTTTACTGCTGACCTGTTCCCAAGCGGTAGATACCAGAGTAACAATATCTTTCGACGTTAAATTTTGCTGCTACTGCAGCCAACAAACTGTTTCTATAATATAGGTATTTTTGTTATTTTGATCGCATTTCGATCCATCGGTTGGATTAGAGGGGTGACAGTTGGGGGCATAAACATGGCAACCATTTTTCCTTCTTCAATTTTTAGTTATGTTTTACTTGAATAAGAGGGAGCGTTGTCAATAAGTAATAGTGAATTCATTGGCAAGTTCTTCTTCTTTAGAAACAATTTTACCTGATCAAATGCCAAAAACCTGTAATATATTTTAAATCAATAAAGAAATTGTTTACATGTCACAGAGTAGTCAATGCAAAAACAGCGTGTTCACGTTAAGCGTTGTTCACGTTGGACGATGTTCACGTTACCGCGAGTGCGCTGTATTTTGTTTTCTAATAAAACTTTCTAAAAACAGAAAATTATGCACTCAAACGAAAAATGGCGCTACAATCCATTTGGCAACTTGATTAATGGACTAATGTTGTTAGTGGGCGCTTCAACGTGTCGCACTCAGAAATGTTTTAGCTAATTAATTATTTTAAAGTATCAACCATATTTTGCTAAGTTTGCGAATTCAAATATTCCATCAAAAGTATAACAAAAAAAGGAGACGGGGTGGAATGCCAATGTCCCATTTTCAACAAATTGCATTCTCACTACAGCGACTTTCAGGTCGCCCGCTTGATAGTCTTTTAGCCAGCATAAATGTTGCGTGTATGCACCATATGTAAGCGTATGTATGTATATAAAAAAATCCATAATAAACACAGCGAAGAGCGTAGACTTGTGGCTAAAGCATTGCTGAATGCACTGAAGGGACGTACGTGAGCAAAACTAATTAAGAAGCAGTTTTTCAGTTTTAATGGAGAAGGAAAAGTGCAATGATAGGTATACTTGTTTACGTTTTATGGACACTAAATGGTATTAAAACTTTTGCACGACAGTTTTAATTCTCAAAATGTGAACGAGATGGGATGCTCAATGTGATTGCTTTTTCAGTTTTTGAGATATCGTGAGGTCATGCTATCCTTCGTCTGAAATGAAAATATAAAGAGGGGGCAAACGAGGTGTGGTTTATTCGTACAAAATTGGAAATTCGTTTTTTCGATATAAACAAAAGATCTGGGGACTACCTATATAGTTCAGTGGATAATAACGAAATTAAAGTCAGAAGTATTTAATTTTCTGATAAATAGTACCAATGATTATAAAGGGTTTTCCAATAAGAAGTGTTATTTTTAATAACCTGCTATTCCGGTAGATGTCACTTTTGGGGCTGAAATTGTTTAACATTTGACATTTTAGTAAAAACTACTCCAATGTATGTATATATAAATATTTCATGAAAAGTAGTCATGACTGGTGAGGACTATTTCCACCTCAATGGCTACGTCAGTAAGCACAACTGTCGCATCTGTGGCGCGGAAAACCCAAGATTTATTGTTGAAAAGCATCTCCATCCTCAACGTGTAACTGTTTAGTGCGGATTATGGTCCGGCGGGGACGTTGGGCCTTACTTTTTCGAAAATGAATGGCTTGCGCCATAGACGACTAATGATTTTTTATGCCCCAAATTGGATGGTATTGATCTGGACAACGTTTACTTTCAAGAAGACGTTGCACACAAGTAACGAAACCTTCTAAGATTTAAGAGAAAAGTTTCTTTGAATATTAAAATAACACCTCTTATTGGAAATCTCGTTATATCTTAAACATTAAAATTAAATTAAATATCAATTAAATAACAATTTTATATTAATAACAGAATATAGTCATTGAAGAAGCTACAATCTAAAACATCGACACACTCTTGACACCCACACATGTACTCACATACATGCATACGAGTATATGGTACATATGTATTTAAATATGTTATTCTAACATCTTTGAATATGTATTTATACATACAGTGGCGGACTAAAGTCTACATACGACCCCTTTTTTTGGAATCCCTACCGTCCCATAGTTTTTACAGGAAAAGTATTGATGTAGTCTTGCTTTGAATTTAATTGTAAGACAAAACCGAAAATTTCATATTTGTTCAACATTAACTTTCAATGTTATTAACAAAAAACTCAAAAAAGCCGTTGACAAAAGTGAACATACGTTTCATTAATTTGTTTCGTTTATTACTTCAGCTATTGTTTTCAGCGGTCAAGTACCGTTTTTTTTTTCTTTCTATACTTTTCTTGGTATTTGGCTTTATCTTTATTGTTTTCCATCATTTGAAAAAAGAAATACAATCGCGAAAATGTCGTCAGGAACGGAAATCCCGGTGGCTGTGCAAAAATTGATTATAAAACACAGAAATGATAAGAAAACGTTCGGCAAAATAGCTAAATTGTTAAATTTAAGAAAAGCGACGGTGCAAACAATTTATAAAAACTTGCAGAATCGGGCTCGTTCGAGAGTAAGCCGCGAAGTGGCCGTCCAAAGAAGCTTACCCATAGGGACATCTCTTTCATCCGTAATAAAGTAAGCCAAAATTCCAAGGTACATGCTACCAATTTGGCCCAGAAGCTAGCGAAATGATCCCAAATTGTTGTGCACTTACGCACAATAACAAGAACTCTTAACACCGAAGGATTCTACAGCAGAACTCCTCGCAAGAAGCCTCTCATAAGCGAGAAAAACCGCGCACATCGGTTGGAGTTCGCTAAAAAGCATCTAAAGAAGGATCATGAGTTCTAGAAAAGCGTGCTATTTACGGATGAGTCAAAATATAACATATTTGGATGCGATGGCAGAGCAAAAGTTTGGAGAAAACCCATTACTGCCATGGATCCCAGGCACCTTATTTCGACCTTAAAGCCTGGTGGTGGGAGTGTCATGGATTGGAGAGCAGTTGCAGCGTCTGGGGTGGGCAAATTGGTCTTTATTGAAGGAAATATGGATCGCTTCGAGTATAAGACCATATTGGAAAATAATTTGAAGTTATCTGTGGACAAACTGTGCCTTGGCTCGAGCTGGATCTTTCTACAGGATAATGATCCTAAGCACACAGCGCAAATTGTAAAGGATTGGCTGCTGCATTATGCTCCGCGGCAGTTGCACTCATCATCACAAAGCCCGGAATTGAATATTACATAGCACGTATGGAAAATATTGGAGCGGAAAATTCGAAAACACCCTATAAGTAATGCATCAAAGCTCAGAGAGAAACTTCAAGAAGAGTGGCAAAACATTACAGGAGAAGAGCTGGAAAATTTGGTTTTTTTCAATGTTAGACGCTTGCAAGCGGTGATCGATGCGCATGGTGGCCCAACAAAATATTACCTTAGTTATTAAAATTAATATGATTACCTAGAATAGCTAAGCAAAAAATCGTATGTTCACTTTTGTCAGTGCCTTTTTTCAATTTTTTGTTAATAACTTTGAAAGTTAATGTTGAATAAATGAGAAATTTTAGTTTTTGTTATATACTTGAATTTAAAACAAAACTGCATCATTATTTTTTCTGTGAAAGCTATAGGACGGGTTGAATTCCCAAAAAATGGATCGTATGTAGACTTTAGTCCGCCACTGTATGTATTTGATCTACATAGGTGCTACAGCAGCAGCACACAAACATTCAAATATTTAGAAAGGCTATATCTATGTGTATGCTCATAAATGCTCATTTCATATTTGTATATTCATAATAAAACACCGATATGCAAGTTAACATTTGTAAATTAACATAACTCAAGCTAAATTCTGTAAACTAACATATAGGTTAACATATGTAAATTAACATAATAAAAGATAACATACGCAAGTTGTCATGTGTAAGTTAACATAATGTATTTGCTTTACTTATGCAGCATATGTTTTTGTTTTATGAATATCGTTAGGAATTGTCACGCCACAGCATAGAAACTTGTTTTGACACTGGTATAAATATAGCATTAAGCTTATCTTCAGAAATCATTGTACAGTTGTAAGTAAATAAAGATACTTTTTTTATTTTTAAGTAAATAATTAATTTGCATGTTAACCAACAAAATTCTGATACGCTAACATACACGTGCATACAATATTTCAGTACTGACATCGTGTTTTTCTTTTGAAATAAATTAAATGGTCTTCACCAATGTATAACGTAATCCAAATTTCTATGTTATGTTTCAGTTTACTTGGTTCTTCTTATAGGTATTACCCGTAAATTTTAATTTATTTAGCTTACCGGCATCACTGTACATCCGTGTGTGATGAAAAGCTTCAGAGTGGAATGATTAGTTACGTCAACTTGCACCGTGAGTATGAAGAGTGACTGGGTAGTGATATTTCCTTTAAACTACGCAGTTCCTGTTTTCACTTACTTGCAATATTGTGTCTTACTAATTTTCTGTTTATATACATATACATATAAATGTGCTTCAAACACACATACATGTGTTCTAGATAAGATGACTTACTGAACAATACCCCATATCGTACTATGCATACATACATATAAATATACCAATGCATGTAAGTATGTACATACCTATGTATGAACTTCTCCTGGAGAAGTTTAATTTGTCAATATCAATGTGCAAATGCAATTAATTTGTCTCTGGAATATTGCTCTTGTGCCTGTACTAAAATTGTGCGCATACGTATCTACTTGCATAACACACATACAGACATGTGTACCTATATACAATAGATAGGTGACACATACGAGAACTCGCACATGTGGATACCTTGTTGGGAACTCAATTAATAAAAAAGTGATATCTTCTGTCCGTTTTTCAACTTGTTTTAAATTACGGTCATTCATATTTTAATACATATGTACAATAAATAATAAAGCTAAGCTTCGTGTTCTTAGGCGCGACACAATAGTACGACGACTTTTTTGTTCGATGATTTTGATTCGTTTTAGAGCTCATCGTTAATATTAATTCTAAAAATAGATGCTTCCTATGATTAAACAGCGCATTTCCGTTTTAACGTTTAACATTTTCAGATAAGGATTTAATGTTAACGACACCTTTTCGTTTCGGATAAAAATGAAATAAATTTTATTTTGATAACTGTTTTGACGGTAACATTTCCGAACCAATTGATAATTTTTGATAAACGTACTAACCAAAGGAAAAATTTTACGATACAAAATTTAACTTTATTCCGGTAACCAATCTATTTGAAAAAATCATATTTATGACTGGATTAACAAAGACTTAATAAAAATATACAATAATGATTCTTCTGGGAACTGATCACTTCGAAAACATTTATTCATTGTTCGATTTACTTTAAATTTAGCGTATGAGCAATAGTTTGTTTTCCTTTGGTGAGTTTGTCCTGGGACCGATCTATTCGGAAAAAGCATATTTATTATGATTAAGTCTTCTTAATCCTAGAACAATATATGCACATACATATGTATGTATGTAGTACTATTCTTTAAGAGATGCGAAAGTATATACTGAGAGTAATACATAAATACGTTAGCTGCGTCATATTACGGCTGAAGTTAGTACAATATGAAGAAGCTGTAGGAATCTACTTTAATATTTGTAACTTACAATTTTTATTTTTTCAATTTTTATGTTACCGAATTTTTAATTTCAAAAATTTTCATTTTTCTGAATTATAATATTTTTCATTTTGAAGCTAACAAGAAGTATTAAATAAATTTTAATAAAAAATAAAAATTAATCTTAATTTTTAATATACAACAATAAATACATGTAATCCATATAATTTACATGTAATCTATATAAATTGGCGATCCTGCGAATCAAAACTTTTTAAAATAAACTTTTAAATATTTATATATGTGTGTGTGTGTGTTTGTATATTAACAAGAATTTATACAACTGAATTTTGCAACAACTTCAATGCATCTAAACAATTTAATAACAAATATAAAATATAATATATGTATATCATATACATATATATAATGATTAATGAAATAAACTGAAATTTTCAAAATTTTCTATGCGATATTATATCAGAAATACTCAATCCGAAATAACATCAATTTGTTTGAATCGTTTTCTGCTGATGTTTATCAATTTCATTGGAATGAAATCAACATAATTGAAGAATTTAACTTCTATCAATATCAAGAATTACAACAATCAACAATATTATCTATATGTAAAAGAACAAATCAATATCAGGTTTTATCTTTAAATTTAAATATATATATATATATGTCATTTAACTTTTTAAATTAATTTAATTAATTTAAATCTTAATTAATTTTTATCAAGTTTTTGTAAACTCTTTCTCCAAACATGCATAGATCACCCATTCGCACACGTAATTTTACAACAACAGAAACACAAAATGAAATCACGAACACTAATACAGATTTAAATACAACACAAAATTTAACACAAGACATTCATACAAATAATTTTAGACCGAATTCTAATTCCATTAAATTACCTCCGTTTTGGAATGAATGTCCTGAAGCATGGTTTTTGCTTGTTGAAGGACAATTTGAAATTAACAACATTTGTAATGATAATATTAAATTTCAAAATGTTTTAATTGCTCTTCAACGAGAAACTATTTTCAAAATTATCGATGTTGTTAATCCACCTCCGTTGTCGAATAAATATGAAACAATTAAGAAAGTTCTTTGTGAGAGATTTTCTCTTAGTGAAGAAAAGAGATTAGAACAATTATTTTCAAATACTGAACTTGGTGATCGTTCACCTTCAGAGCTTTTTAGATATATGAAATCTTTAACTGGTTCAGATTCAATTGTTAATCATGAATTACTTTTCAAATTATGGATTCGTAAACTACCTCAACAAATTCAAATTCATTTAACTTCTTCTAGTAATCAAAATAAAGATGAAATTATTATTTTGGCTGATAAAATTTTCGATTTAATTCATAAACCTCAAGTATCTGCAATAACTTCAACCTTTAACAATAGTAATAATATTTTAGAACAATGTATTAAAAATTTAACTGACTTAACAACTGGAATATATCAAACTTTAAACAAAATTACAGAAGATATTAATGAATTACAAATTAGATCTAGATCTAGATCTAGAGATAGATATAGATCTAGATCAAGAAATTCATCAAGACTCAGGAATAATAATAATCAAAATAATATTTGTTGGTATCATCAAAAATTTAAGAATAATGCCTTCAAATGCGTTCAACCTTGCAATTTTAAAAAACAAAAAACTTTATTAACACATTTTGACAAAAATGGTCAATTATCAATTGCAGTAGATGCTTCAAATGTTGCAATCGGAGCTGTTTTACAACAAAAGAGTAATAACACATTAGAACCGTTAGCATATTTTTCGCGAAAATTAACTCCAACTGAAATTAATTATTCAACATTCGATAGAGAACTTTTGGCAATATATAATTCAATTAAACACTTTAAACATTTTCTCGAGGGTAGAATATTCACTGTTTACACTGATCATAAACCACTTACACATGTTCTAAATTCTAAAACAGATAGATCTCCTCGTCAAATCAGACATTTAGAATATATTGCCCAATTTACTAATGACATTAGATATATTTGTGGTAAAGATAATAAAATTGCTGATACTCTTTCTCGTATCCCAGAAATTAATTCAATTACAACAAAAGACATTAATTTCCAATACCTTTATGAAGAACAACAAAAAGATGAAATACTTAAAAATATTATTTCAGATCAAAATGCTAATAGTAATTTAAAAGAAATTAATGTACCTATTATAAATCTTAATATTTGGTGTGATGTTACACAAACACCTTTTAGACCATATGTCCCTAATTCAATGAGAAAAATTATTTTTGAAAAAATTCATTCTTTATCACATCCAAGTGTTCGAACAACTCGACGTCTCATTCAATCTAAATATTTTTGGCCTAATATGCGTAAAGAAATTAATAGTTGGACATCATCTTGCATTAACTGTCAAAAATCTAAAGTTACTAAAAACATTAAAACTCCAATTCAAAAGATTAATATTCCTTCTGGACGATTTGAACATATTCATATGGATTTAGTAGGACCTCTTCCAGTTTCAAAAGAGAATCGATACATATTAACAATCATTGACAGACATACTCGTTGGCCGGAAGCATATCCACTTAAAGACATTTCAGCTGTTTCTGTTGCAACTACATTTATTCAAAATTATGTTCCACGTTTTGGTATTCCACTTAATATAACGGTAGATCAAGGAACACAATTTACTTCAAAATTATTTAATGAATTAACAAAGTTATTAGGTTCTCATAAAATACACACTTCTCCATATCATCCACAGTCAAATGGAATGATTGAAAGATTTCATAGAACTTTGAAAACTGCAATTTCAGCATCAAATGATTCAGTTCATTGGTCTGAAATTTTACCGTGGATTCTTTTAGGTTTACGAACAGCGATTAAAGAAGATTTAAAATGTTCTTCAGCTGAATTAGTTTATGGTCAAACACTGAGGCTTCCGGGTGAACTTATTGTTTCCAATAATAATTATAATAGCGAAATCGAAAATACAAATGAAATTCTTTCTAAATTAAGAAAACATTTCTCACTTGTTCGATCGAAAGTAATACATCATAATAAAGAAAATAGTTTCATTCCTAAAAATTTAAGTACTTGTGAATATGTATTTGTTAAAGTTATTCATAAGTCTAATCTTCAACCTCCTTATGAAGGACCATTTAAAGTTATATCCAAACATAACAAAACTTTTGAAATACAATATGGAAATAAAATTAAAACAGTATCAATAGATTTACTTAAACCTGCAAACATTATGTCAACCACTTCTTTACGAAATACAACTACACTGTTAAACACCAAACAAAAAAAAGTTACATTTAACCTTAATTAATATTAATAAATATGCGTTTCACTGGAGGGGGAGTAAATGTAGGAATCTACTTTAATATTTGTAACTTACAATTTTTATTTTTTCAATTTTTATGTTACCGAATTTTTAATTTCAAAAATTTTCATTTTTCTGAATTATAATATTTTTCATTTTGAAGCTAACAAGAAGTATTAAATAAATTTTAATAAAAAATAAAAATTAATCTTAATTTTTAATATACAACAATAAATACATGTAATCCATATAATTTACATGTAATCTATAAAGCTAACAATTTAAATAATGAATGGGGTATAGTCAAGCTTTTGGGTGTGTAGTTACTGTCGCGGGGCATTACTCAATCCCTAGCGTGAGCAACCCGTGTGCAAGAGCCTATAACCAGTCCGTATGGATCCTTGGGTCACGGCTAAAAGAGAGGAAGCTTCTGAGGACACACTCCGATTTACTCGGATCATGTTGCGATAGACGGAAGACATGTATCCAGTATTCGTGACGTGCGTACACTCCGAGGACTCAACATTGATTCGCACCACTATCTTGTTGAAACGGGAATACGCATCCACCCCTGTATGCCAAAAAATGTGATATGCGTCAGTATGAAGAGCTGGCCTCGACTTACGGAAGGTTTCAAGACCGGAGCAGGCTCTACTAGGACACCGAGAGGAGATCTAGTAACGGATATTTAGAACATACTGGGTTTTTGGAGGGAAAACTTCTCCAGCCTGTGGAATGGCGGTGCAAGTGGAATATGACGAGCGTGTGCGCCAACTACCGTGGGATACGCGTCTTTAATATCGCCTATAAGGTCCAGTCGAGCGGATTGTGTGAAAGACTAAAGCCCACCGTCAACATCGGGCCTTATCAGGCTTTAAACCTGGCAAGTCAACCCCTCACCAGATATTCACCATGCGCCAGATCTTGTAAAAGACCCGTGAAAAGAGAATCGACACGTACCACCTCTTTCCTGCTATATGGTGCGGATGCATGGACGATGACAACATCTGATGAGTTGGCGTTAGGAGTTCGCGAGAGGTTTTGCGTAAGACTTATGGGCCAAGATATACGGCGACATTGACATAGTTCAGCGAATCAAGAAACAGCGGCTGCGATAGCTAGGTCATGTGGTCCGGATGGATGAGAATACTCCAGCTTTAAGAATTTTCGACAATACCCGACGGTGGCAGCAATACCTGACGGTGGCAGCAGAAGAAGGGGGGCACTTCCATTTCGTTGGAAATACCAGATAGAAAAGAACCTGGCTGTACGTGTTGTCTTCATTGGCGCCAAACAGCGAAAATGAAGAAACGAATGGCGCAATGATGTTAACTCGGCTATAATCGCGTTAGCGGTGTCTACGCCAGTAAAGTAAGTAACTAAGTAAGTTGGAATGCGAATAGACGGCACTACGTAGACTGTTATATATACTTCTGGCCTAATAATGAAAATACGCATATTTATCAACGAAAATGGTTTTTTTTTTGTTTTTTTTTTTTGGATCTGGCCCGTCTTGGGAGACACACACGGTCGATTGCTGTTTTGTTTCGGGCTCATACGCATAGATCCATGATTCGTCACCTGTGACGATCTTATAAACGTCTTTTGAAGCACCGCGATCATATTTTTTCAGCATTTCTTTACACCAATTCACACGAGCCTTTTTTTGAGCGATTGTCAAATTGTGCGGGATCCAACGAGAACAAACCTTTTTTACGGCCAGGTGTTCATGCAATGTATGCTGGTGGGAGAAATGCATAGGCATGCCTCTATCTGAAGTTATGTTACATGCATTATCAGTTCACGTACGGCATCGATGTTTTCTGGCACAACGGCTGTTTTTGGACGACCTTCACGGAATTCGTCTTTGAGCGAGCGTCGGCCACGATTATATTCGTTTTACCAGTTTTTAACAGTGCTATAGGATGGTGCTTTATAGCCATACAAAGATTTTAGTTCATCGATGCACTGTTGTCGTGATAATCCACGTCGAAAGTTGTGAAAAATGATCGCACGAAAATGTTCACGAGTTAATTCCATTTTTTGGCCGAGATGAATTTTTTAATTCCCTGTAAATAAAACAATGCACGATTAAATGACAAAACGTTCTGAGTGATGTTATGCTAAAAAATGTCAAACTTTCCAATGGAAATGTCAGATTGCACCTGACAACACTTAGTGTTGCCTAGGCCAGACCTATATATAGCAGCCTACGTATACATTGACTTAGGTTGTGCTAAGATACAACTGGTGTCCTTTAGAGAGAGAATTCATTTCATGTAACGACTGAAACTTTTATGACACAAATTCCGTGCGATAATTAATCAGAATATCCGTGACAATGACATAAGGAAAGTGCAGAAGAAAATGAAAAGAGATGTCCTCGTACGTACACCTCTGGTGTAAGTTGCGAATTCGTGTGTAGGCAAACCATTTCTATCGCTCTCAACTGATTTCCATTCTATTCATATAAATGGCATTTCAATTCGAGCTATCTATTTTATTATCACTCAGAAAAAATTTTATGTTGATAACAAACCGAATACGCCTTCAAGAAAGAGATCTGCCAGACTTTTGAAGAGCAAAGTTTTATAGGTCCATTACTCCTAATGGGCTAAAATCTTTATATTATTAAAATTTTAACAGTCTGTTTTATGCTTTAACTAAGCAGTTTCAATAAATTTATATCGTTGGTGTTATGAAAGAAAATCCCACAATCTGAAAAATACACATTATTGAGTTAGGCCTATTTTACAAAATTCAGAAATTGACACATCCACACTTGTGTTCATATTCGTGTTTGGTATTGAGGCAACATAAAGGATATTGTCATTTAGTAAGAGGTTTGCAGTGAAATGCTCTGTTTGATATATTGTCGAATTGATATCTACGAGAGCCCAACATGCATGGTTACCTGCGTTACCAATTATTCCGTAGCCGTTGCGACTGATTGCACATTGAATGTGGGTCACTTTTTGTTTATGACCAATGAATGGCAATTCTTTAATTCCCTGATGTGTACATATGTAGGTACATATGTATGTACAAGTATATCGAGGCTGGGAAACTTAGTGAAGAGGACGACGCACATGTGTGGCCACAAAATACACATACATACATATGTAAATTTCACTTCATCAATTCCAGTACATTATTGCTTCCAACCGTTATTTTTGTTGCCCGAAAGCTCACAGAACGATATGTACATAACGTTTGAATACTTTTTATAGTTTTTTAAATTCAGAGAAAATTTTAAGCCACAAAACTTCGTAGAAGAATGAAATTTAAAATTGCTTAGTAAACAAAATAGTTTGGAAAATATTTGAAATGTAGTTTGAGAAAATTCACAATTCGCTATACTTTGTGGATGGACCTCCGATATAATTGCTCCACTAAACTCTTTGTGCACAAAGAAGTCCCAGATGTTGTTACCCACATCGATTACGTTATAATTAGAAATAGAAATACTTAATTTGGAGAGAAGAAATTTCATTTTATTGAATTATTGAGAGCTAAGTGTACAAATTTACACATTATTGCTTTAATGAATAATTAACTTCTATCACCTTTAATTTTGCATACAAAACAATGAAGTACTCGTATATCAAAAACCAAAAAGGTTTCAAAGACAGAAAATCCGCAGTGACTACAGATTTCACGATGTAACTACTCGTACGTATGTATATTGGTTTTTGGAACGAAATTTGCCAGCTGAGGGCTGCGCTTGTTAATAAGAATTTCTAAATAGAAATGAATGTATTGTATGTATGTAGATAGCGGATAGATAAAATGTTTCAAAACTTGCATTTAATATCGACTTCGACATGTAACAGCTGTTAAAAGCATGCACATAAGCGTGTACTTGTGAGTAAGTCTGCCATTAACATGGTAGAAACAGCAAACCAGTGATATGACATTACCACACTTTATTGCATTCACATTTGCCAATGTTGTAAGCTTGTATCTGAGGACATTTAATTTCAAAAACATTCAACTACATGAGCGCAGCTTTTTTCATATAAACATATATATGTACATACGTACATTTGTACATACGAGAAGGTAGTATACATGGAATGAGCAAAAAATTTTAAACTATAGGTTTATCTGTGCATGGCAGCCAGTCGTTGTACGTTCGAAACTTTCTTCAAACTTCTTTCCCAAACAGTGACTGATTCTCTGAAATCAATAAAGATTCATAAAACCTTACTAAAAAATAAAATTTTCCTTATGAAAGCAATACAAAGCACATTCAACTTTAAATTAATTAAGCTTTTAATAGTTTCATCCAGAAATGAATTCCTCCGGAATTTAATTGATGTGTTCTCATCAAATTTTATCATCGATATATTCCATTTCTTTGTACACGCACACTTTCAAGAACTAACTAATTGAAACACATTCAACAAATATCAGAAAATGGTTAGAAAATATTCAGCAATTCTTTTTAACTCACTTACAGAGAGTCCCAAAACAAATTTCTCAAGGGAAAAATGACTTTTTAAAAATATACATCACCAGATGCAGGTGTCTGGACAAAGTAACCCGAATATAGATTATAAGTGTGATTAGATTTTGCTTGAGAGATCGGATAATAATTTAATATAAAAATTGATCTATCAAATTAGATTGTCTTTTGATATTAGCTTTGTTTAGAAAAATCATAGCAGATGCAACCCAGATACATACCTTGTGCTTAGAGTTTACAAAACCGTAAAATGATTTATGATCCGTTATTAGACTACGTTTAATTTTGCAGAAATATATATTGCACAATTAAATGTACCATAAACAAAGTTAAAGCACAAATTTGCGCTGCAATAAGAACTGCTTTGGGTACACTACGCCATACACCAACCACAAATATATTTTTTGAATCAAAAATAATGAACTTTGAAAACCACAGAGACTTAACTACAGCTAAACTGTTTAAAGCTGTATTATCAAAACAAGACAATACACTTTACAATATCGGTAAGAACCTCAAAAAGAGGAAAAATCCCCTTAAAATTAAACCTGTCTTAAGTAGTATTATAGAACAATGGTCAGCTGTAGATTTGCCCATAAATCTAACTATAAATAGTGCCTCCGACTTTCCGCCATGGTTATTTAACCCAAAAACAATTAACACTGCACTACATGCCTTAACCAAGTCAAACACAAATCCGCTTCCAGTTGATGTTCAACGAGATCAAAAGTAAATACTATAACTACACATTCATTTATACTGATGGATGCAAATCCAATCACAGCACTTCATATAGCATAACCACAGGCAATGAAATTATCAAAACATCAATTGGTCCATATTATAGTTCAATATACTCAGCTGAAATTATTGCCATATCTGAAGCTATAAAACTAGTTAAACACAAAAAAGAATTATTCGCTATATGTTCGGATTCACTTTCCGCTCTTAATTCCATAGCCGACATAAAAAACAATAGCTACTATACCATCCAAATTAGAAATATTCTATCACAGCACTACCGAAAAATCATATTAATATGGGTACCTGGACATACAAATATATCTGGCAACAACCTCGCCAACCAAGCCGCCAAGCAAGCGAACCAAGGACCAGTTATGAGTACAGAAAATTTAAATCTCCCAGATGTAAAAAATCATATCAATCAATACTTCCTCTCGAAACAACGCCTCGAATAGAACCTAACTAATAATTGGTACAAAAGTATAAATTACGCAACGACCCATCTAATGGACTTCTTACACAAATCTAAAAAAACCCTTCACGACTCTATGTTATAAAACTCGAGCGCCTTAGACTAGGACACACCAAATTAACACATGGCCATTTTATGAACAACTCAACCCCTATATACTGGACTTGCAGCGCATATATCATAGTCACAGTTAACCACCTTCTAAAGGGTGGTTAAATTGTAAGGGCCGATGTTGAATGTGAACCACACCTAAACGCCAAGTTTTTTTCCGAATTTAATTTGACATTTCTCTATTTCAGACTTACTCAATTTGAACCATGGAGAGATACACAATCCAACAACGTGTTAAAGTTATCCAGACTTATTATGAAAATTTTCGAAGAAAATCATCTTCAGTGATGAGGCACATTTTCACCTCAGTGGATTCGTCAATAAACAGAATTGCCGCATTTGGGCGAATGAGAATCCAAGAGTGATTGTCGAAAAACCAATGCACCCACAAAGAGTGACTGTTTGGTGCGGTTTATGGGCTGGCGGCATCATCGGGCCGTATTTTTTCCAAAATGAGGCCGGTCAGGCAGTTACTGTGAATGGTGTTCGCTATCGTGAGATGATAACGAATTTTTTATGGCCACAATTGGAAGATATGGATGTGGACGATATGTGGTTTCAGCAGGACGGTGCCACTTGCCACACAGCTAACGAAACAATGGCTCTTTTGCGCAACAAATTCAGTGGCCGTGTTATCTCACGTAATGGCGATGTCAATTGGCCCCCAAGATCATGTGATTTGACACCGTTGGACTCTTTTCTCTGGGGTTATTTGAAAGAAAAGGTGTACGTCGATAAGCCAGCAACAATTCAAGAGCTAAAGGATGAGATAATTCGGCACATTAACGGCATAGAAACTCCATTATGCCTCAGCGTCATCGAAAATTTGGACCATCGTATGGAGGTGTGCCGCCGAGGTCGCGGCGCTCATTTGGCCGATATTTTGTTACATACATAATTGAATAATACCAATATATCATTATAAAATAAAATTTCAATAATTTCCTAAATAGTTTGTGTTTTATTCAAAATCAACATCGGCCCTTGAAAATTTAACCACCCTTTACTTAACTGCCCACTATATGTCACCCATAGAGAACGAATTTTTACTAACACAAACCCAACTTCTTACCTCTCAATTCTCTCAGCCGAATCAATCCTTTTAATAACGAACTTTCTCAAAAGAACGAATCTCTTTCATAAGATTTAAACAAAAAGAATCTAAACTTGAAATGTAAATATGTAAATATGTAAATAAGTATTGAGCTTAAGGCCTAGTAGCTATAGCTCCCAAACAAATAGCTTATAAGATTTATGTTGTAAGCTATATCTTATATAAATAAATAAAATAAATATCAGCCGCCAAAGTAACCACTGCCCAAAGTAATAGTTGCGTTAGCGTTTTTGCCTATATTGGTGATGTGAACATTTCAAAAAATTCTGAACCTTATGATCCGTTGGAGTAGTCCAATAGGTACTCCTATGAAATCAACTATTGGATCGACTAGCATCAATCGCTATCACCTCGTGTTCATGATTTAAAGATCACAATTATTAAACGAAGATCAATGTCAATACTATACTGTTTTTGTTGTGAATTCCATAAAATAAATATAAAATATAAAATTTTTAAAGCATTAATGAAATGTGTATATCTGCCGCTATTAACTGTCATTCATATTTTTTTGGAATATTTCTTTAAATTTTAGATACAACTTATTATACTTTTTTTAAATAGCTGCATCACTTTGGCTGAGCCAAGCCCTCTTCTATTAAAAAATATCTACCATTTTTAAATAAAAAATATGTGGAGAATTCTCAAATTTTTAAAATGTTTGAATGCCGAAAAATCCGGAATTCTATTATATTTTCCAACCACTGATAGTGTATTACTTTAATGTATTGTAATGTTGTATTTCAACTTTAGTAAATGTAAGAAAGTATCAGAAAGGGAAGAGATTCGCGCACCAAAATTTAAATCGAATTCAAGAACATGAGGAGCTGACTGGATTTACTATGCCCACATTTGAATGCAAATCAGTCTCACAGTTTTGGAGATGCTCAAGGAAATTATGTATGCAGAACGGATATTATTTTAATAATTGTTGGTTCTTTTCACGGCAGTGCAAATTCTGGGGTGTCCCTATGACCAGGTACTCAAACCACGAATTTTTAGCATACAGTCGAGAAAACCTATAAGTCTAAGTTTCGAAAAAGTTAAAAAATGTCAACACTTTCCATTTTATTTAAAAGAAATCATCATCTAGCAAATTATTTCTTACTTGCCGCCTCAGAAAAACGCCTTGAAACAAATATTTTAATAGATCCATAGGTTTAGTATCAAAATTTTCGAAGTGAAAAAACCTTACAGAATTTTTGTATATGCTTTACTCTATAATATAGCGCTTACATTTTGGAAATATTCCTTTCAGTTTAGAAAATATTGAGACTCGAAATTTATATCGGATGCTATACTAAATAAGCTGTGACCTTTTGTATGTACGAGTTTGTTAAGTAGGTATGTATAAGTAACGAATAAATAAGTTTTGGTATTAACATAAATTTTATATGTATTATGTTTTACTAACTCTTCACCAAAACGAATTGTATTCGAAACTAAAAATTATGTCCGAATGCCATTTTTCGTATAAACTCCATAATGTACTGTAGGTACTCCATGGATTACTCGGATGTTATGCAGAGATGCCATGTTAATTGGACCATATCTTTTGTATGGATTGTTAGTTTTGGATTACTCTATTGTCTGCGTGGAGTGTATATTTATTTCACGAGTGCATGGAGTAGTCGCTTTGTTTTCAGGGGACTGACAAACTCTCATGTTTTATAAAATCTTCAACACTTGAAAACCAACATACGTCATGTTATAACCGATACCGGATCGAAGGTTCAATCTTCATAAAAAAGGAATTTCATGAAAAAAAAAATTAATTTAAATGCATTTTATATACGTTTATTCTCGAAGCTGCCGAACGGATAATGCTGTATATTTCTATCAATTCAGGTTAACAGTTACGTTTTCGAACCACCCTTTGTGCAAAGGTATGTTTGTAAATTACTTATTTTTTTACCAAATTCACTGGTGTTCAATCTTATTTGTGACCGGTAAATTAATGGAGATATTCAACCTTCGCTGTGAATTTTTCTGACCTCTTCACGCTTCAACACGTTCCAGACATCCTTACAAAATGTTTTCGCTCATTAAATCCCTTGGAGCGTGCACATCAAATATAAAAACATTCGTCTGAAATAACTGGCGGCTACACTGGAAGTGTATACAAAAACATGCGTGAAATTCAGATGATGCAACGACCAAACACCGCATTGCAACCATCCGCCTTCCTGACACTTGATGCGAGTGCGGTGTGGAAAGATTTTCTATTATATACATATGTACGTGTTTGTTGGAAGTGCAACAGAGCAACTATTTAATTAAAACTATGTACATACTTGCGTACGTACGTACACACGAATATATTGAAACAGCAGTAATGAACACAGCAGGTATCCTTTACATGCTTAACCAAAACTTTTACTGACTTTTCTTTTGAGGTACGTGGACAGAACTAATGAGATGGAATAAAAGAGTTTGCCTATAGTGCAAATCCTGAGGGGTTAGTAAAAACAGTTTATAGTGTTGTTTTTTTTGCAATTTTTCCAATGTTGCAATCCATGTACGCGGTTGCCGAGCGGTTAGCATTGCGTGGGTTCAAATCCTGTTACTACTAACGTACAAAAAGTTATAGAAAATGAATTTAAATAAAAAATTACACGTAAGTATCGTTCATATAAACTGTAGGTCCCTCCATGTGTTGAAAAAACATCAAGACGCAAAACTACATACTTTAGGAGAGCTCGGCCGAAAATCACTTAAGCGCGGTTACAAAGCGCCAATTATATATATATAATCCATGTACGTATTTTTATAATTTCGTACATAAATTTGTATATAGTATTATATTGTCTGTGCATATCTACATACATACATACTTACAACATTACAAATTCCAGTCAACTTCTAAACCAGAGCAGATCAGACTGATTCGTGGTAATATAGGGTTTTCCAACAAGAGTGATTTCTTTAAAAAAAAACACACTAATTGATAAAGAAATTCAAAGTCTGGTTTATTGTTATAGACCAATGACTTCAAATAACCCACATCAAGTAGTCTAATGGTGTTAAATCACAACTTCTTAGAGGGCATTCTATGTCACAATTTCTTGAAATAATCGAATCTCCACCTTTCTCGGTTCTCGCACATGCTGTGTTGCACTTAACCCCGTCTTGTTGGAACCAGATGTTGTTAAGATCAATTTCTTCCAATAGTGACCATAAAAAGTTTATTATCATCGATATATACCGCTCTCCATTGACGGTAACCATGCTACCAGACTCATTTCGAAAGAAGTACGGACCGATGATTCTACCAGACCAAAAGCACACCAAACAGTCAATTTAGGTGAATGTAATGGTTGATCATGAATAATTTGTGGATTTTCTTCGCACCAGAATCGACAGTTCTGTTTATTTATCGCACAACTCAAATGAAAGTGAGCCTCATCGGAGAAAATGATTTTCATAAAAAAATTGTTATCGTTTTCAAGTTGTTGTTGTTTGCAAACGTTGTTCTTGAGTATATCTTACCATGAGGAAATTGGAAACATTTCTGAATACAATGAAAAAAATAACAGATCATGACATATTAAAAATGCCCAAAGCGAATTAGAAATCATACACTCTTATTGGAAAACTCTTTAGTTGAGAGGACAAACTCGAATATTCAATTTGCTTGGTAGCATTGATCTATCCTAACGACTGTTAAATAGTGACATAGCTTAACAAGTAAAACTTAACTTAATTTTAAATTTTGTTTTTGCTACATTCGTGGTTGTTACAACTCTGTGCAAGACGAAGCCGGTGTTGGTCCGGCCCAGTGTTTCACTCAAATCGATAAAATAGCAAGTAACTGAGTAACGAAAAGGAAAATATGAATTTCAAACCCTCAAATCAGTTCTTCACTTCCGTTTTGAGAAGAAATGCAACAACAGTAAACGCTCTCACCTTTTGATGTATGAGTGCGTGTATCTGTGTATGTGACTTTGATTATATGCCTAGCAGGCGAAATTACATTAGGGTGGTATACCCGTTGATTAAAAATTTAATTTAGCCCCGAGGTCTAACCATATTTATTTTACGTACATATATAAATAATTCGTGCAATTAAGTTTTTGTTAATTTATGAAATGAATTTTATGTGATCTGCATATTTAATTTTGTTATGAATTATGCACTTTTTGCTTCTTTTAATTGTTTACTGGGAAGCGTGTTAGATTTTAAGTTATTGTTCGTGTTCATTTGTTTTTAACTATGTTTATGTTTAACATACATATGTATGTATATATATATTTTTTGTTTGTTATTTTTGTGTTTTAATAGGCCTCCTGGGGAACCGAGCACCCAAAACAACCACATTTAAAAATAAAAATACCCAAATTTATTTTTCATCCCAGGTTCAAGTATTGAAAATGTTAAAAAAAAATGCACATTTTTCTGCGCTGTCACGAGATAAAGAGTTTCGTATCATATTATCTTTTCTAACATAATGTATGGCCGAAATTATATCAAGTTACCTTCACCTAAGGTGTAATATTTGAGTATGTCTATTTGCTATTTTTCAATAAAAGTAACGTTTCAGAGCAGAAAGCATTGACTCAAATGTCATGGTTTATGTCGACATTTTTTTAACAAAAACTTATCATCTTCCCATAACTCTCATCTATCAAGCCTAAAAAAACCCTCGACCTTTGTTAGAGATCTGCACCAGATAATACCAATTAAGATTCAAAGCTGACTTTGCATTCAAATATGGTTGGGTTCCAAAAATGAACAAAATACCAGCAATTTTTTCCAAAACAATAAGTCAAAATAATGATTAGGAAAATAAATATTAAAATGGAGTGATCCAACCATTCACCGGAAGTAGTGTCCACCATATTGAATTCAATGCAATGGTGGTTGGAAGCAGATATTAGTGCATAGGAAAGATAGACAAAGTTTTAATTTTTGAATTTTTTAATTACATATTCCTATACTTTGCACTTTGTTTGGTCGCGTGGAATACTAGTAAAGATTTTTTATTGTTGTTAATTTCTTAAAAGAACGATAACCCAAATGATAAACGACAATTGATTTGCACAAAATTAATTTTTTTATATTGAAATAAAGAGTGAAATATATTGTAGAAATGTGTAAACTTTCGTTTGATCCTGACAGTATATGCAATTGGTAAATGTGCGACTATGTTTTCTAGGTGCAGCTACGTAAATTGTCACTCTAAATCGAAATGCAATCAAGCGTTTTAATCGGATTCGCACTTCCGCCATTCTGTATCTCTTTATGTGTACAAACTGCATTTTACGCTGGCGGGGAATAAGTAGAAAAATAACAAAGTTCGATGAACAGTAAAAGCAATTTTTTCGCACAGCAAAAATAGAAAACAGACCAGATGCAAATCTACATAAGTGAATTTATAAAAATGAATTGCTCTTTCAGCTGAGTTTATTGCATTAAAGGACGTATGCACTTGTGTGTTTCATTTTTATGTTATGGTGGCTTATGTACATATGTATGTATATAAACTATGTTGCATACTTCCTTCATTCTATTCCGCTCTTATTTTGCATGGGAAATTCTGCTTCGTTCTAATGTAATAAGATCAAATAAGAAATATTTTAGTCACTGAACTATTCTACAGCCAATATTTCGACCTTTTTCCACATGTACATACTATATATTTAAAATATAATTATGCGCCAGATCTTCTTATTCTTCTTTACTAGCGTAGACACCGCTTGCGGTTACAGATCAGTTAACGACAATTCGCCATTCATTCCTTCTTTCTGCTGTTTGGCGCAAGTAGGAGATAGCAAATAGAGCCAGGCCCCTCTCTACGGAGTGGAGTTCTTCCCCTGCCTCTGCTTCCACCGGCTGCTACTGCATCAAAAATTTGCAAAGCTGGAGTATTTTTATCCATCCGGACCATAAGACTTAGACAGCAAAGCCGCTGCCTCTCCATTTGCTGAACTACATCAATGTCGCCGTATATCTCGTACAGCTCATCATTCCATCGGTTGGTGTATTCGTTAGGTGGAAACGCCGAGTAGAGGACAATAAATCTTAAGTAAAACCGTCTCATCACCTGTTGTCATCATCCATGCCTCTGCACCATATAGCAGGACGGAAACGATGAGCGACTTGTAGAGTTTGGTGCTTAATCGTAGAGAGAGGACTTTACTTTTCAATTGCCTACTCAGTCCAAAGTAACACCTTTTGGTAAGAGTAATTCTGCGCTAGACTGACGCGACTGCGCCGAATGGTTGTTTGATGATGGGAAATACTTCGCCTTTGCCTCGTTCACTGCCAGATCCTTATAATTGGCTTCTTTGTCAAGCTTGGTGAAAGCAAAACCCACGGCGCGATTGTTGACACCATTGATATCAATATCATCGCACCCCTGCCAATTTAGCTCTGCAGCTCTTATTATTTTCTCCAAAATGAAAAAATCACAATATAAAGAGTCACCCTGTCTGAAACGGCATTTGGCGTCGAATGTCGTGGAGAGGTTCGTCCCAACTCTATCTGCACTTCTGGTATTGTCCAACAACAGTTTGTACGGCCGTATAAGTTTCGCGAGGATAACAAATCCTGCATAGCGAACCATTGCAGTCCCATAGTTCTCTTATACCGAATCGTACTTCCACACTTTTTAAATTGATCTATTCATAGTGCCAACGTGTGAAGAATATCCGTGATCCATGTACAGAGACAATGTCAACGACCCACTTTGGGGTCAAGACGACGTAAAAAAACAATAGAGCTTAAACACACAAATGTTCCCGTAGCTACTGATATGCGAACTTAGCTAAAGAAGCGCAGGAAATAACCCTTAAGCGGGATTTGATGAAAATAGAAAAGAAGATTAAAATCTTCATATGTTCTGCTATCTGCCCACACTACTGTGGGATAGGTATTTTTAACATCGTATATCACCGCGGCTTCAGACCTGGTAAAAACACCATAGTAAAATCGACACAGACCACCTATTCGTCGATTGGAAAGCCACCTTTAAACCAAGGTTTCGTGCGGCTTCTTCAATTAGATGCTGGGAAGCTGCTGATCTGAATCGCCACGGCACCACGACTGGTAGACATCGCTTGCACGATTATAGCCGAGTTAACAACATTGCGCCATTCCTTTCTTCTTTTCGCAAATTGACGGCAATTAGAAATACCAAGTACAACCAGGCCATTCTCCACCTGGTCTTTCCAACGGAGTGGAGGTCTTCCTTTTCCTCAAAGCTAGAGTCCATCCGGGTCACAACCAACTTGTTCAGGAAAACCCAGATTTCTCGTCTGCTTTTTGAATTAGGCATTTCGAAAACGTCATTACACTGTATTTTGCATAAATTCTGGTCTGGAACACAAGACTCCCGATCATCAGCAACGAAAAATCATTCCACATCGATGAGTACACGTACGTCAGTATGCAAAATTGCGACATCTGGGGCTCGGAATATCCCATATTAATCTTGAAATGCCTCTTTATCCTCAGCGTGTAACTGTTTGGTGTAGTTTAGGGTCCGACGGGGTCATTTGACATAACTTTTTCATAAATGAGTTTGAAGCATCAGTTATGGAGAATGAATTCCGCTATCGAGAGATGATTAATGATTGTTACGGCCGGACTTTCTTATGTCTCGAAGTGGTGATCGCCTCCGAAATATTGTGATGTAACACCTCTTCCAAAGTCGATTCAAGACCTTAAAGATTGAATTGGTGAAGCTATTGAAAATTTTATAAAAAGGATACGGTCCTGTAAACGTAGCCGTGGCGGCGACCTTTCGACTAATATTGTTTTTCATTGTTAATGGCCTTCCTCTCAACACTGAAAGAAATATGACATGAATTATCTCAAAAATTCCATTTTTCTTTGAATATCAAAATAACTCCTTTTAATGGAAAACTCTGCGCGTGTGTACACATACAAACATATGTACATACAAATGTGCAATTCTTAAATCTAAAGAGCCTGGTTCACCAAATAAAAGCCCACTTTACTCTATTATTCAAAGAGCCTGGTTCATCATATAAAAGCCCACTTTACTCTATTATATATAGTTATGCACATCCGTTTCAAGTGTTTGAAATATGTATTGTACTAAGTATTTATTCAGGATTGTAGCAACTTGTTGTATTTTCACATATGTACATACACGTATGTATGTACATACAGACATATTTTCATTTGCTAAAGGTTATTGAAAATATATTTGTTTGCACTCGGAAGCGAAGTGCAAAGATACATACACGTATGTATATACATTCATATCTAAAGCCATGTTCGAAATAATAGGAGTGTGCTCACCAAAAGAGGAAAGAACTTTATTTTGTAATGAAGCTAGGAATTTTAATCAGTTCTATTTTCCCCTGTTGCTACGCTAGTTTAATCAACAAATCTCCATGCACTTTTATTCTTTTTCATAATATCAACTAAATTAAAAAAGAAAAATGCTTACATTCCAATAGTTCAATGCTCAATGTAATAATGGTATAACTCAAAACTCAATAAGAAAGATACAAAAAAAAAGGAATAGAATTTAAAGACCTGATACCGTTAGAGAGGGTTTGTTTCAATATCAATTAGTGTCTCCAGGCACAAGGACTTCTATCCTTTAGAATTTTAAAAATTTTTCTTTCGAACTTAACTGTAGATATACATAAGCAAATATTTATTTTTTGTATTTTATGCCTAAGTATAAATTCACTTCCTTCGGGCAATTATGTAAAATACTTATGCATTATATTGTAGGTATATTGCGTACATACCTACATATACATACACGTACATACCAATGTGCACATGCCTTGCTGTTCAAAATAACATCAGTATGGTTGAATAACGCTTTTAAATCCTCTAAAGCATTAATTCGAAAACCGAACAAACATTTGAGAAATTTACTTTAGAACAATTTTGTACATTTTACGCATTAATTTAGAGTATTAATGTCGACAATTATTGTGCATATGTACGAGTATATTATCTATGTATGTACGAGTATGTCTGTACATATCGCTAAAAATTAAAACTTTCCGTTCGGCCTACAAAACTTTCTTTTTAAGAAAGATATGTAAAGGGTATGAATCAAAATGCGTATAGGTATGTAAATATGTACGCATTGTCAGACACAAACTTTCGCAAATTTATAAATTTTGAGGGAAGTATCCGGATCGGCCAGTATTTCGCGAATCGCTACGGGGTTGTATTTTAAAAATATATATTCTTTTTACAACCATGAAAAAGATTTTTTTTTTTTAATAAAATCCCATCATCAAACATCATTTGGAAAATTAAAATGAAAATAATAGGCCATATTCATAAACAAGTAAGAGACGCCTCTAATTAAGTTAGAGTTGGTTCTAACTAAACGTGGACTCTAAGTTAATCATAATGGTCGCGAAATGTGAAGCAAAAGCAACAACACGTACATATGTACATACAATACATATAGTGGCGTCTGACGTAGTAATTAATTAATTTTGAAATTCATGGCAAAATTACAAACTTCAAAATTTAATTAAGATCAGCTACACCTAGAATAAAAATAATCATAGAAATCGAATTTCAATTCCTGGAAATAAGCGTATTTTAAAATAATTTATTAAAAAATTTTTATGGCAATACTCAAATCCTTAGACCGCAACTTCAAAAGAAATAAAAATTAAGAATTTCAAAATGCAAATCAATATTGCTCTTTATCCCTCAACCAGAAGCTACCATGCGCCTCCCAAAAGTAGTTTACTAAAATCCTATTGATTCGGACGAAAAGTCAACATAAATATTCCATTAAGTTTCTATAATTTCTGTTATGTTTCCTTAGTTTCATTTATTCCTCAGCATTTATAATTTTTCTTTGGTTGTTTTTCTCATTTGCCAACAATAAAAAATTGTTTTTTCTCCCACCAGGTGTGTTAGTTGAAGTTTGCCGGTTTTTTCGATAAAGAAAACACTTAATTTTCAGAGGAATCTCAAAATTTTTTTATTCAAAGTATTGGCCATTGGTTTCTACACATTTCGCCTATCTCTCAGGCAAATTATGGATACCATTCCAAAAAAACCTTTTCTCTTTCGAGGCAAACCATTCGACGAGCCATTTTTCGACTTCTTCAAAATTAGCGATGCACTGTTCTGCAAGGGAGTGTCACATCGAAGCGAAAAGGTGATAGTCGGACGGGGCGAGGTCTGGAGAGTACGGCGGATGTGATAATATTTCCCAATTAAGTGTTTTTAATGTGTCTTTCACCAGTTTAGCGGTATGAGACGGCGCGCTGTCATGTTGCAAGACAACTTTGCCATATCTTCGGGCCCATTCCGACCGTTTTTCGATCAACGCATGATTCAAATTGATCATTTGTTGTCGGTAGCGATCCATGTTCACCGTTTCACTAGGTTTTAACAACTCGTAGTACACCACACCACACTGGTCCCACCAAACACAGAACATTATCTTACGGCCAAAGCGATTTGGCCTTGCAATCGATGGGCCAGCTTCACCAGGGGAAAGCCATGATTTTTTTCCCTCCGGGTTCTCAAAATAAATCCAGTTTTCGTCCCCCGTGACAATTCGATGCAGAAAAGATTTCCTTTCGAATCGTTGAAGCAGCATTTCACAAACGGTTTTTCGATTTTCCATTTGTCTATCGTTCAGCTGGTGTGGCACCCATTTGCCATACTTCTGGATCTTTCCCATTGGCAAATTGTTCCTCGAGTCACATGTAGTGTTTCTGCCAATTTTTGTTGCGATTGGGTTGGATCAACATGCAATTCCTCGCCTTCGAACTTTTTCGGTGCACCAGGATGTTCATTGTCTGTCAAATCGAAATCTCCACTTTTAAATTGACGAAATCATATCTCACATGTTCTAATTACTGTAGTATGTTCACCATAAGTTTCTACCAGCTTCAGCTGCTTTTTTCTTTTGATGAAATAAGAAAAGCAACGAATGCCGCAAATGCGATTTACTTGGAACGAAACTCGACATATTCACTGAGGTAAACAAATATGAGGCTGTTATTTTGGCGGAATGTGACTTGCGTATTTTTGTAGATAATTTCAATAGAAAAAAATTACATACATTCGAAATCATAGAAATTTATTCATATTGTTAGCGACATCTACTAGTAAAACCGGCACACTTCAACAAACACACCTGGTAAAACAAACAAGCTTATTTTGAAAAAAGCTGAAAGATGTACATCATTGCAAAGGACACACTTCGAGTACTTTGTTGTCAGGATTGAAGCACGTCGATTGAATTGTTGAAATTTATTTAGCCGAGTGTTTAGTATTGCGCTCTGACATTCGAAAGGCTTGGGTTCAAATCCTTAATCCACTAACATCCAAAAGTTATGGAAAATTAATTTAAATAAAAAAACTAAGTTAAATTTTCTAATTGCGATCGCCCCTCGACAGGGGCCGAAAATCGCTTTAGCGGCTACAAAGCGCTAATTATATATATATACACGTAGGTATATATATGTATTTTATGAAGACTTCTGTGTAGGAGCTTAGGTCGCTCCGTGCCTTTGCCATAAGTGTGGTAAATTTTTTACATTGCAATATTCACATTATCTGGTAAATGCCATAGCCTGTGCAATATCCTTAACTTTATATCTTCCTGTTGACGATCTTTAGGATTTAGGTCCCAAACCGAATTCATATCATCATCATTCTCACAGTTGCTAGTCCTTTTCTTAAATCTTTGGTGCGGGATTCTCATAGAAAGGAAACGCGCTACAATAAACTGGATTTCATGAGTGGAAGGGTTGGTATTTATACCCTGACTGGCACGAACTTACAAAAAAATTCCTACAACTCCCTAATTACCCTAAAAGAAGCTATGCCATCGAATGTTTTGATACCATATTTCAATATCGTATTGCGGATGGACTTAATTAGATGACAACAATCGTATGTACATACAAAAAATTTTCAAATCATCGGCATAAAGAAGGGATTTCACTCTGACATACTATAGCTTTGACGTTAAATCCTATGCTTTTGAATTCTGTGATATTATTTTTTTTAAATAGGAAGCAAAGGCTTAAAGCCAAAGCCACCTTTGGAAATTTAATATGAAAGTACATACTGCCACTTCGCGCACCACCCCTTCACCATAAAAAAACAGCATTTGTTCTCTATCTTAGCTTCGCGTTGACCATCTCCAAAAGCTACAAAGCCATCCAATAGTCCAATTACCCTGTTATATACTAGATCGGACCTTGTTATATATCGCCAAATAAAATCACACATTTGCGGTGTTTTTCGGACATTTTGTCGACAACTTTCGACAAATTGTGCAAGACATTGCCAGGAACAACATACCTAATAGGGCGCCAACGCAAGCGTAATGATGTGCTCGGTAGAGCGAAACATAGATCGTCACGCATAAAACTATACGAGTTGGTGGGCATGTAACTCGTGTCAATGCCTTTTCATTGCAACTATTGCACTATGTTTGAGTTTATTGAACTTTTCCCAATGTTCCGAATTAAAACATTTTCTCTTTTTGCCATTCCAGTTAATATTGCAGATTTTATAATATTGCGTCCTAAACGGGTAATTTGTAGCCGTGTGCCATTACATAACCTTTGGTGCGTCAAGATTTCGCATTAGTAGGACCGAAACCCCAACTTTTAATCGTAACTTATAGGAAGGCACTACCGATAATTCTAAGGAGTTGAGAAACTCTACAGGGTACGATGTCACCTGTTCAATGTCCATGACATCGTCTACAGAGAGGTATTCGACAACATCTCCTTCCAAGTCTGACATAATTTGTTCATTTATCTGACCTACTGTCTCATTTGTCGGCGCCAATATTGACCTTTCACACAACCATTCTTGATTGCTCATATTTATTTGTAGATCAAAGTAAACATTTTTTTAAATCTTCAGTAATGTCGGCAATTTGATAGAATTCACTTCTCAGTATAATCAATCATGCCATTACTATTTGTTATCATACAATCTTCTACGATTTTTAGAAGAACAGCCGAATATTGTTCTACTTGTAAATCGTTGAGTAGTTGTACTCGCATATTTTTAGTCAGACCAAACTTTTTTAAGTGGACCCATAAAACACACGCTTTCAAACAGACATTTACTTCATCTGCCGATGTACATCTTGTAATAACTGGCAGGATCTGTCATGATTGTTTTTGATGTCTTTTGTTGTGCAATCAAGTGCTTCAATTGCTATTTTGTAGGACAGCGTGCATTCATCCCACACTAACAGATTACACTGCTGTAGCAATCTCTTCGCTCATTACTTTTGCTTATATTACAAACTGGCATTTCCTCATGAGCCAAGTTTAGTGGCAGTTTAAGTATGGAATGTGCTGTTCTTCCCCCACTAAGTAGCGTAGCAGCTGTTCCTAAGGAACCTACTGCAATAGCAATTCCTTTGTGTTTGATGTTTCCAGTTCCTCCGGGCGCATCCAAAAAGTACAAACCACCTTCGCTGCTGGAAACTTTTTGGATTACATTATCATCATGTGTCATCACCTGGTCTTCAACTTTAGTTGTCATTGTAAATAATATGTAAAGCATGCGCATTTGGTCTTGTACACTGTGTAAAATATTGTCCGCCATATAATTTATGTACTTTTCCCACATTCTTTCAACAGTCCTCTTGCCTCACATGCCAGCCTGAATGTGAAAAATTCTTGATTATCGAGATCCTTGAAAGATGTTGGCCCGCGCACGTGGTGTAAAAGCATTCTCAAACAAAAGCTTTCCGTATTACTAACGTGGACTGTGCAAGCTCGACCCAAAGCATCTTCAGATTTTATACGGCGTTTCCAATCCTTTCTTGTCGCATTCTAAGTATAATATCTTGGTAACTCTACATAGATAACCGGTTTTGCAAATTCATATCTTGTACAGAGTTCGAAAAACGCGGTGAGTGGCCTTTTCGGAGAAGAACATTTTTGACAAAATTGGCGAATAGGGGACCACCCAACTGTTATATATACAATAGTAACTTAATTCCTATTCTAAAGTTTTACAGGTGTCGTTAGATCTCCGTCCTCTGGTGCCCTTCTACGATACAGGGGATATCCATTGTCATTATGGACTGCCTCTTTAATAAGCTTGTGAGGAAATTTTTTAGTGTATTTCCTGCATCTCCTGCATCCTTCATACAGGGGGGAACTGAGGATTCTCAGGACCACATGGACCATGAATCATATTTTTGACAACGATGTCGTAAGGTGTCTTGTTATTATTTTGATCCAGTATTTCAACGCTGATGATTTTATCGACTTGATCCGGTCTCAATTTGTCCTTCAACCATACTAAAATATGTACATGTGGCAAGGCCACGCTTTTGCCATTCTAACGAATACATGAAGCACAATGTCTCTCCAAATATTCTTCCTTTAGCAATAGCAATATTTTTTATTACTTAACTTATTGTAAAAATATACACCTTCACTTACCTTTAACTGAATTTAAAATAATAATAATAATTAAAAAAAGAAAGCGATTATTTTTATTCCCGTTTCCGTCCTTTCTCATATATTTTATACATAAATATATATATAGAATTGGCGCTTTGTAACCGCTGAAGCGATTATTGGCCGAGCTCCTCCTCCAATTTGTGATTTTGCGTCTTGATGTTTTTCCAACAAACAAAGGGACCTACAGTTGATACCACGCCGCCTCCGAACGGCTGACGGTTTTTTACGAGGAACCTTTTATTTCATGTCCGAAGTACACTCGGAGGGGTGGACATTCCCTGCCGAAGGGTGACCGCAATTAGAAAATTTAATTTAATTTTTTCTTTAACCACTCGGCCGCCATTTTACACGCATACATTTACGAATAAACATATCATTGTACCATAAAAGTTATTTTAAATTAATGTTTGATATATGATTATGGGGGTTAAACTATTAATACGTGAATCCTTTCATAACTTTTTCCACTTTGATCATATTTTTTGGCCCTTCATATGCTTTAAAAACATTACCGCGCTTAAAAAAATTCATTAAAATAACGAAGGTAAAAATATGAGAAAAAAAATTGTCCTTAGCGGAAATTTCAGTCGATGCAGTTTCATGTAAAGCATCTCAGCGAACCAAAGCTCAATGGCAACACAACAATCGAGATGACTCCCTTTGTTTTTTTGGCGGAATGCTTACACCGTTGCGCTGTTAAAAGCAGGATTTTTTTTTATTTACTATGCAGCTTCTCGTATTTAGTCTTTGTTCATAGTTATCCTCTTTTTCCGGCTGTATGGGCGAACAACAGTTTCACCTATTGTAGCTGTTTTAATTTCACTTTGTAGGTTCACAGTTGCTAAGAGTTCAGGAACGCATATCCACCTTCATGTCCTCGTATACATGCAAACATTGTTGGTAAATGTGGTCCATTTTTATCACACCGGTCATTTGTAAAATGCTTTTCCAAAGAATACAGTTGAACCAACTCGTGACTCATCATCAGCTCTTTGATATTCGGTCAATGCGAGTTTTTTTTAATATTAATGCTCATGGTGACATTAAGTATTCAATATATTTTCTGAGAGAATTTTTGATACCAAAGTAGTCGTATGATTTTATAATATGTGTACATTTTCATTCTACCTGAACTACTAGACTATTTTGGAGTATGTACGTATATGTAGGTATGTACGTATGTATATTTTACATGCGTTCTTGCAATACTGACGATTTTTGCGGGTTGTGAATGGGAGTTCCTAAGAAAACATTTATTTGGATGTAACAGTGAGAATATACTGGAGTACCTATTGGAGTACTCCTCCATAATGCGGCGTTGGGTCAACTCATGTCCCGCTACCAGCTTGTTGTTAGCCGATGAAGCTCTTAGTTTAACGGTCACACGGATACACGAAGGTGTAACTGTGCAATAAATTCATAACTGAGTCGGATTGTGTTCATGCATCAATGGAGTGCTTTCATTTTTCACAGGATGCAGGAATATGTAGGAGTATGTAAATATGTACGTTTATAGGTAACGGAAGTAGAGTGTTGCTGCTTCTTGATAAGAACGATACAAAGAGCATAGGAGAAAGCTCAAGTCATTGTTGCGTTTAACACCTAAGAGGATTTACGACTCGCAGCTTTTTTGGTAATAATCAACTTTCGGTTGAATAAAATATTATATTAATTTTGTTGAGAAATATGAAAATAATAATGTTCCTTTTAGTAAATTAAAAAACGCGTTTTCTTTTCTCAATATATTGTATTACACTGTGTTTATTTATTTCTTATTAAACACACATCTAGACAAACGTATGGTATTGAGTTAAGCAAGCGATTGAACATAAAAAAACTGTAAGCTTATTTATATCATACATAGAAATTTCGGTTTTCCGTTTCTTTCTTCAATCTACTTTGTTTTACAGGAATTGGAATTCCAGTGGATACAGGGTGAGTATTTTATATTAAACAATTCAAGGTGAGTATTTAAAATATGTATTTAATTTCTATTATTTTTATTATACTATGTATTTAATTTCTATTCTTAATTTAAAATTGTATGAGGTCGACACTCATGTCTTCAACATGCCGGCGGGCCTGCGGCGACGTGACCTGCACTAAGTCTTCCAGCTGTTGCAGTGTTTTTCGGGCTTGGTTTACCAACCCACGAATTCGTTGCTGGAGGGCAGGTGGTTCGCTGTTTCGCCGAGTTCTTTCGTTGGCTGCGCTTCGCTTTGCCTTGCGCTTCGGTTTCGGCTCAGTGGTGCCCTTGTGACGATTCTCCCGTGGTTCGGTGGGCAGCTTGAACGTAACCTGCCTTCGACTGTGATGCGGTGCGCGCTCTGGGAGCTCACGCGAGGGTCGGTGAAGCAGCGTGTGATGGGCTAGTCCGCATCGACGACAACTGTCTGGGGAGTCGCATGCTCCGGTGGTGTGGGAAGTCGCTAGACAGTTGATGCAATAGCGATGCGCCTTTGCAGACTCGTACCTCTCGTCGGGCGTCATCGCCAGGAAAGCACGACAGTATCGTAGGGAATGCGGGCGGCAGCATAAGCGGCACTTGCGGAAGTCGAGTATTCTGTAATGATTGTAAAGTGTCGAAAAACGTTATAAGTTTGAGATACTTGTGTAGAGGGTCTCGTATAAATTTGAGAGAGAGGAGAGTATATGTTTGGAGGGAAATGTGCTACGCTGGTGGTAGAACGCAGAGTTTGGTGATGTTGCGAGTGACTATACCGCTTTGAGTGCGAATGTCGACTACGCGGACATTTTGATCGGGGGCGAGATGGAGATTTACAATTCGACCTAACTTCCACTCGTTCGGTGGTAGAAGGTCATCTTTAATGATGACGAGATCTCCTACACGGAGATTGGATTCCTGTCCTTTCCATTTGTATCGTTTGTGTATTTCTTGCAAATATTCTGTCTTCCATCGTTTGCTGAATTGGTGGTGTAGAACTTTCAGCCTTTGCCATTTGTTTATCAGTGACAGGTTTTCTGAGCTTGGTTCTGGGATTGAGTGTATGGGGGCTCCGCGGAGGAAATGACCTGGTGTTAAAGCGTTCAGATCATCGGGGTCTTGCGACATTGGGGAGATCGGTCTGGAGTTTAAGACCGCTTCAATGCGCACGAGAAGCGTAGTGAATTCCTCGAATGTGAACTTATGATTGTTCGCGATTTTCGTGAAGTGGATTTTGAAACTCTTCACTGCTGCTTCCCAGAGTCCTCCCATGTGGGGTGCATATGGTGGAATAAATTGCCAGGTGAGGCCATGGACGGTATATTTCCTGCTGATGTCTTCAGATATCTCTCCTAGAAATGCGATGAGGTCCTTATTGAGACTACGCTTTGCTCCAATAAATGTTCGTCCATTGTCTGACATCATTTTACATGGTATACCGCGTCTGCCGACGAAACGAGCAAATGCGGCTTTGAACGCTTCAGTACTTAAATCTGAGCAGAGTTCAAGGTGTATGGCCTTTGTGACAAAACATACAAAAACACAAACATAAGCCTTTGAGTAGGATGCTGTTCGGAGAGTTGACGTTTTTACCAGAAAGGGTCCAGCGAAGTCAACGCCTGTAGTTTGAAATGGAAGTGAGTAGGTTGTGCGCTCGGGGGGTAGTGCTGCCATCATTTGTGACTTCGTGTTTTGTTTATATAGGGTGCAAGGCTTACAATGAAAAATGCAAGTTTTTATTTTCTGCTTCAGACGGGGGATATAGTATTCTTGCTGGATCATGCGAATCATTTATTGCTTTTCAGCATGAATTAACGTTGAGTGTAGGAAGGAGAGAATGAGAGTACAGAGTCTTGAGTCGCTCGGGATGATGATCGGATGACGCTCATTATAGCTAAGGGCAGCGTAACGGAGACGTCCATTCACGCGTAACACCCCTGCTTTGTCTAAGAACGGGTTGAGCGTTAAGAGAGGATCCTTCTTATTGATTGGCTTGGATGCTGAGAGAGTGGAGATCGTATTACCGTAGTGTTGATACTGAGCGTTCCGAATGAGCAACGTTTTTGCTTGGTTCATTTCATCTTGGGTAATGCAGCGTGAGGAAGGGGCTGGCAACCCTTTTGCCTTGTTTACGAATCTCAGCATGTAACCTACTACTCTGAGTGCCCTTGGATAGGATGAGAAGCGTTCCAACAGATCGGTGTTTTCGGCTGCGTGATGTGCATCTGCTTGTCGCTGTTCTGGTGGAGAGGAGTGCGAGGTGGCAGTTTTCGGCCAGAATTCTGATGGTTTGGTTAACCATTCTGGACCGGACCACCATAGAGGGGAGTTGACAAGCTCCTGAGGTTTGATACCACGCGTACCTAAATCAGCTGGATTGTGAGAGGTGGGGACGTGTCGCCAAATAGCGTTATTCACGTTTTGTAAAATCTCAGAGATTCTATTGGACACATACGTTTTCCATGTCCATGGAGGTTTTTCCAACCAAGCTAGTACAATGGAGGAATCACTCCATAAAGTTAGCTCGTGAGGTGGCAGATCGAGTTGAGTTTGTATCTGCTTTACTAACTTTGTGAGAAGTACTGCCCCACAGAGTTCCAGTCTCGGGAGTGAAACCGTTTTAAGGGGGGCAACTTTGCTTTTAGCAGCGAGTAAGTGGGATGTCGTAGATCCGTTGTGCTGAGTGCGTAGATATACGCACGCGCAGTACGCCTTTTCGGAGGCGTCAGAAAATCCGTGTATTTGGATAACGCCTTCCGGGAAGAATTCTACCCAACGTGGAATCCTTATTTCGGTGATAGCCATGAGATTATTCCGAAAGGAGTTCCATTTGAGAAGCGAGAGTGGCTTGACTGTTTCGTCCCAGTCTGTTCCTTCCATCCAGAGCTGTTGAAGTAGGGTTTTGGCAGTTATCATTATAGGCGATAGCCATCCTGCCGGGTCAAAAAGCTTCGCGACTGCTGACAATATTTGCCTTTTTGTGGCAGTCTTTGTGTCAGGAAGGGGGTCAATGGAATATGAGAATGTATCTGTCAATGCATTCCATCTAATTCCGAGAGTTTTTGTAGTGCTCGTATCATGAAATTGCAGAAATTCCGAGTCTAGGAGATGGGTTTCGGGTATTTCGTTCAACAGTGATCTGTGATTTGCTGTGATTTTTCTGAGCGGGAACCCGGCGGATTTGAGCACTTCGATTGTTTGAGATACTGACGCTTTTGTTGAGTTCAGATCGTGTCCGCCGGATAGTATGTCGTCAACATAAGTTTCGTTAACTAAAATTTTTGCGACTTGTGGGAATTTTGGTTTGGAGTCTTCAGCCAGCTGATGGAGTGTTCTTATGGCTAGGTATGGTGCACAGCTCACACCAAACGTTACTGTTTTTAGTTTGTAGTCTTCTACTGGGCTACTTGGGGATTTGCGAAAGAGAATCCGTTGGAAGTCTTGGTCTTCCTTGTGGACATATATCTGGCGATACATTTTTTCAATATCGCCGTTAAAAACATACTTATATAACCGCCACCTGATTATTACGAGCATTAGATCGTTTTGCAGAATGGGGCCAGTATGCAGTACGTCGTTTAGGGAGAGACCTGAGTGAGAGTGTTTAGACGCATTGAATACCACTCGGACTTTAGTGGTTTTGCTATCGGGTTTTATTACAGCGTGATGTGGCAGATAAAATGAGAAGTATTTGCCGTCCCGTATAATTTCTTGGGCATTCGTTCGCTCCATATGGTCGAGTGTTTGGTACTCTTGTAGAACCTCTGCATAGATCTTTTGGAGATCCGGTTTTTTCTCCAGGTTTCGTTCGATGCTGATGTATTGCTGCTGAGCTGAGAGTCTTGAGTGTCCTAAAGCCATCGAGTTGGGAAATTCCGGTTTGAAGGGGAGTTTTACCACATATCGACCGTCATTTCTCCGGTAAGTGGTATTCCGATAGAGGTCCTCGCAGATAGTGTCTTCATCCGTCTGTGTCTGGGCTCCTGGCACTTCTTCTTGTTCCCAGAATTTCTTCAGCAAATCACCTAAGGGGTCGGCCATGGTCTCGATTACTTGCGTACTGAGTGAAGTAATCGGTTGTGCTACAGGTCCGCTTAAAATCCATCCAAAAATGGTATTCTGGGCTATGAGGCTTCCACCGATGTCGTTTTTAAGGCCTGGGATTAGTATTTTCGGTAGGATATCACTACCGACTACCATGTCGATTCTTGCTGGAGCGAAGCAGCTAGGGTCTGCTAAAGGTAGGGAGGCATATCGTTTTATATCAAGATATGTGATCTTGAATGACGGCAAGAATTGGGTTAGTTGCGGCAGTATAATCGCTTGAGTTGCGATTTTTATTTTGCTATCGTTGGAGCAAATTGTTAATGAGCAAATTTTATTTGAATTCTGTACCGTGTGTCCGCCCATTCCTAGAATCTCGTAGTGAGTTTTTGTGGTGGGAAGTCCTAGTAATTTTTGCACACGAGAGGTTATGAAGGTTTTTTGAGACCCTTGGTCTACGAGTGCTCTTATTTGAGTTATTTCTCCTTTATGGAGAATCGGGATGATTGCTGTGGGAAGCAATGTTCTTTCTCTACTGCTGGAGAAGTGTGAAAGAATTGTATCATCCTCTTTTTGAGTAGAGTTTGACGCTTTTGCTGCCTGTTGAGAGGTACAGGGCCGTTCTTCGTCAATTGCCACTTGGGATGTGACAGTTTTTCTTGAGAATCTTTGAGTGTTAGCTGTTTGGCTATTATTAGAGTAGTGGAGGAGTGAGTGATGCCTTTTTTGGCAGTATACGCATGTAAAATTGCTCTTGCAATCTCTCTCGATGTGAGAACACGCCAAACAATTTCTACAATAATTGTGATCTTTTATGAACTTGTTCCGATCGGGGACGGAAAGTTCTCTAAATTTGACGCACATCATCATAGAATGGTTTAAATTACAGAGTTTGCACGATACTGGTCTTCTTGACTCAGTATGTAGTGTGTGCATTTTATTCCTATTCAGGAAGGTGGAGTTATGTGTCGGCCTGTGAGTTTGCCTAGGGATGGAGTCTGGAATTTGAGGTTTCGGAGTTTTTGGATTGAGTTTTTCCAAAACTTTAAAACGAGTGGTCAAGAAGTTGCTCATTTCAGACCAGAGGGGTAGGTCTCTTCTGTTGCAAACTTGCTGTTCCCATAGAGACAGGGATTCTCGAGGTAATCGAGAAGTGCATATACGCACCAAGAGTGGGCTCCAGTCGAGTGTGGAGATTTGGTGAGATTTGAGAATGGAGAGACTGTTCGTTATCGTAAGATGGAGCTTTTGAATTTGCTCCGCGCTCTCCACTGGGATTTTTTTGAGATCTAATAGGGTATCTATTTGGTTATCTACTAGTAACCGGAGGTTTTCATATCGGGCTGAGAGTGCTTGCCACGCAAGCTCGAAATTCAAGTCGCTTACCGAATACTGTTGAATTACCCGTGCTGCTTCTCCCCGTGTCTTCGTCTTCAGGTAAAACAACTTTTGCGCATTCGATAGCATGGGGTGTTCTATATATACTGCTGTGAAAAGGTCTCGGAAGGCGGGCCATTCTTCATAGCCTCCATAAAATGGACTTGTGTCACATGCAGGTACTTTAAGGTAGTGTTGTGAATTGGGGTGGGGTTGAGATTGCGCTGTGGGCTGCGCTTGGCTTGTTAATGTGGGGGTTTCCGGTTTATTAAATCCTTCCAGTGCTTCACTTATCCGGATTTTCGTCAGTAATGCGTTGTTGAATGAAGTCTCGTACTCCTCTGCGCACATAGTCCGAGTTTTCTCATCCACTGTATCGCTTAGCTGCATGATATTGTGAGTTGTGTCCACCTTTTCTGTTAGCTTATCCAGATGATCCTTGTAATGCCTTACTGCTACCGCCGTTTGAAGAGTACTGCAGTCGCTCCACCACTTCTCGCAGAATTTCTCCATTGTTGAAAGATCATGAATGAATCTCCTGTGTAATTGGGAGATTTCCTCCTCTGCTTGAGATTTGGACCGGGTGCGTGGTCCTGTTAGGGGCTTATCATCTGGCATCTTCTTTTAAGTTGGAGTCGTGGAACCCGGAAATGTGTTAAAAACAAAAAAAAAAATTTTTTTTTTTTTTTTTTTTATAATATTATTTTATTTATAATATTATTAAATTTAAAATTATTTATTTATTATTATTATTATTTTTTTTTTTTTTTTAATATTTGCTCTGTCCCAATTTATATGGAGCGTACTTTAGTTTGGGTGGCGTAATAATAATGTGGGACTGCACTGTCTCAGCGCTTCTGAGTACAGTATGTATATACAATATATGTATATATATGTCTAGTGTATATAGGCCGTATAATGCATGTATATTGACCGCTAGCTATTGCGAATAGCGAAGGTGTGGAAATAGCCGGAATGCAAAAAGGGGAATTGCTGGGCACTGCATACGCAATATGTATATTGCGTGTATGTATATATGCTGCTCGGCTGTTGTGTAGCGGACACCTCGCTATTTGAGTACTGGTATGAGCAACTGTGGGTGAGTAATGCCAACACACTGGTCCAGTTGTGGACCTATTGAAAGGGGTTTCGGACCAGTTGGCATATATGTACAAAGAGATGTATATACGTGTGTATATTAATAAAATGAGTCGGGTAAAGGAGTACTCACTTTGGCATATCCTTGTTTTGTACAAACCCTTAATAATTGTTGTGTGATGTGATTGAGTGGATTTCGGCTTTTTAGCGGGTTTTCGTTGATCGGCCTCCTTGCGGTTTTTTTTGTCGGGAACCGGTAAGTATTTACTTTTTTAATAGTATGTATAAATTTCTTTAATTTAATTAAATTAATTTTTTTTTTTTTTTTTTTTTTTCAGGGACCGTTTTTTTTTTTTTTTTTTTTTGTAGCGACCGGTAAGTATTTTTTCACTTCTTTCTATACATATATTTTTAAAAATTTGTACATATCTTTTAAAAAAATTTGTACCTATGTATGTACGTAAAGATATATTTTTTCACTTTTCTCACCGAACGCTATTCATATATATTTATATGTATATGGTCACGCATGTACGTATGTATGTATATTTTTTATTTTATTTTATTTTATTTTTTCACAACGGTAAGTCGGTATGCATATAATTTTTTTTCAGAAACGGAAAGTCGGTATGTATGTTTTTCACAGCGACCGGTAAGTATGTATTTTTATATATATTTCAAATTTTTGTATTTATATATTTTCACTTTTTTCAGCGACCGGTATGTATTTTTTTATTTTTTTTCACTTTTTTTTTCAGCGACCGCTATTTTTGTGTATATATATGTATATACTTTGTTTTAACTTATTTATTTATACATATATTTTTTAAATTTTTTGTATTTATGTATGTACGTATGTTTTTTTTTCACTTTTTTCACTTTTTCCAGCGACCGCTATTTATATATTTATATGTAGGTACAATATATACTTTGCTTTAATTTAGTTATTTATTTATGTACATATATTTTTAATTTTTTGGATATATATATATGTGCGTATGTATATTTTCCACTTTTCTTATTTTTTCGCTTTTCTTATTTATATATATATATTAATTTTTTGTATTTATATATATATATATGTTTGTATGTATTTTGTGTTTTTTATATATCGACCGGTATTTATGTATACATATATTTGTTTTAATTATATTTTTATTTTATTTTTTTTATTTTATATATATTTAAATTTTTTTGTGTTTATATATTTATATATATATATGTGTATATATATTTTCACTTTTTTCACTTTTAGCTTTATGTATTTTTGCACTTTTCTTATTTATTTATATATATTTTAATTTTTTTTATATTTATATATATGTGTATGTTCTATTTCCAGCGACTGTTTAACTAAATATTCCGCTTTTTCCAGCGTTATTTATATGTATTTGGTTTTAATTTATTTTTTGTTTATGTATGTATGTTTGTATTTTTCACTCTTAGTGTTCTATATTATAGTTTATTTGTTTTTTATGCATATACACGTATATTCACTTTTGCCACTTTTAACTTTTTATATTTATTTTTAGGAAGCCACTTTTCGTGCGTTTAAATTCGCGACTATCGCTTGCTTTACGCCGTTTTTCGCGGTTTTCTATTTTTATTTAAGGTTCACTCCGTTAAAGGGGTTTCGGCACCATAATCAACTTTCGGTTGAATAAAATATTATATTAATTTTGTTGAGAAATATGAAAATAATAATGTTCCTTTTAGTAAATTAAAAAACGCGTTTTCTTTTCTCAATATATTGTATTACACTGTGTTTATTTATTTCTTATTAAACACACATCTAGACAAACGTATGGTATTGAGTTAAGCAAGCGATTGAACATAAAAAAACTGTAAGCTTATTTATATCATACATAGAAATTTCGGTTTTCCGTTTCTTTCTTCAATCTACTTTGTTTTACAGGAATTGGAATTCCAGTGGATACAGGGTGAGTATTTTATATTAAACAATTCAAGGTGAGTATTTAAAATATGTATTTAATTTCTATTATTTTTATTATACTATGTATTTAATTTCTATTCTTAATTTAAAATTGTATGAGGTCGACACTCATGTCTTCAACAGGTAATAATGAGAAAAGAGGCATACTGTAGTGAAGTTATTTATTAATCACCCCTTTGCGAAGGCCAAAGTAAGACAACCGACTGATTGACTTGTCAAACTCGCTCACTAGAGCACCCAGTGCTGCCCCGTTAAAAGTATACATTTTATATTTTGCAGCTGCTTGTCAAAATAGGTATCATCAAATAATAAGCAATTCATGTAATTTTATCAACTTTTCAACCAATTTTTCAATTGAGTTCAATGAAATAAAAATATTTTTAAACTTTGAAACAGAAGTAAAAGGATTTATGTATGTATAAACATACATATATGGTATGACTGTGTGTATATTACGAAGCGAATGGGTGCGGTAGTGAACGAGGATTTGACGAAATATCTCTTGTCGTCGAACAAACAGTCGGCGCACATCGGTGCATTTCTTGAGCATCTCTGCTTTTATCTGCATTCTCATCTCTTTAGAGAAATGACGCTCGCAAATTTCAGATCTGCTCGTCAAAAAATAAAAACCTTAAACTTAAAAATCGTTATGTTTCTGTAATAATTTAGTTTAAAAATTATTTATATTACTATCAATTCTTTGATTGCATAACTAGATAACATGAACTACTCATCATGTCTACTGTTACATAACTGGTTAGCACTAATAACAATTTTGTTTAACTTCAATATCTTTTTATTATTTGTATATTACATTAATTTTAAATTATGGAAAATTTATTATTATCATTTTATTAAACTTTAACTAGAAGATACATATTAATACTTTCCAACAACATATAATTTTCAATATTACATATAAAGGGTGGTTAAATTTTCAAGGGCCGATGTTGATTTTGAATAAAACACAAACTATTTAGGAAATTATTGAAATTTTATTTTATTATGATATATTGGTATTACTCAATTATGTATGTAACAAAATATCGGCCAAATGAGCGCCGCGACGTCGGCGGCACACCTCCATACGATGGTCCAAATTTTCGATGACGCTGAGGCATAATGGAGTTTCTATGCCGTTAATGTGCCGAATTATCTCATCCTTTAGCTCTTGAATTGTTGCTGGCTTATCGACGTACACCTTTTCTTTCAAATAACCCCAGAGAAAAAAGTCCAACGGTGTCAAATCACATGATCTTGGGGGCCAATTGACATCGCCATTACGTGAGATAACACGGCCATTGAATTTGTTGCGCAAAAGAGCCATTGTTTCGTTAGCTGTGTGGCAAGTGGCACCGTCCTGCTGAAACCACATATCGTCCACATCCATATCTTCCAATTGTGGCCATAAAAAATTCGTTATCATCTCACGATAGCGAACACCATTCACAGTAACTGCCTGACCGGCCTCATTTTGGAAAAAATACGGCCCGATGATGCCGCCAGCCCATAAACCGCACCAAACAGTCACTCTTTGTGGGTGCATTGGTTTTTCGACAATCACTCTTGGATTCTCATTCGCCCAAATGCGGCAATTCTGTTTATTGACGAATCCACTGAGGTGAAAATGTGCCTCATCACTGAAGATGATTTTCTTCGAAAATTTTCATAATAAGTCTGGATAACTTTAACACGTTGTTGGATTGTGTATCTCTCCATGGTTCAAATTGAGTAAGTCTGAAATAAAGAAATGTCAAATTAAATTCGGTGTGGTTCACATTCAACATCGGCCCTTACAATTTAACCACCCTTTATTATATACGAGTATCGAGCGTTTTGTGTAAGAGACTAAAGCTCACAGTCAACAAACTGATTGGATCTAATCAGTGTGGCTTTAGACCAGGTGGATAAACCATTGCGTCAAAACTTGGAAAAGACAAGGTTTCAGACAAGATGATTCACGATAAGGCATCTATACTAATATTATAAATGCGAAAGTCGTTTCGTTTGCTGCGCTTTCACGCAAAAACTACTTAACCGATCATCATGAAACTTTGTACACATACTCTTGGAGGTATCAGAATGAACATAGGCTACTTTTTATTTAATAAAAAAAATTATTTTTTAAATAAAATAAAGAAACTTTTTTGTCCAATAGCCACAATAGAGAATATACATACGAATGCATAAGGTAACGCCCCATATGCACAGAGAGAGAGAGAGAGTGGGACTATACATAGGTATAGGCACATATGTAGCTGCATTGAGAGTAGTGTTGTATGTGTGTATGGGAGTATACAGTATACAGCATACATATCTACATGTATGGTGGCCATAAAATGTGAGCATACATACGTACATGTATGGTGGTGGCCTGGTCATCTATTTGCTGAGCGCTACGTTAACGCCATCTAGCGGGTAAAAGCTAAAGATATTTTACATCGACTTCAGCAAGTACATACAGATATGACTTTCAATGAACATATTTACAACCAAACGCTAATTCTAATTGAAAACAAGGTTTTCACAATGGTTGGAAAAAAATTAGATGATTTTGGGATGCAAAACCCTCAAAGAGATAATGAGGATGATTTCAACAATGAAATTGCTCGAGAGTTAAATTATGATTTCATAGCACTGCAGCGACAAGTAGAAGAATCAATCCCTTTGTTACTTCCAGAGCAGGCTCATGTTCTCCATCAAGTTTTACGTAGAATGGAATACGGTAAAGGTGGACTCTTCTTTCCGATGGACGTTTTTGCTCAACTTATTATTAATGTACATCAGAAAAAACAGAAAAATAGCAGTTGCAGTAGCTTCGTCGGGTATTGCCGCGACGCTTTTAAACGGCGGCCGTACGGCACATTCCGTTTTGGAATTACCATTGAACCTTGCACATGAAGATTCGCCCATCTGTAATTTCAGTAAAAATAGTTCTCGAGGTAGGATGCTGCGAGAATGTAAGCTTTTAGTGTGGGATGAATGTACAATGTCTCACAAAAAGGCTATAGAAGCTTTAAACCGGACCCTTCAGGACCTGCGGGATATAATGGGAGGAATGGTAGTTTTACTGGCTGGTGATTTTCGTCAAACCCTTCCAGTTATTCAGAGGGGAACACCAGCAGATGAAATTCAAGCATGCTTAAAATCATCGAGCTTATGGTCGAGAGTTGAAAAGCTGAGCCTAAAAACAAATATGAGAGTGCATCTTAATAATGACGTGGATTCAGGACTTTATGCTGAAATGTTATTGAAAATTGGTGATGGTCGTTTAGATGTTGATGCTGAAGGTTGCGTATCACTTTCAAGAGAATTTTGTAATTTAGTAGAAAATGATGTGGATCTCATTGCTCATGTTTTTCCCGAATTGCAACAGAATTTGGGTTGTGATCAGTGGCTGTGCGCAAGAGCAATATTAGCACCAAAAAATGAAGTAGTTAATAGAATCAACAATGACATTTTAAAAGAGGTGGAAGGGGAAATGGTGGAATATTTATCAATGGATACAATTATGGATACAGAATTAAGTACCTCATATCCTGTAGAGTTTTTAAATTCACTTGAATTGTCGGGTGTACCATCACATAAGCTTCAGTTGAAACTAAATGTACCAGTAATGCTTATGCGAAATTTAAATGCTCCTCTGCTATGTAATGGAACACGACTTCGGATAACGAAATTGGGACAGAATATACTTGGTGCTACTATTTTAACAGGTGTCGGTAAAGGAAAAAGTGTAATCATACCTCGGATTCCAATTATTCCCACTGACCTTCCATTCCAACTTAAAAGAGTTCAGTTTCCCGTCAAACTTAGCTTTGCCGTAACTATAAACGAAGCACAAGGACAGACATTACAGGTAGTACGAGTGCATTTAGAAAAGTCATGATTTTCTCATTATCAACTATATGTAGCCTGTTCGCGTGTGTCTAATGCCCGGAATTTACAAATATTTACACCCAACGGAAAAACGTACAATATAGTTTATAGAAATATCCTTGACTAATAATCTGCATTTTATATTTTCAATTGTTACCATTCCGAATTATTTATTTTCTTTATAGTGACATATATATTTTAATATTTGTTGTATTGATTCAATAAAGTATACTTTGAAATTTGAAACTTCATTGCATGTAGTAATTTTTTCAAATAGATAATCTCAGACAAGCAATAAAATATATTCTTTATATTGATCCGTTTGTACTATAATGATCTCTTATTGGATGGATTTAATGCGAGCGAAGCCGTGGGTAAAAGCTAGTTTTATCTATAAAACACAATAGGGGTAATAGGAAAATTTTCTAGAGAACGTAAGAATCCGCGTTGCATGATTGTGGTAAATTCAAGTAAAACAACAACAATCAGCTGACACAGGGTTGCTTTTTTTCTTCTTGCAAACTGTGGGAAAGGAGTATACATGGGTTTGGGTGAACGATGTATTTCCTATCCTAGCATATTTTGTTATGTATGTGTTTTGTGGTTGTCCTTTTGCAATTCGTGCAAGTTTGTTGCACGCATTTCCTAGACTAAGAGTATACCCCTAGTATGATTTTAGTTAATATTACACTTCTTTGATATGCACTAGTGTTTATAGCTCATTTAACTTTATTTATATATATTAAAAAATTCCTCATGTAAAACCTCGCCACTCCAAAAATTAACTGCATTTATCAATTATTTTTGGCGGGTTGTTTATGACATCGCACATATTCTACTAACAGCTAATTGCTAGGCCTCGATATTGTAGTTAGCGGTGGAAACTAAATATAATCGAGGCTCAAAATAATAGAGCAGTTCGGTGACCTTGATGAACAGTAAAATTTATTATGCTGCAACTATCCAAACACATAGCGACCCAGGTTTCACAACCAATCTTATGAGAGTGCCTTGTTAATTAAAAGATACCAACGCTTGCCGATGCCATAGCTGACGTTTGTTCGGAAAGCCCAAGCTTCATTGTTGGCAAGCCTCTCCATCCTCAACGTGTAACTGTGTAGTGTGGTTTATGGTGCGGCGGAGTCATGGGTCCTTGAGGCATAAGCAACTGTTACGGTGAACGGATTGGATGGTTCTGGTCAACGTTTACTTTCAACAAGAAAGCGATACGCGCCACACAAGAAACGAAACCATCGATTTTTTAAGGGAATAGATTCTGGACCGTGTTATTTCTCGAACAGGTGAATTCAATTGAAAACCGAGATCTTGTGGTTTAACACCTTGCGACTTCTTCCTTTGGGGCCACGTGAAAGGTAAGTTCTACGCTAACAGGCCAACGTCGATTCCAGACCTCAAAGATGGAATGCGTGAAGATAAAAAGGATACGGTGATATTGTTATACATTATTAATAGCATATCTTCTTCTTTACATTGAAATAAACATCCGATCAGTTATCTTAAAAAATGTCATTAACACGCTTATATTAGCTTCACTTGTATGTCTCTGTCACTTTGTAACTCTCCTTTGGACTAGTTCATTTCAACTTGGCGACACCTACATGCAGTTTCTTTGAAATACTGAATGCACTCTACATATCCCCCTGCTTCTTGGAGTATTTTGTTAATGGCAACGCCACGATGTATGCAACGATTCGCATTTTAAATATTTCATAAAGGGATCGCGTCAAAGCTAAATGATGACAATATTATATTGGAAAACAAAAAATTCAAAATGGAAGTGGTTAGATGTACCATACATAATTATGTACCAATATTTATAAAAACAAGTATGTGAAAAGGAAATTGAATTATTTTATAAGTAAACGTTCATAAGCCAGGGGGGAGTAAGTGAAAGCAAATCTTTGTAGTTTTCTTCAGATGAAACATATAATTATTATAAGTTGTTATATTGCACTTAGTAATTATTTTTTAACTGTTACAAAATATTTATTAAATCTTATGATATATCAAAAGAAGGAAGAAATTCGAATTCGATGATTATTTATAAAGTTACTGATTTATTTGAATTTATACGTGAAGATCTAGTTAAAAGATTTTTGATCCAAAGAATTTGTACGGGGACTATATAGTATAGTCCTCCAATCTTAATAATTTTCGGAGACAATATTTATTTTATTACCAAGTATTTTGACAAAAAATGTTAAGCTTCACGAGCAAAGTTTTATTTAGCTATAGCTGCTATCCACGCGTTTAGTCATACAATTTTAAATTTAGCTAAGCCTTTTTTTACTTTTTTGAGAAATGTGTTTATGTATCTACTAACTTACTAGGATTGAAATCGAAAATGGTTTTCCCGCTTAAACTTGTATTTTCTTTCCTGGAAAATCTGTCAAACGAAAATACATCAAAATAAGTTTTTGGGGAAGATAATTATAATGAATTAGCCTGTTTTTTTAGTTTTTTTAAACTATATTTATTTTTAACTTTTTAGTTTAATATTCTTTAAAAGCGTGTTTTTTTAGTTTTTTTAAACTATATTTATTACATACTATTGTCTTAAGTTTATTTACAAAATTATTTTCAACTTTTTAGTTTAATATTCTTTAAAAGCGTGTTTTTTTTTAGTTTTTTTTTTAAACTACATTTATTTTATATATTCTAATTAACTCTATTTTGATTTTTTTTTTTCTGAATTAATGAGAGAACGTATAATAATTATTAGTATGGATTATTATACGTTCTCTGATTAATTTTGTTAACGCTACGATGTATGCAACGATTCGCATTTCAAATATTTCATATTGGGATCGCGTCACCGCTAAAAAGTTACAAACTGACAGACAGACATACTGACATACAAGTGAAGCTAATATAAAGCGTGTAAAAAGGTCCGGCAAAACTGCATGCAAATGAGCTGTATCTTTTGTTTCGTAGCCCATAAAGTTTATTTCTTTTTTTGCGAAGTTTAACTAATGTTTTGATAATTTTTGATTTTATACTTTTCAAAACTAACACCATTCTCCCCCCTCCCTATCAAAAACATAAAAAAAGCGCAGACAATAAGTTCCAGGCTAGTGAAGTACAACTGATTTTGAAGGTTCTTTTTTATATACTTTTTGTACTCTTTTTTTGGATTTTCTCACCAACTGCCCGGAAAATACTTTCTTATCGGATGGCCTCTATGTTTCACGTCTCTAGGATCATTGCTTTGGGTTGTGGGTTGGTTCGTCAGCTATTTAGGATGAAGTATTTTATATTATATATGTATGTACATACCGGCATTACAAATATTAAAGCGATTCTAATATATTATTTTATTAATTTTATATGAGGAAAATGTAGTGCTACAATTAAAATCAATACCGAAATAAGATGGGGAGAGTCATTTCATCACACCTAGGAAAATAAATAAAAAAATATAAATTTTTGTAATTTTATTAAAATATAAAAACAAGTTCCTAATTTCTACATATTTTATAGGAAAAATCGATGGAAGCTTTAAGAATTTTGAGCAAAATATGCAGTCGTATTTTATCGAAGAAGTTCTTCCACTCCGACACAATAAAATTTGCTTTACATTGCCTGAAAGCCGTTAGCCAAAAAATAAAATAAAGTTACTTAAAATGGAGAATGTTTCAAAAACAAGTGCCAAGAATTTACTATTCGACTTCGCTCGAAAAGAGTCTTTAATTTCTATTAATATTTAAATTCAAAAAATTATTCTCATTTACCCCATGTATTGTCAATATTACCCCACAAATGGCCCATATTTCACACTTGTTTCATAAAGACACATAAATATATGATATTCACTGGCAAACAAAGCTTTTTCATTGCAAAACGTTCTACTGCAAAAAGGGTTATAAAAATGTACACTCTACCAAAAACAAAATAAACGGAATGTCATAAAGAGAAACGAGAAAACGCGAGCGGGATTTTTTAAATTTTATTTTTTAACAAAGCTTTAAGTGCTGCTGGTATACACATGCAACCGTCACTATCCACTGTCATCAGGTGGATGTAACGTGAATACGAGTAAACAAATACATTCATATACATATGTACATGTGGCAAATTCACTACATGTGTATTATTTCAATTATATTTTTTCTGCAGTTTTTTCCACCAATTTATCTTTTGTCGTATATGGCCACCCAAAGAGCTTCTTTACTCACTTAAATTACTTTCTGCATCATCTTTTCAAAAAGTTTACTGAAAAAGTTGCCCAATTTGCATTTTTAAAACATAAATCATTTGTGTGAAAAAGAGCGAAAAAATATAACGGAAACCATTAAAAATTATAATGTAATAGTGAAAAATCGGATGATGTTCAGAGCGGAATCCATTTTAATCTGTTTATAGCCCAGTAGTAAAAGTTAGAGAATGAAAAACAGAAAGATCAAATTCGTATTAATGTGGTAGGAAAATTATACATATAAGTTAATCATGAAATTTATTTTATCATTTTCTCAATTCAGACAAATGCAATCAGCGTCTCCATAATGATGATTGTTTTACACAAAAGAAATCCTCTGTTGAAAATAATTACCTTTAGTTGCTACAAACTCAACAAAAGACAAAATGAACTGAAACACAGCGGTACTTTACCATAGCGAATTATAATTAATTAAAATGACCCCGTCTCGATTTCGAGGCCACATCGTTTATTTATTAGCATAAATTGTTAATTTGCAAGAAAGTAATACTTCTGAAAAAAACATATGTACATACCATACATACACACAAAATACAGGAAATACACGATTTTACGAGGTTAATGTACCAAGTTTGCGACATGTATTGTACATTAGCCGTGTACGTTTCCGTACCGCATCTCTCTATTTCTTCGACTTTCTGACATGATTAAAAAATATTAAGGTTGCATCGTAACAATAAATTTCACATTCACCAAAAAATTTCTATCAATTCGGTTTAAGCATTATTTCATTTTTACCCGAAACGTTGTCGTTAAATTTGAATCCTTAAGAGATAATGTTAAACGATCAAAAATATTAACTCATAGCAGGCAGCCATTTTAAAATTATCGTTAACGGTGAGTGTGTGTGGTTTCAACACTAACAAATTTATTTCGTTTCGTTAACATGGTAATATATGTAATACCTATATGTAGTACGCTTAAAACGTAAAAAAAAAATCAATATGTATTAAAATATTACTTACAATTCTTATAAAATTATTTAATTGAATAGCAACAGTCAAAATAATGTTGTTGTTGTTGTTGTTGTAGTGACTTACTTAACCCGCTTAGGACAGGCTTTGTCAATCTAGTTCGGCGAGGTCATCTAAAGGGAGGTCCAGGAAACGTGCTGTTTCGACGGGATTGGACCAAAGGGAGAGGGGGTTAGATGAGTCGGTTTAAGGGGGCATGTGAAGAGGTGGTTAGTGTCGTGTGGAGACTCTCCACATGCAGGGCATACGTTGGGAATGCTGGATGCTGGGGTCGAGTCTGGATAAGTAGGAGCTTAACCTGCTACAATATCCAGATCTAAGTTGTGCTAGTGTAACACGGGTCTCTCGAGGCAGCTCGAGCTCACTGTCTGCGATAGGTGGTGGTTTGATTCCGAGTACGTCATTCACGGGAAGGGAGTCTATGAAGGTGTTGACTGACTCCTGGTGAATGGCGTTCAGTGCTTGTCTGTACGCCGTCCTGTCCAGCGGTTGTTGTACGTGCTGCTGGGTAGTGCTTTTCAAGTCAGGTACTCCCTTTCTGATGTGCCTAGGTAGAGGCTCAATGAGGTGCCTACTGGAGTGCTCCCTGTGGTAACATCCCAGTAGGAACTGCTTGCACAGCAAAGCAATGTGCTTCTTAACTCGTAGCACAGATGCTTCGCTGTCAAGTGATGCTCCGACGTACATGTTTACATGTGTACATATGTACATATACATACATATATAATAATATAATAAGAATTACCATAAATCTTAGATGCAGTCAGTATTTTGTGAGGAATGCTTTGGCGGCTCTAACCGCATTTTACGACGATGCACTGAATTCACCAGGTTTAGGCATTTTCAACTGGTATTGTTATACCATGCTCTTTCAACAACAGGCCAAAGATTGTTGGTGCCGATCCGCATGTTCAAAGCCTCGCCACAAGTTCTTCATATATTTGAGGTCCGCAGATTATGCTGGCCAAATGATCACCTCAAAGTTATTTGCCAGAAACCATTGTTTCGTCAATTAACTAGATATTTCGGGTCGTTGTCTTGCTGCTGTATCCAATATTTCGTTATATTTTCGACTATCCATTGTCTCTTGCACCGTAATATGAAAGGCAACAACAAATCCGTCATACTTACTTACTTACTTTATTGGCCTAAACACCGCTTACACGATTATAGCCGAATTTATAATATTGCGCCATTCATTATCAATAGCGGCGTAGAGGCAGCTCCTTTTCGTGCTGTGGAGGCTGCTTTGAAATCGACGAAGAGGTGGTTTGCATCGATTTTCTTTTCGCGGGTCTTTTCTAAGATTTAGCGCATGGTGAATATCTGGTCAATGGTTGATTTATCAGATCTAAAGCCTCACTGATCAAGCTTATGGGTATGCTGTTACAGTTGCAAGGCTATACTCAATTCCTACTTTTGCGTCTACGTCGCGCACCCTGGAAACGTGAGCGAACCTTGTGCATGATGCGGTAATCAAACCGTGTGACGGCTAATGAGAGAGGAAACTTCTGTGGATAAAGGGAGCGCTGAAGTCATTGCAGCGTCTATTCACCAGAGGTGCGGCTGCGAACGGGCGTCGTAAAAACTTTAAACTCACTCGCCCAATGAGGTTGTGCGCTGGGTTTGGGACACACCACATGGAAACCAGCCCTTATGAAGTATGGAATGTCTTTTCTCTCGTCATCGATTGGGGTTTCGGGCTCACCATCTCCTGGTGTTTCATTTTCATACCATTTAGCATGCTGGGGAAGTGTTCCCTCCATAAATTCATAAATTCAGTATACTCTGAGCATCCATCACTAGATCACCTCTCTAGTGATTTCGAGCGCTACCCTTGCCAGCCAGCTCTTTAAGATCTTCGTACTCATGCCATCCCGCGAGTGTAGTGGTCGATCACAACGTTGCGAGATACACAGCCTGCTTTTTCTCCACTGTGACCCGGCAGTCCTCATCGCACCAGCTATTTTAGCGACCTTTCTGTTGTTGTTGTTGTTGTTGTTGTTGTAGAGGTTCGCTAACCCCGCTTAGGGCAGGCATAATCAGTCTAAGTCGCCGAGTTCATCTAACGGAAGGTCCAGCAAACGTGCTGTTTCGACTGGGTTGGACCAAAGGGAGAGGGGGTTAGATGGGTAGGTTTAAGGGGGCATGTGAAGAGGTGGTTAGTGTCGTGACATCATCCACATGCAGGGCATACGCTGGATATGTTGGGGTCGAGTCTGGATAAGTAGGAGTTTAACCTGCTACAATATCCAGATCTAAGTTGTGCTAGTGTAACACGGGTCTCTCGAGGCAGCTCGAGCTCACTGTCTGCGATAGGTGGTGGTTTGATTCCGAGTACGTCATTCACTGGAAGGGAGTCTAGGAAGGTGTTGACGGACTCCTGGTGAATGGCGTTCAGCGCCTGTCTGTACGCCGTCCTGTCCAGCGGTTGTTTTACATGGTGCTGTATGGTGCTATTGTAGTCAAGTACTCCCTTCCTGATGTGCCTAGGCGGAGGCTCGGCTTCTAAGAGGTGCCTGCTGGGGTGCTCCGCGCGGTGGCATCCCAACAGGAACTGCTTGCACAGCAAAGCATTATGCTCCTTAACTCGTAGCATAGATGCTTCGCTGTGCAAGTGGTGCTCCGGTGACATCAGGAGGTTTCCTGTCGCAGTGCTAAGGGCGGTGTTTTGACAGGCCTGTAATTTTCTCCACTGCGTCTCGTTCGTCCCCGGCGCCCAAATCGGTGCAGCGTAATTTACGACCGGCCGGCCAATTGCTTTGTAGGTTGCCAGCAAGGTTTCTTTATCTTTACCCCATGTGCTGCCGGCTAGCGCTTTGAGTATTTTGTTGCGGCCCTGGAGTTTTGTGGCAATTGCGGTCGTGTGCGGAGTGAAGGAGTGCAGGCTATCGAATGTGACCCATAAAATCTTAGGGTTGTTTATAGTTGGAATTTTTTCGTCATCAACTTTCACATCGAGTTCTAGCCGGTACTCCTTCGTCCAGCTGGTAAAAAGGGTAGCCGAGGATTTCGTTGGTTAGCGACCTTTCTGAAATCCAATGGTTTCGAATTGCTATTATTTTGACCGCAGTTGTACATACATACATACATATACATATATGTAAATATTTTCCTGTAACTTTACTCACATTATTTTGACTTCACATAAAATTTTAGTTAACGTTGGCCAACACAAGTCTTGTTTTCTATAATTTTTTACAGTTATTGGGCATACCTCTATCCATGTAATTTGGTGCGACATTGCTGAGGGCTTTACTTTTGGAAACATAAAATTTTATTATTTTTATAAAAGACTACAGAAAATTAATGCATGATTTAATGAAAATTTTCATTAAACATTATCAAATTGATATTTTATACGATTTTCTTGAATGACGTTAGGCAGACCTCGTGGCAAACAGCAATCTACCACCTGGATTTTGTAAAAATCGGTCTAAATGCAAGTGCAAGAAGTGGATTTTTGCGTTCATGTTGCACCGGACTTTTTGCTATTAGATTTCTTGTTTCCTAGGAAATCACTTGAAACTAAAAGAAATAAATTCAAATTTTAGTGTTCAACTTCAAAAGAGCACGACTTCCGGCATTGATTGGGCGAAATAAGAATCATTCTCGAGGGGCCTAACCTGTTGTCCCTCAATAATATCCGGTTCCAATTTGTCTGCAGTCATAGTCTGAGTGAGATCTCTTGTGATTTTAACAGATGTCGTTGAACAGCAAAACAGTTAGGTTATGAGCACTTATTTCGATTTCCAGGGTTTATTTTCACAACGCAGAAGTAGCAAACGTTATGGTGGTTGCTAAATCAAGGGTGTTACATCCATTGCTGCATCTCTAGACAAACTACACATTTCATAGTTATCTTCGTTTTCTACTACAGATTTTTATTTGGTATACATATTAAAATATAATTACATAGTAAGTAATGTATCATACGACTTAATAAATATTACGTAACACTTAATTAATTCTTTATTATTCACATAAAATCTACTAAGTTAAAAAAATAATTCTTTGCTGAGATACATTTTCAAACTAGCAATGCCTATTTCATGACGTTTAGAAATGGTGGTTATGACAGTTTTGTGTCAAAAAAATAATTCATGCCATTCTGCGACCTTGCCCAGCACTTGTTTTTCAATAACATTCAAATTCAATAGTGGTATGTGAAAATTTTTTTAAATTTATAGCGATTTTTTATGTTTCTATTTTATATGTTTGCGTTCCGTTACCAGATTCCATACATCCATATCGGTTTTATTGTTGCCTTATATAGAAGATCTTTGTTGTTAAGGTTAAGCACAGACTTGTTGTCTAAAAGCTACAGGTTTTAAACGGAAATGTGTTGTCTCCAGGTTAGACATCTTAATTGTAAAAGTGTAGTGATTGCACTTAATTTCATGATCTACTATGCCTCATTTTGGCAGCCATTCTTCAATTTATTTACGGTGTTATTGTATAACTTTTGTGGCTTCAAATTTGTAGCAGTATCCTCCGTAAAAGTTTACTTGATTATTTCATTGCTTTTACAGTTTGTCGCTTGTTCGGTAATGATTGTCTTAATTTATAAATTAGACCCTATGCCGAGCAATACTCTCTGATTGGTCTGATGTATGGTGGTGGTAACGGTGCATCTTTACCTAATTTAGCCATCATAATTATCTGCGACTATTTCCATATTTGTGGATAATATCCTAGCTTTAATATGGACTGAACAACTTTCCAAGAAAAACGAGACCAATTATGCTTGACAGTTCTTTAAGCATTTTTTATGCGATCGTATTCATTACATTTGTTTTTTTTTTTTTGGATATATTTTGCTCTGCAAAACAAGTCTCCTTTAGAGCCCGAAAAAAAGTTTTCAGGATTTTTTTTGAAAACGAAGGAAATTATTATTATTTGAATATTATTGGAATTTTCCAATGTTGCAAAAACAAAATTTGCTATCACCGGCACCGTTTTCTAAGATTTGTAAAAAATGAAAACTCGAGAAAACGCGCATAAAAATCTGCTACAGCATTCGAACATTATCGACGCTCGGCCACTAAAACTGCTCTAGCTTCTAAAATATGTCGAATTGGCCACTGAAATGTAGATCGGTTAACTCGCTATTCTCGACGCAAGCGTCGTTTGTTTCTAACCAACAACTCGATTTCTCTTTTAGTTATAAATTTTTCGGTTTTTACCTGCGTTTTCTGCTTCGATGTATGTAGTTTAGTTGCTGCTGTCGCTAGCATATTTTTAAATATTTATAAGTACTTCGTTATGTGGTCATGTTTGCTCTCTATTTCGGGATTGGTCTGTATGCGATTTCTTACGTAATTTTTATATTTAATCCAATTAGTTCTAGATGGATTACCATAAGTCGAAAAGCATACTCACAGTCAAGAGCTTGTTATTTCAATTTAATGATTATTGAGGAATAATCAAAAGAAAAGTCTGTACTGGATTCCGCAAATGGTGACCGGTCAAGTAATTTCCCTTGGTTTGTAGGCCACTAAGTTGGTTATCTTGGGGAGATAAAATCGAACATATTTTTGGTACTCTTGACGGTATTATATAACTTTTCCTGTTTCCTGTTCCCTGTTATAATCTTCTCCGGCCATAAACCTGTTTCCTAGTTGCTTATAAAACTAGTGTTTTTTAATACTTTTTTCCCAACCTACGATATTTCTTCGGTCGATATTTATCCAGAAAAATGAATCGACAATACTATCTGACAACAGAAAATTAGCACATTGTGTATATACAAACGTACATATTGCTTTTAGACGTTTTGTGAGTCTAAAGTCGAAAATGGACTGCTCATTTCAACCTGCGTCACAAAAATTGGCAAGCTTCAGAATCCTTGAGACTACTTAGGTATTTTGTTTTATTAAAAAAACTTCAAAAAAGTTTAATTTATTTTCTTCCAAGACGTACAAAAGACCTAAAGAATGTAAATTGATTTTCAAAGAATTCCGAGTTCATAGGAGTAAAGACTAGTGTAACCGAACCCATTTACTGACTTCCGCGAAATCAGCTCATGACCTGATGATCCCTTAACACCAACTGATCCGTGTGCGTGTATTCTCGTCCGTCGTTGATATGTCCACCTAGCTCCCAAGACGAACCTAAAGCCATCGGCAAAACGTGAACTTACATTATGCAAAACACAAGCGCTGTCAAGCGACGTCAGAAACTGGTTACCCGCAGAATCTACAAAAAAAAACCAAAGTAAAAAAAATTTAATAAAATAAATTCCCATAAGAGCACAAAGTGAAGTAAACTGTGTGAAAAATACTTCATGTGGTCTCCTGACTAAAAGGTGTGTCTTTCATGAGTCTATTTTGCCATACACGAACTATGCACACATTTTTACATATTCAGGGAAAGCGTTCATGAAAGTGTGTACGTTTTAATTTAAATATTTTAATGTACGTAAAACAATTTATACTTTTTCAATATTTACACTTACTGGTTTATGCCTTCATGCACTATGTATACTATCGTATGTATATATATGCAAACATACTTACATATGTAACGGGACATTCGAGTCAGCGCTCCAACGCTCAACTATCTGTGAAACTGCAAAGCAAAACTTTCCAACTTTTCCGTAGAATATTCCACACGAATGGAATTGAATTATGGTAACATATTTTTTGCATCATGATTGATATACATATTCCTAAAAGCTGAAAATGTTGTAATGCGTGGAAAAGCATTTAATGAAATGTATTTTTCGGATATTTATACTAATGTATATATGTATGTATAAGTATGAGAGGGTTAACAAATGTTCGGTCAGTTGGTGACTTCCAAAATGTTTTTGTAAAATCTAAAAGTACCAAATCCTTTGCAATTACTTATTAGTCTACCTTTAAAATTTCAGAACGGTAGGCTATAATGGAGACGAAAAACCGCGAGATAGCTGAGGATAGGTCAGACGAAATTCCACCCCCAACGCAAACAAAAATTCGCCATGAGATTCTCTTCGGGTTTCGGCGTAATATACAGCCAATACAAAATAGATTGCTTATGAATTGGGCTTGAATGACTGTATCGCGAATATTAAGTAATCGCCTGGGATACAAGAAGAAATCTGATCGATGGGTATCACGAATTTTAAAAGAGGCTCGAGTGCACTTTGCTCAGTTTTTCCTTAACAAATTCGAAAATGGTCAGTCTAGCAACTTTAGAAAAGTCGTTACTGATGACGAATCTTGGTTCTATAAGTACAATCCTGAAGCCAAACAGCAGTCCATTGTATGGAGCCCAAAAGGAGCAAACCCACACGTAAACAAAAGTAATGATGTCAGTTTACTTCACCTGATCTAAAATCGTAGCTGCCATTCCACGGGAAAAGGGTCAGACAGTAACTACAAAATGGTAAACCGAAGAATGCTTACCAAAAGTTTTAAAAATTTGTTTGAAAACAAGAAGAAAGAGGATTTGCGGCGCTACATTTAACATCATGACAACGCTCCATCCCACACTGCTGAAATAAGGAGTAATTTTATTGTGATCTCTGTGATCGAAGAAATACTTCCAGTATATCCCTCTTCCTATCTCCGTACTTTACACGAAGTAAACAAAACATATGATGCATTTTCGTTCAGCTGTTTGGAAATAACTGTTAATTAGCAAATTCGAGTCCAAAAATTCATATTTTCAAGAGGCCGTAGGTATTGTACAAAGTCCACAGCGAGCACCAACCAGGTTTCATCAATCAGTATCAACTGGAATATTAATAAAAGTGACTAAATGTGAAGTCTTCCCGCTGGAAAATACTAAACTTTTCCGAGATAATTTTCGAAAATGCTATTCTAATTTTATCCTAAACAAATGAATGCACTTTGAATCGACTGATCAAATTCTTCTATTTTGCAAGATGTTTCCTGTGACGAATTAATTAAGTAAAAATAATCCGATCGTACATGTCCTGAAACCCTTTGCTCCGTATAAATATAATTGGGGCTTTTACAACCGCTGAAGCGATTTTAGGCCGAGCTCCTCCTCCAATTTGTGGTTTTGCGTCTTAAAGTTTTTCTAACAAATAAAGGGGCCTACAGTTTATACTAAGCCGCCTCTGAGCGGCTGATGGGTTTTTTATGAAGAGCTTTGTTTCATGTCAGAAATACACTCGGAGGGGTTGACATTCCCTGCCGCGGGGCGACCGCAATTAGAAAATTTAACTTAAGTTTTTATTCACATTAATTTTCTATAACTTTTTGGATGTTAGACCGACACCAGGACTTGAACCTGCGCCTTCCGAATGTCAGTTTCGCAATGCTAACCACTCGACTACCGCGGCCGCCAAAATGCATACATAAAATAAAAAATCTCTAAGTTCAATAAATATTTTAGTGGCACGAGCAAACAATTCAGAGAAAAGTTTGGGTCATAATTTTCGAATTGAAACTACAATAAATTGAATTAATTGAAATATATATTATATTTTTAGAACCTTTAATTTAAGAGGAGTAAAAATTAATATAGGCAATCCTTTGAATTCATCGATAAACATATTTTTAATGAAGAATAATTAATATAACTTCTTCAAAATTGGGGGCTCACGAAGGCTAAACCAATTTCAGATATATTTTTCAACATCATTATAATTCCTTCTCCTAACTAGTATAAAAAATTTCAATTACCTTACCATTTTCTAATTGTAAGTTTATTAATTGAAGATAGGTTACGATTAATTCTAATTTATAAGTTTATTGATTGAAGATAGGTTACGATGTATATTGGTCGGCTGCCAGATGAGAAAGAGAGTGAGTGTCAAAGCAATTGTACGAAAGAACCGTACAGAAAATGAGGAAATAACATAATGTAAAAAACTAGTGTTGGCTAGCATTAAAGATAAATAATGGAATGAATGAGTGTTGTAATGTCAACATAAAAGTTAAAAATATAAATCTATTACAATCCAAATGCGAATTTCTAAAATTAAGATGATAGTTTTTGCATCTAATTATGTTGATACGCCACAATATTCCGTTCTTAGTGGCCTGGCACGGTGGCAACGAATGCGGGTTTTAGCCTGTCGACAGTGGTATTAACGGGCCTTCCTCCCACTTCTACTGTATAGTACTTCGGTGTTCGAATCAGAACTCTGTAGGGGCCTTTGTAAGGTAACGAGAGCGATGGTCGAATGGCGTCATCTCTGATGAAGACTTGCTCGCAAGATTTTAGTGACGGATGTACGAAGACTTTAGGTGTTGAATGCCAGGCTGCGTCAACCGGTTTCAAGTCCTGCATGACCCGACGAAGCTCAGAAAGAATTTAATGTTCGTTATTTGCTGGTTTGCTATCCATCCAAAATTCCGAAGGTAGCCGAAGTATTGTTCCATAAACCAACTCGGCGGAACTAGCCATTAAGTCTTCCCTGAAAGCAGACCGCAATCCTAGTAAAATTAAAGGCAAGTATGTCGTCCAACGTTCATGGTTATGGCATAGGATTGCCGATTTTAGAGTACGGTTTCACCTCTCAATCATGCCATTTGCTTGAGGATGATATGGAGTTGTTCGAAGGTGACTAACCCCGAGACGTTTTAATAGATCTTGAAAGAGAGCGCTTTCGAATTGTCTGCCCAAGTCAGTTGTTATATTTACTGGAATACCGAAGCGGGATATCCAAACGTTTAACAAGGCTTTTGCTACTGTTGTTGTTGTAATGTAGGGGATAGGAATGGCATCTGGCCATCTGGTAAACCTGTCAATTACTGTAAGGCAATAACGGTTGCCCTCAGACAGAGGGAAAGGTCCAACGATGTCTATGTGAAGATGCGAAAAATGTTGCAATGGAATTCTGACCCCCTGAAGTATAGCTCTGTTGTACCGACTAATCTTTGACCTTTGACATTTGACGCAATTTCGTGCAAAGCTTTCGAGAAGTTCCTCATCCGTCTTTTGGTGTTCCGAAAGTTGAGCGTAGTCGAGAGGTACATGAACGATGGAGTCAATACGCGATAAAAAATCAGCAGTTGTGTTCATATCACCCTTAACGTGACGAATAACTGTCGTTATTTGGGAAATGAAATCAAGTTGCCTTACTTGTCGGTCAGACGATTTATCCAGACGCTGTTGAAAAGCGTACACCAAAGGCTTATGGTCAGTGTAAATGTGGCATTCCCTTCCTTCAATCATGTAGCGGAAATGTCGAACGGCCATGTACAGTGCTGTCAGCTCTCTGTCATACGTGCTGTATCGCATCTCGGCATTTGTAAATTTTCTTGAGAAGAAACCGAGTGGTTTAAAACTGTCATTCACGACCTGGTTTAACACGGCACCAGCAGCAAAATTTGAAGCATCAACCCACAATGATAGCTCCGCGAAGGGTACAGGGTGTGAAAGCACCACACAATTCGCCAATTGCTCTTTGCAAGCTTCCAAATTGCGTGAAGTACACGTATATTCGGACCATACTAGAGGAGTAGAATCATTACGCTTGTTTCCGCCTATCATATCGAAGAGTGGGCCCTGAGTTTCCATTACATGTGGAAGAAACCTTCGATAAAATTTCAGCATTGCGAGAAATCGCTTCAACTCTTTTACTACTACTGGTCGTTTGAAATTAAGTAGAGCCTCTACGCGGATTTTCAGCGGTCTTATACCATCCTTTGTAATATGGAGGCCTAAGGACACAAGTTTTGTAACGCCAAACTCCGTTTTCGATATATTAATTGTGAGACTATGGTGCCGCAATCGTTTAAATATCAGTTCCAGGTGGTTACGGTGTTCCTCTAGCGATTTCGAAGCCACGCATACGTCGTCAAGGTACGTAAAAACAAAGGCTAGGCCACAAAACACTTCAGTGATAATGCGCTGAAAGGTTTGGGCTGCATTTCGAAGACCAAAAGTCATTTTCGTAAATTCATATAGACCGAAAGGTGTGGTTATAGCCGTTTTGCAGATGTCTTCAGGTTGCACGGGTACCTGGTGGAACGCTTTCTGCAAATCTATTTTCGAAAAAACTGTGTTACCTGCCAAAATGTTTGTAAAATCTTGTAGGAACGGAAGCGGATAGCGGTCGGGAACTGTTTGCGCATTGAAGGATCGATAATCACCGCAGGGTCTCCAAGTTCCATCAGCTTTACGCACCATGTGTAGCGGACTAGCCCAGCTACTGCTCGATGGACGGCAGATTCCTAGTTTTAAAAGAGATTCGAATTCTGCGCGTGCAGCTACTAATTTCTCAGGTGAGAGCCGTCGTGGGCGTGAAAATATCGGTTGACCTTTCGTTATGACGATGTACTACAGCGGAGTTTGTAGACGCACCCACTGGTCGGGGTCTGGTAATATCCACAAATTGTTGCAAAATATCAGCGAAACTTGAACAAGTGTCAATAGTTTTTACACTCGTCGCAAGTGTTTTGTGAATCGCACAAACTGATTTTAAATCGGTCTTACTATCTCGTAAGCATCTATTTTTAAGATCGACTAAAATCCCGAAATCACTCAAAAAATCTGCGCCAATGATTCAATGAGAAACGTCGGCGATAAAAAAATTCCACACGAATTCACGACGTAATTTCAGATTTAATTTTCAAATGACTTGCTCATATACTGTAATAGGCGAACCATTTGCGGCAAACAATTTAAACTCGGAGCTGTTCACTCTGGCTACCTTCGCATTTGACGGTATTACTGATACGTCAGCCCCAGTATCAATAAGGAAATTGATTTTCAAAGCTGAGTCAAAGATGCGAAACCGATAGTTGCTGGCGACCTCGGGTTGTTTACCAATACCCGAAATCGCTGCAGCCGAGTAACGTTATTGATGTAATGGTTTTTTGGCAAAACCGAATGGTTCTCGACACTTTGTCGCTTTGTCGGCAAAATTACGATGATACCAACAAAAATATTCTGAAGCATGATGTTCGGCGTGTCGGCGCGTCTCTTTGTTCGTGAAGGTGACCTTGAGCGAAAGCGGTGATCCTTCAAGTTCAAATGTTTTTGCACACTGCGGGTTAGCTCGGCGATTTCACTTTTCATGTTGGAAATTTCGTTGTGTGTGGACATAACCTCCACGTGACTATTTTGCCGACCAATGGATTCCTCTATAGAATCAGCAATTCTAGTTTTTTCGTTCAATGGCACTTTTGCTGTGATCACTGCTGCTTGCACATACGGTGGAATGCGCGTTACCCACAAGTCATGCAACAAGCTATCGTTAAGCGTGGTACCCGAAACACGCCTCATCTCACTAAAGAGCTCGCTTGGCTTACGGTCGCCAAGTGGCATGTCTTTTAGAACCTTTTTCAAACGCCGTTGCTGACTGTCTGCGAAATGATCAGAATATATGAGTGAAGCCTCAAACCAAAACTCCAATGCGTAGAAATTGGCTTCGATGTTCTCCTCAGTCATTTGTGGTAGTGGAATTCGCGGAACTGTTACATAATGGTCGGTGAGCGTATTTTCCCCACCACTGTTACCAACTGCCATGCTGTCGTTCATGGTGTGCGAAAAGTCGAATGATGCGGATCAGTAATCCCTTCGGTTTCAGGTGTTTGTAAACGTAGGGTTATGTAAGAAGACCGGCTCCTCCCGAATTCGCGACGAGCGGTTGTTCCACGTTCCGATGTCCAAACGTTCGGGGTCACCAGTTTAGAATTAAAAAGCTGAATTTTATTTTAATTCTAATTTGTAAGTTTATTGATTGAAGATAGGTTACAATGTATATTGCTCGGCTGCCAGATGAGAAAGAGAGTGAGTGTCAAAGCAATTGTACGAAAGAACCGTACAGAAAATGAGGAAATAACATAATGTAAAAAACTAGTGTTGGCTAGCATTAAAGAAAATAATGGAATGAATGAGTGTTGTAATGTCAACATAAAAGTTAAAAATATAAATCTATTACAATCCAAATGCGAATTACTAAAATTAAGATGATAGTTTTTGCATCTAATTATGTAGATACGCCACATGTATTATAACAACAACAGTATAAAATATGTATGTATATACGTACATCTCGAACTTCTTACCATCTCTCGAACTTCTTATCATTAAAAGATTGGTGCCTAAGGATCGTAAAGCGTGACAGTAATGAAGCGCTTTCGAGACATAACTTTTAAAGTCCAACGTAAATAGAATAGTGAGAAGTTCACTTAAGGCTGCTTTACCCTCCGGAATTTTTAAGCATACACAACTACATACACCTTGAGTACTGTGTAAAAGATCCTAGTAGAGCAGCTTGAGACTAATGAGTGTGCACGTGGTATTTGTTTTATTAAAAAGTGAAGTGGCAGCTTTATGAATTTCGATGAAAACTCTGGTACAAAATTTAAATTTAAATTAAAATTGTCTTATTAAAACACACTCCACACGGTGATATCAAAAAATTTTCCTACATGTAATTTCCCAAGAACAAATTATGGAGCTTTTGCGGAAAACTTGTGTACGTGCGACCGTGTTAAAGACGACGGCAAACAACTTGTTTTGATGTTAACTTTTGCGTTTCGCCTATAAAGTAAACAAAGACACTACTGATGGAAATACATACTTGTAGATGTAGAGTACTTTATGTATGCATCTAATTTTATTTTGTTTTAAGTGGTAAATGATTTCATCCATTATCATCATTTTATGTGTGTAATGTTGTATGAAAGTATTTTTTTAATTGATATCAAGAACTTTAGTTTCCGCATTCTTTTCTTCCTATAATGTAACTGCATGCACATACAATTAGAAGCACATGATTTAACAAAATAACAACTTGGAGGATGGAACTATGTGTAGAAGTTCATGCAAGTGAGGAAAGTTTTTGACTGCCATTCACCTGGGAATATGGTTCAAGCAGCTCACGACTTCCGATCTTAGACCAAGTCTGCTCTGGGTTGCCACTTGGGCCCATGCGCCAACTAAAGGGAAGAGCCCTGTAACCAAGAATAGTTTCTATGAGCGCCAGAAGCATACTCAAAATGCCTCCAGTGTTCTAGAGTTGCGTACATTCCGACGCCTTAACATCAACTCGTTACAGTATCAGTATCAGTATATAAGATTCGACGCCGATAAGCTGCCTTTACAACAGACAGGGGAACGGTTTTCTACTCAACTTTAACACCTAAGGAATCTGTAGAGCGCAATCTTAAACTCCCTACATACCGTCCCTACGGAAGCAATTGACTTTCAGCAGTACCATAAAAAACGTTGGTACGATGAGGAATGTAGAAATGCAGTGGAGATAAAAAAGATTGCCTACCTCACAGTGTTGCGATCGACGACTAAACGTGCGGTGTGGGATAGATATCGAGAACTGCAGGAGGAAGAAAGAGGCATGTGTAGACAAAAAACAAATAGGCCGAGATGCGTGTGTACGACCAGATTGAGAATGACTGACAAGGGTAATGCTCGAAAATTATATGAAAAGATAGGGCGACTAACCAAAGGTTTCAAGACCGGAGCGTACTCATGTAAGAATCCATGTGGAAATCTGGTGGCCGATGTCCAGAGCATTCTTGGTGCATATAACGATCAATTCAAACATGATGGTTAAGAGCTGACAAGGTGCACGCATCAGCTACTTTGCAGAATATTGTCGGACGGAAGCATGCCCACCGATTGGAACTTAAGTGTGCTCTGCCCAATCCATAGAAAAGCGAACCCCACAGACCAATTACCGTGGAATAAGACTCCTTAATATCGCATTCAAGGTCATATCGAGCGTATCGTATGAAAGGCTGAAGCAGATTGGACCTTATCAGTGTGGCTTTAGACTTAGTAAATCAACCACTGACTAAATATTCACCATGCTCTAAACCTTGGAAAGGTTCCGTGAAAAGAGAATCGATACACACCACCATACGAAGACGTCGATCTTAAGGAAGCCTTCGACAGCACGAAAAGGAGCCGCTATGTCTGAATTAGGTATCCCCGCAAAACTTATACAGCTGTGTAAACTGACGCTGTACAAGACCAGAATCTTCGACATCGTTGATTGTTTCGTAAATCTAGTAACTATTGTAGCATTCACACCAATAATTTTTTAGCTTTGAAATCCTTGAACTGAATAAGCAAATAAAAACTGAAGTCCACTTTCGATGAAGAAAAACCAAACTATACAAGTCCTTCATCATTCCAGTCGGACTCTTCGGATGTCGTCATTCGATGAGTCGTCTTTGGGAATCTTCTTTTACGAACGATTTATGATTCTTTGGCAACGGAAAATACCGCAGGCGATCGCTGAACTGTACGAGTTATACGCTGATATTGACATACTTCAGCGAATGAATAGACTGCGGCTATGCTGGTTAGGTCATGTCGACCGAATGGATGAAAGCGCTCAAACTTCGAAAGTATTCGATCTGCAAACCGCTGGTAGAAGCAGAAGAAGAGAAAGGCTTCCACTCTGTTGGAAAGATCAGTTGCAGAGCGAAACAATGAAAAAAAGAAATGAATTTCGCGCTGTTGTTGATTCGTCAAAAATGTCGTAAGCAGTGTCTACGCAAAAAAGAAAGAAGCAACAGAGTAAATTTATTTATGGGTATAAAATTTAATAGCGCATCGTACTTGGCGACCTTTCATTGGGAGATTCCGAAATGTGCTTCGAAATGCAAAAACAGTTTCAAATTTCGACGTGTTGTTTCGTGTTGCGCTATGCAATGATCTATGCAAGCTTCCTTTGGATCTATACAAAAGCAATTTCCTTTTATTCGCGTTAAGTAATTTACACTGAGATGGAATAAGAATATCTTTTCTTATACATATGTGCTTACATAATTAGCGCCATATAACCCCCGAAGTAATTTTCGGCTGGTCTCCATTTTGAATCGTGCGTTTTGATATTTGCCGAACAAATGGAGGAATCTAAAGTGAATTATACCCCTTCGAACGGTCGATGAATTTTTATGAGAAGTTTCAGGTAGATTTCCTTATTTTAGAAAATATTTTCGCCTTAAGCATTCTTAAATATCTGCAATGTGATACCTATTTGTATTATTTATTTTTTTAACAATTTGATTTTATTTTATATTACTAAAAGATGGCATCCACCAGATGCATTTTCTACTGTAGGCCTTCAAATTTCTCTTAATATTTTAATATCTTCAATATTATTTATTTAACCTACCACTTAAAGTGTATTAAAATTTTGAAAATGGTGGCAGCACTCCTCAAAACTTTCCCCAGTATTAAGCTACCGCGGCCGCATTGTGTACTGACATTCGGACGGCTCGGGTTCAAATTCTTGTGCCACCAACATCCAAAAGTTATGGAAAATTAATTTAAATAAAAAAATTATGTAAAATTTTCTAATTGCGGTCGCCCCTCAGCAGGGAATGTCCGAGTGTATTTCGGACATGAAATAGAGGCTCCTCGTAAAGCACCTATCAGCCGTTCGGAGGCGGCTTAGTATAAACTGTAGGTCCCTCCATTTGTTGGAAAAACATCAAGACGTAAAACCACAAATTGGAGGAGGAGCTCGGCCGAAAATAGCTTCAGCGGTTACAAAGCGCCACTATACATAGGTATATATATATACATATATATATATATATCTGTTTATTCCGACACCTACATACATATATACAATAGTAATATATAAAGTAAGTGGCAGTGCTTCATTAATCATTCATTTCGCTATTTTTATCACCATTTCCAAGCATCCCAAGTAAATTCCACAACAGATGGCAGCTCCGCATATTGTTAATCTAAATCATTTCTGAGTACACTTGAGCGCAAAAAATCCTTTTAAATCACACTCAGTTCAACCATTTAGCTTAGTCTATGACTGAAGACACACTTACTTATGGTATACCAAAACATCCAAAACGGGTGGCAACTCCGTTGAATTTTAAATATAACTATTATTGAGTTCTCTTGAACGTATACAGAAAATTTTATATATAAATATAATATGTACATACGAGTATATGAAAGTTACAGGTGAAATACCCCTTTTATACTCGGGATAACATAAACCATGTACAAAATACCTGGCAAATTTCGTTTAATTCTGCCTAGCCGTTCTCCAGTTATAAATTAATACCCTTATTTTTATGTATAGGATAAATGATGCCACGCCTCCTTTTTCAAATGCGTACAAACTTAACATATACCATTTGTATGATATCCCAAACATGTTGTACGAATTTGGTTGAATTTTGTGAAGCCGTTCTCAAGCTGCAAAGTGACAAATCAACCGTTCACCAATTTTTATATTTCAGTTAGTATGGGAGGTTCCAGACTCCTTTTCAGAGTGAGGTGCATAACTTTGGTTGAATTCGGTGAAATTTGGAATTCTCAAATGGATGGATAAGTTGATTGTACTCGTATAACTATTGTATAAATAAAAATGAATTTACTTGTACGTTTATATACGTATAAGAAGCCTAAATGAAACTGTTTTATAACAGTAGTTGTTTGATAATAATAGCACTCTGCATATGACTTGTGGTTAGGTATAACATCACCGGCAAACGTAGCGCACCTGAGAGTTTGCACCTCACTGAAGAGAAGGCTATTAGAGGGATTCCACATCCAATGCCTATGTAAGAAGTTGAATATTTTATACATGCATACATATATTTATTGTTATAATTAAAATTTGTTGTAAGCATTGAAAATAACTCCCTGTTATTTCAGCAAACCTTGGCGAGACTGAGCTAACCCCAGCCAATTGAGAAACTTCGTTACAAGGTAACACCAAAAACGTGCACTTAACTTTTATATAAGAAATATGTGTATATGCATATATACATCATACTTATATATATGTATGGTAAATACTTTGACTGAAAAAGTTACTTTGTCCTCGATTTAAACCGCAGTTTAGACTTGATGTGCTCAAAGAAGACATGCGATAAAAGAATTAAACCCTTTCTAACTAAAGTGTCTATTTTGTGTAGGTTTATGCACAAAAGATTCTTAAAATGTATTACTATTTATTATATTAAAGAACGGATGATCATCGTGTTATGTTAATATGTATCCTTCCATCGTAATGGTTTCCTTTTTCATAATATTACAAAGGATTTGTTATGACAATAAAGTATGCGGAGCAAATATTTAATTTCTCCTTGAACATGCTCACATACATACATGCAAACATACAGCTGAATGTGCATGGGTATTTGATTGGTACCTTCAGTTCGTTCTTCCCTTCCGCGAACTTAATTTTAATTGACACCTGACAAAATCCAGACTGTCTACAGATAAAGATAAACAGGTGGCCACAAAAGTAAACAATTGAGATGTTTCAATAACATCATCATAGCATCGACTAACTGTCTCGGCGGGTTTATTATTAATTACTTTGAAAGAAAGTTATGCAGCGACAGTTAACAAGCCACTTGCTCAACCTGTCTAAAATTATTTAAATACATACATACACGTTTGAGTATGTGTATATACACACCACATCATCATTGCTTCAATGCTTAGACTGACATAAATATTGTACCATATTTTCTCTTAAACTTTTTAACCTAAAACAACACTGTGTTCGTAAGATGAACCGAGTGCGGAAGTTCGGAATTTCTCACAACAACAATTTAATAACTTAAAACGGCTTTCGCTTACTTCCACGTATCACGTATTAAAAATTAATAAAACGGTTTTCCTAAATATTAACCTGAAATCAATTCGCTTATAGCTTTTCCTGTCGCCACGAGGGGTCTCTACTGATGTTGCAGTAAAAGTCGTGTTTTGTTGGTGTTATCAGATGCGTTGAGCTTGTTCTAGCTCAGGCTTCTCAGAATATAGATTTCGAAGATATTAAAAAGCTAAATACAATAACATTTTTTACAAAATTATCAAATATGTACCTATGTACACGTACATAATATTAAATATTTAAAATGTTTTATGACAAAGTAATGATGGAACTGGCTGAAAATTACCGAGTGGTTAGCATTGCCTACTGCCATTCGGAAGGCAAGGGTTCAAGTCCTGGTTCTGCAAACATCCAAAATTATAGAAAATTGTGGATCCTTTCCATTTAATCTATCGAAACAGACCATTTCCTTGTTTCCGTTCGATGACCTCGACGAAGTTTATTGCCTTTACCTGTACCTTAAATGGGGTGTAACAGAAACAAAAGTCATACATCTCAGCTCTTCTCACTTAAATCTCAACGGTTGGAATGAAATCTTTCTTTGTATTTTTTTTTTTTCAAATTCAGAAATTCTGCTTCTTACTGATTTTTTTATACAATATTGGTATCTGTCATTAGCTGTTTGTAACACCATTCCAAATGCAAAAATGCAACTTCGGATCATTCGCATTCCATCACTTTCCGAAACTATATTTAAGAGAAAGTACAATTATATAAATACAAGTTCAAAAAAATCTAAAATCGTTAACACTTTCTTCCAGCAGTCCGCAGAACTGTTTCTGGCAACTACAACAAAATATTCGCGTTTATTATATTATATTTTCTCTTTTCATAGAATGTCTGCAATTTTTAGAGCTGCAGTATGACTTTTGCACATCACTTTTTCACTTTTTTATGAGCACCGTTTTGTTCAATAACATAATTATGGTGCTTGTGCAATGTCTACAACTTTAATGAGATTTTCACGCAATTTATGTAAAATAAGCAGATGCAAGATAGATAAAATTTCCATAAAAAAAACAAATTATTTTAGAAATCATTTTCCTTACATGTAAATATAATATGTAAGTATATAATCGAAATTCAAAATTGTACCAAAATAATTTTTATTGCATACGCTTGGATTTGAATTCCTTTTGCTATGAGATTTGGAATTAAACAAATTTTGGTGTCGCGAAATCGGTTGTTGATTATCTATATAGGTATCTCTGATCAACTTCTCGGAAGAAAAAGTTATCTCCGTAGCAATCTAAGCTAAAGGCGGCTACCTCTTTACCACATTTCAAGTAAATCAAATCAAAAACTAGATTTTTTCGAGAAGATCGATTCCAAGGCCAATTCGCGGAAAAAACAGTGTATGTGTTTTAATCTAATTGTTTAGTTATTATTTATATATTACGCATTAAGTAATATAATTTGCAACTACTACTACGACTAGTACTAATGACTACTAATAGTAAAAGCTTATACCTTGTTAAATACCATTCCTCTTATCGTAATAGCATAGTTGTTCTTTATGCTGTTTGTATCTACACTTGTTTATACATACATACATACATATGTACATACTAATTTTCATATATGTTAAGGCATATGCAATAACATGCTTAAATTTGCAATCCCGCAAATATGATTAGGCATTAAGTATAAAAACAAAGTTAAGAAAGGGAATTGGGCAAAACTGAAATATGTATGTCATATTTAAGTATACATATGTACATAAAGCCGTATATAGCAAAATAGGCCTAACGGAAATAATATAAATATACGTAGGCTGCTATACATATGTCTGGCCAAATAATGAAAACACGAATATTTATCAACGAAAATGGTTTTATTGTTTTTCAAAATATTCTCCATCAAGATTTCTACACTTTTGCATGCGCTCAAACCAATTTTCGAAGCACTTTTTCCACTCCGATTGAGACAACGCCAAAACATGGTTTTTGAATGCTTCAACAGCATCTTCTGGCGACGAAAATCGTTGACCACGCATTATTTTCTTGATGTGTGGGAATAAAAAGAAGTCATTGGGTGCCAAGTCAGGGCTGAACGGCGGAAGACCCATCAATTCGACGTTTTGGCCAGTCAAAAAGGCGCTGGTTTGAGCCGATGTGTAAGAGCTCGCATTGTCATGGTGCACAATGATTCGTCTTCTCTTGTTTGTTTTCCGAATTTCTCCGAAGACTTCAGGCAAACAAATGGTGGTGTACCACTCAGAATTGACCGTCCTACGTTGCTCAAGCGGAACAATGGCCACAAGACCAGTTTTGCCGAAGAAACATTTGCTTCGAAGTGTTTCTTCCACGAACAACTTTCGTTGGATTTGGTTCGTCTTGGAAGACCCACATGGTCGAGTGCTGTTTTGTTTCGGGCTCATACGTATAGATCCATGATGCGTCACCTGTGACGATCTTATAAACGTCTTTTGAAGCACCGCGATCGTATTTTCATTTCTTTACACCAATTCATACGGTGCCTTTTTTTAAGCGATTGTCGAATTGTGCGGGATCCAACGAGAACAAACCTTTTTTACGGCCAGGTGTTCATGGAATATCGAATGTATGCTGGTGGGAGAAATGCATAGGCATACCTCTATCTGAAGGTATGTTACATGACGGTCTTGCATTATCAGTTCAAGTACGGCATCGATGTTTTCTGGCACAACGGCTGTTTTTGGACGACCTTCACGGAATTCGTCTTTGAGCGAGCGTCGGCCACGATTGAATTCGTTTTACCAGTTTTTAACAGTGCTATAGGATGGTGCTTCATAGCCATACAAAAAGATTTAAGTTCATCGATGCACTCTTGTCGTGATAATCCACGTCGAAAGTTGTGAAAAATGATCGCACGAAAATGTTCACGAGTTAATTCCATTTTTTGGTCGAGATGAATTCTTTAATTCCCTGTAAATAAAACAATTCACGATTAAATGACAAAACGTTCTGAGTTATGTTATGCTAAAAAATGTCAAACTTTCCAATGGAAATGTCAGATTGCACCTGGCAACACTTATTGTTGCCTAGGCCAGACCTATATATAGCAGCCTACGTAAAAATCCAAATCAGGTGATCCCTATAACGTAAGGGATTCAACACATTGTATAGACGAAATTTGTAAGCTTCTTTGATTGTACAGCTTAGCAAATTCTGTCATTCGATTTTTGGTTGGTGCAGCATATAAAGGGTGGTTAAATTTTCAAGGGCCGATGTTGATTTTGAATAAAACACAAACTATTTAGGAAATTATTGAAATTTTATTTTATTATGATATATTGGTATTACTCAATTATGTATGTAACAAAATATCGGCCAAATGAGCGCCGCGACCTCGGCGGCACACCTCCATACGATGGTCCAAATTTTCGATGACGCTGAGGCATAATGGAGTTTCTATGCCGTTAATGTGCCGAATTATCTCATCCTTTAGCTCTTGAATTGTTGCTGGCTTATCGACGTACACCTTTTCTTTCAAATAACCCCAGAGAAAAAAGTCCAACGGTGTCAAATCACATGATCTTGGGGGCCAATTGACATCGCCATTACGTGAGATAACACGGCCATTGAATTTGTTGCGCAAAAGAGCCATTGTTTCGTTAGCTGTGTGGCAAGTGGCACCGTCCTGCTGAAACCACATATCGTCCACATCCATATCTTCCAATTGTGGCCATAAAAAATTCGTTATCATCTCACGATAGCGAACACCATTCACAGTAACTGCCTGACCGGCCTCATTTTGGAAAAAATACGGCCCGATGATGCCGCCAGCCCATAAACCGCACCAAACAGTCACTCTTTGTGGGTGCATTGGTTTTTCGACAATCACTCTTGGATTCTCATTCGCCCAAATGCGGCAATTCTGTTCATTGACGAATCCACTGAGGTGAAAATGTGTCTCATCACTGAAGATGATTTTCTTCGAAAATTTTCATAATAAGTCTGGATAACTTTAACACGTTGTTGGATTGTGTATCTCTCCATGGTTCAATTTGAGTAAGTCTGAAATAGAGAAATGTCAAATTAAATTCGGAAAAAAACTTGGCGTTTAGGTGTGGTTCACATTCAACATCGGCCCTTACAATTTAACCACCCTTTAGTTGCTATTTTTATATTTTGCTTGTGCATATTGTAAATTAAACAAAGTTTTGAAGTCCGTGAATAAAGCTTTTTAATTATATCGAAAACGTTCGTTTCTTCATTTGAATAAAAAAAGGGTCAGTGAAAAAGCTTACTGTTCCCCTAAATACTAATGTTTATTTAACAAACTTTATGTAAAACAAGTCTGGTCACTGGTCTACTTCCGAGAAAGAAAAGTACTCAATTTGATTATTCAGATCGAAATTCAATGCCAAAGAAAAGTACTCAATTTGATTATTCAGATCGAAATTCAATGCCAAATTGTTTTTTTAATATAATGATAATTGGTACTCTTTCTGGAAATGAAAAAATTTCACGTAAAACGAACCATAATACGATGCTTTCGTATAGATTGGTGCAGGTCCACTTCACATACATACTTCGACCTATATATATATTATTTTTTTTAACCTGTTCGCTAGTCTCGGTCCACGTTTCAGAAAAAAATATTTTTTTACTCATTCAGGAAATAACATGATAATTGTCAAATATCGTTTGTGTCGCTGCTCAAGAGTAGTGAATTCAACTAGAACAAATTGGTTCCGTTTACTTCTAAAAGAAATAGTTTGGATTCACTAGTCTGCTAGTAAATATAGCAAATTAAATGTAAAGATGAAACGCTTACCGCAGTATATTTGCCCATTTTCCTATCTGATCAGCGGCTGTTGAAAAAGTGCAATGCATGAATACATATTTATATACATATATACACAGTTATGCAAATAGTTGTACGAATTGCATTTAAGGTACATTAATCCAGTCAGCCGGGAATATGGAAATCACATACACTAGCCGTCATAAGTCTACTTTTCAAAGTTCCTTTTTCTATTTTTAACTATGTATTATTTACAGTTAAAAAAATAAATTAAGTTTTAAGAGTTATAGGGGCCAAAAGTCTACGCTCATAAGGGAAAAGTTATTCAAAAATCAATATAATATAAAGGTTTGCAAAAAATGAAATACTTCTGTAACGAGTTGGGTATCCTCGACATTTAAGGACTTCCGTCAGTCTGTTTTGCATGGAATTAACAAGCTCTGTAGTCTCTTCAGATGTGATTTTTCCCCATTTTTACTTGATGACTTCTTTCGACATTGGCTTACTTTTTATGCCATGTTTTCTTATATTTCGCTCCAACAACGCCCACATATGTTCTATAGGATTCAAATTAGGTGATTTTCGTGGTGTAGGGAGCTGTTTAGGGATGATATCAAGGAACCAGTGGCGGAAAATTTCGGCAGTATGTTTGGAGTCATTGTCTTATTGGAAGTAATACTCATTATCTAATCCCAATTTTTCAACGCTCCTTCATAAATTATATATTAAAATGTTTAAATATGCGAACCGGTCCATATCTGCTTCAATAAATTCGAGATTTCCAACGGCGTCTGCTGCCATACATCCCCACATCATTACTCCTCTACCACCATGCTTGACATTGGGGAAGAGATTTTCTTTGGTGACCGCTGTACCTGGTTTTCTCCAAACAATTTTCTGTCCCTTCATGCCGAATATGCAAATATCGCTTTCATCAGCAAATAACATTTGTTTCAAATTACTAGTGGCATGTTTACATACTTATTTGCGAAGGCTATACGTTTTTGCCGATTTATTACTGTTTCTTTCGAGCGACACATCCATGGTATCCTGCTTTCTTTAAAATTCTTCAAGCGGTAGAATCAGTTATTACCATTTTAAATTTTTGCTAATCGTTTAAGGCTACTTTGGACGCTGTGATCCTGGCATTTGCCTTTACAAGAGACAATACACTTCATGCTTCCCTGTGTGTTTCTTTGGAATATCGGCCAAATCTTGGTTTCGAAGTTTAAATTCCTGTCCCTTTTAAGTTCATAACAACTGTGCGAGCTGACGTCCATGTTCTACCCACTGTTTTCCTATTTTCTGGTAGTTTTGGCCTTCTTGGTGAAGTTTTATAATAATTTGTCTTTCTCCAATGTCTATTTCTTTTCTTATCGGCATCGGAAAATTACCGAAAAAAGTTAAAAACTTTGTAAAGTGGTTATAATAACACTAATGTATATAATAAAGGCTTTTTTAATCAAATTTGATGAGCGTACACTTTTGAGGCACGCATTACTGGACTGACGCGATGTAAAAAGATTTGTGACGCCAGCAGCATGGCAGACTGTGACCAATAACACATATGCAAAATTAAAATTATTTTGCTAATTGTTTTAAGTTTTCAACACACAAAAGTTTCCTTTTGAAAGGAGCGTAGATTTATGACGGCTAGTGTACATGGTTCACAAACAACAAATTAGGCGAAACGGTAACATAATTATACATACCATAAATAAGCATTCTAAGAAAATAATTAAGAGGAAGTAAATGAATTGGTAAACAAAGAGAAAACACAAGTAGATAACCAATTTGTACATGTGCACACATATATAAAGATTCAGGGTATGTATGTATGTAGGTATATAAATCGGGCATATGAAGAATTTCAACAACAATTTGGAAGCGATAATACGCTATAAATAAACATAATTTTACCAAAACAGAGCTATTGCACAAACGAATTGGTAAAATCTCAAGAGTTTTCTCTTTAATTTCTCCTTCTACTGGTTAAAAAAACACCACATGAGATGTTCCTCTTTGCGTGTTATGATAAGTAACAGTTTAACTTAAAAATTCGCACTGGATTGCTTACAAAAAATAGCGTAATTTTCGCATTTTTGAAGGTACTTTTTCTACGTCATCTGAAATATTTAGTTTTATTTGAATTAGAGATAAGCATTGATTTGAATATTTCCAATCGTTCTTTTGTCAATATGTCTAGACAAAGGCTTAATCAAAAAATTTCTGATTCGGTTGAAACATTTGGAAATATTAACGTTAAAGCAGTTGTCACAATAAATTTCTTTTCGGTTTTATTCGAAACGAAAAGCTATCGTTAATTAACATTAATTGTTAACAGATAATGTTAAACGTTAAAATTGAAGCGTGCTGTTAATATCATAGCTTTTCAGCTATTTCAAAATTAACGTCAACAATGAGTTTTGTGCTGTTTCAAAGTTAACGATTTCATTTCATTGGGTTAAATTATCGTGTGAGCGAAACGAAATAATATTGTTGCGTTTGTAGTCTGCAAATAATATTCCTCTGCATGTAACTTCATACCCAAATTTTTAACAATATACAAAATTCATTAGAATTTCACTTAATTAAAACCAAATAGTAAATGCTATTTTCAGAATAATTCTAAATTTGGAAAATAAATAAATTTGAAAATTAAATAAAAGCCGATTTCAGCTTCAATCATTGCTTTTTCATGGAATTGTTAATTTTAATTTGTGAACTAATGAATATTTATTTACAATTCAAGAACCGTCTTTAGGCAAAAGTGGTATATACCAATGTACATTTGTACAATTGTGCATACATATGTTTAATCATACATTGCGATTGTTGGCAGCACTATTACTAAATTGGTTGTTATTAAATCTTCACCACTATGATTTCTTTTGCTTGCAGTTACAGATGATTCAAGTGGCGACAACGATAATTCCGGCAGCATTGAAGTAGCTAACGGAAATGGTGGTGGTAGCGGGTATCTATGTGAATCATTGATTATTGATTCATAAATAATATACATATGTACGCAAAATTTTTACCAAAGAATATATTTCCACATGTATTGCCGAATGACCGCAGTGGATCCAATGATCCTACCACCCGATGGACTTATCTTGCTACTTTCCTCTCTGCAAATATATAAACTCTGACCTTGCAGTAAATTTACCATGTAATGTACCTTCCCTGCATCTCTCTTGAAATTTCACAAGAAATATGCCCCTTTCGCTTCGTTCTCCTGAGGCCTTATGAAGGCGCCTTCCACTTCTGAAGCATTTCCAATTCAGTGGTAGAACACTCGCCTGTTAAGTCAGGATCCGTTGGTTCGATCCCTGCCATAAGAAGTCTGATGAAGAGATGTGGTGATCTCCGAAACAGCTGTCACTTCTACCATTTTTCTTTGCTGTATAACAAAATATTCAATTCATATAAACAAACCAGGCCTTTTAGCTCACTATGAAATTAACAAACGACAATAACTTTAATCTACACGTACATAAAATGCTCAATAATACTTGCTTTTTGTTATTCAATTTTGTCAATTTTAAACAGTGTTACCCCCGAAAATGTCTTTATATTTGAGAGTTTTGTTTAGAGCTAACAACGGATTTAACTGTAGTAAATTCTGAATTAATCCCGATTAGTGCGTTTAATCGGGTTTAACGTCATTGCACACATATGTTATATGTATATACTAGAGATCAAAATTTTGTTGGAACATTTATGAGCTGCTCGAGCATATGAGCAACGAGTACTCGCACACTCGTTCATTGCTCATTGCTCGAAAATTTTTGAGTTTGAGCTCGAGCAATTCGAGCATTTTAAATCAAAAATTTGACTTTCTTCCCAGAACTGCTTTCTATAGTTTTAATTTTATTTATGCAAAGTGTAAAACTCGTTGAAATACTGAAGAAATTTTGACAAACATATTGAAATTCGAAAAATTTCAAATTATCATTTGAGCAGTTGAGCAACGAACGAATATCGAGCTGCTCACAGTGCTCGATACCCGGGTACCTGGAACTCTAGTAGGTATATACGTATATGTACATACTGAAATTGTTTGATATCGTCCGCAATGTTTCAAAAAGTCGTGAATAGGAAAAGACGTTAATTCAATTTAAAAACTTTTCATTTCTGATGTTCTACAGAAGTAGTGATTCCAATTCTCATTTTCCATTTCCTTTTCTTTACAATTAACACCACTTCGCCTTCATTAAATGATTCTGCGTATGTGCATACATATACTATGTGTGGCGGCCGCAATAACCGAACGTTCAACAGTTCAATCCATCATGCAGAGGTTCTTGCATTCGACCCTTAGCCATATTAACATCCTAAATTATAGCAAAATAATTTGCGTATCTTTAATGTACATGAAATGGCAATTTAGCTTTGGTCCGAAGTATGTAAACATCAGAAGGAGCAGATACGAGTATAGCACCTTCAAAAAGCCATGTCCGTTGAACTCAAACTAATATTTCAGTTATTGAGATATTTCAACGAAACTTAGTTAAACGTTCATTTGGCAATAACATAAATTTTTCAACAAAGCTCTTAGATGTAAAAGTTGGTATTTTGCACACATAATGAATTCCACATTAGTAATGAAAATTAACAACTAAAACTATAACATAGAGCTCCTATACACCGATTGTTTCAGATATGAAGATTTTGGTAACAAAACTCAGCCAAAAAAGCGTATACCAGCGTGAAATTTGGTATTCTACACACGTATACGACTTCAGCATGGCAGAAGACAACTCTTCGTTTTTGTTCCCATTTGCTATCGCCCCTCGACAGGGCATTCCAAACCCTCCAATATATTTCCGAAATAAAAGCTCCTGATGAAAATCCATTATCCGTTTGAAAATCATTAAGACATATTGGAAAAGGATTTGTAGTGAGAGGTCCACAATTACGAAAAATATAAATTTTATTGCGCGCAAAATTATAATTATAAAGTTATTAACATTTGAAGTTACACTTTTTATACACAAAGCGTTTTAAATGTTTGATTTATCTTAACATGCAACATTGTGCACCAACAACAGTTCATTTTGTTAGTATCAACCCGCTATTTTATTCACATTCCAAGCTATTATATATCTTCTGCTCAAATATGCTTACTTTTTTTTGCTTAGGTTGGCAGGACTGTTATATGTTGATATGTCAAATTTGAGCGCGATCTGTCTCATAGTTTTTTTTACGGCACTATAAACAAGTCAACCTCGAGTGTGTTTTTCGAATTTTCCTATGGAAATTATCGTCGAGCAAGAGTTTGTTTGAAATTTTGTTATTCCAATGAAATAAGTGCGACGGACGCAATGAAAATGTTGCAGAAGGCATATGGGGAGTCTTGCCTATCACGTGCACGTATTTTTGATTGGTATAAGTCGTTCAAGGACGGCCGTACATCGCTGGAGAACTTGCCCCATGATCGTCGTCCAGCAACGTCAATAAACGAAGAAAACGTCGAAAAAGTAACTAAAATTGTGTTGGAAAATCATCGCGTGACTGAAAGAGAGATAGCTAGTGAGCTCAACATATCAAATGGATCTGCTCATAGCATTATTCACGATGTTTTGGGCATGAGACGTGTGTCTGCTCGACTTGTTCCAAAATTGTTGCTCATACGCCTCGTCTTGTAAAGGGTGGTTAAATTGTAAGGGCCGATGTTGAATGTGAACCACACCTAAACGCCAAGTTTTTTTCCGAATTTAATTTGACATTTCTCTATTTCAGACTTACTCAATTTGAACCATGGAGAGATACACAATCCAACAACGTGTTAAAGTTATCCAGACTTATTATGAAAATTTTCGAAGAAAATCATCTTCAGTGATGAGGCACATTTTCACCTCAGTGGATTCGTCAATAAACAGAATTGCCGCATTTGGGCGAATGAGAATCCAAGAGTGATTGTCGAAAAACCAATACACCCAAAAAGAGTGACTATTTGGTGCGGTTTATGTGCTGGGGGCATCATCGGGCCGTATTTTTTCCAAAATGAGGCCGGTCAGGCAGTTACTGTGAATGGTGTTCGCTATCGTGAGATGATAACGAATTTTTTATGGCCACAATTGGAAGATATGGATGTGGACGATATGTGGTTTCAGCAGGACGGTGCCACTTGCCACACAGCTAACGAAACAATGGCTCTTTTGCGCAACAAATTCAATGGCCGTGTTATCTCACGTAATGGCGATGTCAATTGGCCCCCAAGATCATGTGATTTGACACCGTTGGACTTTTTTCTCTGGGGTTATTTGAAAGAAAAGGTGTACGTCGATAAGCCAGCAACAATTCAAGAGCTAAAGGATGAGATAATTCGGCACATTAACGGCATAGAAACTCCATTATGCCTCAGCGTCATCAAAAATTTGGACCATCGTATGGAGGTGTGCCGCCGAGGTCGCGGCGCTCATTTGGCCGATATTTTGTTACATACATAATTGAGTAATACCAATATATCATAATAAAATAAAATTTCAATAATTTCCTAAATAGTTTGTGTTTTATTCAAAATCAACATCGGCCCTTGAAAATTTAACCACCCTTTACGTGATTATTTGACCAAAAGCAACGTAAATATTGTTCCGCAAGCACCGTATTCACCCGACATGACACCGTGTGACTTTTTTCTTTTCCCTAAACTCAAATTGCCGCTTCGTGGAAAGCATTTTCAGTCGATTGAAGTCATAAAAGAGAATTCGAAGAAGGAACTGAAAGCCATACCTAAAGCGGCCTACCAGAAGTGTTATGAAGATTGGAAAAAAAGGTGGCATATGTGTATCGCCTCTAATGGTGACTATTTTGAAGGGGATAAAATAAATATTGAAGAATAATTAACCGTTTTTGTTTTATTGAACAGTCTCGTTTATATTTGAGCAGAAGATACTTCTGTAATTATACAGGAGATCGGTTTTTGCTTAAACGGTCCAAAAATGATGGGGTTTTTGGCTAAATAGATGTATTTGATGATTATCTTCTCATTTAAAGTGGGAGAAAGCTGAATTTTCCAATAGTTTTATTAATATTAACATTTAAGATTGCACTAAAGTCATTAACATACACATTACATACTAATGCACGGTTAAAGTGATGTTGCCATACTGTGGAAGAAATCTAAAAAAAAGAGCAATGAATAAGACAGAGTATGACTGAAGTGATGTTGCCATACTGGGTAAGAAACTTAAAAAAGAGCAATAAATAAGGCGGAGCAGGTGTGGGTCCGGCACAGTTTGTTTTTTCGATTTATTGAAACGAAAAAAAAACGGAAATTCATATTGCTTACATACCTATTAACATACATGAGCAAAAACGAAAATTATTCAAAAATTCAAATATTCAGGGATTTTCATATCTTTGCACGAACAAAAACGAGAATTCATATTATTTATATATTTACATATATGAACAAAAAAGAATTATCTTAACTTTTAATTTTAAGCGGTTTAACCAGTCAGAGCCCGAGTTGTATAAAAATTCTGTTACGATTTTGCTAATTATGCCTCGATGATTTCCCAAATCCCTTGAGTTCGATCACTGGATTGTTAAATAAAAGTCACCTAAATGTTGTACAATTTCCTAATTGGTAACAATTAAATTAACGTTTATTTATTACTCAATAAAGCACAATTTACTTTACTATACGCGACTACTTATTTTACAACGAGATCACTTTGTAACTGAACTAAATTGCGTTGGCTCTCTCTTATATACCCAATTAATAGTGGTCGTACTCAGTCATAGAAGTATCTGTCATGCTCTTTCGATATACAGAATACTTGATTCTCGCGCATTTCGAGTGGCATCACTTTTCAGTTTCAAGATGTTGAAAACCCGTTAATTCTTTCTAGGAAATTATCATACGAAAGATTGCCGTTATATTCACGAGAATTAAAGTAATTTTTTAAATTAGTGCGCAATATATTTTTTCACGTCAAATCGCTAATCACAGTCAAATCAAGCTGCGTGAACAATTGTTTATTAGATTTTTCCGTGTACATTTCAAGTGTTTTATATCTTTTGTTATTAATAAGGTAATTATACAATTTTTTAATCTATTCAGTGTTTGCTGGTAAACTTTTTTGAATTAAATTTTAGTAAAATTTTTGTGCTATGTCGGGCGTTCTATGTTGCGAAGGTTGCAAGATAAAATTGCACCAATTTAAAAAAAAAAACCGACGACGAAGTAATCGAGTTCCTAAAAGAACATGGGCTTTTGTTAAGAACTTTAAAATGTCCCAAGTGCGAAAAGGATTGCACTTTTAATAAAAAAGAAAAGTCGTGGAGGTGTCAACGAAAGCACGTTACCATAAAAGGAAAGAATAAAACGGTTGAGTCGTGCTCGTTTAAGCCTAGTTGAAGGAAAGGAACATTTTTCGAACATTCTAAACTTTCAATAACTGATATAGTTATAGATTTCATAATGCACGAACTAGGGTGGAACAGCACAACAGTAGTGGACTGGAGTAGTTTCTTCAGGGAAATTCTGATTGAATGGGCCATCGACAATAATGACGGAAAGTTAGGCGGCGAATGAGTCATCGTGGAAATCGATGAGACAAAAGTTGGTAAGCGAAAATACAACTGCGGACGAATAATTGAAGGGCAGTGGCTTTTCGGTGGCATCGAGAGAGGGTCGAAAAAAATTTTTATTGGAAAACCGAAAAAAAGAAAGGTTAATTGCAATAATTAAAGAAAGAATTTTGCCTGGAACTACCATAGTTTCGGATTGCTGGTCTGCTTACACCGATTTAAAAGACGAGGAATTTACATATTCAACAGTAAAGAATTCAATTAATTTCGTAGACCCTACAACAGGAGCTCAAACGCAAAATATTGAGCGAACTTGGCGCGAGGTTAAAAATAAAATTCCGAAGTATGTTCGCAGCAACGAGCATTATTCCGGATATCTTGCGGAATTTTATTTCCGCCATAGGTTTCCAAACCACCTCGACAGGCCTCAACATTTTTTTATTGCACCTGCTAAACTATAAGGTACGACCCGAAAAAAGTTGACGTGAAGTACTAGTTTATTTATTATAAAAATATGTGAATGTCATGCGTTTTCGTTTTTGTATCGTATAATATGAATTCTCGTTTTGGTACCTGTAAATAAAATGAATTTTTGTTTTTGTCCATGTATGTAAATATGTAAATAATATGAATTTGCGTTTTTGTTCATGCAAAGATATGAAAATACCTAAATATTTGAATTTTCGAACAATTTTCGTTTTTGTTCATGTATGTAAATATGTAAATAATATGAATTCTCGTTTTTGTTCATGCAAAGATATGAAAATACCTAAATATTTGAATTTTTGAGTAATTTTCGTTTTTGTTCATGTATGTTAATATGTAAGCAATATGAATTTTCGATTTTCTTCGTTTCAATAAATCGAAAAAAACAAACTGTGCCGGACCCACACCTGCTCCGCCTTATTTATTGCTCTTTTTTAAGTTTCTTACCCAGTATGGCAACATCACTTGAGCCATACTCTGTCTTATTCATTGCTCTTTTTTTAGATTTCTTCCACAGTATGGCAACATCACTTTAACCGTGTATTTGTATGTAATTTGTATGTTAATGATTTTAGTGCAACCTTAAATGTTAATATTAATAAAACTATTGGAAAATTCAGCTTTCTCCCACTTTAAATGAGAAGATAATCATCAAATACATCTATTTAGCCAAAAAACCCCATCATTTTTGGACCGTTTAAGTAAAAGCCGCTCTCCTGTATATCACCACTATGCTTCTTATCTGTTGTGTATTCGGAATCAAATTGTGGAGAAAAATAAACATATTAAAAAATTTTGAACAATACAGTCGGATCATTTAGATGTCACATCGGTTCCTGCCAAAATAAGGCTCTTGGTTAAAAAATACGAAAATATCATCAAAAATATTTTACATTATGTATTGCTACGCCCGCCACATTCCCCACAATAGGATACAGTAGGCTAATCCGGATGAAAATACAACTTTATCGTCTACAACAATAGCTGACTGGTACAACGACTCTACCAGATGGATCACCAAGAAGCGATGGGGTAGATTCTTGGGTCTAACATTTGTTGTATAACAAAAATATTAGGCAGCTTTTCCTTTACGGGACCAAGCGTGGGTAAAAATGATTTATAGGGGGTGGTAGGTGGTTCCACCCACTTTCAGGAACCGAAAACCAAACCTTTAGGAGACCTATAGTTTTCGAGATATTCAAAGTTGAAATTGCAAAAAATGTAGAATTTTACCCTATTATTTTGTAAATAAGCCAATTACTTTAAACTTTGGTGTTGCCACATATAACAAAAAAAAATTTAAAATAAAACAACTAAAATACAATATTTACGGCTTATACGTATATTTTATTGCTTCAATGATTTTGAAAAACGGATCATCTTTATTTTTTTTTATTGACTTCCTCCAAAGATATTCAATAATAACATCCGCAGAGTTGGATGAATTATTATAATTATCCTTTTGAATGAATCTTTTCACCGTTCTCCATTGGGACTCGATCCTTTGGGCATGTGTCCCGTCTTCAGCCACGAACGGGTTGTCAGGGTCGCTATGATTCACTTTTTTGTGCTCGTACCCGTAGCTGGAGAGACAATCATACGCTTTCCAGCAATCAGTATGTATGATTGTCCCTTTAGCTACGTGTTTTTGTATCAGGGGTACGAGCACCTCCGCTGACCGCACGTTTTCCGGGCACACCTCCAATCTTAAGTCATCCGATCCGTCCTCGATCATCCCGAGGACCCAATGGCCTTCCACTCTCCTCCCTAAAAAAATATTAAAAGTAATGTTAGGCCTAATAATAGTAATAAAAAAATATATAAATATTACCTCTATTAAATTTGCGTTTTCCAAACTTGCTCTTATCTATTTGAACAACTTTGCCCGGACCACCAATTTTTCCAGCAGCTTGTTGCTGGTCGATTTGGTACAGCACCACAGTTTCTCTACAGTAGCTGTACCAATCGGTGATGGTCCGGCTGGACAAAGGCCCACCAATATAGTCATCCAGCATCACCACAAAATGCGCAAAACAAAAAATTATATAAAATACGTGTGGCAGAGATAAACGTGCCTCTTCAAACCACGTATTTTTAGCCCTAGATATAGAAGGCTTTGAGCGGCAATTGCCTTTGCGGCACCAAAAGCTCCCAAGAGCATCGCCGCCTTTTTTTACGAGGGGCATGGGCGTCCTGTTTGATGGGCACAATTTACTTCGCAGCAGTAGCCCATGCTCCTCCGCAAATGCAACGCACTGCTCAACCGTTCCCAAGAAATCCCGCATTTTATGGATGCTCCACATCCTGCGGAAATCCTCCACGGTATACCGGACTCGGTTTGCTGCCGCCGTGCTGGTGGATGGAACATCGGAATCTATAAAAAATAATACTAAGTATATATTCACATATAATTATAAAACCCAATTAAACTTACCATATTCAACATCACTCATTTTAATAATTTAAACAAATTACTTGTATAGAATAAATTAAGGATCAAACACTTTGAAAACTAGCTAATCACGTTACACAAAAAGCTAATAACATACGCTATTAAATATAACGGTGGTTAATTTTTTTCATGAAAGAAGAAAAACGAAATTTTACCGTTATTTTGCAGTGCTCTTACTCCTTTCATTCTAAAGGATGTCACACCTGAAAAAAATAACACCAACTTCGCCTTGCACAGTATTTTTAAACGAAACTCCTTTGTAATGTTTAAAAAGTGTTTCTTTAAAATTTTATTTCGTGTATACAACCCTGTACAGTAATAAATTCTTATTTTTAGCACGTATGGCAACACCCACTTTTTGACATTATCGAGAATTACTCTAGCAAATTGTTCCGAAATAATATACAATAATTAAATCTAGTTAAGTTGTAAAACCAAACAAAATAAAAAGACAATATTGTTTATAATCGCATCTGAACAGATTAAAGGGCTGTGCTTTCCTTTAATATTCCAATGCGTGTTTCAGCCAAACTAATTGACCAATCCTAATGAAATTTGCAGGAGTTGTTGCTGTTGATATACTTTATGTTTATTTATTATATTTTGCACATAATTGTTGCTAATTTACAAATAAACTGTTGTTAAAATATTTACACTTTCATCACAAATTTTTACTTAGCACGTGCACTTATTTAACATACCTACCTACATGATGAAAAATAATAAATTTAATCTGTTCACATGCGCTTACAAAGATTGTTGTATTTTTATTTTATTTGGTTTTACTGCTATACTATATTTTATTTTTATATATTATTTATAAACGATTTGAAAGAGAAATGGCCAATAATGTCAATAAGTGGGTGTTGCCATACGGCGTAAAAATAAATATACACTACTGTACAGGGTTGTATGTACACAATAATATTAAAAAAAAAACCTAAAACATAAAAGTAATGACAATTTACAAGGGAGTTTCGCTTAAAAATACTGTGCAAGGCGGAGCCGGTGTTGGTCCGGCCCAGGGTTACAATCAAAAGCGCGGCCGAAGGCCGCCAAATTAAAAAGGAGTTTCGCTTAAAAATACTGTGCAAGGCGAAGCCGGTGTTGATCCGGCCCAGGGTTACAATCAAAAGCGCGGCCGAAGGTCGCCAAATTAAAAAGGAGTTTCGCTTAAAAATACTGTGCAAGGCGAAGCCGGTGTTGGTCCGGCCCAGGGTTACAATCAAAAGCGCGGCCGAAGGCCGCCAAATTAAAAAGGAGTTTCGCTTAAAAATACTGTGCAAGGCGAAGCCGGTGTTGGTCTGGCCCAGGGTTACAATCAAAAGCGCGGCCGAAGGCCGCCAAATTAAAAAGGAGTTTCGCTTAAAAATACTGTGCAAGGCGAAGCCGGTGTTACTTTTTACAGGTGTGGCAGCTTTTAAAATTAAAGGAATAAGAGCAAAGCAAAATAACGGTAAACTTTCGTTTTTTCTTTTTCGTGTCAAAACTGAAGTGCCGTTATATTCAAAAGCGTGTATTGAAAGTGCAAATCAGTGCAATTTATTCGAACTGCGTGTGTTTTAACAAATATAAGTGCAATTTTATCAAAATAATTTGAAATGAGTGATATGGAGTATGGTAAGATTAATTGCGTATAAAATTTTATAAATATATATGTATGTACTAAACACAATATTTTTATAGAGTCTGATGTCCCATCAACAAGTGCAGCGGCAGCAAAAAGAATAAGATTTACCGTGGAGGATTTCCGCAACATGTGGAACATCCACTAAATGCGAGATGATTTGGGCACTGTGGCGCAATGCGTGGCATTTGCAGAAGGGCATGGGTTACTGCTTCGCAGTAAATTGTGCCCTTCCCATAGGACGCCCATGACCTTAGCAAAGCAAGGAAACGATGTCCTCGGGAGTTTTTGGTGCCGCAAAGGCAAATGTAGGGAGAAGTCCTGCGTTTCAAGGGCAAAAGGCACATGGTTTGAGGAAGCTCGACTATCCCTCCCACACATATTTTACGTCATGTATTTCTACGCGCATAAAAAATCTCAATTTGATATTATGCTTGATGACTACATTGGTGGGCCTTTGTCGAGCCGCACCGTCACAGATTGGTACAGTTACTGCAGAGAAACCGTGGTGCTGTACCAAATCGACCAGCAAACCACGGAAGGAAAAATTGGCGGTCCGGGAAAAATTGTCCAAATCGATGAAAGCAAGTTTGGAAAAAAAAAATATAATAAAGGTAATAATTATATATTTTGTTATTTTATAGGCTTAACCTTGTTTTTAATTTTTTTTAGGGAGGAGGGTCGAAGGCCATTGGGTCCTCGGTAGATCGAGGACGGCTCGGAGGACCTAAGGTTGGAGGTGTGCCCAGAAAACGTGCGATCGGCAGAGGTGCTCGTACCCCTCATTCAAAAACATGTAGCCGAAGGGACAATCATACATACCGATTGCTGGAAAGCGTATGATTGTCTCTCCAGCTACGGGTACGAGCACCGGTAAGTGAACCACAGCGATCCGGATAACCCGTTTGTGGCAGATGATGGGACGCACACTCAAAGAATTGAGTCCCAATGGCGGGTAGTGAAGCGGTTTTTACAAAAAGATAATTATAATAACCCTACTAATTTCGCCGACATGATAATAGAATATCTGTGGCGAAAATCTGTAAAAAAAAACAGGGAAGACCCCTTCTTAAAACTTGTAGAGGCAATTAAATACACTTATAAAGTATAAAAATTCTATTTTAGTTGTTTTATTTTGGACTTTATTTTTTATATGTGGCAACACCAAAATTCAACGTAATTGCTTTATTTACAAAATAATAGGGTAAAATTCCTATTTTTTCGCAATTTCAACTATGAATATCTCGAAAACTAAAGGTCTCCGGTAAGTTTGGTTTTCGGTTTCTGAAAGTGGATGGAGCCCCCTACCACCCCCTATAACTCATTTTTCTCAAAGCTTGGAATATTAAAGGAAAAGCATCCCGATTACAGTTACTTTATTGCATCATATATATGGCTTAAGTGCACGTGCTAAATAAAAATTTTATGAAAGTGAAAATATTTTAATAACAAATTATTAATAATTTAACAACATTTATCTGAAAATTATAAGAAATAAACTTAAATTAGATCTACAGCAACAGCTCCTGCAAATTTCATTAGAATTGGTCTATTTGTTTGGCTGTAACAAGCATTGGTACCGTAGTGGAAAGCTGAGCCAAAATATTCAATTCATACAAACAAACCAGGCCTTTGGCTCACTAAAAACCTTCAACAAAAATTAATAATACAGGCCGCAAAAACAATAAGCACTTTAGCCGGATCACTTCTCCGATCATTTCAGAATGTAAAAACATTCATACATATACATACATACATATGTATATGTATGCCAGACTGTAAAAAGTCAATTGGAAGGAGGCAATTTGCTAGTGCCTAAAGTTATGTAAGGGTTTCCGATCCTCTCGTAAACATCCAACATATGTTTTCTGTCGAGGTAACAAATTTACTTTGGTATTAAAATTTACCATTCAGTAAATTTTATTACTATTTCATATTCTGAGTTCACTGTCACCGTGTTTTTTGTTACCAGCGAAATAGGGGGTAAACAACAAACAGCTGTTCAAGTTTGTGTTGTTAATTTGTGAAAAAATAAAAAAACAAAATGTATAGACATATTTTACGTTTAGAATTAATTGAAGATGAAGAAAATGTGAAAGAAAGCGCATATTGCGAAAAAAAAAATCTTTTAATTTGGATTGCGTTTTCATTTAGCTGTCGGCCTGGCATATTTTCCATAATAAGGTTCAATTATTTAGGTTTTAAAAACAAATAATAAAACTTATTGATTTTGTTGCGCTCCGTCTACAATTTCTATGTGAATATTCTTCTTTTTTTACTTTACCAACTGGCAAATGTAATTTGAAATGGTCGAAAAAAGCAGTGCTGCAAAAGTTTTTTCAGATATTGTAACCAGTTCACCAGATACCAAATTCAATTTCTGGTGTTAAAAAAGTAACAAAATTTACTACACCGGTAACAGTGAGAATAGGCATGTAGAAGTTCATTTTTAATTCTTAAAAATTATCTGATTTATGGTTTCAAAAAAAATTTTGCAACACATTTTCGTGAGTCTCTTTCATATCAAAACCATGAGCATGTTCAATATATTTTCAGACAGAGACAAATCACGTAGCAGCTGGTTTAAATAAAATTTTCATTTTATTTGTGATTGAACGTAATTCTAATATCTAAAAGAAATATATTTGTTTAAGCGAGGAGGGTAAACCTTTGCATAACTTTGGGCGCTGGCTAATTGCTTCCCATTATTTGAGATTTCATGCATACCAGTATATGCAGCGTGGTTGGTATTCGTAAGACGCTCGAAAGTTTGCATATTTGTAACGCTTTGAAGTTTAACCAACACCAGGAGCCCACCTCACACGACAAATTATGAAGAGCGTAACGGCTCATTGAATAAATTGAAGGGTATTATTATCTTAACGCCTTCCGTACTCCTAAACATTCTTCCCACTCGCTTAGATAATAATATTAACATCTTAATTACAACATTAAAACTATGGTTTTCTCTCTAAAAATGAAAATAAGTTAAGGGTTAGGGATTTAAAAAAGAAATAGCAGTATTTACAAGATTTAAAATATATTAATAAGCGCTTAGCACATGAAAAAATAATAGCGTAATGCTACAACTACCCAACTTATATGCATCACAGTCATAGGACCCTATGATATGAGAGCGCCATGTAAATGAAAAGTTGTCTCCGCTTACCGATGCTGTTACTGACGGTAACGGTTCGCGCAGAAAGCAGCGGCGATTTGATTTGCTCCGTAAAACCGGTTTAGCTCATTGCTCGCTGCTATATAAAATACTAGATTGACATATTCACTATTTACAACGAATATTAAATAAACTAAGAAAATGCTTAGGTTTTTAAAAAGAAATGAAAACTAAATTGGCGTTTACATTCAAACATATAAACTACGTTATTTATTTTATGAAAATTATAATTTTTTTGCTGGCAACACTTCGTCCCTGTTGGCAGCGTCGATAATCCGTGTATAGCTCTTACAGTCGGATGATACGAATATATATGTATATTCAAGGAAGTTAACACAGTTTGTTGGTGTATTAATAAAACTTTTGCTTGCAATATTTCTATTATAATTTTACTTTTTTCACTTGCAAAGTCTCGGTTGACTATATACCAACTTTCAGTTTCTTATTACCTCAAATTATTTCATTGTGTTGCAACTTATTGCCATATTAACACCGCTTCTTGTTAACGGAGAATCTAACCGCACTTCATTGGCACCAGTTGATTTTGGTATCTACCATATAAACCGGAATTATTCGATTATTCACTTTCGAGGTTATTAAACCAATTCGATTTATTTAAAAGAAAACAAAAAATATTTACACATTTATATTTGTTTGATTATTGGCATATACGCTCATACACATACACGAGCATACAAATATCATATCACTTTTGCATATTTAATTGTTGGTGTGTGCAATTTTTATATTAAAAAATATTATTTTCACAAAACTATTTTTCTCTGCGTATTTTATTCGTTGCTTTACTGGTGTATTGAAATTTATCTGCGTGATATTTGTTCTAACTCGCGATTCCAGGGTCCAGCGATGTGTTGGGACAAACGCGCCGTAAATCATTAACCGCGACCGCGCGAGTCATTATGCGTGTCGCTGTCCCGTGCTTTCCGCGGAAGCACAGAATGCAACCTTTTTGTCTCCCTATTTGTACAGGCGGCAGCCTCAGCTCGTGCATTAGCCCCGTTGAAATTAAAGTCGTTGATACGCATACTTCTATCAGGGCACGTACTAAATGGAGGCGACCTCCAGCCTCTATCTTGATCACTGCCGTTGGGGCCACGGCTAACATTGGGCGGAGTGTTTGTCTCAGTAGATTTTGGGCGCCGAGTTGCCCACTTCTAAAATGGCGAGGTAGCTGGCGAGGCCTGGTCACCAGTCTACCTTCGCCTTGATGCTGGTGTGATTGGTCCGATCAGAAAGGACGTGTTTCTCCCCTGCATTGCTCGTTCTGGCGTGGTCGGAAAGTCCTGGTCTCCGATCCAGAGGCCTTCTTCTTCTCATGCTGAAGAGGGGGACGGAAAGTCCGGGTCTCCGCTTCCCCTTGATTTGTGGCGCTGAAAGGCCGTGTTTCCGCTGCGGGCCCTGCGGTTACCAGCGATTCGTCACCTTATTCACTCGCATGAATAGAGACCGCGTCCCTTTCTTCATCGGCGACTTGGTCAGCCCAGGATCTAACGCTCGGCTTTGGTTTGGGTTTTGTTGCCTTTGTGTCTTCTATGTGAAGGGTCGTGTTATGCCTCTCATTGCATTTTCGGCACCTGAATTGACTCGTGCAATTCTTTTTCCTATGGGCCATTGATAGGCAATTGGCGCAAATTGGCCAAGGAGCGCTTCGCGAAGCCTCTCTTCTAGCGACTTTCCCCGGTAGACCAGACATAGGCGTATCGGATGTCAACCTTCACACAGACGGCACGCGCTTGCATACCGATGCCCTTGTCGCTCTGCCGTTTTAAGCATTTTGCCGTAGCGAGTCATTTTTCCTACTGAAATGTGTTCAAAAATTTTAATTGTATACGCTTGGCGAGAATTGTTAGAACAGTATGCTTTTATTGTTTGTGGTTCTTGCTTTAGATCAGTATGACCAGCTTAAAAAATCCATCAGCTGACTTATGCTGCAACTACCCATCGCACGTACCTTCCGTCCATAACATAACACCATAATAGAATATACAAACACGAGTATTTTCTGTGGGACAACCGTTAGTAACGGTATGGGCGAGCGGTGACAACTTTTCATTTGCAAGGCGCTCTCATAAGATAGGTTGCTATGGACGGAAGGTACGTGCGATGGGTAGTTGCAGCATTACATCCTACTCAAGAGATGCCACTTGGTGCTATAAGCATACATAGTCGGGACACAAACCATTCGAAGCTATGTAGGTTAATGCACACTCGATAATTGATATTATTATTATTAATATTTATGTTTTTTTTTTGTTTTTGCTCCACTTTCGAAAACTCGGCAGTGACTATATATTACTAATTATTATATCAAATACTATTGACCCTCCGCCCCGTAGAAAAGACGAAAGAAGTAGTTACTCCGTTGTCGAACAATATGTTGGACTTAGCGTGTTTAAATTATGATTCAAATTCAAACACAGTTTGTTTCAGTTATTTGAACTTATCTGTTAGGTTGTGAAAGTATTGTACATAAATAGATAAAGAAATATGAACTTATGATCGTTTCTTAATGAGAGGAAAAAAAAACAATTACAGCATCACGCACCTTGATGTTTCATAATCTCGTGCGTGTGAGCGTAGTATTATAAAGTGGAAACTACGTTGATCTGGCAACTTATTTTTCGTTTCTAAGAATGGCAGTCGTCAATGAAATGAAATGGCCATTTTCTTTTCTATACTACTCGTACGGTAAGAAGGTAAGTATTCTAATTGGTGCTTTGGAAACAACCCTCTTGACCCTCACACACTTGTCTCGAGTACATACATGTACATTTTTCAAGAAGTGTTGTGGGTGCGGTAAGTTTTACGCAAACTCTACATGCTAAGAAAATGTATTTAAAATTAAATTTACAATTTTTGCCCAACAATTGTTTGAAATTTTCAGAATATTTTTATTAGTTTCTACCATATATGAATGAGCCAAACGCCAGTATAAATTTACACACGGTTATACATACATATATGGGTGTGAAGAACTTGTTTAGAGCAATAGGCGAAGGTAGATTGGTGACCAGGCCTCGCCAGCTACCTCGCCATTTTAGAAGTGGGCAACTCGGCGCCCAAAATCTACTGAGACAAACACTCCGCCCAATGTTAGCCGTGGCCCCAACGGCAGTGATCAAGATAGAGGCTGGAGGTCGCCTCCATTTAGTACGTGCCCTGATAGAAGTATGCGTATCAACGACTTTAATTTCAACGGGGCTAATGCACGAGCTGAGGCTGCCGCCTGTACAAATAGGGAGACAAAAAGGTTGCATTCTGTGCTTCCGCGGAAAGCACGGGACAGCGACACGCATAATGACTCACGCGGTTGCGGTTAATGATTTACGGCGCGTTCGTCCCATCACATCGCTGGAACCTGGAATCCCGAGCGTATATGTGCACATTAAACCCGCCGATCCTCATTTTGATCGGTCCAGTCCGGTGCGGCTCGTACTCGGCACGGATGTATACGCCGGCATATTGCTGTCAGGAACACTACCCACCTTCTTTGGCCCGTTTATAGGGCAAAGCACAGTCTTTGTATGGGTCCCCTCGGGCGTGTGCAAAAACTAATAATATTTTAGTAAAATATCGAGCAATAAGTACAATGAATTCAATAAGGCACAAATGAATTAGAACCACGTACGTTTTTGAGGACTTTCATCCTCTTCTTGATTCCAACCGCCGATACCAAGATATTCGTGTAAATGGGAGTGATGGTTGGGTTCGCCTCTTAAACAGGTCTTGCTTACCGCAAGGGGGCCGGCATGTTTGAGCCAAAAGCCTAATTTACCCCTCCTTATGCACTACCCTAATATTTCCAATAAAAATCTTTCGTTAAATATTAACATGAACGGTTTACCGAATTGATGGCAAACGGTAAGAACTTATTCTTATACACCACTGCGATTTTATTACAGGTAAAACCCCATATTTATATTAATTAAAGACTTACTTCAAATTCATTATCAACATAAAAACTGAGCTTTTATTTTTCTATTGGCTTATTTTTATATTTACTAAATATACACCCTTGCGCTCCAATCCCACGACGCGCCGCTGTAATTATCAGCTATGTTTTCGTCGGCATCAATGGATGCTACTTGAACTTCCACCTCATCCAAGTTAAAGTGATTCTGGATGGCAAAATTGTGCAACACTCTACAGGCAACTATGATGTTCATAGTTGTGCTGAGCGAAACTCTCAATCCATAGCTCCTCGATATGCAATTTCGAGTACGGATTTCAAATTTATTGTAAAAACGTTCAGAGCGAAGATTGGGATGTAAAAGGCACATCATGTAGTTGCTGACTCCATAACTACTGCCACCCAATTAAAAAAGTCTCGAAATACGTTTTGCTCGAACCGGTGATTCAGACAGCTATTATTAAAAATAATGCTGTCATGTCCAGAACAGGTCACTTGCATACAAATTCCATTGTTTCCATTTTACCAGTACCCTTTTCTATTTCGAAAACTTTTGGCATTTTCTTCTCCAGGTGGTTGGATTCCGGCATGAGTGCAATCTTAACACCCCAAAACCTTTGGAAACTTCGTTATTCGGTAAAATGCGCGAATTGTGCTCTCAATTTCCCTGCTTTTTTTTGGTATTCTGATGAATGATTGGACAAGTGCTGCGATAGCAATAGATAATATTTACCACCCGATTGGCAGTCACCACTTCTATTCCGCCCAGCACCAGAACACAAATTAAAAAACTTCCCGATGCATAAAAGCGGAATGTTAAAAGCAAAGTTTCCTCAAATAAATTATCAACAACATTTATTTACTCAAAGCACATTATTTTCACAAACCTTTCAGTGCGGCTTTTAATTTTACTTTCTATTTTTTCCTAAACGTATTTTGCTCTAAGTTTGGAAAGACTAAATCTACGAATAAAAACTTCATCATATTTCTCAAAAAAATACTCCTCTGAATCAACGCAACCAAATAGGCAGTGCGTTCCAAATTTTCCACAATAAAATTTATTTTAAAGCCAATGTAGGAATACTATTTTCTTTATTATTTTACAATTTGCAGCTGTCAAATTATCTTCTGGTTAAGAGCTAATGTGGCGACTCGATGTTGGCGTTAAGTTAACCGCAACTTAATTGACAGATGCGCCTTAACCGGACATTGTGGAAACGAATTTTTTGCTACCTTCTGATTAAGTTCTGATGAAGTGCTTAACCGGAGATGGTGAAAACGGGCTTTAGATGTTTATTGATTTGGAATTTTTATATACATGCATATATAAGTACATTGAATTGTATATACATATATAAGAAATATAATGGGAAAATGTGCGTACATATATACACATTTAGCATTAAAGTTGGAAAATTCTGTAAGCAGTTATCAGATCTGTTTACTCTTAGGAGTCTCAGTTAGAATTATCCATATTTATATATGTATACTTTTAAGGGCCAAGTATGTTTTTATGAATACATAGGTACATATATACATAGACACAATATAACTAAGTAAAACAGTTTTTTATAATAATTGTTATAATAAAAAGCTTTCAGCCTACGTGCAGAAGGGTATAAAAAGAGAGATCGTAGTTTGAAAATTTAATTATCCAGCAGATGGTCCATAGGTATAATTGTCCGACAAAAGTAGTACACCTGAGGATTTCCACTTCACGAGTACTTAGTTTATATTCAACAGAGTTTTCAACTAGTTGAAAGAAAGTTAGTTGAGGGAGTTCCACCTCCGCAGCTTTTACAACAGTAGAGTTTATTCGGAACCTCACCGAACGGAAAACCAGTTGAGGGTGTCCCACCTCCGCGATCTTTACGAATAAAGTAGAAGATTTAGTTTCCAACTTAAACTAATGAAACTTTGTTGTAACAGGAAAGAAAGCGACTCATTATTTTAGCCACCCTGGGTACACTGAGCTTAACCCAGCCAAGAAACTTCGTTACAGTACTTCAATGCAATGCCGTTATATGAATGAGCGCACCGTTTTTATAGATATCTCCGCAGCATACGCAGGTACCAGAAAAAAACTGGATTGGGTTTTGGGGAAAATTTCGCCGCCATGAGCACATTAATGTGCCAGGCTTCTTAACAATGGATGTCCTTTTTGTTTGTATGTAGGTATGCAGGTACATACTTATGTGTAAATAATGTCCAATGTGAACTAAGATCTTCAACCACAACGATAATATTTCGATCAACTTTTTCAAGAAAATTTTTGTAAAATGAATTTTGTAACTTTTACCACAAAAAAAAAAACGAATTTAGAATTTGGGAAAATAAATATTGAGCAAACAAAAAAATTGTAAAATTTCTTGCCAAAAACATAAAAAAAAGTACAATTCCGCTTCAACTTGGCGACTTTAACTTTCGCGTGGGCATCGTAGATATTTTTGGAAATTCAGCCGACGAAACAGTCCTGAACGGTCTGTTTGTACGCAAACTAGTCCCTCAGTTTTTGAGTCCTTTCAGCGTCGTTCAATAATACGACGAAAGTGTCCAGGAGCGTGAAATTAACTATCCGTCATATTCTAACTGCAGTTAATTATTTATTTTCATATAGATGATGTATATTTGATTTCCAAATATATTCGAACATGTAAATCGAGAAATGTGATGTCGCGAATTGTAAATTAATTCAAAAGTAAGTATGTGCAATAGTGGCTGGCAACATTGCGCTAATGTAAACAAACAAAACCAATATAATGAGTTTCTTTAGTTGAAAGTTGTCTAGTTGTCCAGTTGTTTCGAAAGAAGTATTTTTTAAAATGAATGACGAAATTTTACTAAATTTTATTGCGCAGCATCCAGAGCTGTATTGCAAAAGTAATCCGTTTTACAAATATATAGAAAGAAAGCGCAATGTATGGGAACTCATTGGAAATAAGATGAATGTGAGTGGTAAGTATGAAATACACAGATCTTTGAACGATCTTCCGAAGAACTGTATTATCATTTTACATTACAAATTTTATAGGAAAAATGTGTGTTGAGGCGGGAATTATAGTAAAATGAAGACTTCACTATTACTAGGTTTAAGTATAACTGACTCCACAATCTGTGGAGCGTTTATTTATATAAATTTGTAATATGAAAATTTACATGCATGCATATGTGTACATAAGTATGTTAAATATTTTACATTAGAAGATCACCCACGAATGGATAATCTTATCTTATGTTTTAGTTTTATTGCTTTACACATTCATGATAAGAACATTAGTATACATAGATGCATATGCAACAACCCTTATGTTGTTGTAAAGGCATCAAGTGCCAATATTCATATCATGAATATGTGTATATGGACATCTGTTTGTACTTTAATTTTTATTGCCTTGTGCCTATAAATGTCATACAGCATATGAATTTATGGCCATACATTTTAATTGCTGGCTTATCGTTTCGGAAAACTAAACAATGTGCTTGAGACGATGGTCTGCTCTTCGCGATCTTTACAGTAGAGAACTCCGTAAATCCAACAATATAAGTACATATTCATTCGAAATTTTTAATTTGCAGAATACGGTGTACACCACCTTCAACGGCAGCATCACCTTCGCCACCAAGGATAGTGTCCTTTTAGCCAATGGTGGTGTCGCTGCCTTCATCCTCTCCACCAAGTATGTCTTCTCCATGCTCGCAAAACGGCGGGCAAGCAATGCGAACTCCGACGTGGAGAAAAGTATGCTTGGAGTTGTTCAAAAAACGTTATATGGCAACTGTCGAAATAAGCCAAAATCCAATTTTGAATGGTTTTGGGCTTACAATAGGCTCCATATTGGGCAAAATGAGCGAGGCAAAGAAGCAGCGAGCAATGCAACGTATACCGGAGGTTGCTTTTGAAGTTCAAAGGGAGCCAGAATAATAATGAAGCTGAAGTTTAAAAAGAATTTTTTTAGTTAAATGAAGTTGACTTAGTTTTATTTTATTTATTTACATGTACATACAATTATTATTAGAATATAAAAGGCATGTTCAATTTATGTATAAGTTTTTTATGCAATGTAAGTAATATATTTAGCTACTTTAGCATTGTTCTTTTATTTTTTCTTTCCAATAAAACGATAATATATCTGTATGTATGCATCTATTGTACATAAATACTTCTCGGGGCTATTCGCCAACACGAACGACGCTGTCTGATAATTTTCTGGACAGTACCAACGGCTGTGATCAATCATCGTGATAAAATTGTGTAAAGCCATACAATTATTTCACAATTTTTCGGGCTGCATTCGACTGTTTTTCGCAAAACTCTCCATCGAGTCGTTAGTATTCCAAAGCTATTTTCAATGACTCTGCGGGCGCGTGTTGGTCGATAATTAAATATACGCTTCGTTCTCATTAAGCGCGCTCTGGAATAAGGACGGATCAAATTAGGTTACAAAGGGAAGACTGCATCACCAACGAAGAAATGCGGAAAATGTTCAGTTGATCCGCTGGACAACGGTCTTGGAGGTGGCAAAGGCAAAGTATTTTGCATTAACGCCTGACCAAATGGGGAAAGTTGAAAAATTCCTATGAAAGATTTATTTATGTAAAATAGATGGTTAAAAAATAATACTTAGGTCTTACCTCCATCACTCTGGCTGCCGTAGTGTTATAGTGTCTTCCACTATTCCCTTAACCATACACACATACACACGCTATTGTAACTCATTAAGAATATTATCAATTGTATTTTCGCAAAGAATTATAAAATATATTTATAAATTGTACTCCAAGTGCATTTCCGCTAACGAAAATGCAACAGTTAACAAAAATGTATCGCTAATTCCAAATAATTTTATTACTTATTTGCCCAAGTCCATTAATTCCAAAGAACTTTATTAACTTTATTAATTTTATTTTCAAGTGCATTTCCGCTAACGAAAATGCAACATTAGCGAATTGTTACACTTTTTGTAAATGCACCAGACAAATTTCCTAAGAATTATTGTACGAACATTTATCTTTATCAGCAAAATAATAGTATACAAGAAAGTAGAAAATAAAGAATACAGCAGTTATTGATCAAACCTTAACTACACTCGTTTTATTTATTTTGGGTGTTTCTCATTAGGAGAAAATGAAGTTCTTATTTTTTGTTCACCCATTATTTTTTGTATGTGTCCTTTAAATCTTTTTAAAGGACCCGTTTTTATTTTTGTTCACCCGTTATTTTTGTATGTGTCCTTTAAATTTTTTTAAAGGATTCGTTTTTATTTTTGTTCACCCGTTATCTTTTTTGTATGTGTCCTTTAAATTTTTTTAAAGGATTCGTTTTTATTTTTGTTCACCCGTTATCTTTTTTGTATGTGTCCTTTAAATCTTTTTAAAGGATTCGTTTTTATTTTTGTTCACCCGTTATTTTTTGTATGTGTCCTTTAAATCTTTTTAAAGGACTCGTTTTTATTTTTGTTCACCCGTTATTTTTGTATGTATCCTTTAAATCTTTTTAAAGAATTCGTTTTTATTTTGGTTCACCCGTTATCTTTTTTGTATGTGTCCTTTAAATCATTTTAAAGGATTCGTTTTTATTTTTGTTCACCCGTTATCTTTTTTGTATGTGTCCTTTAAATCATTTTAAAGGATTCGTTTTTATTTTTGTTCACCCGTTATCTTTTTTGTATGTGTCCTTTAAATTTTTTTAAAGGATTCGTTTTTATTTTTGTTCACCCGTTATCTTTTTTGTATGTGTCCTTTAAATTTTTTTAAAGGATTCGTTTTTATTTTTGTTCACCCGTTATCTTTTTTGTATGTGTCCTTTAAATCTTTTTAAAGGATTCGTTTTTATTTTTGTTCACCCGTTATTTTTTGTATGTGTCCTTTAAATCTTTTTAAAGGACTCGTTTTTATTTTTGTTCACCCGTTATTTTTGTATGTATCCTTTAAATCTTTTTAAAGGATTCGTTTTTACTTTTGTTCACCCGTTATCTTTTTTGTATATGTCCTTTAAATCTTTTTAAAGAATTCGTTTTTATTTTGGTTCACCCGTTATCTTTTTTGTATGTGTCCTTTAAATCATTTTAAAGGATTCGTTTTTATTTTTGTTCACCCGTTATCTTTTTTGTATGTGTCCTTTAAATCTTTTTAAAGGATTCGTTTTTATTTTTGTTCACCCGTTATTTTTTGTATGTGTCCTTTAAATCTTTTTAAAGGACTCGTTTTTATTTTTGTTCACCCGTTATTTTTGTATGTATCCTTTAAATCTTTTTAAAGGATTCGTTTTTACTTTTGTTCACCCGTTATCTTTTTGTATATGTCCTTTAAATCTTTTTAAAGAATTCGTTTTTATTTTGGTTCACCCGTTATCTTTTTTGTATGTGTCCTTTAAATCATTTTAAAGGATTCGTTTTTATTTTTGTTCACCCGTTATCTTTTTTGTATGTGTCCTTTAAATTTTTTTAAAGGATTCGTTTTTATTTTTGTTCACACGTTATCTTTTTTGTATGTGTCCTTTAAATCTTTTTAAAGGATTCGTTTTTATTTTTGTTCACCCTTTATTTTTTGTATGTGTCCTTTAAATCTTTTTAAAGGACTCGTTTTTATTTTTGTTCACCCGTTATTTTTGTATGTATCCTTTAAATCTTTTTAAAGGATTCGTTTTTACTTTTGTTCACCCGTTATCTTTTTTGTATATGTCCTTTAAATCTTTTTAAAGAATTCGTTTTTATTTTGGTTCACCCGTTATCTTTTTTGTATGTGTCCTTTAAATCATTTTAAAGGATTCGTTTTTATTTTTGTTCACCCGTTATCTTTTTTGTATGTGTCCTTTAAATTTTTTTAAAGGATTCGTTTTTATTTTTGTTCACCCGTTATCTTTTTTGTATGTGTCCTTTAAATCTTTTTAAAGGACTCGTTTTTATTTTTGTTCACCCGTTATTTTTGTATGTATCCTTTAAATCTTTTTAAAGGATTCGTTTTTACTTTTGTTCACCCGTTATCTTTTTTGTATATGTCCTTTAAATCTTTTTAAAGAATTCGTTTTTATTTTTGTTCACCCGTTATTTTTGTATGTGTCCTTTAAATCATTTTAAAGGATTCGTTTTTATTTTTGTTCACCCGTTATCTTTTTTGTATGTGTCCTTTAAATTTTTTTAAAGGATTCGTTTTTATTTTTGTTCACCCGTTATCTTTTTTGTATGTGTCCTTTAAATCTTTTTAAAGGATTCGTTTTTATTTTTGTCCTTCCGTTATGGTTATTAAAATATCCGTATCCTTTCTCGTATAACTTTAAATGATTTACACGCGAGGATACACGGAATCCTACCAACTGCGCCACTTTTTGTTTCTCTTAATGAGAAACACCCAAAATAAATAAAACGAGTCGAGTTAAGGTTTGATCAATAACTGCTGTATTCTTTATTTTCTACTTTCTTATATACTATTATTTTGCTGATAAAGATAAATGTTCGTACAATAATTCTTAGGAAATTTGTCTGGTGCATTTACAAAAAGTGTAACAATTCGCTAATGTTGCATTTTCGTTAGCGGAAATGCACTTGAAAATAAAATTAATAAAGTTATTAAAGTTCTTTGGTATTAATGGACTTGGGCAAATAAGTAATAAAAGTATTTGGAATTAGCGATACATTTTTGTTAACCGTTGTATTTTCGTTAGCGGAAATGCACTTGGAGTACAATTAATAAATTTATACTAATATTATAAATGCGAAAGTCGTTTCGTTTGCTGCGCTTTCACGCAAAAACTACTTAACCGATCATCATGAAACTTTGTACACATACTCTTGGAGGTATCAGAATGAACATAGGCTACTTTTTATTTAATTAAAAAAAATTATTTTTTAAATAAAGTAAAGAAACTTTTTTGTCCAATAGCCACAATAGAGAATATACATACGCATGCATAAAGTAACGCCCCATATGCACAGAGAGAGAGAGAGAGTGGGACTATACATAGGTATAGGCACATATGTAGCTGCATTGAGAGTAGTGTTGTATGTGTGTATGGGAGTATACAGTATACAGTATACAGCATACATATCTACATGTATGGTGGCCATAAAATGTGAGCATACATACGTACATGCATGGTGGTGGCCTGGTCATCTATTTGCTGAGCGCTACGTTAACGCCTTCTAGCGGGTAAAAGCTAAAAATATTTTACATCGACTTCAGCAAGTACATACAGATATGACTTTCAATGAACATACAATATTTACAACCAAACGCTAATTCTAATTGAAAACAAGGTTTTCACAATGGTTGGAAAAAAATTAGATGATTTTGGGATGCAAAGCCCTCAAAGAGATAATGAGGATGATTTCAACAATGAAATTGCTCGAGAGTTAGATTATGATTTCATAGCACTGCAGCAACAAGTAGAAGAATTAATCCCTTTATTACTTCCAGAGCAGGCTCATGTTCTCCATCAAGTTTTACGTAGAATAGAATACGGTAAAGGTGGACTCTTCTTTCTCGATGCACCAGGTGGAACCAGAAAGACGTTTTCGCTCAACTTATTATTAATGTATATCAGAAAAAACAGAAAAATAGCAGTTGCAGTAGCTTCGTCGGGTATTGCCGCGACGCTTTTAAACGGCGGCCGCACGGCACATTCCGTTTTGAAATTACCATTGAACCTTGCACATGAAGATTCGCCCATCTGTAATTTCAGTAAAAATAGTTCTCGAGGTAGGATGCTGCGAGAATGTAAGCTTTTAGTGTGGGATGAATGTACAATGTCTCACAAAAAGGCTATAGAAGCTTTAAACCGGACTCTTCAGGACCTGCGGGATAGTACAGATATAATGGGAGGAATGGTAGTTTTACTGGCTGGTGATTTTCGTCAAACCCTTCCAGTTATTCAGAGAAGAACACCAGCATATGAAATTCAAGCATGCTTAAAATCATCGAGCTTATGGTAGAGAGTTGAAAAGCTGAGCCTAAAAACAAATATGAGAGTGCATCTTCATAATGACGTGGATTCAGGACTTTATGCTGAAATGTTATTGAAAATTGGTGATGGTCGTTTAGATGTTGATGCTGAAGGTTGCGTATCACTTTCAAGAGAATTTTGTAATTTAGTAGAGAATGATGTGGATCTCATTGCTCATGTTTTTCCCGAATTGCAACAGAATTTGGGTTGTGATCAGTGGCTATGCGCAAGAGCAATATTAGCACCAAAAAATGAAGTAGTTAATAGAATCAACAATGACATTTTAAAAGAGGTGGAAGGGGAAATGGTGGAATATTTATCAATGGATACAATTATGGATACAGAATTAAGTACCTCATATCCTGTAGAGTTTTTAAATTCACTTGAATTGTCGGGTGTACCATCACATAAGCTTCAGTTGAAACTAAATGTACCAGTAATGCTTATGCGAAATTTAAATGCTCCTCTGCTATGTAATGGAACACGACTTCGGATAACGAAATTGGGACAGAATATACTTGGTGCTACTATTTTAACAGGTGTCGGTAAAGGAAAAAGTGTAATCATACCTCGGATTCCAATTATTCCCACTGACCTTCCATTCCAATTTAAAAGAGTTCAGTTTCCCGTCAAACTTAGCTTTGCCGTAACTATAAACAAAGCACAAGGACAGACATTACAGGTAGCACGAGTGCATTTAGAAAAGTCATGCTTTTCTCATGGTCAACTATATGTGCCTGTTCGCGTGGGTCTAATGCCCGGAATTTACAAATATTTACACCCAACGGAAAAACGTACAATATAGTTTATAGAAATATCCTTGACTAATAATCTGCATTTTATATTTTCAATTGTTACCATTCCGAATTATTTATTTTCTTTATAGTGACATATATATATTAATATTTGTTGTATTGATTCAATAAAGTATACTTTGAAATTTGAAACTTCATTGCATGTAGTAATTTTTTCAAATAGATAATCTCAGACAAGCAATAAAATATATTCTTTATATTGATCCGTTTGTACTATAATGATCTCTTATTGGATGGATTTAATGCGAGCGAAGCCGCGGGTAAAAGCTAGTATATTTTATAATTCTTTGCAAAAATACAATTGAAAATATTCTTAATGAGTTACAATAGCGTGTGTATGTGTGTGTGGTTAAGGGAATAGTGGAAGACACTATAACACCGTAGCTCCTATGCTGACAGCTGCAAATGTGTATTTTGCATCACATGCCGCCATCAAAACAATACTATAGTATTTTTCATAGTTGAAAAACGTTGAATTCGACTTGACCGGACATTTGACAGCAACATTTTTGCCATCAACTGCACTTACACAATTCGGAATATTCCACATGTTGCAGAAGTCTTGGGTGATGCCCTGATTTTGAGACTCTGTTTGCTCGCTAACATATATTGGGGATAATAGTCGCCAAATTACTTCACATGTCTCCAAAACTATTTTTCGGACAGTCTCTTTGCCAACTTTGTAACTCCATAAAAAGCTTTGCATAGACACTCCCTGTGGCAAATACCTAATAATAATAGAACAATTCCACACACATATTATTATGTTTGATAAATATAAGATAGTTAACTCACAGTAGCACCAATGAGAGCCTTTCCTTTGGACCAATCCGTTGTTTAGGCTTCCATAAGGATTTACTTAATAATTTTAAAAGCAAATGGAAGATGTACGGTTGCATTCTTGTATGCAAAAACATTTGCTCCTGCTCTTTAGTTCTCATGAGCTTAAATTCATCAATGTTATGGACTTCTATATTTGCTTGCATACCTTTTAATAATCTAACACACGCAAGTTATATACAATATATAACATAACCTTTTTTTATTCGGTTAAATAACATTTCGTTCCTGGAACAAGCAACAACACGTATATCAAAGGAAACTGGCAATTCTCTAAATTTGGAGAACCGCTCTGTGATTGAATTCCTCTTAAGAAAAAAGAAGTACTCCGAAGGACATTTTTAGAGAGATGTCATCGGTTCTTCAAGACTGCACTAAATATAATAATGTAATTGGCACTTAGTAGCCGCTGAAGCGATTTTCGGCCGAGCTCCACCTTCAATTTGTGGTTTTGCATCTTGATGTTTTTCTAACAAATGGAGGGACCTACGGCTATCGCGTCCGCACTAAATATACGTTGGTAAAAAAATGGGCTAGGCTGGGATAGCGGGTGAGATACTTGCCAAAAAGAACTACAATGAACGGCCAATATTATGTAGTCGTACTGAAGAGACGTGGCAAGTTAGCGCGCGGAATGCTATTTTTTCAAGACTACGCAACCTTAAAAGATACTGGACTTAGAGAAATTGTCCATCGACCCTACAATCCCGACCTGGCTCCCAGTGACTTGTTAGTTAAGCGGACGAAAGTTTTCAGACGACAGTGAGATGAAAACATCCGTTTAAAAACATTTTGAAGAGAAATCTAAAGAATAATTTTTCAGTGCTATAAAGGCATAATAAAAAACATGAAAATATACATTGTTTCATTAAGTACTTTACGTCGCAAAAAAGTCAGCCGCCACTCGCCAAATTAGCCATCGCCTAAAGTTATGCAAAGACTTACACTCCACGGGTAATCATCCAGCAGGTATTTTTGATGCATTATAAGTTCATTTATTCATTATTAATAATTTTCCGATTTATGGTTTCCATTTTCGTAAGTCTCTTTGATATCAAAACCATGCGCATGCTCAGTCAGACAGAGATAAATCAGGTACTAATTCGTTACTAAACCTTTATGTCAAAAAGTATGGTGTTGTGGAACAGATCATTTGACCGTAGATATGTTTTAAATAGTGGATGCAACGTTACAGAGCAATTACTTTGAACTTCTATGTTGGCTCATATAAAAAAGAAATTCTAAAATGAACCAATTATAACTCAAATCTAGGACTAAAAGTCTGCTTTACTGCCTAAATCAGTTTCCAGTTTTTGCTGAGCCTGACTTGAGGTCCTTCCTCTATGGCATGTGGAACTCTCCTAGGGTCTGTTGCTTTTGGTTGACTTTATTGTGGAAGATGGAACAAAGTATGATGTCTTGATTGATATATGATGCAGTATGCAACCAAGAATCAAATATGTGTATATGCAAAAATATTTGTGATCAGTTAACCTAACCCTAAATGGGTGTATATGTATGGTGTATGTACAATATATATACGTACATATATATATATGTATACAATATTAAATTATAATAATAATATGTTGAGTGCGAATATTTATTGCAAAATCACCAGCTACCCCCGTTTTATATAAAATAATAATATACATATTTATGCACCCGTAACGCCAACTCGAAAAACGGAAGACAAACTATTCTATCCGACTCAAAATAAATGTGTGAAGTGTCAATAAGTAAAATAAATACAATTAACAAAAACGTATGAAGTGAAGAAAAACTTTCCAAACTATAAAAATTAAAATTATTGCAGTGATAATTGCTAAGTCTGAGTTTACACGGAGATACTTTTTGTCGACGAAACACTCGTTTGTAGGGGAGGAGGCGATGACGAAGGCCACAATGCAAAGTGTCGCTGTGCTCGTTCGACTCGTTTTGTGTTTCTATTCGTCTCTGTAGATTTTGGCATTCCCTTTTATTTTGTTTCTCACTTTGAACTGATTGTAGCTGTCTAAAATTTCAAATGAATAAATGCCGTAAATTTGAAAATTGAAATTGGGGGTTTTTACTACAATATTTACATATTTGTAATATATGCATGCAAACATATATGCCTTTGTGTATATGTATCCGATTATTAATAAATATTTCAGATAATGGAGCTTGCAGATAAAGTTGAATTAATGCAAGAAATATTAGAGGCTATTGAAGAAGCCGCTGAGATTGATTTTGATGATAGTGAAAAGCATGAGATATGTAAATAGATTACACTTTGGAAAGGGTAGAGTTTATGTTTAATAAAATGTAAAAATATATAAAAGAAATAGATAAATAAAAGCTGTGTCTTCGTTTACACAAACATAGTGCTTTTATTTTAGAAATATTAGAAAGGGAGAAGCGAACGAAAAAATTTGTATAATAAAGTGGAATAGAGAAAAAAATTAAGAAGAAACAAATGTCAAAAGAAATGCTTGACGAAAGTGTCTCTGTGTGAACGTGAAGGGCGACACAAAAGAGAAAATTTCGATAAAAAGTATCCCCGTGTAAACTCAGACTAAGGAAACGAAAACGAATTTTCTGCTAAAGTGAATTTTAAAAAGCAACAACAACAATATGTGTATTATACAAAATGGACGTTTCCCGCACTTTAAAACATTTTCTTCGTTTTCAAAAAAAAAAATTATTAAAAGATTTTTATGTGGTAATAGTGAGAACTTTTTCAAAAATTAACTCACGTTGACACGGATTGTCTTCCTTTCTGTTTTCGCTTAATAGGTAAACGCGTAATTGTAGTGGCTGTGCTAATGGACCAATGCTTGTTTCAGCCAAACTAATTGACCAATCCTAATGAAATTTGCTGTAGATCTAGTATAAGTTTATTTAACATATAACTGTTGCTAAATTATAAATAATTTGTTGTTAAAATATTTTCAGTTTCATCAGAAATTTCTCCTAGCACGTGCACTAATGCCACAAACATGATGCAATAAAGTAACTTTAATCTGTTCACATGCGTTTATAAAGATACTTTTAATTTAATTTAATTTTTTTTCAGCTAAATAAAATTTAATTTTTATATATTATTTCGAAACGGTTTGCGAGGAAAATTCCCGATAATGGCCATACGGCATCAAAATAAAAATATACTACTATACAGGGTTGAATGTACACAATAACATTTTAATGAAACATTTGGCAATTATACAGGACAGCGACTTTTGCTAAAACTGTCCAAAAATGATGGAGTTTTTGGTCAAACAGATGTATTTGATGATTATTTTTTCATTGAAAGTGGGGGAAAGCTGAATTGGGCAGCAGTTTTACTATTATTAACATTTAACACTAAAATTACTAACAAACACATTGCGTATGTATAAATACATGGTTACAGCGATGTTGCCATACTGTGTATGAAATCTAAAAGAAGAGCAATAACTAAGAGGAGAATTTATGGGTTTTGCTCTTTTTTAAGTTTCTTACACAGTATGGCAACATCACCGTGTATGTGTTCGTGATAAATGTATTAGTAATTTTAGTGCAACTTTAAATGTTAATAATTATAAAACTACTACGCAATTCAGGTTTACTCCTCGTTTGATGAAAAGATAATCACCAAAAACACAAATTTATCCAAAAACCCCATCATTTTTGGATAGTTTTAGCAAAAGCCGAAAATTTTAGTAGTTGTCACTTTAAGCGAATATGTTATTATTTATGAGAATAATATTGCATGTTAGATATAAAGTTAAACGAATTTTAGTACTCCTTTAATTTCTGGTAGTTCAGCTTATGGTTAATTATCAAAAATTTTGAGAAAAGTAGATATTCTGTAAAAAAAAATTTATAATATATATTTTTAATACTGGATTTTCTCAAAATTTATTTTCAGAAAGTAATGAGATACGGACAAAAAAATAAAGTTCATATGTACCTTTCCAACAATACCAAGTATTTAAAATTGGGTGTACCCCACCCACTTTTTTATTTTGTTCTACCTGAACGGACTTGTTCCTCATCTTTCTGTGAGTTCGTGTGCTTATGTGCAAATCTGTGAGTTCATAAGTGTGTGTATATGACGTTGTATACAAAGACACTTATTTTTCGATATTCGCGGGTTGGTTCATTATAAATTCGTTCCAACGGGACAGACGGTCAATAAAGAGTATTATTTGAGCGTTTGCGCGAAAACGTCATCGCACCGAACTATAGTTGTGAATGATTTCAAGGCCAAAAACTCGTTCAATACCATCCATCGATATGGCCCATTCGACTTTTTTTTGTTTTCAAAACTCAAGTTATCACTCCGTGGAACCCCTTTCTATTCGATTGAGGCCGTAAAAGAAAATACACAGAGGGATCTGAGGTCGACTGATTTCAACAGCCGCTGCAAACAATCCGGTTTCCAGATCGCGCTCATTTTTGGCAGTTAAGGACACTGCTACCAACTTAACAAAAAAGTGCTGCAAAATATTCATAATTGTATAACTAAATACCACGTCACGTAGATGACTTTGCTGAAACGGTGGACATATGTAGTTCAATGCATTATACCATATACGTACCTCAACCAAAATCAGCAAAATCGGGAAAATATATAAAGGGTGGTTAAATTTTCAAGGGCCGATGTTGATTTTGAATAAAATACAAACTATTTAGGAAATTATTGAAATTTTATTTTATTATTATATATTGGTATTACTCAATTATGTATGTAACAAAATATCGGCCAAATGAGCGCCGCGACCTCGGCGGCACACCTCCATACGATGGTCCAAATTTTCGATGACGCTGAGGCATAATGGAGTTTCTATGCCGTTAATGTGCCGAATTATTTCATCCTTTAGCTCTTGAATTGTTGCTGGCTTATCGACGTACACCTTTTCTTTCAAATAACTCCAGAGAAAAAAGTCCAACGGTGTCAAATCACATGATCTTGGGGGCCAATTGACATCGCCATTACGTGAGATAACACGGCCATTGAATTTGTTGCGCAAAAGAGCCATTGTTTCGTTAGCTGTGTGGCAAGTGGCACCGTCCTGCTGAAACCACATATCGTCCACATCCATATCTTCCAATTGTGACCATAAAAAATTCGTTATCATCTCACGATAGCGAACACCATTCACAGTAACTGCCTGACCGGCCTCATTTTGGAAAAAATACGGCCCGATGATGCCGCCAGCCCATAAACCGCACCAAACAATCACTCTTTGTGGGTGCATTGGTTTTTCGACAATCACTCTTGGATTCTCATTCGCCCAAATGCGGCAATTCTGTTTATTGACGAATCCACTGAGGTGAAATGTCAAATTAAATTCGGAAAAAAACTTCGCGTTTAGGTGTGCTTCACATTCAACATCGGCCCTTACAATTTAACCACCCTTTATAAATATACATACATATAAACGACATAAGTCAACAAAGCACTGAAAAGGGCGTGCTCTCAATCAGGAGGTCATTCCTATGGATCAAGAAAAAAGGAAAAGAGTGATAGTGAAGAATCAGTGAAAACACGAAGGAGTCTAACCATTAAACATGTAGCTTGTTTGACTCGCCATAATTCAGTTTGTTTTTATTATGATTTTTTTCATTAGCACATTCTAACCTTCTTTTTTACGGCGGTATCGTGGTGATTTCTTAGATCCCTACACGCGTAAAATTGTACATGATTCTATGGTTGGTTAAAAGCTAGATTATGCTAGCTTAGTTTGGAATCCAATTTCTAGAGCAATGACTTGAATCCGTCCAACGGATATTTATTCGTATTACTCTTGCTGAGCTGCTTGAGCCAATGAGTTTTAATGTTCCTCATAAAACTTTCTGCTCTCATTATTTGTTCTATTTAGATGTAATAAGAGCCAATTATCATAATAACGGTCCTATTGTTATAGCACTCTCTGAATTTAATAGAGATTTTGAGATTTCGTTTTGGCTCTATTCTTAATGCTTTTTATTCATAGTATACATACATACATATTTTTAAGTTTTTTATTGCAAATCTAGTCAGTAAGAATTGTAAAATCATTGACTTAATAAATTTGAATTGAAATTGAAAATTGAAAAACACTCACCTCAGATGTTGATGCTGTGGCTACAGAATTAAATAGAAGGAGTTAAGACCGGCAACATTGGTCTATCAATGATTTCCACATAAGGGTGTCATGGCTGCTGCGCAGGGTTGTATAAACAGATTACATGACAGATTATGCTCACCTGTGTTCACCTCATCCCTTCTTTATGCCGAATCCTTTCAAGTGGTTTAAAAGTTTGTTTGTATATACATATGCGTAGTTAGTTAGTTAGTTTAACAGGTTGCTTGATCACGGAATCACGGAATCAATCACACTTAGGCCTATTGGGCCGTTGTGATACCGATGTAGGTCCTGATATAGAGATTTCTTTCACCTTTCCGAATAATTAAACCACTTTTTGGGTTTTATGAAATTCATGAGATTAATGACGCCTACCGACTCAAACTCTGCTGGGAAATCTAAAAATAAATTTCTGCGAAACCCATAACGGACCGCACTGCCCACCGACCCCTCCTCACCTAAGTCCCAGCCGCTGCGGCAGAAAACGTTTGAACAGCAGTTCATCTTCTTTGTCTTGTCACATTGCTTGTAATTACGCTCTGCCATTATTAGCAGATACTCTGTCGAGGAAAGCGGTATGCCCGCGTCACGTGGAGACTTTACCGTGGTTAGGACTGTTTCCCCTTTGGCCAGTTCGTCGGCTACGCAGTTCTTTGGGATGTTTTTGTGGCCAGGAACATAAACAACGGACGTTACCTAGGCAGTAGGGTGTTTAAGATCTCTCTGCATTTTGGCACCATTGGGTATGATTGTATTGGAGAGACTTAAGGCAGCCTGGCTGTCAGAATATATATACCTTCTACTCAAATATAAACGAGCCTTTATCCATAACTCGACAAGGACAAGACTTATGGCCATACTGTTATATGTTTATATTTATGTCAAATTTGAGCGCGATCTGTAACATAGTTTTTTTTTACGGCACTATAAACAAGTCAACCTCGAGTGTGTTTTTCGAATTTTACTATGGAAATTAACGTTGAGCAAAGAGTTTGTTTGAAATTTTGTTATTCCAATGAAATAAGTGCGACGGACGCAATGAAAATGTTGCAGAAGGCATATGGGGAGTCTTGCCTATCACGTGCACGTATTTTTGATTGGTATAAGTCGTTCAAGGACGGAACGCAAAACAGTCGCCAAGGAAATGATCACAATGAGTGATACGGACATCCAGCACATCATAACTGGTGACGAGACTTGGGTCTATGAATACGACGTTGAAACAGCCCAGCAATCATCTGAATGGCCTTCCAAATGAGCCGAAACCCAAAAAACCACGTCAAAGTCGATCGAAAATCAAAGTTATGCTCACTGTTTTCTTTGATAGCCAAGGTGTTGTGCACTCGGAATTCTTTCCAGAAGGTCAATCCGTTAATGCTGCATATTATTTATCCGTTTTGAAGCGTTTGCGTAAGAATATTCGTCTCAAAAGGAAGGATTTGTGGGACAACAAGTCATGGTTTCTACATCATGATAATGCGCCAGCTCATACGCCTCGTCTTGTACGCGATTATTTGACCAAAATCAAGGTAAATATTGTTCCGCAAGCACCGTATTCACCCGACATGACACCGTGTGACTTTTTTCTTTTCCCTAAACTCAAATTGCCGCTTCGTGGAAAGCATTTTCAGTCGATTGAAGTCATAAAAGAGAATTCGAAGAAGGAACTGAAAGCCATACCTAAAGCGGCCTACCAGAAGTGTTATGAAGATTGGAAAAAAAGGTGGCATATGTGTATCGCCTCTAATGGTGACTATTTTGAAGGGGATAAAATAAATATTGAAGAATAATTAACCGTTTTTGTTTTATTGAACAGTCTCGTTTATATTAGCAGAAGGTATATATGTATATATATATATATATATATATAACAGAATAGGTTGTGTTAACGTATTACAAAAATATTTACTTAATTTTATAGCAAGCAGTTCACAGTAAACCCCATTTGCCATTTAGAGCCGTCTGTGAAGATGAATACGTATATATGATTGAGAACTGCTGCATTTTCCCACTCGTTCCTCTCTGGGATTTTTGTTGAGAAAGTATTATCGAAACAGAAGATTGAATTAGTGTAGTCCACCTCCTTCGAGAGTGTCCCATGGGGTTTCTCCATGGTTGAGTTGCATTCAGACTTTTGACATTGCAGCTCGCATGGAGTTTCCGTATAGGTCCACCGAGAGAAGATTATGTAGAATTTCAAGAGCGTTCGTAGGAGTTGAGGGCAGCACACCTGCAGCGACTATGGAGGCCTTCCACTGTACTTTTCCCAGCTTGCTGCTATAGGTAGCCTTGTCCAGTTCTGGCTACCAGACAGTGATGCCGTGTGATAATATGGGTATTATTACCGCCGGTACACACTGGTGTACAAGTATGAAATGTCGTTTTTTTAAATCAAAAAACACGTTAAATTTTGTGGAAAAAGAAAAAATCATTTATTCAAAGTATTTGCCGTCGCTAGCTACACATTTTTCCCATCTCTCGGGCAATTTGTGGATTCCACGCCAGTAGAACTCATCGTCTTTTGCGGCGAACCATTCATCGAGCCATTTTTTCACACTTTCGTAAGAATCGAAGCGCTGCTCAGCGAGTGCGTGTCCCATCGAAGCGAATAGGTGGTAATCGGATGGGGCCAGGTCTGGTGAGTAAGCCGCATGCGGAAGCACTTCCCAATTGAGTGTTTCCAACGTGTCGCGAACCGCTCTTGCCGTATGTGATGGAGCGTTGTCATGGAGAAAAATGACCTTGTGTTGTCTTTTTTGATATTCCGGTCGTTTTCTCTGAAGCGCACGGTTCAAATTGATCAATTGTTGTTGGTAGCTTGCCGTATTTGCGTTTGAGCATCGTCTTCATCCAATAATGCTTGCAGTTCGGCGTCTTCGAACCTTTTTGGTGGTTTTCCGTGCTCTTTGTCGTCGACGTCAAAATCACCACTTTTGAAGCGTTGAAACCACCGTTCACACGTTTTCACAGTTGGTACTTGTTCGCCAAAGGCTTCAACAAGCATTCGGTGCGATTCCGCAGCTGTTTTCTTCAAATGAAAACAGAAAATTAACACTGTCCGCGTTTGCTCTTTATTCGGCACGAAACTCGACATGTTGACTGCACTGAGAGTAAACGATAATGACGCTCGATTCGCGCAAAACTATGGTGGTTCGACAGTCAAGGTTGACACTTCACAAGGTCAAAGTTTTATGACAATCGATAAATATTTACGTTTGCGAGACATCTATATGTTCGAACCGACATTTCATACTTGTACACCTGGTATATACGAGGGTTGCTATATATATGTCTGGCCAAATAATGAAAACACGAATATTTATCAACAAAAATAGTTTTATTGTTTTTCAAAATATTCTCCATCAAGATTTATACACTTTTGCATGCGCTCAAACCAATTTTCGAAGCACTTTTTCCACTCCGATTGAGACACCTCCAAAACATGGTTTTTGAATGCTTCAACAGCATCTTCTGTCAACGAAAATTGTTAACCACGCATTATTTTCTAGATGTGTGGGAATAAAAAGAAGTCATTGGGTGCCAAGTCAGGGCTGCACGGCGGATGACCCATCAATTCGACGTTTTGGCCGGTCAAAAAGCCGCTGGTTTGAGCCGATGTGTGAGAGCTCGCATTGTCATGGTGCACAATGATTTGTCTTCTCTTGTCCGTTTTTCGAATTTCCCCAAAGACTTCAGGCAAACAAATGGTGGTGTACAACAATCGCCACATGACCTGTTTTGCCGAAGAAACAGGCGACCATTTGCTTCGAAGTGCTTCTTCCACGAACAACTTTCGTTGGATTTGGTTCGTCTTGGAAGACCCACACGGTCGATTGCTGTTTTGTTTCGGGCTCATACGCATAGATCCATGATTCATCCCCTGTGACGATCTTATAAACGTCTTTTGAAGCACCGCGATCGTATGTTTTCAGCATTTCTTTACACCAATCCACACGAGCCTTTTTTTGAGCGATTGTCAAATTGTGCGGGATCCAACAAGAACAAACCTTTTTTACGGCAAGGTGCTCATACAATATCGAATGTATGCTGGTGGGAGAAATGCATAGGCATGCCTCTATCTGAAGGTATGTTACATGACGGTCTTGCATTATCAGTTCACGTACGGCATCGATGTTTTCTGGCACAACGGCTGTTTTTGGACGACCTTCACGGAATTCGTCTTTGAGCGAGCGTCGGCCGCGATTGAATTCGTTGTACCAGTTTTTCACAGTGCTATAGGATGGTGCTTCATAGCCATACAAAGATTTTAGTTCATCGATGCACTCTTGTCGTGATAATCCACGTCGAAAGTTGTGAAAAATGATCGCACGAAAATGTTCACGAGTTAATTCCATTTTTTGGCCGAGATTAATTCTTTAAATCCCTGTAAATAAAACAATTCACGATTAAATGACAAAACGTTATGAGTGATGTTATGCTAAAAAATGTCAAACTTTCCAATGGAAATGTCAGATTGCACCTGGCAACACTTAGTGTTGCCTAGGCCAGACCTATATACAGCTGCCTACGTATATAGGTATATAATTTTTTTTCTTGTTCGATTCGCAATTCCACAAATTTTTTGTCAAAATTTATTCAGTATTTCAATGCATTTTACCATTCGCATAAATAAATTTAATATGAAAGAAAAATGTCCTGAGAAAAAAGTCAACATTTTGTTCAAATTATTTCCGTAAGCAATCGCTTGACGTAGCGGATTTCTCTTCCAAACTGAAGTACCATGGCATGTACATACCAGAAAATCTAACAAACGCGTCAACGAAAAGTAGTTCCCTATCCATGACAGCTTAAATTAAGAGTCGCCAGTCTCTTTTGCTTTATTACTTGTTAGAATTTTAATTGCGATGTTATAGGAAACGACTCCTTTTAGTTATAATAACTGATGATATTCCTGGAAAATTGGCCAATTATACCTTTCATGTACATGTAATGGTATATCCATTTTGGTCCGAAAGATAAAATATAGGCCCATCAAAATTAATACCGATCGAGTCAGAATGAGGAGCTCAGTTGCTTTCGCCATGTTCGTCTGTCCGTCCGTTTGTATGCCAGCTGGTCCCTCAGCTTTGGAGATAATTCAACCACAAACAACTTGTGGCCAGATCTGACCACAATTATGTAAATTTGTCAAAAAGGTGTATTAGAGCATGCAATTTGGTACTCTGCAATTACACATAGGTACTGAAAATTACCGAAATCGGACTACTAAAACATACAGCTCCCATGCAAACGATTTGTTCAGATATTACGTTTTTTTATCAAAACACCATCTACAAGTATGAGATTTGGTACTGCACACACAAATATTCAAATAAACATTGACACTGAAAATCATCCACGTCGGACAACTTCACCGCATAGACCCCTCTATAAAATTTGACATTGTCATAGAAGGCTATTCTTTCTTGTTATTTCGTTTTTTTCTTTAATTCAAAAATCGGGAAACTTCTTATCATCAATTTAAAATATCTGTACTTCAGTTTATCGCCAATAATGGTTAAATAATTACATCCATATATTGCATAATAAAACATTAATAGTGGTAGATAATTGCCTTCGTATAGAATGTTATTTTGAAAACAATGGAACTTTAATTTCTAAGCAGGACTATAGACTTTTTGCACAAAAACTTAAGCTGTTTTATTTTGCACTAAAATTTTTTCAAAATCAACACGTAAAATAGGAATTTCTAAAAATGTCTCTAATGAACTTTTTACAAAAATAATTTTAATTTATCAATGCAAGTGCTGGTAATTCAAATGAAGGATATTTTTAACTATAAAAATATTAATGTGTACTGCTTCTATAGGTGATGTCGCGAGCTACCTCCAAAAAAGTTAAGGTAATGTCAACATGAATTTTAATGTCAACAACCGTAGCGCTAGATCTTCTTACTACACACTGGATAAGAAAGCGCAGCGAATGGGTCTTGGCTCCCATTCACTGTTGACAGTCATAATTTTGATGCCGTAATTAAATTCGTCTATATTGGAACCAACATCAACACCAACAATAAAGTCGGCCATGAAAACCTACACAGAATCACTCTTGCCAACAGGTGCTACTTTGCAAAAACCAAACTCTACGAGTTGCTCTTCATTTCCGTCCTTCTATATGGCGCAGGAGCGTGGACAATGAATTTAGGGGCTCACATTATTAGTATTGTAATGCTGGTTCCTAGATCGACGAAATTATTTACGACCTGGAAGTTATGACTGTCACCAGTGACGTGGGAGCCGAGTCGGGATTGTGATGACTGTTTGTTTGATGACAGGAGATATTTCGTCCAGACCAGACCCATTCGTTTCGCTTCTTTATCAAGTCTGGAGAAAGCAGAACTAACGGCGCGGTTGTTAAGGTCTATGATATCAATATCATCAGCATAAGCCAGTAGTAGTATATTCTTGTAAAAGTTTGTGCCCTGTCTACTAAGCTTTGAAGCTCCTATTATTTTTTCTACAGCATCAAATGGAAGACGATAGACAGTTTCCCTCTCTGAAACCTTTCGTTGGATACCGAACGGATCGGATCTTTCCGATTCTGACTGCCCTTCTGGTGTTGTCTATCGTCAGTTTACACAGCCGTATAAGTTTTATAAATCGCTATTTACCTGTACATACATATGTACATGTCTTTCTGCATTCCTTAAGGGTTAAAGCCACTCTAGAGGTTGAAAAATAGGGAAAAGGAATAGAATTTCTATTTAACCATTTTACTGAACATACATACCATATATTTAAGTATAAGAAAATTATTATTTTGTTACAAATGGCGGTGATAAAGTCCATTATTTATTCCCCGTTTTTTGAAAGGCGTCCACAAAAAGTTTTATGATCTACAAACTATAATCTTTGGAAGTACGTACGGATTTATTTTTTAACTAATTTTTGTGAAAGCGGCACACTTTTTTTAAAAAGATTGATTTTTGACTAAAAAAATATGCACTAAATTATTAAAAAAAAAAAAGTTAACATTTAATCAAAAAACGGCTATGTACTTCAAAAAAAATGTACTTGTAAAGCTACCATCAAAATTTCAGATAAATCGATGCCATAGGGTCCGAATAAGAAAAACGCTCTTAAAGTTGGCTTTGAGAAAATTGAGTTATAGGGGGTGGTAGGAGGCTTCACCCACTTTCAGACACCGAAAACCAAACTTACCGGAGACTTTTAGCTTTCGAGATATTCAAAGTTGAAATTGCGAAAAAATTAGATTTTTACCCTATTATTTTGTACATAAAGCAATTACTTTGAGTTTTGGTGTTTCCACATATAAAAATGAAATTCCAAAATAAAACAACTAAAATACAATTTTTATACTTTATATGTGTATTTAATGGCCTCTACAAGTTTTAAGAAGGCGTCTTCCCTGTTTTTTTTTTACTGATTTCCGCCACAGATATTCAATAATCATATTGGCGAAATTAGTCGGATTATTATAATTGTCTTTTTGTAAAAACCGTTTTACGTGTACTACCCGCCATTGGGACTCAATCCTTTGAGTACGTGTCCCATCCTGTACCACAAACGGGCTATCCGGATCGCTATGATTTACTTTCCGGTGCTCGTACCCGTAGCTGGAGAGACAATCATACGCTTTCCAACAATCGGTATGTATGATTGTCCCTTCGGCTACATGTTTTTGCATGAGGGGCACAAGCACCTCTGCCGATCGCACGTTGTCCGGGCAAACCTCCAACCTTAGGTCCTCCGAGCCGTCCTCGATCATACCGAGGACCCAATGGCCTTCGACCCTCCTCCCTAAAAAAAATTAAAAACAAGGTTAAGCCTATATAATAACAAAATATATAATTATTACCTTTATTGTTCTTTTTTTTCCAAACTTGCTCTCGTCGATTTGAACAATCTTGCCCGGACCACCAATTTTTCCCTCCGTTGTTTGCTGGTCGATTTGGTACATCACCACGGTTTCCCTGCAGTAACTGTACCAATCGGTGATGGTCCGGCTCGACAAAGGCCCACCAACGTAATCATCAAGCATTATTTCAAACTGTGATTTTTTATGCGCATAACAATACATTATGTCAAAAATATGTGGGAGGGATAGTCGAGCTTCCTCAAACCATGTGACTTTTGCCCTTGAAACGCAGGACTTCTCCCTACATTTTCCTTTGCGGCACCAAAAACTCCCGAGGACATCATTACCTTGCTTTGCTAAGGACATGGGCGTCCTATGAGAAGAGCACATTTTACTGCGAAGCAGTAACCCATTTTTTTTTTTTTTTTTGTTTTTTTTTTGGGATGACGCCCGAGAAGAGGAAACTCTCATGAGTACTGTTAAACCGGCCTAACAGTATGCACGACTTGCAACCTCACAGTTGCACCTACGTACTAAATACCTCTCCACCAACTACCACTCTCCCCGCGGAACTATCAATGAAGTATTACTTCGCGGGGCTGGTAAGCACTATGGCTCTCACTCGTTACTGCATTTCAGCATCATACTTTACACCTTAAACGTTTTGGTTTTTTGGAATTACTTGAATAGCTGGCGAGGCCAAATCTCCAGCCTATTTTCTTTTACAACGAGCGAAAAGTCCTAGTTTCCGCTCCGTGATTCATTAATGCGATTAAGAACTTGGTCGGAAAGGACTAGTTTCCGATCCATATTCCCATCGTTAATAGTACCTCGAATCGAAGTAGGGCAGGCGGAAAGGCCTTGTTTCCGCTCCACTCTGCTATTATGCTACTAAGCGTGGTTGGAAAGAACGAGTTTCCGATCCAAGCTGGCATGACATCTTCTACATTAGTCGGCGTGATATATGATCATCTACCCTAAGTCGCTTCATTATTTCTACGATAACCTCTGCACATCTCATCCATGTACATTCTTCAAGAATCATTGCCTTGAAGAGGTTTTCCGGCGTCAATGTGCCTCTTATACACTGCTTGAGCTGCATGCGCTCATCTTCAAATCGGCTGCAGTAAAAAAAAAATGGGCTGTGCGTCTTCTGTCTCTCCACTGCAATGCACACAATAAGGAGTGTCTGCGTGCGCGTACTTATGCAAATATTGACGAAAGCAACCATGCCCTGAGAGGAACTGCGTAAGATAATAATCAGTTTCACCGTGCTGTCTTTCGATCCATTTGCTTACACTTGGGATCAGCTTCTTCGTCCATCTTCCTTTCGGAGATGAATCCCACCTTTGCTGCCACTCATTTATGCATTGTTGCGCTTAGTAGGATTGCGCCTAACTTCCGAAGCGGCTCTGGCTGCTATATCTACTGGACATCTTCCAGCCAGCAGGTTTACGGCTTCGTCTGACACTGTTACGAACTCACTACATACCCTTAGCGACGTCAATCTATGTACCGCAGCTGGTGCTCTCAGATACGCCGGTACCAGAGTGGCATTTGCCCAGATTGGTGCTGCATACATTAGAATAGACGAACTGACGCTCACAAGTAATTTTCTTCTTTGTTGCCTTGGCCCTCCTATATTGGGCATAAGTCTTGCGACAGCCGCACCGACCCTACTTGCTTTTTCGCTGGAGTATTTCAAAAGCTCCTTGAGGCTAAGTCGGCGGTCCAGAATGACTCCGAGATATTTAATGGTTGGCCTGGATTCTATTGTGCAGCCACCTACTCTCACTTGTATGGCCTCTACCTTTTTCCGGCTGGTCATTAGCAAAGCCTCTGTTTTGTGGTCTGCTAACTCCAGTCTTGCTGTTAGAAGCCATGCTTTCACGGACGCTATGGTTTCGTTGCACATTCGTGATGCATCAGCCAATTGTTTTGCTACCACTACAATAGCTATGTCATCAGCATACCCCACGATGGATACGCCCTCCGGTTTTTTTATTTTAAAAATGCCATCATACATTATATTCCACAGAAGCGGTCCAAGGACCGATCCTTGTGGTACGCCTGCTGTTATTTTATATTTCCTCGGGCCCTCGTTTGTATCATACAGTAGCATTCTTTCACTAAAATAATATGATTACACGTATTAAATATCCCGGAACATTCATATTTTTTGCTGCCGTTATTATTTGTTCCCAGTTGGCGGAGTTAAATGCGTTTTTCACATCTAACATGATAATGGCGCAGTACTGCTTTGTCCCTTCAAACTATCTTTTGCCTTCAAGGGCTTTACGAGCTATGTCGCAAACAGCAGCTACAGAGTCAATTGTAGAGCGCTTTTTCCTAAACCCATACTGCCACGTGGAAAGTCCCTGGTCTCCTTCCGTAGTTTCTTGAATCCGTGAACTCAATACTGCCTCCAATAGCTTACCTGCTGTGTCTAACATGCACAGAGGCCTGTGAGATGACGGCTCTTCTGGTGGCTTTTTACCTTTGGGTAGCAGGACCAGCCTTTGTCTCTTCCATCTTTTTGGGAAAATACCATCTTGGACACACTTTGTGAATAATTTGCTGAAGAGTTCTGGCCTTTTCTTAACACCGTATATGAGAAAAGCATTTGGGATACCGTCGATGCCTGGGGCCTTTTTTGTCTTAATATTTGCTACCGCTGCAGCACTTCGGCGTTGTTAATAGGTGGTATTTCAGCAACATCCACCGCTGTTTCGTTTGATGCACTATACTCATCGTGTTTCGGGAACAACCCCTCCACGATGTGTTTCATGATTTGAGGACACACTGGTTGTTTAGCGTTGCTTACTTTTAATTTTTTGAGTACAACGTTGTATCTGCTACCCCAGGGATTATCATCGACGTCCCTTATCAGTTCTTGAAAAGCTTCCCGCTTGCTCTTCTTGATAGCTTTTTGAAGTTCATCCCGCTTGCTTTTATATAAGATCTGAAAGCGTAAGTATTCGGGGCTACTCCTTGCCCTTTGCCTTTGATATTGTCGCCGCAGCTTAAGGCTCTGCGCGCGCAGCTCCTTTATTTCTTGGTTCCACCAATAGACTGGGGCTCTTCCATATCCCTTTGTTTTCCGTGGCATTGATGCATCACAGATCTTAGTAATGTAATTCATTAACTCATTGGCCCAGTTATTCGCACTAGCGTTTGTACTTGCGGCAAATGAGTCTGGCAGAAGGTCTGTCATGTAGCTAAGCATACTGCTGTCTAACATTTTTGTTTTCTAACCACCTTTTTGTACTTTTTGGACTCTGTTTTTCAACGCAATACTCCGGGGCGGGTGTACCACGATAGAGATTGCAAAGTGGTCACTATACGTGAAATCGTCCAGTATTTCTCATTTGATGCGATTGAGTAGCGTGGCGCTGCAAAAGGTTAAATCAATGATCGACCCTGCATTTCCTTTTTGAAACGTGTTTTTTCCACCTTGGTTGAGTAGCACAATATCGAGGTTAACGAAGGCTTCAAGTAGCGCTTGTCCCCGCGCATTGGTCTTTGAGCTACCCCATTCCACCGCCCAAGCATTGAAATCTCACGCAATAATGACCGGCGATTTTCCAGCAGCATCATTTACTAGTCGCATTAGCATGTTTTTAAAACTTTCCAGTGACTCACTTGGTGGAGCGTAGCAACTGTAGAAATGCACACCCCCAGCTCTTGCATGAGTGAATCCTTCATGCTGGCTAGAACAGGTTTGTTCAAATGGGAGATCACCACATGCCCAGACAGCAGCTTTGCCCATTTTATCCTGTAGCCAGCTTCCCTCCCGCGAGGGTGGACGGTACTGTTCACTGATCACTGCAACATTAATCTTTCGTTCAAAGATGGTTTGCTTTAGGAAGTCTTGAGCCGCCTCACAGTGGTTCAGATTGATTTGTAAGCATCTAATCATTACTTAAGATTCGTGATCGCCTTTTTATATGCCGGACACCTAAAACTGCCAGTGGGGTGGTCTGTACCATTGTCATTTTTCCATAGCACGCATTTAGGTGTTGCATCGCAAAGCTTGGCAATATGACCCTTTTTTCCACAGCGCAGGCACATCCCACTGCGATCTTCTGTGGATTTGTAGTTTCTTGATATGTGCCCGAATTCCAGACAACGGTAGCACCTGGTTGGGCTGACAACTTCCCTGACCCTACAACTTACCCATCCTATACGGACGGGTCCCGTCTCCACCAAGATTTTCGCATCTCGTATAGGGAGATTTAAGGTGGCAGTATATGTCACTCCTAGTTTTCCTCAGTGACTTCAGTATTATAGTTTCCCCATGGTTCAACTTAGGGAACTGGTCTCTTAACGCGTTCCTGACGTCCTCGGCCGTTGTAGCCATATCTATGTCCTGTATCTCTACGGTTAGACTGCTACTCAGCACAGTTACACTTGCGTTAGACTTAAGCAGCTCAGTCGCTCGTTCCTTGAATTTGCTTGCAAGTTTGCCAGACTTATCGCGGAGTTGAACTAACAGGTTTCCACTTGCTGTTGTTGTTATTTTATTGACATTGTCGCCAAGCTCTTTCATATCCGGCTGTTGTTTCAGTTGCCTCAATATGTCAGCATATGTAGTTTCACCTGTCTTTGAAATAACAATCGCATCAGGTTTGATTTTTTTTTCTCGCGGTCTTACTCAGTGCTTTCTTCCATTCATTGGCAGGGACTTCGTCTTCCCGTTTCTTATTTATTGGCCGAGTCTCCTGGGAAAGGGCTTCGTCTTCCCTTTTCTTGCTCATTGGCCGAGTCTCCTTGGGAGTCTTTGTGGTGGAAGCATATCTTTTTAAAACAGACTTGCCCATATGGTCTCTCGTTTGTACCCCGATGTTCACTGTACGAGCGACGTTTTTAACGGTGGCTCCTTTTTCTTGCGGTGTTGTTTGTGATCCTATACTTTTTCCCTCTTGCGCCTGAGGGTATAGGACTTTCTCGTATAGTATTGGTAGCTCTGCTATGATGTCATGCATCGGTTGGTGGATGGATCTTCTTCTGCCATCTTCCAACATTCCAACTAGCTCTTTTATCTTGAGCCCCAATAACTTCCATGTATTTACTTCGGCTTGCGGCCGATTACACGGAGAGCTTACCCGTGCTTTAGTCGGCGAGCGCGCCATTTAGACCTATCAAATGGGCTAGGCCCGCTTCCATTATTACTGCCGCCCTCATAACTTGGCTCCGTGATGCTCAGGCGCCCAGGAGGGGGCGACCTGGGAACACTCATGGTTTGAGTGTAATTCCTTCTGCTTTTTTATATATTATTAGTGCTTTATTATTATTATATATTTATTTATTATTATTATAGCGGCTGTTAATAACTAATATTACTATTACTATTATTATTTCTTATTTAGATGTTGTTGTTATTATTATTATTATTATTATTATTATTACTATTACTATTATTATTTCTTATTTAGATGTTGTTGTTATTATTATTATTATTATTATTATTATTATTATTATTATTATTATTATTATTATTGTTATTATTATTATTATTATTATTATTATTATTATTATTATTATTATTATTATTATTATTATTATTATTATTATTATTATTATTGTTATTATTATTTTTATTATTGTTATTAATTTATTTTATTTTTTATTTTTATTATTTTTTTATGTTATTATTATTATTATTATTTATTTTTTATTTTTCTTATTATTTTTATTTTTATTATTGTATAATTATTTCTATTGGTATTATGTACTAGTTTTATTAATATTTATATTTTATTGCTATTATTATTTCACCGACTGGTATTTGCCGAGGACACACCTTATTAATTGTTGGGTTGCGTCTCGGCTAAATTGTCGCACTTTGTTAACAGCTGTTAAACTGTTCCCACTTTGGGTGACAAGATCAGCTGTATTTATTTACGTTTACTTTATTTCAGAATTGGTTAGATAGAAACCTATCTCACTCACTTTGCAGTTTAAGCGAGAAAGAATAAGATAAACTGGCAAATATATGTATTGTATTATAGAAAAAATTTATACTTATCAGACTTTTCCAATAAATTCCACTTCAGGTGTTTTTTACCCATACACTTGATACACAAATCGAAGAAGATGTGTGCACGCTCAGGTAAGGGCCCCTCATGTACCTTTTTGTTAGCTTAAACCTCATTTTTTTTCCTTTTTTTCAGGCGGCTTTTATACTTCCACCTTCCCACTTTCACTTTCACACACCTGTAACCCATGCCCGTCTGCAAATGCTACGCATTGCTCCACTGTGCCCAAATCGCCCCGCATTTTGTGGATGTTCCACATGTTGCGGAAATCCTCCACGGTAAATCGTACCCTTTTTGCTGCCGCTGCACTGGTTGATGGGACATCAGACTCTATAAAAATATTATGTTTAATACATACATATACGTATACCTATATTTATAAAATTTTATATGCAATTAAACTTACCATACTCGATATCACTCATTTTAATTTATTTTGAAAAAAAATTGCACAGATATTTGTAAAAACACACGAAGTTTTTGATATAACGATTAATATTTAATCCATAAATTTGACATTGTCATAAAAGGCTATTCTTTCTTGTTTTCGTTTTTTTTTTTTAATTCAAAAATCGGGAAACTTCTTATCATCAATTTAAAATATCAATACTTCAGTTTATCGCCAATAATGGTTAAATAATTACATCCATATATTGCATAAAAAACATTAATAGTGGTAGATAATTACCTTCGTATAGAATGTTATTTTGAAAACAACGGAACTTTAATTTCCAAGCAGGACTATAGACTTTTTGCACAAAAACTTAAGCTGTTTTATTATGCACTAAAATTTTTTCAAAATCAACACGTAAAATAGGAATTTCTAAAAATGTCTCTAATGAACTTTTTACAAAAATAATTTTAATTTATCAATGCAAGTGCTGGTAATTCAAATGAAGGATATTTTTAACTATAAAAATATTAATGTGTACTGCTTCTATAGGTGATGTCGCGAGCTACCTCCAAAAAAGTTAAGGTAATGTCAACATGAATTTTAATGTCAACAACCGTAGCGCTAGATCTTCTTACTACACACTGGATAAGAAAGCGCAGCGAATGGGTCTTGACTCCCATTCACTGTTGACAGTCATAATTTTGATGCCGTAAATAAATTCGTCTATATTGGAACCAACATCAACACCAGCAATAATGTCAGCCATGAAAACCTACACAGAATCACTCTTGCCAACAGGTGCTACTTTGCAAAAACCAAACTCTACGAGTTGCTCTTCATTCCCGTCCTTCTATGAGGCGCAGAAGCGTGGACAATGAATTTAGGGGCTCACATTATTAGTATTGTAATGCTGGTTCCTAGATCGACGAAATTATTTACGACCTGGAAGTTATGACTGTCACCAGTGACGTGGGAGCCGAGTCGGGAATGTGATGTCTGTTTGTTTGATGACAGGAGATATTTCGTCCAGACCAGACCCATTCGTTTCGCTTCTTTATCAAGTCTATGTTATCAATATCATCAGCATAAGCCAGTAGTAGTATATTCTTGTAAAAGTTTGTGCCCTGTCTACTAAGCTTTGAAGCTTCTATTATTTTTTCTACAGCATCAAATGGAAGACGATAGACAGTTTCCCTCTCTGAAACCTTTCGTTGGATACCGAACGGATCGGATCTTTCCGATTCTGACTGCCCTTCTGGTGTTGTCTATCGTCAGTTTACACAGCCGTATAAGTTTTATAAATCGCTATTTACCTGTACATACATATGTACATGTCTTTCTGCATTCCTTAAGGGTTAAAGCCACTCTAGAGGTTGAAAAATAGACTCAGTTTTTTAAATTTATTGTAGGAATATGGGAAAAGGAATAGAATTTCTATTTAACCATTTCACTGAACATACATACCATATATTTAAGTATAAGAAAATTATTATTTTGTTACAAATGGCGGTGATAAAGTCCATTATTTATTCCCCGTTTTTTGAAAGGCGTCCACAAAAAGTTTTATGATCTACAAACTGTAATCTTTGGAAGTACGTACGGATTTATTTTTTAACTAATTTTTGTGAAAGCGGCACACTTTTTTTAGAAAGATTGATTTTTGACTAAAAAATACGCACTAAATTATTAAAAAAAAAAAGTTTACATTTAATCAAAAAACGGCTATGTACTTCAAAAAAAATGTATTTGTAAAGCTACCATCAAAATTTCAGATAAATCGAGGCCATAGGGTCCGAATAAGAAAAACGCTCTTAAAATTTTGGGATGCTTTTACTTTAATATTCCAGGCTTTGAGAAAAATGAGTTATAGGGGGTGGTAGGAGGCTTCACCCACTTTCAGACACCGAAAACCAAACTTACCGGAGACTTTTAGCTTTCGAGATATTCAAAGTTGAAATTGCGAAAAAATTAGATTGTTACCCTATTATTTTGTACATAAAGCAATTACTTTGAGTTTTGGTGTTGCCACATATAAAAAAGAAATTCCAAAATAAAACAACTAAAATACAATTTTTATACTTTATATGTGTATTTAATGGCCTCTACAAGTTTTAAGAAGGGGTATTCCTTGTTTTTTTTACTGATTTCCGCCACAGATATTCAATAATAATATCGGCGAAATTAGTCGGATTATTATAATTGTCTTTTTGTAAAAACCGTTTTACGTGTACTACCCGCCATTGGGACTCAATCCTTTGAGTACGTGTCCCATCCTGTACCACAAACGGGCTATCCGGATGGCTATGATTTACTTTCCGGTGCTCGTACTCGTAGCTGGAGACACAATCATACGCTTTCCAACAATCGGTATGTATGATTGTCCCTCCGGCTACATGTTTTTGCATGAGGGGCACAATGCCGATCGCACGTTGTCCGGGCAAACCTCCAACCTTAGGTCCTCTGAGCCGTCCTCGATCATACCGAGGACCCAATGGCCTTCGACCCTCCTCCCTAAAAAAAATTAAAAACAAGGTTAAGCCTATATAATAACAAAATATATAATTATTACCTTTATTGTTCTTTTTTTTCCAAACTTGCTCTCGTCGATTTGAAAAATCTTGCCCGGACCACCAATTTTTCCCTCCGTTGTTTGCTGGTCGATTTGGTACATCACCACGGTTTCCCTGCAGTAACTGTACCAATCGGTGATGGTCCGGCTCGACAAAGGCCCACCAACGTAACCATCAAGCATTATTTCAAACTGTGATTTTTTATGCGCATAACAATACATTATGTCAAAAATATGTGGGAGGGATAGTCGAGCTTCCTCAAACCATGTGACTTTTACCCTTGAAACGCAGGACTTCTCCCTATATTTTCCTTTGCGGCACCAAAAACTCCCGAGAACATCAATACCTTGCTTTGCTAAGGACATGGGCGTCCTATGAGAAGGGCACATTTTACGAAGCAGTAATCCATGCCCGTCTGCAAATGCTACGCATTGCTCCACTGTGCCCAAATCGTCCCGCATTTTGTGGATGTTCCACATGTTGCGGAAATCCTTCACGGTAAATCGTACCCTTTTTGCTGCCGCTGCACTGGTTGATGGGACATCAGACTCTATAAAAATATTATGTTTAGTACATACATACACGTATACCTATATTTATAAAATTTTATACGCTATTAAACTTACCATACTCGATATCACTCATTTTAATTTATTTTGAAAAAAATTGCACAGATATTTGTAAAAACACACGAAGTTCAAATAAATCGCACTGATTTGCACTTTTAATACACGCTTTCGAATATAACGGCAGTTAATTTTTGACACGAAAAAAGAAAAAACGAAATTTTACCGTTATTTTGCTTTGCTCTTATTCCTTTAATTTTAAAAGCTGCCACACCTGTAAACAGTTACATCGGTTTCGCCTTGCCCAGTATTTAAAAAAGAACTCCTTTTTAAGTTAGCGGCCTTCGGCCGCGCTTTTGATTGTAACCCTGGGCCGGGCCAACACTGGCTTTGCCTTGCACAGTATTTTTGAGCGAAATTCCTTTGTATATTGTCATTACTTTTATTTTTTATTTTTAATATTATTGTGTACATACAACCCTGTACAGTAGTGTATTTTTATTTTTACGCCGTATGGCAACACCCACTTATTGTCATTATCGGTCATTTCTCTTGCAAATCGTTTATAAATGATATACGAGAATAAAATATTGTATAGCAGTAAAACCAAATAAAATAAAAATACAACAATCTTTGTAAACGCATGTGAATAGATTAAATTTATTATTTTTCATCATGTAGGTAGGTATGTTAAATAAGTGCACGTGCTAAGTAAAAATTTATGATGAAAGTGTACATATTTTAACAACAAATTATTTATATATTAGCAATATTTATGTTCAAAATATAATAAATAAACATAAATTAGATCAACAGCAACAACTCCTACAAATTTCATTAGGATTGGTCAATTAGTTTGGCTGAAACAAGCATTGGAATATTAAAGGAAAGCACAGCCAACTTTTTCATAGTACTCAGCGCACATTTTGAGTGGAAGCAGCAAAGATGAAAAGTTCAGCTATTTGAAATATGTTTTTCACTTTGAAACCAATTTCATAGCATTGCTAGGACCCAAAGGTACCCTGTGAGCGAAAAAAAGAATTTCGTTTGGCTTTACCCCTTAACAATAAAGAAGCAAAAGCTATTCCAAATCTGAGCGCGCGATAAATAATTGCAAGATGAGCAGGCGGCCGTGTGTATCCGAATGGGTAACTGTTCATGCAACTATTTACTACAGAGGGTGTTATCAGACTGCCACATCTAGGCGGGGAATGCTGGACTCTAAAATTATTTCTGACTTTAATGTAAAACCTGCGCATTAAAGTCTTCCAACCGCTCGGGCTTCAGGTTGGGCCACGAAATAACCTGATATTCACAACGTATATCGCAGTAGCCTCATACGCAAAGATAACTTCTTTTTATAAAAAACCTATCATCTCCTAGTGGTTTGCTGGCAAAAAAAGACTGCTCTCTGTTATATAACGGTTGAAAACTTTCCATATTAAAATTGGTAAAAAAAAGACGAGTAATATATTTTTTAATGAAGTTGCCTGAAATGCGTGAACAGTCCCGTTAATTACGGAAACCTATTTCATACATATAGCTGCTGCGGTTGGCATTTCAATTCCCTATGCTGTCCATTCAATATTTCAGCACCCTCTATGGCTAGATTGGCGACTTCAATTTCGTGTTTCAAGTCATGAAATATCTCTCTGGTTGGTCGGCCTGTAAATGTATTGCCATTGTGCATAGCTCCAGCAGCGAACTCGACGTGAAATTGACCAATAATTGAAAGCTTTCAAGAGCTACCGCAACAAAAGAAATAACAAAAAACCAACGGAAATCACACATCGTCCATATAATTTTTTTCAACATTTGGAATCAAATAATCTCTCAGCATGGCATGATTACGATAAGCATTGATTGTGGCGGCAGTTCCTTTCTCGTTTTCGACAATGCCGCAGGTCCACATGCCGCATTTCATGTCAAAAGATCATTCGGTGGGGTTGACATTTCCTGCTGAGGGGCGACCGCAATTAGAAAATTTAACTTATTAGAGCCCCATGTAAATAAAAAGTTGTCACCGCTCGCCGATGCCGTTACTGACGGTTGTCCCGCAGAAACCAGCGGCGATTTGATTTCCTCCATAAAACTGGTTTAGCTCATTGCTCGCTGCTATTCAAGGTTGCTAGCAAAGTCTTTTTTTTATTAAATAAACTATCGTTTGTTTGAGAGACTTGAACTAAAATTAGAAGCTTCCATAGCGAACATCATAACAAAAATGTCAGAGAGTGAAGAGCGTATGATGCAGAAATTAAGTGAAGTTTCTGCTGAACACAGCAATTTAAAATCAGCTATGCAAGGTATTGATGAGAGAGTGAGTGCGCTGGAATCTTTGCGCTGGGAAAGTATTGACCAACACAAAGAGGTCGAAACTTTGTCTCAACAAATTGATGAGTTGGAGGATGCGTTAGTGGCATCAGATGCAATAATTTATGGCGTTCCCCCTGCAAGCGAACAGACCGTCATTGTTTGCTAATCTGTGCTCTTCACTTAATCTACAATATCTTTACTGCTCAATACTACGTTAAATTTTTCGCATGCGCCAAAACAAGAACAAAACTAACAGGCCCGCTCCTATTATAGTCCAATTGAATTCGTCATATGACCGCTCAGTTCTCCTTAAGGGGATTGCTTGCTCTCTTAAGGCAAGCCGTAAGTCATTAGCACTTAAAGATATTGGGCTTGATGCTAAGTCTGAGTTTACACGGGGATACTTTTTGTCGACGAAACATTCGTTTGTAGAGGAGGGGGCGACGTCGAAGGCGACAATGCAAAGTGTTGCTGTGCTCGTTGGACTCGTTTTGTGTTTCTATTCATCTCTGTAGATTTTGGCATTCCCTTTTATTTTGTTTCTCACTTTGAACTGATTGTAGCTGTCTAAAATTTCAAATGAATAAATGCCGTAAATTTGGAAATTGAAATTGGGGGTTTTTACTACAATATTTACATATTTGTAATATATGCATGCAAACATATATGCCTTTGTGTATATGTATCCGATTATTAATAAATATTTCAGATAATGGAGCTTGCAGATAAAGTTGAATTAATGCAAGAAATATTAGAGACTATTGAAGAAGCCGCTGAGATTGATTTTGATGATAGTGAAAAGCATGAGATATGTAAATAGATTACACTTTGGAAAGGGTAGAGTTTATGTTTAATAAAATGTAAAAATATATAAAAGAAATAGATATATAAAAGCTGTGTCTTCCTTTACACAAATATAGTGTTTTTATTTTAGACATATTAGAAAGCGCGGTGCGAACGAAAAATTGCGAATGTAAAATAAAGCGGAGTAGAGAAAAAAATGAACACCAAACAAATGTCAAAAAATTGCTTGAAGAAAGTGTCTCTGTATGAACGTGAAGGGCGATACAAAAGAGAAAATTTCGTTGAAAAGCGACAAAAAGTATCCCCGTGTAAACTCAGACTAATGGAGACAATTTTGTGCATGAAAGCCTAACAAAGACAAATCGTAGGCTAATGCAATACGCAACGTAGCTAAAACGGCAAAAACAATTGGCGAGTGCGTTCTCAATTCGTAGACAAGTGTATGTTGGAAAGCATCAACACAGCGAAGCGACGAAAATATTTAAATTAAATTGCAGCTGCTAGCTGAAAACTTTATGAACTCTATGCAAATTCTATTGTTTATCTTAAGTTTATACTCTATTTATGTCATTTGGAAGATATGCCTTATTATGCATACATGTGATTGTTTGCCGATTAGAATGAAACTTAAACTAGTTCCGTCCCTTATTATTCCCCAAATTTCTTATTTTGAAGTCGTATATGGTACTCTAAGTTGCGATCCCAGTAACAAATTAAATTTAGCTTTAAATAACGTAGCCAGGTTCATTTACTGCAAAAAAAAGTTTGAACACATCTCTTTGTACACCAAAAACATTCGCGGCTTCACCCTTGAAAATTATCTCAAGGTTCGTAATTTAATATATTTATTTAAAATCATCAAAAAAAGACTATGTGTCTTACTGTGCGGATAAATAAATGAAATTGAATTGAATTGAAATTGAATAAATTATGAAATTTGTTGACGAAAATTAAAAGTATGCAAACACACTGCGGTGTCGATAACTCGTGTATGCGTGTCGTTCTTCCAGTCAGGTGTTATTGACGGAGGGTATGTAAGATGGGTAGTTGCTGCATAAGATAGGTTGGTATGGCTGGGAGGTATGTAAGGTTGCATTATACTGCCTGTTTGAGTTTCACTGGAGGCAAATTTATTTTACTTTGGTGAAAGAGAAGTTTTCACCACCCTGTATGTTCTTGTTGTTTTTAGTACGCCACGGCTGAGTTTCATTTCCTAAAAGATTCTGTTGAACTTTAAATTTGAAATCGCACGAAACTCACCTGTACCGTTAAATTTAAAATGGCTGCCTCCTATGATTTAACAACACACTTCAATTTTAACTTTTAATGTTGTGGTGAGTGATTTGAGGTTCGATTTTCACAACAGTCAAACCCATTTTTATTTCTATTTAATTTTAACGTTTTTTGGGGAAGTAGAAATTCAAGATGTCTAAATGAATTGGTATAGAACCAGTATTAAGCTGATGCATAGCCGAACAATTTTTAGTTTTGGCTCGTAGAACAACGCCGTGTTAAAAATACCAGTCGCTTACATGGGAAAGAGATGGAAGACGAACAAGTTAGTGTAAAACTGTATACCGGTTGGATTATAGTTGACACCTAATATTTTCCCTTTAAGGTATGTACATTTGTCAGTCAAACTTAACGCCTAAAAGTATTCAGGATTACTAAGCTACTTACTAACCACGCTATTAAAAAACATAACGGCTAAATTAGCGCACTCAATAGTACTCTTAAATGGAAAATAAATCGAAACTGAGTCCGTTTCGTTTCGTTGGTGAGCTCTTCTGGTGTATAGAAGACATTCATAAGTTTGGGCATAGCATATGCTTACATATGTATGTTATTTTCAGGGTTATGAAAAGTTATTAAGTACTTTTTATATACCGAGAGCCGCGGTAGTCGAGTGGTTAGCATAGCGTACTGCCATTCGGAATGCCCATGGTTCATATCCCAGTGCGACCAACATCCAATAGTTATAGAAAATTAATTTAAATAAAAAAATTAGTTAAATTTTCTAATTGCGGTCCCCTCCGAGAGTATTTCTGCCATGAAATAAAAGCCTCCTTATAAAAACCATCAGCCGTTCAGAGCCGACTTAGCATAAAGTGTAGGTCCCTCCATTTGTTGGAAACACGTCAAGATGTAAAACCAAACATTGAAGGAGTTTGGCGTTGCCACTTTGTAAAATAATCTATTAAAATTAACAATAAATACCCAATCATAATAAAATGACAACTTCGCATAAAAGATTGTGTGAAAATAAAAGAGTTCTACTTTAGAATACTGTGCAAGGCGAAGCCGTTGTTGATCCAGCCCAGGGTTACAATCTCTGGCAAGAGTTTCACTTAAGAATACTGTACAAGGCGAAGCCGGTGTTGGTCCGGCCCGGGGTTAATATCTAAAGCACGGCCGAAGACCGCCAAACTTACAAAAGTGTTTCATTCAAAATCCTGTGCAAGGCCAGCCCAGGGCTTATCACTCCCAAATTACAAAGTATACTTTTAATTTATACCCTATTAACTAAAAATTTCTTAAGTATTTTACGGCTTATAAGTATATTTAATGACATTAATTAATTCCATTAGTGGATCTGTATTTTTTTTCTTCAAATACTTACGCCACATATATTCTACAATGAGATCAGTGAAATCTCTTGGATGGTTACAGTTATCCTAGTCACTACACGCCATTGGGATTCTCTTCCTTGAATTTGCGTCCCATCCTCTGCAAGGAAAGGGTTGTCAGGGTCGCTGTGGTTGACTGCTCATATCCATGTTGTGGTAGGGCTTCATACGTCCTCCAATAATCTGTGGAGATTATTGAGCGCTCCGTTACGTGTTTTTTTTTTTTTATAAGTGATATGAACACCTCCCCTGACCTCACATTTTCAGGGCACACCTCCAAACGTAAGTCGTCCTGCCCGTCCTCAATCATTCCTAAGACCCAGTGCCCTTCAACCCTTCAACCTAAAAAGTAAGAATTAAAGAAAAATATTTATTTAGACTATTACAAATCTTTCTTATATCCCTGAAAAATTTTAACTTACCTCTACTATGTTTTCTTTTGTCGAATTTATTCTTATCAATCTGTACGATTTTCCCCGGCTTATCCAGCAACACTAGCTGTAGCCTGCAACGCTTCGTCATATGTAGCAAATATTCATGGTATGTAGGAAAAATTAAACATGGAACATCTTTTCATCATAATTTTATTTACTCAATACTTGTGGGAATAAAACATTTTTGGTTTAACCTTTGACATTGGCCCACTTCCCGGAGAGAAGAGTAATTTTCCTAATCATCTATGCACAGAATTTCAAGTTATTTAAACGATAAATATGTAAAATTGTTTCAGACAGTTCGGTCCTTGGTCCACTTCCCGTAGATAAGAACTGTCCTTAAAAACTAATACTTAAAGCATGGTAGTGGCGGAATTATGGTGTGGGGTTGCATGGCGGTCGGTAGTAACTTGAATTTATTGAAAGTACAATGGACAGAAGGGGACATTTAAATATTTTGAAAAAGAGTTTGAAGCAAAGTGTAGATAATCGTGACTTAAAACGTCTCAGTTACCAGACCTCAATACGATTGAACACCTTTGGGATTTATTGAAGAAAAGAATTTGCCAGCATGTATGTCCATAATTAGAAATAAAGCGGCCTTGCCTACTGTAATGAAAGCTGAAAGGCCCCAGATTTAATCTGAGCAAACAGAAAAATTGGTAAATTCAATGCCAACGAAGTATTGAATTTAAGTCTTTTATTTTTCGACGACTTTGTGGTGCCTATGTTTACATGTTGTTACATTTAGAAACCGTTACCACGCAAATGAATATTGGTAAATATATAAATTTTTGTGTTTACATTTTTTACATAAAATAATAAAGATAAAATACATGTAAAAAATTTTAGGTTGTGCTTTCCTTTAATGGACCATTGTTTCAGCCAAACTAATTGACCAATCCTAATGAAATTTGCAGGAGTTGTTGCTGTTGATCTAATTAATGTTTATTTCTTATATTTTACTCATAAATTTTGCTAAATTATAAATAATTTGTTGTTAAAATATTTACACTTTCATCACAAATTTTTACTTAGCATGTGCACTTATTGGGAAAACTTTAGTATGGAGCCTAGGGATTTCCTTTATGAAACGTTTTCGGTTGGTAGTACGAGGTATACATTTACCAAAAATATAAATTTTATTGCGCGCAAAATTATAGTTTAAAAATTATTAACATTTTAATTTACACTTCTTGCAAGCAGGCAGTCTACTTGTATTTTATTTATAAACATACTAACACCACTTGACTATGAAGGTGCAGCCACTCCAAATAATGTACAAATTAACAATAAGAATGCAGAGAAATAAAATAAGAAATGAATGCTGCCACTCATTTTTTTATCTTTAAAACGCAACCTTGTTTGAACAACAACCACCGTATTTACTGTTCATTTCAATCAACATCAATACGCTATTTGATTTACATAAAAAAGCTATTTATCTTATACTTTTGTGGTAATCTGGTTTTCGAAGCTAAAGAAATTTATTTAAAAAATTAAAAACACCAATCAAGGTATGTATGTTTACATATTTCTAAATATTTAATGAATATGTCAGATTGGTTTTATAACAAAATAACGTAACGACTATATTATTGCATTGTAGACGATGTTCCATCCACAAGTAGACAATCTAACACACTAGCACGTCGGAAGTGGAATGTTTACAGGATGGGAATAAATCTAGGTTTTCGGGAACAATGTGTTCGTTTAGTGGAAGATTGCGAATTAATAAAAACGAGAAGATTATGTAGAATACATAAAAAACCAATGATTATAGACACATCAGGCAATAACACTGTCGAATCATTTAGATGCCACATCGGACCGTGCCAAAATAAGGCCCGAGTATCCAGGGCAACTGGCACTTTTTTCGAAAATGCGAAGATCAGTCTACCAAAAATTGTATATCTTAAGTATTGATACGCCCACCACTTCTCCCACAAAAGGGCACAGTGGGATGACCCAGATGGCGAAAGTACCTTATCATCAGCAACGATAACCGACTGGTACAACTATTGTCGAGAGGCAGTGCCCCGATGATGTGAGGTCAGGGGAGGTGCTCATACCGGTTATAAAGAAGCATGTAGCGGAGGGATCAATAATCTGCATAGATTATTGGAGAACATATGAAGCCCTACCACAACATGGGTATGACCACCGTCGTGTCAACCACAGCGACCCTGACAATCCTTTCGTTGCCGAGGATGGGACGCACACCCATAGGATAGAGTCGCAATGGCCCATGGTTAAACGATTCTTTTACAAGGACAATTACAACCATCCAGGGATTTCACGGATCTAATTGTGGAATATATGTGACGTAAATCCCTGAAGAAACAAAACACAGACCTACTAATGAAATTAATTGAAGTTATTAAATATACGTATAAACCATAAAATACTAATGAAATTTTTATTTAATAGGGTATATAGGGTGGCTCGAAGGACCACGCTTCTCCGCCAGAAAGGCGCATAGTAGAAGCATATCACGCGCTTGAAGATGAGCCCGACTAGATCGGTTTTCCTCAGACTCGTTCGAAATAAGTCCAATGGGGAAACATTAATCACCTTGCCACATCTGACACATAGTGAATGCCAAGCCGCCAAGAAGCGCATCATCGATATTTCCCAAAAGCGCTATTTTCCTAGCGAAAAAGATGCTTTACGAGCTAAAACAGCTATTAACAAAAAGAGTACACTACTCATCCTGAACCCATTCTTGGATAAGGATGGACTGCTTCGTGTGAATGGTAGATTGGCACACTCCACGCTGAGTTACAACGAAAGACACCCAATCATCATCCCAACTAAATCGAGGTTCTGCCACCTATATTTGAAGTTTATGCACGAACTGTTCTTCACGCAGAGATACGTTTGATGCTTCAAATGGTCAGACAAGAGTTCTTCATTCCGAGGCTCAAGCCTTTGATTAAAAAGTGCATTTTTCAATGTAAGGCATGTACGCTTTACAAGCAAAAGACACGCACGCAAATCATGGCCGCTCTACCCCCTGAGCGTTGCACATTCACACTCCCATTTACTACAACGGGAGTAGACTTTGCAGGGCCATTTCAAATAAAAGCTTCAGTCTTGAGGTCGAACACTTATTTCAAAGGCTACGTTGCAGTCTTCGTCTGCTTTGCAACGAAGGCCGTGCATCTCGAGCTCAGTTCACATCTGACAACTGAGGCATTTCGAGCAGCGTTTGCACGTTTCGTCGGACGACGAGGATTTCCATCCAAAATTATGAGCGACAACGGCAAAACGTTTATCGGCGCCCACCGCGCTAAACAACGTGACTTGGTTAAATTCCTTAACGAATGCTCTGCCGACATAGTCCAAAAATATGCTCCTCAAGGCATAAATTGGCACTACATTCCTCCCAGCGCACCCCACATGGGTGGCTTATGGGAATCAGCAGTCAAAAGCTTTAAATTACATCTCAAAAAGACCGCTGCATCTCATAAGTTTACGTTTGAGGAATTTGCCACATTATTAGTGCGAATTGAGGCAGTTCTCAACTCGAGACCTCTGTCAGCTATTTCGCAAGACACCGCTGACCTCACTGCATCAACTCCTGGTTATTTGATCCGAGGTGCTCCGCTTATGGCCATCCCCGAGCCAGACGCAATAGACCTTTCATTGACCAATCGATGGGAGAAGATTAAAATTTTTCACCACGAATTCAGTCGACGCTGGAAGGAGGAATATCTCAAAGATCTTCAGAAGAGATACAAGTGGAAGAATCCACAGCGAGATCCTCAACCAGGCGACTTGGTAGTAGTCAAAGAAGACCCACTACCACCCACCGAGTGGCGACTCGGTCGAATTGAAGATGTTCGCCGTGGACCGGATAACTACATTCGAGTTTTGGATGTACGCACCCAAAACGGGGTTATCACGCGCCCACTTGTCAAGTTATGCTTCTTTCCTAGTGAGAACTCTTAGCTTACCGGATAGCATAACAACCAATGAAACAAAAACTTCCATTTGTTTCAGGACAAAACTATAAATCTATCTAGTTTCCCCTAATACTGTCCGAACAATTCTTCTGATCTTCTCGTTCCAGAAAATGGCAACAAAAACGGCAGTACCCTTGGCCCCTACGGCAGAAACTGAAAACTGCCTCCAATGTAGGCTCTGCCACAAATACCATCCTCTGCGCATTTGTGGCGCATTCTGGGCAATGAAGCCGCCACAACGACTAGTAGTAGCCAGGGTGCAAGGCTACTGCATGAATTGTCTGGCGCTGACACACACGACGGGCGAGTGTGATTCATCGAGCAGCTGCAAACGCTGCCATAAAGCGCATCACACCTTGATGCACCAAAGTGTATCCACATAGCGCAAGCCGTCGCCAACTACAAAAGCAAAGCGCCAGGTAGTGGCAAAGAAGAAAGGAGCAGCAACGACGCGCGCAAAAATAGCGCGCCCTAATCGCATGCCATCACCGGCCGTTCAGCGCGCAAAACAACTTGCGCCTCCCAGCAAGAAAAGGCGCAACAAGGCTAGGCAACGTAAAGCGGCAGCGACGACTGTTCCAGCACCAGCGGGGCGACCGTAAAGTAAGAAGACGCGCACCATATCGCGTACTGCCACGGGCTTGCAAACGCCCGCCTTCCGCAACCGTGCAGCACGAGGCGCAATCGGAGACGCTATCCGGGCCCTGCAAACGCTACAGGATGCGTTGGGCAACGCGTCCCTGCAGGGCGGGGAGCATGTTTAAGCACCCGCTTAAACCATCATAAAAATTTATTGTAACTGCCGTGCGCGTGGAATTACCCGTCCATTCCCACTATTTCCGGGTGTCCCATCACGCGCCAATTCCTTTATCCGTTGCCTTGAATTTCGTTAGACAGCTTAGCTGCGGCCGTTCGAGCTAACGAAAAATCAATATAAAACCTACAGCCCTCGCTCGCGCACGCGCACGGCAGCATTTGAAACGCGGACACTACCTTTGTGCTTAAATTAAGTTAAATTAGTGAATCTTGATATTAAGGCAAACGAAGTAAAAAATAAACCAATTGTGAAATTTAGTTTAACCTCTTAATTAAAGTGATTTTTATTTAAACTTGGGCCCGCTGGACAGCCGGCACCCCCTTATTTCCCTCAGGTCCCTGGCGACTTGAATATATACTTTGGAATTTGGGGGTAAATAAAATACATTGTGCAAACTATATAAACTAATTCAGGCAAGTGCTTCCTCTGAGACCGAACAAAGTGAAGTGAAAGTGAAACCTTTTAAATAACAAATTGTCTTATTTGCATGGATTGGTGCTCCGTCAAAACTAAATAATAGAAAAAAAACAAACAGAAAAACTATAAACAAATAGTTTACCTACACTAGTTGAACAGCGAAAAATATAATATAAAAGAATAATAAAACAAATATAAAAGGCTCTGGTATTAAAGAAAGGCGCCTAAAAGTATGCAAGGAAATTTGCATTTGCTTGTGCCGTTTCCAAATTAGAGTTGCCAAAAAGCTGTGTTGCAAAATACCCTGTTTTTTTTTTTTGGCACTAAATTGGTCATTTTGCAAAAATATGACTAAATCGGTCGCCACAATGTGGAAACGTTAACCAAAGCCAACAGCAACAACAAGCGGTACAACAACAGCACCAAAAGCGAACATAACGATTGGAAAATGAGCCTTCTGCTCTTGCAATCCCTTCTAGGACTACTTTACCAGCCCCTTCATGGTTTCAATCGCCAGCTCCTTCTAGAGTCGAAAGTCAATACTTTTCCGAAAATAGTGCTGCAAAGACAGCAGTAATTCAAACGGGAATCGATCACTACATTCTGGTAAAAAGGAAACGGTCACCCCAAAATATATTGAACAAAATCAAAACAACATTGTCAAAACTACAAGAGAAAAAGACAGCATGAGCAATAATCGATATCAATTGCTCTCTGATGCTGATGATCAAGTGCGTGTGCAGAAAACGTCCAAGCCGCCGCCAATTTATCTTAGAGAAGCGAACTCTAGCAACCTTGTCAACAAATGGATAGATCTAATTGAAAAAAATAACTTTCATGTAGTCCCAATTGAAAAGGGAAATATCCAGGAAGTGAAAGTGCAAACCTACGGAGAAGATAGCTATCGCAAGGTGGCAGATAATTTCGAAAGGGAAAAGAAGTCCATCTACACCTTCCATCATCCTAAAGGGCATTGAACACAGTGTAAGTCCCTCAGAAATAAAAATAGCCTTGAAAAAAGAAGGTTTCAGGGTTAGAAATGTATTCAACATTAAAAATAATTCTAACATACCTCAGCTAATGTTTAGGGTTGATATTGAGTCAGATATCCAGCTCTTAAAAAAGGGAGAAGTTCATCCCATTTACAAACTGTGGTATCTTCTTCACCGTCGTATTTCTGTGGTAGAACCACATAAACGAACAGGTCCTGTTCAGTGCCATAATTGTCAAGAACTTGGCCATACGAAGCGATATTGCGCTTTGCAAAATATATGTGTCATTTGTGGAGATTTACACAGTTCAAAGGACCGTATGAAATCTAAAACAACCCCTGAGTCTAAAAAATGTAGCAATTGCGATGAAAATCACACCGCGATTATAGGGGTAGTCCAATATATATTTCCCTAAAAGGTAAGGGCAGTAAAAAGGCTTCTAGCATTATTCCTGCCTCTCAGCCTCAAGCAAAAGCTGCCGAAACAAAGCCTACTAAAACCAACTTTATATCCTACGTCCAAGCTTTAAAAGGTGTACCTCTGCTCACAACGCAAGAAACGTCCATCCCGTCCGTTCCGTCTGTTAACTGACTTGAAAATACGCTAAACAACTTTATACGTATGATGCAAGGATATATACATCAAATGCAAGATTTAATTCGAAATCTAAATCTCCTCCTTCAAGCGATTTTGTCTAAGCCATGAACGACCTTATATAATGGAAGAGTACTGTTAAGACCTACCTTCACGCTACTTCAGTTCATATATATGATAATTCTGGTGGAATAAACATTTCCGCACCGATGCAACATATCAGAAACTCAATTTACTGATTTCTTTTCTAAACTAGCTACACGGTTTCTAGTAGCCATTCAAAATAACAGCTTCGACGTTATACCTACCGGTCAGCCAACAAATGATCTCAGCAAAACCCAAATTTGATTGACTTTGGAGTAACTTGTGGTATCAGTAGAGCACAAGTAAGCGTAAATCCCCTTTTCGACTTATCATCTGATCACTCGCTTTATCTATGTTCCATTAACATAATTCCAGTTTTCAGTGACTTACAGCTAAGCTTAACCAAAAAACAAATTGGCTTAAATACAGAAAATTCAATAGCACACATCTAAAATCGCTCATTCCTCTAAAATCAAAAGCAGATGTCGACAATGCAGTTATTGGCTTTACAACATTACTTCATTTGGCAGCGAAAATTTCAACGCACGGCCCTTCTAACACTCATAGAAGACAAATTTTCAACGGTCTTAAGGGTAAAGATATTACAAGTCTGGTAACCAAAAAAAAGACAACTAAGCAGGGATTGGCAGAGGTTTTGTTCCTCGGCCTTAAAAAATTAGCTCAATATATGCATAAAAATGCTTCGGATGTCCTGAAACAAAAAAAGGAAAACGAATTTCAAAAGTCCTTACAATCTCTGTCAGCTACATCTGATACCAACTACTCTCTGTGGCGAAAAGTTAAGAGTTTCGAAAGTCCCATCACTTGCGACCCTCCATTAAGAACTCATAATGGTGCCATGCATCTTTCCACTGTATTTACACCAAATATTGGATACAATTCTCTTCCAGAATTTCGTGCAGATCCAGATAAAAATTTTATTCAATTTAATTTTAAATCACTTAAAGAAATAATTACTAACGACGTAAAGAAAAAGAAGGCTCATGGATACGACAGGATAACGGGTATATGATATGATATAATATGGCAATTAAATACATGCTTTGTATATTTAATAGTATATTGAGACTACACTATTTTCCTACATCCTGGAAGCTTTCGGAGATTATTATGATCCCCAAACCAGGTAAAGATCCATCTTTGATGGGCTCCTACAGGCCTATTAGCTTAATTACGGTATTCTCAAAAATTTTCGAAAAACTTTCATTAAAGAAAAATATTACCGATTTTAGAATGGAAACAGACCATACCATGCGACCAATTCGGGTTTAGAGAAAAACACAGCACAATAGAGCAGGTGCATAGTATCGTAGCACACATAAGATCAGCGTTTGAAAACAAGCAATATTGTACTGCAGTGTTCCTCGATGTTGCTCAGGCATTTGATAAAGTTTGGTTAGATGGTCTATTATACAAGCTGAAAGGTGAAGGTTGGGCAAAAAAGTTACACCACTGAATCCTATGAAATATTTGCTGGTGTTCCACAAGGAAGTGTTTTAGGGCCCGTCTTATATTTAATTTATACGAACGATCTTCTCACAAACCGAAACCTCATCACATCAACTTTTGCGGATGATACAGCAATACTTAGTGTACCTTCAAACCCCATGACAGCCAGTTACAGACTACAAGAACATTTAAAAGTAATAGAAGAGTGGCTAACAACTTGGAGAATTAAAGTCAATGAGTCTAAGTGTACACAAGTAACATTTACCATAAAAAAAGGCACATGTCCTTCAATCTCTATAAATGGGAATACAATACCTCAGAAAGAAAAAAAACCACATAGATAAAAAGATTACTCATACCAAATTGAAAATTGCGAACTAGCATTGGATTGTAGGCTCTAAGTCCAAACTAAGTCTAGAAAACAAAGTTTTACTTTTTAATATGCTAATAAAGCGGGATCCAAATTTGGGGCTCAGCATCTAAATCTAGTCTTTATAGAATTCAAAGACTGCAGTCTAAAACCTTAAGATCAATATGCAAAGCCCCTTGGTATGTAAAAAACTCCGCAATTCACAAAGATCTCGGGATTAAAACCGTCACCGAGGAAATAGAGAAACTGCTTAAAAATTACTCATTAAGGTTATCTAACCACCCAAACTTTCTACCTAAAAAATTATTACAGCAGAACTACCCTAAGCGATTATAGAGAAAGGATTTACGTTTGAACTGTGACTAAGGGCTCTGCCGCATCCAATTATTCTACATCGGAGTTGCGCCCAGCATATATCCTTCATGATATTATAATGTACTTCAAATTATCCTTTATGATATATCTTTTGTTATGAGTGTTTGGTATACCTAAACACATTCTTTGATAAATCTAAGTTATATTCGTAATTTATTGTACTTTGCTTACTTTGTTAATCTATACAGTGGTAATGATTAACTTGTTCTAGGAATAAGAATTAGCTTTAAGATTTTCGAAATTATTGTTAGTTTCCAAAAAAGAAAGATTCAATAAAACATTATAAAAAAAAAAAAAAACGGCCGGAATTGTAGGCCAACAATTTTCGGAAACATTAATGACTATAACGCGTCATCGCACCGAACTATAGTTGTGAATGATTTTAAGGCCAAAAACTCGTTCAATATCATCGATCAACCACCGTATTCACCGGAATTGGCCCATTCGACTTTTTTTTGTTTTCAAAACTCAAGTTATCACTCCGTGGAACCCCTTTCTACTCGATTGAGGTCGTAAAAGAAAATTCACAGAGGGATCTGACGTCGACCGATTTCAACAACCGCTGCAAACAATCCGGTTTCCATGTCGCGCTCATTTTTGGCAGTTAAGGACACTGCTACCAACTTAACAAAAAAGTACTGCAAAATATTCAGCGCGGGCAGTTTAAATGACAATTTCCGGGAACTTTCTGGTCATAATTTGTATAACTAAATACCACGTCACGTAGATGAATTTGCTGAAACAGTGTGCATAGTTCAATGCATTATATACGTACCTAAACCAAAATCATCAAAAAGGGGAAACATATATAATACATATACATACATATAAACGTCATAAGTCAACGAAGCCCTTAAAAGAGCGAGCTCTCAATCAGGAGGTCATTTCTACGGATCAAGAAATACAAGGAAAAGACTGATAGTGAAGAATCAGTGAAAACACGAAGGAGTCTAACCATTAAACATGTAGCTTTTTTGACACGCCATAATTCAGTTTGTTTTGATTATGATTTTTTTCTTTAGCTCACTCTAACCTTCTTTTTTTACGGCGGTATCGTAGTGATTTCATAGATCCCTACACGCGTAAAATTGTACATAATTCTATGGTTCCTTAAAAGCTGGATTACGCTATTTTGGAATCCAATTTCTAGAGCAATGACTTGAATCCGTCCAACGGATGTTTATTCGTGTTACTCTTGCTCCTTCTTATACTTCCCGATGTATGCTTATAAATCTTAAATATCCTACTCTTCGACGATATATCTAATTACGTATTTATTTATGACATCATCAACGGCCTAGTGGACTGAACTGAGCTGCTTGAGCCAATGAGTTTTAATGTTCCTCATAAAACTTTCTGCTCTCATTATTAATAGAGATTTTGAGATTTCGTTTTGGCTCTATTCTTAATGCTTTTTATTCATAGTATACATACATACATATTTTTAAGTTTTTTATTGCAAATCTAGTCAGTAAGAATTGTAAAATCATTGACTTAATAAATTTGAATTGAAATTGAAAATTGAAAAACACTCGCCTCAGATGTTGATGCTGTGGCTACAGAATTAAATAGAAGGAGTTAAGACCGGCAACATTGGTCTATCAATGATTTCCACATAAGGGTGTCATGGCTGCTGCGCAGGGTTGTATAAACAGATTACATGACAGATTATGCTCACCTGTGTTCACCTCATCCCTTCTTTATGCCGAATCCTTTCAAGTGGTTTGAAAGTTTGTTTGTATATACATATGCGTAGTTAGTTAGTTAGTTTAACAGGTTGCTTGATCACGGAATCACGGAATCAATCACACTTAGGCCTATTGGGCCGTTGTGATACCGATGTAGGTCCTGAGGTCCTAGGTAGAGATTTCTTTCACCTTTCCGAATAATTAAACCACTTTTTGGGTTTTATGAAATTCATGAGATTAATGACGCCTACCGATTCAAACTCTGCTGGGCAATCTAAAAATAAATTTCTGCGAAACACATAACGGACCGCACTACCCACCGACCCCTCCTCACCTATGTCCCTGCCGCTGCGGCAGAAAACGTTTGAGCAGCAGTTCATCTTCTTTGTCTTGTCACATTGCTTGTAATTACGCTCTGCCATTATTAGCAGATACTCTGTCGAGGAAAGCGGTATGCCCGCGTCACGTGGAGACTTTACCGTGGTTAGGACTGTTTCCCCTTTGGACAGTTCGTCGGCTACGCAGTTCTTTGGGATGTTTTTGTGACCAGGAACATAAACAACGGACGTTTCCTAGGCAGTAGTGTTTAAGATCTCTCTGCATTTTGTCACCATTGAGTATGATTGTATTGGAGAGACTTAAGGCAGCCTGGCTGTCAGAATATATATATATATATATCAGAATAGGTTGTGTTAACGTATTACAAAAATATTTACTTAATTTTATAGCAAGCAGTTCACAGTAAATCCCATTTGCCATTTAGAGCCGTCTGTGAAGATGAATACGTATCTATGATTGAGAACTGCTGCATTTTCCCACTCGTTCCTCTCTGGGATTTTTGTTGAGAAAGTATTATCGAAACAGAAGATTGAATTAGTGTAGTCCACCTCCTTCGAGAGTGTCCCATGGGGTTTCTCCATGGTTGAGTTGCATTCAGACTTTTGACATTGCAGCTCGCATGGAGTTTCCGTATAGGTCCACCGAGAGAAGATTATGTAGAATTTCAAGAGCGTTCGTAGGAGTTGAGGGCAGCACACCTGCAGCGACTATGGAGGCCTTCCACTGTACTTTTCCCAGCTTGCTGCTATAGGTAGCCTTGTCCAGTTCTGGCTACCAGACAGTGATGCCGTGTGATAATATGGGTATTATTACCGCCGGTACACACTGGTGTACAAGTATGAAATGTCGTTTTTTTAAATCAAAAAACACGTTAAATTTTGTGGAAAAAGAAAAAATCATTTATTCAAAGTATTTGCCGTCGCTAGCTACACATTTTTCCCATCTCTCGGGCAATTTGTGGATTCCACGCCAGTAGAACTCATCGTCTTTTGCGGCGAACCATTCATCGAGCCATTTTTTCACACTTTCGTAAGAATCGAAGCGCTGCTCAGCGAGTGCGTGTCCCATCGAAGCGAATAGGTGGTAATCGGATGGGGCCAGGTCTGGTGAGTAAGCCGCATGCGGAAGCACTTCCCAATTGAGTGTTTCCAACGTGTCGCGAACCGCTCTTGCCGTATGTGATGGAGCGTTGTCATGGAGAAAAATGACCTTGTGTTGTCTTTTTTGATATTCCGGTCGTTTTCTCTGAAGCGCACGGTTCAAATTGATCAATTGTTGTTGGTAGCTTGCCGTATTTGCGTTTGAGCATCGTCTTCATCCAATAATGCTTGCAGTTCGGCGTCTTCGAACCTTTTTGGTGGTTTTCCGTGCTCTTTGTCGTCGACGTCAAAATCACCACTTTTGAAGCGTTGAAACCACCGTTCACACGTTTTCACAGTTGGTACTTGTTCGCCAAAGGCTTCAACAAGCATTCGGTGCGATTCCGCAGCTGTTTTCTTCAAATGAAAACAGAAAATTAACACTGTCCGCGTTTGCTCTTTATTCGGCACGAAACTCGACATGTTGACTGCACTGAGAGTAAACGATAATGACGCTCGATTCGCGCAAAACTATGGTGGTTCGACAGTCAAGGTTGACACTTCTCAAGGTCAAAGTTTTATGACAATCGATAAATATTTACGTTTGCGAGACATCTATATGTTCGAACCGACATTTCATACTTGTACACCTGGTATATACGAGGGTTGCTATATATATGTCTGGCCAAATAATGAAAACACGAATATTTATCAACAAAAATAGTTTTATTGTTTTTCAAAATATTCTCCATCAAGATTTATACACTTTTGCATGCGCTCAAACCAATTTTCGAAGCACTTTTTCCACTCCGATTGAGACACCTCCAAAACATGGTTTTTGAATGCTTCAACAGCATCTTCTGTCAACGAAAATTGTTAACCACGCATTATTTTCTAGATGTGTGGGAATAAAAAGAAGTCATTGGGTGCCAAGTCAGGGCTGCACGGTGGATGACCCATCAATTCGACGTTTTGGCCGGTCAAAAAGCCGCTGGTTTGAGCCGATGTGTGAGAGCTCGCATTGTCATGGTGCACAATGATTTGTCTTCTCTTGTCCGTTTTTCGAATTTCCCCAAAGACTTCAGGCAAACAAATGGTGGTGTACCACTCAGAATTGATCGTCCTACGTTGTTCAAGCGGAACAATCGCCACATGACCTGTTTTGCCGAAGAAACAGGCGACCATTTGCTTCGAAGTGCTTCTTCCACGAACAACTTTCGTTGGATTTGGTTCGTCTTGGAAGACCCACACGGTCGATTGCTGTTTTGTTTCGGGCTCATACGCATAGATCCATGATTCATCCCCTGTGACGATCTTATAAACGTCTTTTGAAGCACCGCGATCGTATTTTTTCAGCATTTCTTTACATCAATCCACACGAGCCTTTTTTTGAGCGATTGTCAAATTGTGCGGGATCCAACAAGAACAAACCTTTTTTACGGCCAGGTGTTCATGCAATATCGAATGTATGCTGGTGAGAGAAATGCATAGGCATCGATGCTTTCTGGCACAACGGCTGTTTTTGGACGACCTTCACGGAATTCGTCTTTGAGCGAGCGTCGGCCGCGATTGAATTCGTTGTACCAGTTTTTCACAGTGCTATAGGATGGTGCTTCACAGCCATACAAAGATTTTAGTTCATCGATGCACTCTTGTCGTGATAATCCACGTCGAAAGTTGTGAAAAATGATCGCACGAAAATGTTCACGAGTTAATTCCATTTTTTGGCCGAGATTAATTCTTTAAATCCCTGTAAATAAAACAATTCACGATTAAATGACAAAACGTTATGAGTGATGTTATGCTAAAAAATGTCAAACTTTCCAATGGAAATGTCAGATTGCACCTGGCAACACTTAGTGTTGCCTAGGCCAGACCTATATACAGCAGCCTACGTATATAGGTATATAATTTTTTTTCTTGTTCGATTCGCAATTCCACAAATTTTTTGTCAAAATTTATTCAGTATTTCAATGCATTTTACCATTCGCATAAATAAATTTAATATGAAAGAAAAATGTCCTGAGAAAAAAGTCAACATTTTGTTCAAATTATTTCCGTAAGCAATCGCTTGACGTAGCGGATTTCTCTTCCAAACTGAAGTACCATGGCATGTACATACCAGAAAATCTAACAAACGCGTCAACGAAAAGTAGTTCCCTATCCATGACAGCTTAAATTAAGAGTCGCCAGTCTCTTTTGCTTTATTACTTGTTAGAATTTTAATTGCGATGTTATAGGAAACGACTCCTTTTAGTTATAATAACTGATGATATTCCTGGAAAATTGGCCAATTATACCTTTCATGTACATGTAATGGTATATCCATTTTGGTCCGAAAGATAAAATATAGGCCCATCAAAATTAATACCGATCGAGTCAGAATGAGGAGCTCAGTTGCTTTCGCCATGTTCGTCTGTCCGTCCGTTTGTACGCCAGCTGGTCCCTCAGCTTTGGAGATAATTCAACCACAAACAACTTGTGGCCAGATCTGACCACAATTATGTAAATTTGTCAAAAAGGTGTATTAGAGCATGCAATTTGGTACTCTGCAATTACACATAGGTACTGAAAATTACCGAAATCGGACTACTAAAACATACAGCTCCCATGCAAACGATTTGTTCAGATATTACGTTTTTTTATCAAAACACCATCTACAAGTATGAGATTTGGTACTGCACACACAAATATTCAAATAAACATTGACACTGAAAATCATCCACGTCGGACAACTTCACCGAATAGACCTCTCTGTAAAATTTGACATTGTCATAAAAGGCTATTCTTTCTTGTTTTTTCTTTTTTTTTTTTAATTCAAAAATCGGTCATCAATTCAAAATATCTATACTTCAGTTTATCGCCAATAATGGTTAAATAATTATGGATGTAATTGCATATTGCATAATAAAACATTAATAGTGGTAGATAATTGCCTTCGAATAGAATGTAATTTTGAAAACAATGGAACCTTAATTTCCAAGCAGGACTATAGACTTTTTGCACAAAAACTTAAGCTGTTTTATTTTGCACTAAAATTTTTTCAAAATCAACATGTACAATAGAATTTCTAAAAATGTCTCTAATGAACTTCTTACAAAAATAATTTTAATTTATCAATGCAAGTGCTGGTAATTCAAATGAAGGATATTTTTAACTATAAAAATATTAATGTGTACTGCTTCTATAGGTGATGTCGCGAGCTACCTCCAAAAAAGTTAAGGTAATGTCAACATGAATTTTAATGTCAACAACCGTAGCGCTAGATCTTCTTACTACACACTGGATAAGAAAGCGCAGCGAATGGGTCTTGGCTCCCATTCACTGTTGACAGTCATAATTTTGATGCCGTAAATAAATTCGTCTATATTGGAACCAACATCAACACCAGCAATAATGTCAGCCATGAAAACCTACACAGAATCACTCTTGCCAACAGGTGCTACTTTGCAAAAACCAAACTCTACGAGTTGCTCTTCATTCCCGTCCTTCTATATGGCCCAGAAGCGTGGACAATGAATTTAGGGGCTCACATTATTAGTATTGTAATGCTGGTTCCTAGATCGACGAAATTATTTACGACCTGGAAGTTATGACTGTCACCAGTGACGTGGGAGCCGAGTCGGGAATGTGATGTCTGTTTGTTTGATGATAGGAGATATTTCATCCAGACCAGACCCATTCGTTTCGCTTCTTTATCAAGTCTATGATATCAATATCATCAGCATAAGCCAGTAGTAGTATATTCTTGTAAAAGTTTGTGACCTGTCTACTAAGCTTTGAAGCTTCTATTATTTTTTCTACAGCATCAAATGGAAGACGATAGACAGTTTCCCTCTCTGAAACCTTTCGTTGGATACCGAACGGATCGGATCCTTCCGATTCTGACTGCTCTTCTGGTGTTGTCTATCGTCAGTTTACACAGCCGTATAAGTTTTATAAATCGCTATTTACCTGTACATATATATGTACATGTCTTTCTGCATTCCTTAAGGGTTAAAGCCACTCTAGAGGTTGAAAAATATACTCAGTTGTTTAAATTTATTGTAGGAATATGGGAAAAAGAATAGAATTTCTATTTAACCATTTCACTGAACATACATACCATATATTTAAGTATAAGAAAATTATTATTTTGTTACAAATGGCGGTGATAAAGTCCATTATTTATTCCCCGTTTTTTGAAAGGCGTCCACAAAAAGTTTTATGATCTACAAACTATAATCTTTGGAAGTACGTACGGATTTATTTTTTAACTAATTTTTGTGAAAGCGGCACACTTTTTTTAAAAAGATTGATTTTTGACTAAAAAAATATGCACTAAATTATTAAAAAAAAAAGTTTACATTTAATCAAAAAACGGCTATGTACTTCAAAAAAAAATGTATTTGTAAAGCTACCATCAAAATTTCAGATAAATCGATGCCATAGGGTCCGAATAAGAAAAACGCTCTTAAAGTTGGCTTTGAGAAAATTGAGTTATAGGGGGTGGTAGGAGGCTTCACCCACTTTCAGACACCGAAAACCAAACTTACCGGAGACTTTTAGCTTTCGAGATATTCAAAGTTGAAATTGCGAAAAAATTAGATTTTTACCCTATTATTTTGTACATAAAGCAATTACTTTGAGTTTTGGTGTTGCCACATATAAAAAAGAAATTCCAAAATAAAACAACTAAAATACAATTTTTATACTTTATATGTGTATTTAATGGCCTCTACAAGCTTTAAGAAGGGGTCTTCCCTGTTTTTTTTTACTGATTTCCGCCACAGATATTCAATAATCATATCAGCGAAATTAGTCGGATTATTATAATTGTCTTTTTGTAAAAACCGTTTTACGTGTACTACCCGCCATTGGGACTCAATCCTTTGAGTGTGTGTCCCATCCTGTACTACAAACGGGCTATCCGGATCGCTATGATTTACTTTCCGGTGCTCGTACCCGTAGCTGGAGAGACAATCATACTCTTTCCAACAATCGGTATGTATGATTGTCTCTCCGGCTACATGTTTTTGCATGAGGGGCACAAGCACCTCTGCCGATCGCACGTTGTCCGGGCAAACCTCCAACCTTAGGTCCTCCGAGCCGTCCTAGATCATACCGAGGACCCAATGACCTTCGACCCTCCTGCCTAAAAAAATTAAAAACACGGTTAAGCCTATATAATAACAAAATATATTATTATTACCTTTATTGTACTTTTTTTTCCAAACTTGCTCTCGTCGATTTGAACAATCTTGCCCGGACCACCAATTTTTCCCTCCGTTGTTTGCTGGTCGATTTGGTACAGCACCACGGTTTCCCTGCAGTAACTGTACCAATCGGTGATGGTCCGGCTCGACAAAGGCCCACCAACGTAACCATCAAGCATTATTTCAAACTGTGATTTTTTATGCGCATAACAATACATTATGTCAAAAATATGTGGGAGGGATAGTCGAGCTTCCTCAAACCATGTGACTTTTACCCTTGAAACGCAGGACTTCTCCCTATATTTTCCTTTGCGGCACCAAAAACTCCCGAGAACATCAATACCTTGCTTTGCTAAGGACATGGGCGTCCTATGAGAAGGGCACATTTTACGAAGCAGTAATCCATGCCCGTCTGCAAATGCTACGCATTGCTCCACTGTGCCCAAATCGTCCCGCATTTTGTGGATGTTCCACATGTTGCGGAAATCCTTCACGGTAAATCGTACCCTTTTTGCTGCCGCTGCACTGGTTGATGGGACATCAGACTCTATAAAAATATTATGTTTAGTACATACATACACGTATACCTATATTTATAAAATTTTATACGCTATTAAACTTACCATACTCGATATCACTCATTTTAATTTATTTTGAAAAAAATTGCACAGATATTTGTAAAAACACACGAAGTTCAAATAAATCGCACTGATTTGCACTTTTAATACACGCTTTCGAATATAACGGCAGTTAATTTTTGACACGAAAAAAGAAAAAACGAAATTTTACCGTTATTTTGCTTTGCTCTTATTCCTTTAATTTTAAAAGCTGCCACACCTGTAAACAGTTACATCGGTTTCGCCTTGCCCAGTATTTAAAAAAGAACTCCTTTTTAAGTTAGCGGCCTTCGGCCGCGCTTTTGATTGTAACCCTGGGCCGGGCCAACACTGGCTTTGCCTTGCACAGTATTTTTGAGCGAAATTCCTTTGTATATTGTCATTACTTTTATTTTTTATTTTTAATATTATTGTGTACATACAACCCTGTACAGTAGTGTATTTTTATTTTTACGCCGTATGGCAACACCCACTTATTGTCATTATCGGTCATTTCTCTTGCAAATCGTTTATAAATGATATACGAGAATAAAATATTGTATAGCAGTAAAACCAAATAAAATAAAAATACAACAATCTTTGTAAACGCATGTGAATAGATTAAATTTATTATTTTTCATCATGTAGGTAGGTATGTTAAATAAGTGCACGTGCTAAGTAAAAATTTATGATGAAAGTGTACATATTTTAACAACAAATTATTTATATATTAGCAATATTTATGTTCAAAATATAATAAATAAACATAAATTAGATCAACAGCAACAACTCCTACAAATTTCATTAGGATTGGTCAATTAGTTTGGCTGAAACAAGCATTGGAATATTAAAGGAAAGCACAGCCAACTTTTTCATAGTACTCAGCGCACATTTTGAGTGGAAGCAGCAAAGATGAAAAGTTCAGCTATTTGAAATATGTTTTTCACTTTGAAACCAATTTCATAGCATTGCTAGGACCCAAAGGTACCCTGTGAGCGAAAAAAAGAATTTCGTTTGGCTTTACCCCTTAACAATAAAGAAGCAAAAGCTATTCCAAATCTGAGCGCGCGATAAATAATTGCAAGATGAGCAGGCGGCCGTGTGTATCCGAATGGGTAACTGTTCATGCAACTATTTACTACAGAGGGTGTTATCAGACTGCCACATCTAGGCGGGGAATGCTGGACTCTAAAATTATTTCTGACTTTAATGTAAAACCTGCGCATTAAAGTCTTCCAACCGCTCGGGCTTCAGGTTGGGCCACGAAATAACCTGATATTCACAACGTATATCGCAGTAGCCTCATACGCAAAGATAACTTCTTTTTATAAAAAACCTATCATCTCCTAGTGGTTTGCTGGCAAAAAAAGACTGCTCTCTGTTATATAACGGTTGAAAACTTTCCATATTAAAATTGGTAAAAAAAAGACGAGTAATATATTTTTTAATGAAGTTGCCTGAAATGCGTGAACAGTCCCGTTAATTACGGAAACCTATTTCATACATATAGCTGCTGCGGTTGGCATTTCAATTCCCTATGCTGTCCATTCAATATTTCAGCACCCTCTATGGCTAGATTGGCGACTTCAATTTCGTGTTTCAAGTCATGAAATATCTCTCTGGTTGGTCGGCCTGTAAATGTATTGCCATTGTGCATAGCTCCAGCAGCGAACTCGACGTGAAATTGACCAATAATTGAAAGCTTTCAAGAGCTACCGCAACAAAAGAAATAACAAAAAACCAACGGAAATCACACATCGTCCATATAATTTTTTTCAACATTTGGAATCAAATAATCTCTCAGCATGGCATGATTACGATAAGCATTGATTGTGGCGGCAGTTCCTTTCTCGTTTTCGACAATGCCGCAGGTCCACATGCCGCATTTCATGTCAAAAGATCATTCGGTGGGGTTGACATTTCCTGCTGAGGGGCGACCGCAATTAGAAAATTTAACTTATTAGAGCCCCATGTAAATAAAAAGTTGTCACCGCTCGCCGATGCCGTTACTGACGGTTGTCCCGCAGAAACCAGCGGCGATTTGATTTCCTCCATAAAACTGGTTTAGCTCATTGCTCGCTGCTATTCAAGGTTGCTAGCAAAGTCTTTTTTTTATTAAATAAACTATCGTTTGTTTGAGAGACTTGAACTAAAATTAGAAGCTTCCATAGCGAACATCATAACAAAAATGTCAGAGAGTGAAGAGCGTATGATGCAGAAATTAAGTGAAGTTTCTGCTGAACACAGCAATTTAAAATCAGCTATGCAAGGTATTGATGAGAGAGTGAGTGCGCTGGAATCTTTGCGCTGGGAAAGTATTGACCAACACAAAGAGGTCGAAACTTTGTCTCAACAAATTGATGAGTTGGAGGATGCGTTAGTGGCATCAGATGCAATAATTTATGGCGTTCCCCCTGCAAGCGAACAGACCGTCATTGTTTGCTAATCTGTGCTCTTCACTTAATCTACAATATCTTTACTGCTCAATACTACGTTAAATTTTTCGCATGCGCCAAAACAAGAACAAAACTAACAGGCCCGCTCCTATTATAGTCCAATTGAATTCGTCATATGACCGCTCAGTTCTCCTTAAGGGGATTGCTTGCTCTCTTAAGGCAAGCCGTAAGTCATTAGCACTTAAAGATATTGGGCTTGATGCTAAGTCTGAGTTTACACGGGGATACTTTTTGTCGACGAAACATTCGTTTGTAGAGGAGGGGGCGACGTCGAAGGCGACAATGCAAAGTGTTGCTGTGCTCGTTGGACTCGTTTTGTGTTTCTATTCATCTCTGTAGATTTTGGCATTCCCTTTTATTTTGTTTCTCACTTTGAACTGATTGTAGCTGTCTAAAATTTCAAATGAATAAATGCCGTAAATTTGGAAATTGAAATTGGGGGTTTTTACTACAATATTTACATATTTGTAATATATGCATGCAAACATATATGCCTTTGTGTATATGTATCCGATTATTAATAAATATTTCAGATAATGGAGCTTGCAGATAAAGTTGAATTAATGCAAGAAATATTAGAGACTATTGAAGAAGCCGCTGAGATTGATTTTGATGATAGTGAAAAGCATGAGATATGTAAATAGATTACACTTTGGAAAGGGTAGAGTTTATGTTTAATAAAATGTAAAAATATATAAAAGAAATAGATATATAAAAGCTGTGTCTTCCTTTACACAAATATAGTGTTTTTATTTTAGACATATTAGAAAGCGCGGTGCGAACGAAAAATTGCGAATGTAAAATAAAGCGGAGTAGAGAAAAAAATGAACACCAAACAAATGTCAAAAAATTGCTTGAAGAAAGTGTCTCTGTATGAACGTGAAGGGCGATACAAAAGAGAAAATTTCGTTGAAAAGCGACAAAAAGTATCCCCGTGTAAACTCAGACTAATGGAGACAATTTTGTGCATGAAAGCCTAACAAAGACAAATCGTAGGCTAATGCAATACGCAACGTAGCTAAAACGGCAAAAACAATTGGCGAGTGCGTTCTCAATTCGTAGACAAGTGTATGTTGGAAAGCATCAACACAGCGAAGCGACGAAAATATTTAAATTAAATTGCAGCTGCTAGCTGAAAACTTTATGAACTCTATGCAAATTCTATTGTTTATCTTAAGTTTATACTCTATTTATGTCATTTGGAAGATATGCCTTATTATGCATACATGTGATTGTTTGCCGATTAGAATGAAACTTAAACTAGTTCCGTCCCTTATTATTCCCCAAATTTCTTATTTTGAAGTCGTATATGGTACTCTAAGTTGCGATCCCAGTAACAAATTAAATTTAGCTTTAAATAACGTAGCCAGGTTCATTTACTGCAAAAAAAAGTTTGAACACATCTCTTTGTACACCAAAAACATTCGCGGCTTCACCCTTGAAAATTATCTCAAGGTTCGTAATTTAATATATTTATTTAAAATCATCAAAAAAAGACTATGTGTCTTACTGTGCGGATAAATAAATGAAATTGAATTGAATTGAAATTGAATAAATTATGAAATTTGTTGACGAAAATTAAAAGTATGCAAACACACTGCGGTGTCGATAACTCGTGTATGCGTGTCGTTCTTCCAGTCAGGTGTTATTGACGGAGGGTATGTAAGATGGGTAGTTGCTGCATAAGATAGGTTGGTATGGCTGGGAGGTATGTAAGGTTGCATTATACTGCCTGTTTGAGTTTCACTGGAGGCAAATTTATTTTACTTTGGTGAAAGAGAAGTTTTCACCACCCTGTATGTTCTTGTTGTTTTTAGTACGCCACGGCTGAGTTTCATTTCCTAAAAGATTCTGTTGAACTTTAAATTTGAAATCGCACGAAACTCACCTGTACCGTTAAATTTAAAATGGCTGCCTCCTATGATTTAACAACACACTTCAATTTTAACTTTTAATGTTGTGGTGAGTGATTTGAGGTTCGATTTTCACAACAGTCAAACCCATTTTTATTTCTATTTAATTTTAACGTTTTTTGGGGAAGTAGAAATTCAAGATGTCTAAATGAATTGGTATAGAACCAGTATTAAGCTGATGCATAGCCGAACAATTTTTAGTTTTGGCTCGTAGAACAACGCCGTGTTAAAAATACCAGTCGCTTACATGGGAAAGAGATGGAAGACGAACAAGTTAGTGTAAAACTGTATACCGGTTGGATTATAGTTGACACCTAATATTTTCCCTTTAAGGTATGTACATTTGTCAGTCAAACTTAACGCCTAAAAGTATTCAGGATTACTAAGCTACTTACTAACCACGCTATTAAAAAACATAACGGCTAAATTAGCGCACTCAATAGTACTCTTAAATGGAAAATAAATCGAAACTGAGTCCGTTTCGTTTCGTTGGTGAGCTCTTCTGGTGTATAGAGGACATTCATAAGTTTGGGCATAGCATATGCTTACATATGTATGTTATTTTCAGGGTTATGAAAAGCTATTAAGTACTTTTTATATACCGAGAGCCGCGGTAGTCGAGTGGTTAGCATAGCGTACTGCCATTCGGAATGCCCATGGTTCATATCCCAGTGCGACCAACATCCAATAGTTATAGAAAATTAATTTAAATAAAAAAATTAGTTAAATTTTCTAATTGCGGTCCTCCTCCGAGAGTATTTCTGCCATGAAATAAAAGCCTCCTTATAAAAACCATCAGCCGTTCAGAGCCGACTTAGCATAAAGTGTAGGTCCCTCCATTTGTTGGAAACACGTCAAGATGTAAAACCAAACATTGAAGGAGTTTGGCGTTGCCACTTTGTAAAATAATCTATTAAAATTAACAATAAATACCCAATCATAATAAAATGACAACTTCGCATAAAAGATTGTGTGAAAATAAAAGAGTTCTACTTTAGAATACTGTGCAAGGCGAAGCCGTTGTTGATCCAGCCCAGGGTTACAATCTCTGGCAAGAGTTTCACTTAAGAATACTGTACAAGGCGAAGCCGGTGTTGGTCCGGCCCGGGGTTAATATCTAAAGCACGGCCGAAGACCGCCAAACTTACAAAAGTGTTTCATTCAAAATCCTGTGCAAGGCCAGCCCAGGGCTTATCACTCCCAAATTACAAAGTATACTTTTAATTTATACCCTATTAACTAAAAATTTCTTAAGTATTTTACGGCTTATAAGTATATTTAATGACATTAATTAATTCCATTAGTGGATCTGTATTTTTTTTCTTCAAATACTTACGCCACATATATTCTACAATGAGATCAGTGAAATCTCCTGGATGGTTACAGTTATCCTAGTCACTACACGCCATTGGGATTCTCTTCCTTGAATTTGCGTCCCATCCTCTGCAAGGAAAGGGTTGTCAGGGTCGCTGTGGTTGACTGCTCATATCCATGTTGTGGTAGGGCTTCATACGTCCTCCAATAATCTGTGGAGATTATTGAGCGCTCCGTTACGTGTTTTTTTTTTTATAAGTGATATGAACACCTCCCCTGACCTCACATTTTCAGGGCACACCTCCAAACGTAAGTCGTCCTGCCCGTCCTCAATCATTCCTAAGACCCAGTGCCCTTCAACCCTTCAACCTAAAAAGTAAGAATTAAAGAAAAATATTTATTTAGACTATTACAAATCTTTCTTATATCCCTGAAAAATTTTAACTTACCTCTACTATGTTTTCTTTTGTCGAATTTATTCTTATCAATCTGTACGATTTTCCCCGGCTTATCCAGCAACACTAGCTGTAGCCTGCAACGCTTCGTCATATGTAGCAAATATTCATGGTATGTAGGAAAAATTAAACATGGAACATCTTTTCATCATAATTTTATTTACTCAATACTTGTGGGAATAAAACATTTTTGGTTTAACCTTTGACATTGGCCCACTTCCCGGAGAGAAGAGTAATTTTCCTAATCAGCTATGCACAGAATTTCAAGTTATTTAAACGATAAATATGTAAAATTGTTTCAGACAGTTCGGTCCTTGGTCCACTTCCCGTAGATAAGAACTGTCCTTAAAAACTAATACTTAAAGCATGGTAGTGGCGGAATTATGGTGTGGGGTTGCATGGCGGTCGGTAGTAACTTGAATTTATTGAAAGTACAATGGACAGAAGGGGACATTTAAATATTTTGAAAAAGAATTTGAAGCAAAGTGTAGATAATCGTGACTTATCTTCGACATTTTGGTTGTTTCAATATACTTTGGCTCTTGGCTCAGAAACAGCTTAAAACGTCTCAGTTACCAGACCTCAATACGATTGAACACCTTTGGGATTTATTGAAGAAAAGAATTTGCCAGCATGTATGTCCATAATTAGAAATAAAGCGGCCTTGCCTACTGTAATGAAAGCTGAAAGGCCCCAGATTTAATCTGAGCAAACAGAAAAATTGGTAAATTCAATGCCAACGAAGTATTAAATTTAAGTCTTTTATTTTTCGACGACTTTGTGGTGCCTATGTTTACATGTTGTTACATTTAGAAACCGTTACCACGCAAATGAATATTGGTAAATATATAAATTTTTGTGTTTACATTTGTTACATAAAGTAATAAAGATAACATACATGTAAAAAATTTTAGGCTGTGCTTTCCTTTAATGGACCATTGTTTCAGCCAAACTAACTGACCAATCCTAATGAAATTTGCAGGAGTTGTTGCTGTTGATCTAATTTATGTTTATTTCTTATATTTTACTCATAAATTTTGCTAAATTATAAATAATTTGTTGTTAAAATATTTACACTTTCATCACAAATTTTCACTTAGCATGTGCACTTATTGGGAAAACTTTAGTAAGGAGCGTGGGGATTTCCTTTATGAAACGTTTTCGGTTGGTAGTACGAGGTATACATTTACCAAAAATATAAATTTTATTGCGCGCAAAATTATAGTTTAAAAATTATTAACATTTTAATTTACACTTCTTGCAAGCAGGCAGTCTACTTGTATTTTATTTATAAACATACTAACACCACTTGACTATGAAGGTGCAGCCACTCCAAATAATGTACAAATTGACAATAAGAATGCAGAGAAATAAAATAAGAAATGAATGCTGCCACTCATTTTTTTATCTTTAAAACGCAACCTTGTTTGAACAACAACCACCATATTTACTGCTCATTTCGATCACCATCAATACGCTATTTGATTTACATAAAAAAGCTATTTATCGTATACTTTTGTGGTAATCTGGTTTTCGAAGCTAAAGAAATTTATTTAAAAAATGAAAAACACCAATCAAGGTATGTATGTTTCCATATTTCAAAATATTTAATGAATATGTCAGATTGGTTTTATAACAAAATAACGTAACGACTATATTATTGCATTGTAGGCGATGTTCCATCCACAAGTGGACAATCTAACACACTAGCACGTCGGAAGTGGAATGTTTACAGAATGGGAATAAATCCAGGTACTCGGGAACAATGTGTTCGTTTAGTGGAAGATTGCGAATTAATAAAAACGAGAAGATTATGTAGAATACATAAAAAACCAATGATTATAGACACATCAGGCAATAACACTGTCGAATCATTTAGATGCCACATCGGACCGTGCCAAAATAAGGCCCGAGTATCCAGGGCAACTGGCACTTTTTTCGAAAATGCGAAGATCAGTCTACCAAAAATTGTATATCTTATGTATTGATACGCCCACCACTTCTCCCACAAAAGGGCACAGTGGGATGACCCAGATGGCGAAAGTACCTTATCATCAGCAACGATAACCGACTGGTACAACTATTGTCGAGAGGCAGTGCCCCGATGATGTGAGGTCAGGTGAGGTGCTCATACCGGTTATAAAGAAGCATGTAGCGGAGGGATCAATAATCTGCATAGATTATTGGAGAACATATGAAGCCCTACCACAACATGGGTATGACCACCGTCGTGTCAACCACAGCGACCCTGACAATCCTTTCGTTGCCGAGGATGGGACGCACACCCATAGGATAGAGTCGCAATGGCCCATGGTTAAACGATTCTTTTACAAGGACAATTACAACCATCCAGGGATTTCACGGATCTAATTGTGGAATATATGTGGCGTAAATCCCTGAAGAAACAAAACACAGACCTACTAATGGAATTAATTGAAGTTATTAAATATATGTACGTATAAACCATAAAATACTAATGAAATTTTTATTTAATAGGGTATATAGGGTGGCTCGAAGGACCACGCTTCTCCGCCAGAAAGGCGCAAAGTAGAAGCATATCACGCGCTTGAAGATGAGCCAGACTATCTAGATCGGTTTTCCTCATACTCTCGAGCGAATCGCGTGACTGCATACATGTTCCGTTTCGTGGACAACGTTCGAAATAAGTCCAATGGGGAAACATTAATCACCTTGCCACATCTGACACATAGTGAATGCCAATCCGCCAAGAAGCGCATCATCGATATTTCCCAAAAGCGCTATTTTCCTCGCGAAAAAGATGCTTTACGAGCTAAAACAGCTATTAACAAAAAGAGTACACTACTCGTTCTGAACCCATTCTTGGATAAGGTTGGACTGCTTCGTGTGAATGGTAGATTGGCACATTCCACGCTGAGTTACAACGAAAGACACCCAATCAGCATCCCAACTAAATCGAGGTTCTGCCACCTATATTTGAAGTTTATGCACGAACTGCTTCTTCACGTAGAGACACGTTTGATGCTTCAAATGGTCAGACAAGAGTTTTTCATTCCGAAGCTCAAGCCTCTGATTAAAAAGTGCATTTTTCAATGTAAGGCATGTACGCTTTACAAGCAAAAGATACGCACGCAAATCATGACCGCTCTACCCCCTGAGCGTTGCACATTCACACTCCCATTTACTACAACGGGAGTAGACTTTGCAGGGCCATTTCAAATAAAAGCTTCAGTCTTGAGGTCGAACACTTATTTCAAAGGTTACGTTGCAATCTTCGTCTGCTTTGCAACGAAGGCCGTGCATCTCGAGCTCTGTTCACATCTGACAACTGAGGCATTTCGAGCAGCGTTTGCACGTTTCGTCGGACGACGAGGATTTCCATCCAAAATTATGAGCGACAACGGCAAAACGTTTATCGGCGCCCACCGCGCTAAACAACGTGACTTGGTTAAATTCCTTAACGAATGCTCTGCCGACATAGTCCAAAAATATGCTCCTCAAGGCATAAATTGGCACTACATTCCTCCCATGGGTGGCTTATGGGAATCAGCAGTCAACAGCTTTAAATTACATCTCAAAAAAACCGCTGCATCTCATAAGTTTACGTTTGAGGACGTTTGCCACATTATTAGTGCGAATTGAGGCAGTTCTCAACTCGGGACCTCTGTCAGCTATTTCGCAAGACACCGCTGACCTCACTGCACTCACTCCTGGTCATTTGATCCGAGGTGCTCCGCTTATGGCCATCCCCGAGCCAAACGCAATAGATCTTTCATTGACCAATCGATGGGAGAAGATTAAAATCCTTCACCACAAATTCAGTCGACGCTGGAAGGAGGAATATCTCAAAGATCTTCAGAAGAGATACAAGTGGAAGAATCCACAGCGAGATCCCCAACCAGGCGACTTGGTAGTAGTCAAAGAAGACCCACTACCACCCACCGAGTGGCGACTCGGTCGAATTGAAGATGTTCGCCGTGGACCGGATAACTACATTCGAGTTTTGGATGTACGCACCCAAAACGGGGTTATCACGCGCCCACTTGTCAAGTTATGCTTCTTTCCTAGTGAGAACTCTTAGCTCACCGGATAGCATAACAACCAATAAAACAAAAACTTCCATTTGTTTCAGGACAAAACTATAAATCTATCCAGTTTCCTCTAATACTGTCCGAACAATTCTTCTGATCTTCTCGTTCCAGAAAATGGCAACAAAAACGGAAGTACCCTTGGCCCCTACGGCAGAAACTGAAAACTGCCTCCAATGTAGGCTCTGCCACAAATACCATCCTCTGCGCATGTGTGGCGCATTCTGGGCAATGAAGCCGCCACAACGACTAGTAGTAGCCAGGGCGCAAGGCTACTGCATGAATTGTCTGGCGCTGACACACACGACGGGCGAGTGTGATTCATCGAGCAGCTGCAAACGCTGCCATAAAGCGCATCACACCTTGATGCACCAAGGTGTATCCACACAGCGCAAGCCGTCGCCAACTACAAAAGCAAAGCGCCAGGTAGTGGCAAAGAAGAAAGGAGCAGCAACGACGCTCGCAAAAATAGCGCGCTCTAATCGCATGCCATCACCGGCCGTTCAGCGCGCAAAACAACGTGCGCCTCCCAGCAAGAAAAGGCGCAACAAGGCTAGGCAACGTAAAGCGGCAGCGACGACTGTTCCAGCACCAGCGGGCCGACCGCAAAGTAAGAAGACGCGCACCATATCGCGCAATCGCACCGGGCTTGCAATCGCCCGCCTTCCGCAACCGTGCAGCAAGAGGCGCAATCGGAGACGCTATCCGGGCCCTGCAAACGCTACAGGATGCGTTGGGCAACGCGTCCCTGCAGGGCGGGGAGCCTGTTTAAGCGCCCGCTTAAACCACCACAAAAATTTATTGTAACTGCCGTGCGCGTGGAATTACCCGTCCATTCCCACTATTTCCGGGTGTCCCATCACGCGCCAATTCCTTTATCCTTTGCCTTGAATTTCGTTAGCAGATCGACAACTTAGCTGCGGCCGTTCGAGCTAACGAAAAATCAATATAAAACCTACAGCCCTCGCTCGCGCACGCCCACGGCAGCATTTAAAACGCGGACAATACCTTTGTGCTTAAATTAAGTTAAATTAGTGAATCTTGATATTAAGGCAAACGAAGTGAAAAATAAACCAATTGTGAAATTTAGTTTAACCTTTTAATTAAAATGATTTTTATTTAAACTTGGGCCCGCTCGACAGCCGGCACCCCCTTATTTCCCTCAGGTCCCTGGCGACTGGAATATATACTTTGGAATTTGGGGGTAAATAAAATACATTGTGCAAACTATATAAACTAATTCAGGCAAGTGCTTCCTCTGAGACCGAACAAAGTGAAGTGAAAGTGAAACCTTTTAAATAACAAATTGTCTGATTTGCATGGATTGGCGCTCCATCAAAACTAAATAATAGAAAAAAAAACAAACAGAAAAACTATAAACAAATAGTTTACACTAGTTGAATATATAATATAATATAAAAGAATAATAAAACAAATATAAAAGGCTCTGGTATTAAAGAAAGGCGCCTAAAAGTATGCAAGGAAATTTGCATTTGCTCCTGCCGTTTCCAAATTAGAGTTGCCAAAAAGCTGTGTTGCAAAGTGACTAAATTGGTCATTTTGCAAAAATATGACTAAATCGGTCGCCACAATGTGGAAACGTTAACCAAAGCCAACAGCAACAACAAGCGGTACAGCAACAGCACCAAAAGCGAACATAACGATTGGAAAATGAGCCTTCTGCTCTTGTAATCCCTTCTAGGACTACTTTACCAGCCCCTTCATGGGCTCAATCGCCAGCTCCTTCTAGAGTCGAAAGTCAATACTTTTCCGAAAATAGTGCTGCAAAGACAGCAGTAATTCAAACGGGAATCGATCACTACATTCTTGTAAAAAGGAAACGGTCACCCCAAAATATATTGAACAAAATCAAAACAACATTGTCAAAACTACAAGAGAAAAAGACAGCATGAGCAATAATCGATATCAATTGCTCTCTGATGCTGATGATCAAGTGCGTGTGCAGAAAACGTCCAAGCCGCCGCCAATTTATCTTAGAGAAGCGAACTCTAGCAACCTTATCAACAAATGGATAGATCTAATTGAAAAAAATAACTTTCATGTAGTCCCAATTGAAAAGGGAAATATCCAGGAAGTGAAAGCGCAAACCTACGGAGAAGATAGCTATCGCAAGGTGGCAGATAATTTCGAAAGGGAAAAGAAGTCCATCTATACCTTCCATCATCCTAAAGGGCATTGAACACAGTGTAAGTCCCTTAGAAATAGAAATAGCCTTGAAAAAAGAAGGTTTCAGGGTTAGAAATGTATTCAACATTAAAAATAATTCTAACATACCTCAGCCAATGTTTAGGGTTGATATTGAGTCAGACATCCAGCTCTTAAAAAAGGGAGAAGTTCATCCCATTTACAAACTGTGGTATCTTCTTCACCGTCGTATTTCTGTGGTAGAACCACATAAACGAACAGGTCCTGTTCAGTGCCATAATTGTCAAGAACTTGGCCATACGAAGCGATATTGCGCTTTACAAAGTATATGTGTCATTTGTGGAGATCTACACAGTTCAAAAGACTGTATGAAATCTAAAACAACCCCTGAGTCTAAAAAATGTAGCAATTGCGATGAAAATCACACCCCGATTATAGGGGTAGTCCAATATATATTTCCCTAAAAGGCAAGGGCAGTAAAAAGGCTTCTAGCATTATTCCTGCCTCTCAGCCTCAAGCAAAAGCTGCCGAAACAAAGCCTACTAATACCAACTTTATATCCTACGTCCAAGCTTTAAAAGGTGTACCTCTGCTCACAACGCAAGAAACGTCCATCCCGTCCGTTCCGTCTGTTAACTGACTTGAAAATACGCTAAACAACTTTATACGTATGATGCAAGGATATATACATCAAATGCAAGATTTAATTCGAAATCAAAATATCCTCCTTGTCGTGTTTGGGAATGACAGCACCCAATCGTCATATGCACGATGCATTAAACCACGAGTTGCAAAGAGAACATCAGTACGACATTGAAGCATTGGCCGAAACAGTTCGTACAAATGTTCCACAATTAAATCAACAACAAAGAATTGTGTACGACACTTTGATAGAAGCTGTGAACAGTGGATCTGGTGGAATTTATTTCCTTGATGCTCCCGGAGGAACCGGAAAAACGTTTTTAATTTCATTGCTTTTGGCGAGGATCAGATCGCGAAATGATGTTGCTCTAGCGTTGGCTTCATCTGGAATAGCTGCGACTCTGCTAGAAGGCGGGCGAACTGCACATTCTGCCTTGAAATTACCACTAAACATGCAAATCACCGAAACACCAATTTGCAACATCGTCAAAAATAGCGCAATGGCCAAGATCCTACAGGTATGCAAATTGATTGTTTGGGATGAATGCACAATGGCCCATAAGAGGTCACTGGAGGCACTGGACAGAACGTTGAAAGATCTTCGTGACTACCAAAATATTTTTGGTGGGGCTATGATTCTGTTGTCAGGTGATTTTCGTCAGACTCTTCCAGTTATTCCTCGATCAACTGTTGCTGATGAACTAAATGCATGCCTAAAATCATCAAATTTGTGGCAGTACGTAAAGACACTCCACTTAACAACTAACAAGCGAGTATTTTTGCAGCAAGATGGAACTGCAAATGTGTTTGCGGAGCAGTTGTTAGACATTGGAAATAATAAAGTTGCAGTGGACACCTCGACCGGATTCATCACATTACCTACAGATTTCTGTCACATCACAGACTCAAAAGTGGAGCTTATTCAGCAAGTTTTCCCAGATATAGCGCAAAAGTTCAATAACCATAATTGGCTGGGTGAACGAGCAATATTAGCAGCGAAAAATAAAGATGTCGAGGATCTTAATGCGACCAGTCAGAATTTTCTTCCAGGACAGTTGGTTTCCTTCAAATCAGTCAACACCGTAATGAACCAGGATGACGTAGTCAACTATCCTACTGAGTTTTTAAATTCACTTGAATTGCCTGGATTACCACCTCACAATTTGCAGTTAAAAGTAGGATCAGTTGTGATCATGCTGCGTAACATTAATCAACCTCGACTATGCAATGGAACAAGACTGGCTGTGAAAAGACTGATGAATAACGTCATTGAGGCGACAATCATAAAATGGAAAATACAAAGGAGAGGATGTCGATTTTAAACGCTTACAATTTCCAGTACGTCTGGCCTTTGCGATGACCATAAATAAATCGCAAGGACAGTCGTTAGAAGTTTGTGGAATCAACTTGGAGTTTCCCTGTTTCGCGCATGGACAATTATAAGTCGCGTGTTCGCGCGTCGGAAAACCGTATTCTCTGTTTATTTACGCACCACAAAGCAAAACAAAAAATATAGTTTATGAGAAAGCTTTAAATTAATTAACAGACTGTATTTTAATAGTGTGTGTCTGTGAATATCAAATTTATACCTTATAAACAGCCAGTATGTCAGGAAAACTCTGTTTTGTAAGTAAGCAACATGATGTATCTAAAATAATAATAAAACTCCATGCTTTATTCAATAAATGCTTTTTTATTAAATACGGATTCGATTTGTTTGTTTTAAAATCATTTTATACAAAAGATTAGGTCTTTTATTTATCGATGAGGCAGTACGGAGTCTGTCGGGTCAGCTAGTTTCTAAATAAAAGAGAAAATTACACACACAAAAAATGCCCTCATCGGAGATGTTGCTGATATGGCTGATAAATGAAAAAAGAGGTCATTAAAAAGGTAACCTTGGTCTTTTATAGACATGTAAAAACAAATGGAAATTTTAGGAAACGGTACCATCTGGAAATATTCCGCAAGTGAATGGACATTTTTGTTAGTTCCTTATCAGCGACATCTCGCGGTGGTGTTTCTGAGTACTAAGTAGGGTTGCATGCACGAACAACGGTATTCTCAAATATCTTCGAAAAACTTTTATTATAAAAAATATTACCGATTTTGGAATCGAAACAGACCATACCATGCCACCAATTCGGGTTTAGAGAAAAACACAGCACAATAGAGCAGGTACATAGAATCGTAGCACACATAAGATCAGCGTTTGAAAACAATTGTACTGCAGTGTTCCTGGATGTTGCTCAGGCATTTGACAAAGTTTGGTTAGATGGTCTATTATACAAGCTGAAAGTTACGAATCCTATGAAATATTTGCCGGTGTTCCACAAGGAAGTATTTTGGGGCCCGTCTTATATTTAATTTATACTAACGATCTTCCCACAAACCGAAACCTCATCACATCAACTTTTGCGGATGATACAGCAATACTTAGTGTACATTCAAACCCCATGACAGCCAGTTACAGATTATAATAACATTTAAAAGTAATAGGAGTGTGGCTAACAACTTTGAGAATTAAAGTCAATGTGTCTAAGTGTATACAAGTAACATTTATTCTAAAAAAGGGCACATGTCCTTCAATCCCTATAAATGAGGAATACAATACCTCAGAAAGAATTCGTTACCTACCTGGGAGTTACATTGGATAAAAGACTCACCTGGAAAAACCACATGTTCAAAAAGATTACTCAAACCAAAATGAAAATTGCGAACTTGCATTGGATTGTAGGCTCTAAGTCCAAACTAAGTCTAGAAAACAAAGTTATACTTTTTAATATGCTAATAAAGCCATCTTGGACGTACGGGATCCAAATTTTGGGCTCAGCATCTAAATCTAGCCTAGAAAGGAATTCAAAGACTGTAGATCAATATGCAAAGCCCCTTGATATGTAAAAAAAACTCCACAATTCATAACGATCTCGGGATTAAAACCGTCACCGAGGAAATTGAGAAACTACTTAAAAATTACTTTGCTTAATTTACGCTCATGACATTATAATGTACTTCAAATTATCCTTTATGGTACATCTTTTGTTAAATTTTAAACGTGAGTGTTTGGTATACCTAATGATATCTATACAAACACATCCTTTGATAAATCTAAGTTATATTCGTAATTTATTGTACTTTGCTTACTTTGTTGATCTATACAGTGGTAATGATTATTAGCTTTAAGATTTTCGAAATTATTGTTAGTTTCCAAAAAGGACAGATTCAATAAAACAAAAAAAAAGGAATGACAGTTTACAAAGGAATTTCGCTTAAAAATACTGGGTAAGGCGAAGCCGGTGCTATTTTTTACAGGTATGATATTTTTTAAAATTAAAGGAATAAGAGCAAAGCAAAATAACGGTAAAATTTCGTTTTTTCTTTTTTCGTGTGAAAAAGTAACTACCGTTATGTTCAATAGCGCATATTAAAAGTGAAAATCAGTGTGATTTATTTGGGCTTCGTATTTTTTTAAAACTATTAGTGCAATTTTCCTTAAAAATGAATGATATTGAGTATGGTAAGTTTAACTGCGTTTAAAATTTCATGAATATATATGTACTGAACATAATTTTTTTATAGTCTGATGTTCCATCTACTAGTCCAGGGGCAGCAAAAACGGTGCTATTCACTGTGGAGGATTTCCGCAACATGTGGAGCATCCGCAAAATGCGGGACAATTTGGTCACCGTGGCTACTGCTTTGCAGTAATTTGTGTCCTTCTCATAGTACGCCCATGTCTTAAACAAACAAAGGAAATTACAATCTCGTCAGTTTTTGGTGCCACAAAGGCAAATGTAGGGAAAAATCCTGCATTTCAAGGGCGAAAAGCGCTTGGTTTGAGGAGGTTCGCTATCCTTCCTACATATTTTTTACGCCGTGTTTTGCTTTGCACATAAAAAGTCTCAATTCGACGTAATGCTCGACGATTACGTTGGTGGGCCTTTGTCGAGCCGGACCATCTCCGATTGGTACAGTTACTGCAGGGAAACCGTCGTGCTGTGCTAAATCGACCAGTAAACAACGGGGGGAAAAATTTGTTATCTGGGGAAGATAATTCAAATCGACTAGAGTAAATTTGGAAAAATTAAATACAATAAAGGTAATAGTTATATATTTTGTTATTATATAGACTTAACATTGTTTTTAATTTTTTTAGGATGGATGGTCGAAGGTCATTGGGTCCTCAGAAAGATCGAGGACGGCCCGGAGGACCTTAGGTTGGAGGTGTGACCGGACAACGTGCGATCGGCAGAGGTGCTTGTGCCTCTCATGCAAAAACATGTAGCCGGAGGGACAATCATACCTACCGATTGCTGGAAAGCGTATGATTGTCTCTCCAGCTACGGGTACGAGCACCGGAAAGTAATTCATAGTGATCCGGATAGCCCGTTTGTGGTACAGGATGGGACACACACTCAAAGGATTGAGTCCTAATTGAGAGTTGTCAAACGTTTCTTGCAGAAAGACAACTACAGTATTCCGGCTTATTTCGTTGATATGATTACTGAGATGCTTCACTAAGTGAAAGGCCAAGTATTGAAAATGGCAATAAAATCATGGACATTGTCCAGCCCGACCGTTACGTAAGCACTGTTTCGATTGTCCAAGAGCTAAAGATTGTACAAAGACCCGTTTTAATAAGGCTGGATACGAAAAACAAAATTAAACCATTCAATTTCATGCAAATATAAAGGATATCTTTTTACAACACCTAATATAAACTTAAATTACTATCTTATTGCCAATAAACATATGTATGTATTTATAACATTGTTGAATTTACGCATTTGTTCTATTTGATTTCTTTATTGATTTTTCAAAATATGATAACTTTGTGTACATTTGTCCGATTTAAGTCAAATATGAGCCGTTTTGTTTGTAAACTTGTTGCCAACGAGATGCCAATTTGCACAGGCCTCTCTTGAGGCCAACTTCTCACCATTAAGCGAGTTCGCCATGGACAGGAAAGGATGGTAATCACGTGGTGCCAGGTCCGGACTATAAAGTGGGTGCATTAGGACCTCTGGCGGGTCACCAAAGACGTGTATGGCCTGGCGTTGTCGTGATGGAACCCAATTTGGCCTCTGTTGATCAAAGATGGCCTCTTTTGGATGAGTGCTGTCTTCAAGCGGTCCAGTTGTTGGCAGTAGAGGGCCGAATTGAGCGTTTGGCCATAGGGGAGCAGCTCGTAGTAGATGATTTCTTGCCAATCCCACCAATCACTCAGCAAAACCTTCTTGGCCATCAATCCTGGCTTGGCCACCGTTTCCGCCGGCTCACCGCGTTTCGACCACGACCGATTTCGCTTGACGTTGTCGTAAGTGATCCACTTTTCATCGTCAGTCATCAAACGCTTCAGAAATGGGTAGATTTTGTTGCGATGCAGCAGCGATTCGCAGATGGAAATTCGATCCATCATGTTTTTTGCGTTAGTTCGTGTGGCACCCAAACATCGAGCTAATTTTTGAATCCAAAGTTATGCAAATGGTTCCAAACGATTTTTTGGCTTATCTTTAGTACCTCAGCAATTAAATAAGTGCTCACGTAACGATCGGTTCCCACTATTTCCATGATTTTATCGCAATTTTCGACACATATTTTTATAGTAAATAAACTATTCATTCTCGTCAACTTTTTTCGGGTCGCACAGCTTAGCGACTGCAGTAAAAAAATTGCGAGGCCATTCGAGATGGTTTGGAAACCTACGGCGGAAATATAATTCCGCAAGATATCCGAGATAATGCCCATTGCTGCGACCATACTTCGGAATTTTATTTTAATCTCGCGCCAAGTTCGTTCAATATTTTGCGTGTAAGCTCCTGCAGTAGGGTCTACGAAATTAATTGAATGATTTACGGTTAAGTGCGTAAATTCCTCGTCTTTTAAGTCGGTGTAAGCAGACCAGCAATCCGAAATTATGGTCTTTCCAGGCCAAATTCTTTCTTTAATTATTGCAATTAACCTTTCTTTTTTTCGGTTTTCCACTGGTACTATAAACATTTTTTTCGACCCTCTCTCGATGCCACCGAAAATCCACTGCCCTTCAATTATTCGTCCGCAGTTGTATTTTCGCTTACCAACTTTTGTCTCATCGATTTCCACGATGACTCCTTCGCCTCCTAACTTTCTGTCATTGTTGTCGATGGCCCATCCAATCAGATTTGCCCTGAAGACACTATTCCAGACCACTACTGCTGTGCTGTTCCACCCAAGTTCGTGCATTATAAAATCTTGTTTTGGAGGATTAATTCCGCAATTCAAAATTGAGAATATAACTATATCAGTTATAGAAAGTTTAAAATGTTCCTTTCCTCCAACTACGCTTAAACGAGCACGAGTAACGTGCTCTCGTTGACAACTCCAGAACTTTTCTTTTTTATTAAAAGTGCAATCCTTTTCGCAATTGGGGCATTTTTAAGTTCTTAACAAAAGCCCATGTTCTTTTAGGAACTCGATTACTTCGTCGTCGGTTTTTTTTTTTTAAATTGGTGCAATTTTATCTTGCAACCTTCGCAACATAGAACGCCCGACATAGTACAAAAATTTTACTAAAATTTAATTAAAAAAAAATTTACCAATAAGCACTGAATAGATTAACAAATTGTATAATTACCTTATTAATTACAAAAGATGATATAAAACACTTGAAATGCACACGGACAAAACCAAATAAACAATTGTTCACGCAGCTTGATTTGACTGTGATTTGTGATTTGACGCGAAAAAATATATTGCGCACTAATTTAAAAACTTACTTTAATTCTCGTGAATATAGCGGCAATCTTTCATATGGTAATTTCCTAGAAAGAAACTAACGGGTTTTCAACATCTTGAAACTGAAATATGATGCCACTCGAAAGGCGCGAGAATCAAGTATTCAACATATGGGTGACTTTTATTTAACAATCCAGTGATCGAACTCGTAGGATTTCGGAAATCTTCCGAGGTTTAATTAACAAAATCGCAACAGAATTTTTAAACACCTCGAGCTTTGGTTGTTTAAACCAAATTTTTGAACAATTTTCGTTTTTGTCCATGTATGTTAATATGTAAATAATATGAATTCTCGTTTTTGTTCATTTCAATAAATCAATGATTTTAGTGCAACTTTAAATGTTAATAATAATAAAACTATTGCCAGCAACATTCAAAAGGTAAGGAAAATTAATTTAAATAAAAGAATAAGTTAAATTTTCTAATTGCGGTCGCCCCTCGGCAGGGAATGTCCACCCCTCCGAGTGTATTTCGGACATGAAATAAAAGGCTCCTCGTAAAAAACCGTCAGCCGTTCGGAGGCGGCTTAGTATAAACTGTAGGTCCCTCCATTTGTTGGAAAAACATCAAGACGCAAAACCACAAATTGGATTGGAGGAGGAGCTCGCCCGAAAAATCGCGTCAGCGGTGACAAAGCGCCAATTATATATATATATCTTACAAAATTCAGCTTCCCCCCACTTTTAATGAAAAGATAATCATCAAATACACCTATTTAGCTGAAAAGCCCCACCATTTTTGGACAGTTTCAGCAAAAGCCGCTCTCCTGTATAATTACCTTTTGGGATTAGTAAAAAGGTATTTTAGAGCCTTGCAATAAAAATTTACATTTTCACTCAGAAAGCGTCCATAAACCCACCGCACCGTTAACTCTTTATCCCGTGAGAGCGCCGAAAAATATGTATTTCTTTATAAATTTTGTCAATGCCACAACTGACAAATTATATATAGTCAGATTATTTATAAAAATTATTTTGTAATTGTTTTTGCGGCCTGCACTATTAATTTTTTTAGTGCGCTAAAGATCTTGTTCGTTATACATCAAAGAAAAATGATGGAAGTGACAACTGTTTCGGAGATCACCACATCTCCTAATTAGACTTCTTATGGCAAGGTTCGAACCAACGGATCCTGACTTAACAGACGACCACTGCGCCAGCACCAGCCATGTAATGAACTGTTGTATTAATCAATTCATTATTAACTAACAACTATTACGTGCGCTAATTTACCATAGATGATATTTTCTTAATAGCGTGGTTAGTAAGTTGCTTTGTAATCCTGCATACTTTTAGGCGTTAATTGACTAAAAAAAAAACAAACAAGGCCTTTACCTCTTTACCTTTAGAAACATATGTGTAACAAAAAAGATGTATTTTATTTTATTATACATATATATTATAAATATGATATAAAAAATAAAAATAGGAAAATTATAACGTATTATTTTTGAAGCAAAAGAAAATATATTTTTAATTCGACATGATTTGCGAGTTGCACATAATCTTTTGGCAAATTTTCACACGACCTAATCTATTAGGTTTAGGCAATTTTTTAGATTCTGTCGAGGTAATAAAACTAACTTTGGTATTAAAATTTACCATTCAGTAAATTTTGTCACTATTTCGCATTCTAAGTTCACTGTCACCCTGCAAGTTTTGTTGTCCGCGAAATAGGACGTAACAAAGGCTGCTTTCGTAAACGCGATATGTAAAGCATACATGCAATGCATAATATTTGTGAACGTCACTGCATTAATTTAGACAAAGTATTAAATTCACAAACATGCATTGCAGTGCAAACAAATTGAAGAGTCGATATGGATGGCCGTCGTTGAAGTAAGTAATTTATATTAAAATATATTATGCTTACTAAAATTTAATTGATGCTTCAATTTATTTATTTTTTTAAAGATCAATTATTTAAACACGACAAACCTTAACTCTTTAACATTCATAAACGTCAAATAAATGTAAATTTGGCTAAGCAAGATTGTAATGCATGAATGCTTTGCATATTGCGTTTAAGAAAGCGGCCAAACAATCTGCTTTTTGATTTTGTGTTGTTACAATTTCAATTTGAGCAGCGCATTGCAAGAACATTTCAGAATACATACTCATTTGCATTAGGCAGACCTCGAAATGCTTGTCCTCCGAAGTCCTCAGGTCACTAGCATCTTTGAAAATTTTTTCCAGTATTAGAGCTGCCGAGCAGACTGCCTCCTCGCATCGTTGCGATCGAACACAACACGTACGGGATGGGATAGATACCGAGAGCTGAAGAGACAAGCAAGACACATCTGCAGACAAAAAAAGAAAGAGGCCGAGATGTGTGAGTAGAGCTTGAGAAGCTGGCCGACAGGGGTAATGCTCGAAAATTCTATGAGAAGATACGACGACTTACAGAAGGTTTCAAGACCGGAGCGGACTCCTGTAGGACACAAAGAGGTGACCTAGCCACCGATGCCCAGAGCATATTAAATTTATGGAGGGAACATTTCTTCAGTCTGCTGAATAGCAGTGAAAATGGAGTAACCGGAGATAGTGAACCCGAAACCCCAAGCGATGACAATGGAACAGACGTTCCGCTATTTGACCATGTCGAAGTTCGAATAGCGATTGCCCGCTTGAAAAACAACAAAGCGGCTGGAGCTGACGGCCTACCGGCAGAACTATTCCAAAAGGCGGTAAAGAGCTAACAAGATGTATGCATCAACTACTTTGCAGAATATGTTCGGACGAAAGCATTCCCGACGATTGGAATTTAAGTGTGCTCTGCCCAATCCATAAAAAAGGGGACCCCACAGTCTGCACCAATTATCGTAGGATAAGCCTCCTTAATATCGCCTATAAGGTCCTGTCGAGCGTATTGTGTGAAAGACTACAACCGATCGTCAACAAAGTGACTGGAACTAATCAGTGTGGCTTTAGACCTGCTAAGTCTACCATTGACCAGATATTCACCATGCGCCAAATCTTGTAAAAACCCGCGAAAAGAGAATCGACACCCACCACCTCTTTGTCGATTTTAAAGCCGGCTTCGACAGCTCGAATAGGAGCTGCCTTTACGCCGCTATATCTGAATTTTGTATCCCCGCAAAACTTATACGGCTATGTAAACTCACGTGAAGCAACACCAAAACCTCCGTCAGGATCGGGAAGGATCTATCCGAGCCGTTCGATACCAAACGAGGTTTCAGACATGGTGACTCTTTATCGTGTGACTTTTTAATTTAATGCTGGAGAAAATAATACGAGTTGCAGCGCTGAATAGAGAAGGTACAATCTTCTATAAGAGTGTACAGCTGCTGGCGTACGCCGATGATATCGACATTATTGACCTCAACAACCGCGCCGTGAGTTCTGCTTTCTCCAGACTGGATAAGGAAGCGAAGGATATGGGTCTGGTAGTGAACGAGGACAAGACGAAATATTTCCTGTCATCACATAAACAGTCATCGCGTTCGCGACTTGTCTCCCATGTCACTGTTGACAGTCATAACTTCGAGGTCGTGGATAATTTCGTCTTTCTAGGGACCAACATCAACACCAATAATAATGTCAGCCTTGAAATCCAGCGCAGAATCACTCTTGCCAAAAGGTGCTACTTTGGACTAAGAAGGCAATTGAAAAATAAAATACTCTCTCGGCGAACGAAAACCAAACTCTACAAGTCTCTCATCGTTCCCGTCCTATTATATGGTGCGGAAGCATGGACGATGACAACATCTGATGAGTCGGCGTTAAGAGTTTTCGAGAGAAAAGTTTTGCGTAAGATTTATGGTCCTCTTCGAGTTGGCAACGGCGAATACGACGACATTGACATAGCTCAGCGAAGCCATGTGGTCCGGATGGATACGAATACTCCAGCTTTGAAAATTTTTGATGTAGTACCCGCTGGTGGAAGCAGAGCAAGAGGAAGACCTCCACTCCGTTGGAAGGACCAGATAGAGAGTCCTGGCAGTATTTGGTATTTCCAATTGGCGCCACACAGAAAAAAGAAGAAACGAATGGCGCAATGCTGTGAATTCGGCTAAAATCGCGTAAGCGGTGTCTGCGCCAGTAAAGTAAGTAAGAAGAGTTGTCGGGCTCTCTTCTAGGGAACTAATTTCTCGCATCACAATTTACATACATATGTATGTTGCATATCATGTACCAAGTAAAATATCTTTTAATGTGGAGTTCGCCTGGCTTATCTCTAGCAAAATACTCATCCGGGAGATCGACATTTTGCTCCGCAGGCTCCAAGTTGACTAATTCCTCTTTCTGTTGGGTTATATTCCAATCAGGATTAATGCAATCATCTTCTTCACAATTGTTTCTAGTTTTGAAAAAACCTTTCACGCAAAATGTGCATAAAGATCAACCAAACGTAAAATTGCATCTCAAAAAAAGTACCTTTGATTGTTTTTTAATCGATTTTAGGAATGGAGAGCTTCTAGTGCTACTGTCGGACACGTTCTCATGCATCCGGTTATACAGACGCACGCTAGCCTTTGCAGTTTAGTTAGTGCGGCTTTAGCTGTGTTTAGCCTCGCTCTTCCTGACCAGGCAATCGCTCTATATGTTATTGTTGGTTTTACTATCATGGTATACATCCAATGCAGTATTTTGGGGGTGCAGCCCCATGTCTTCCCTGCTAATCTTCTGCATATCATTATTGACCTTGTAGCTTTACTTATCATATATTCCATATGTTTTTTCCACGTTACTCTTGCGTCAAAGATAACACCCAGATATTTTGTTTCAGTTGTGGGCTCTATTACTACATTGTTCAATCTTATGTCTTTTAGGTTTAGTTTTGTCCTTCTTGTAAAAGGCACGATTGCTGTTTTTGTAGGGTTAATGTCACAGAGTGTGCTCTCTAATTTTCCTACTGCTATTATTACAATGTCATCGGCGTATCCTTGACACTTTATGCCATTGTCTGTTAGTAGCTCTAGCAGGTCATCTACTACTAAACTCCATAGGAGTGGTGATAGTACTCCCTCTTGGGCGCACTCTTTTGTAGTCTTCATCTGAATTGTTTCGTTGTCAGCAACTGTCTCAGCTATCCTGTTGTCAAGCATGAAGTTGATCTAGTTGCGAATCTGTTCTTCTACGCCTTTCTTGCGGACTGCTTTGTCGACTATTCCATGAGAGGTATTTTCGAAAGCTCCTTCAATGTCCAAGAAAGCGCATATAGCGACTTCTTTGTTGTCAATGGCATCTTTTAGAGTTTCTGATAGTTGATATAAGGCTGTGTTGGTTGATCTTCCCTCTCTGTACGCATGCTGTGCAAAGTGTAGAGGTGTATTCCTTAAATTGTTTGTTCTTATGTAGTTGTCAATGATCTTTTCCATGGCTTTTAAGTTAAAGGATGTTAAACTTACTGGCCTGAAGGATTTAGCTATTGTGTAGTCCTTTTTCCCTGATTTGGGAATAAATTTTACTAAGGCTCTTCTCCATGACATTGGTATGTATGCCAATGCAAGGCTTTCTCTCATGATATGTACCAGTACAGATGTTAATTGACCTCCGTTTTGTAATAGTACAGGCCATATACCATCTACTCCTGGTGATTTAAATTTCTGAAAGGAATTGATTGCCCACTCTACCGAGCTTTAGTTTATTATCTTTTTATTGTAGCTAAGTGCCAGGTAGCTTTGTCTGGGTTTGGGTTTTCCCCATTGCTAGTTTTAATTTCTGTTATTGAGCCTGGAAAGTATGTCTTAAGAAGGACCATCGCTCGTTCCTTTTCATTTTTGGTGTATTGGTTGTCTTCTAGCTTTAGTGCCATTTTACTTTCGACCGTATCTTTAGCCAATGCTTTGTGTAGTCTGGTTGCTTCCGGTATAGAGGATATATTCTTGCAGAAGTTCCTAAAATTCGATCTTTTTGCTTCCCTTAATTCTTTATTGTAGTTGGTAAGAGTATGTTTTTGCTTTCGGCTTCGATATCCTACAGCTTGCGTTAAATGCTTCTATTATACTATAATCGCTTAAGCGGTTACAAAGCGCCAATTATATATATATACTATAATTTAAGTTTTCTACCTTCTGTTCTAATTCTTGGAAGTTCTTTGCTTTATCTGTTATTTCTTTCCCACTGATATTTAAGTCTAATAGTGTTTTGTACTTTGTCTAGTCAGTTTTCCTGGGGTTTCTCACTATTTTGCTAGTCTCGATTGAGTATCCTAGGGAGAATTTTATAATTCTATGGTCTGACATAGATGGCTCCGGTGAAACCCTCCACCGTGAGATCATATTTTCAGACCAGGCATTTACTATTGTTATGTCTAGTACCTCCCTCCTATTCCTTGCAACGAACGTGGATGTACACCCCATGTTGGCTACGTGAAGGTCCTTACTTAACATGAATTCTAATAGTGACTCACCTCTAGCATTGTTGTCGGTGCTTCCCCATGTTATGCTGTACGCGTTTGCATCGCAGCCTATTACTAATGGAATTTTCTCTTTCTCGCAGTAATTGATTAGAAGTTCCGCTTCTGGAGTTGGAATTGTGTAGTTGTCTCCTGGGAAGTAGGCGGATGCAACTACTATGTTTCTTGTACTTCCTTCTGTTTTCGTGGTAACTTGTATTGCCACCAGGTCTCTACTTATAAATTCTGAAAGACAAAGGTAGTTTATATTTCTATTAAGTACAATGCATGTTCTAGGGTTATCACACGTAAGATCCCATATAACTTTAGTGGATTTGCCTTTTAATCCCCTTACCTGACCTTTGTAGGTCCATGACTCCTGCGCCAGGACAACGCCTAGATCATCCGAGGCTATTATTTGCGTTATTACCGCCGAGGCGGCACTCGCATGATGGAGATTGATCTGGGCAATCTTTGTGTTCGGCGTCATGTTTCTTTGCCCGTGTGCTCCTCGAAGTCGGAGAGCATCAGGTCTTCGCTATTGCCACCAGTTCTCATAAGGTTTAGGCCTTCAGCCAGTTCCTCTAATTCTTTTGTCGACGGGATTTCGTCCTCGGCTTCTGAATTTATTGCGTGTGGTGTTGAGCTGCTTTTGGATGCAGCCCCTTCTTTTGTACCCTCAGTATCTGCTAGATTTGATTGTACATCATCTTCTTGCGTCCCCGATCTCCAGGGTTTGGCAAGTATGCTGCCGAATCTGAAGTTGAGTCTAAAGCTACCTCTAGACATATTGTTGTAAGACTCGTCGTCGATGCATAGGTTTAGCTTCAGACGTGTCCCCTCCGCTTTCTCATCTAACACCTTCCAATGGGAGGTGTGAAGACCTTCATTTTGAGCTTGCAGTAGGCCCAGCGCATATACCTGTCCCTTCTCCACACTTCGGGGGGAAGATGGTGATGTTGTGGGTTGGTGGTATTTCTTCACCCACTTTCGTGGTCAGTTCAACGCCTGACCACCCACTCAAGTTGGGTGCTGTCTTTGTCAGCCACTCTGCCGGGCTGACGTCCTTGTAGTCCGCTATTAACAGCCCTGGTCTGAAGGTTACGCCAGTGAAGGCAAGTGGCTTCTTCCAGCCCTTCACTACCTCGTCCATTATGGCATCTTGGATGTCGGTCAGCTGCTCCGACGACAGAAACTCCTTAGGGAATTCCTTAGGGAGTACCGCTACCCTGACCGCTTTTATGGCGTAGCTGTGCCTTGGTGCTTTCTGTTTCGGGGCAGTTGATCTTTCCTGATGGCCCGCAGGTGAGGTCGGCCTGATTCTTTTAGAGGGTTGGTCTTCTGTCGAAGTTCTCTGTGCGTTAGTGCGCTTAACACTTATGGACATTTGCGCCTCCGTATGTGCTGCTTGGGTTCGGGCTGATTCGGGGCTCATACCCCTCTCCAGATTACGCAGGTATCTTACGATACCAGCTCCGCTAAGTCCATGCCTTCTCGGATCATCTCTTCCACCGGGGCGCCTAATTCTGGCACTTTAGGTCTCCGCGGTATCCTTTGCTTCTTTTCAGTTATTCTATCCTTTTGAGGCGAGGTTTTACGCCCTCTATGCTCTCCATCGGTTCTTTCTATTTTGTTAGACGAGATGTGTGTGCCCTCAAGCCTGTATGAGCCCTTACCTAGAGATCCTGATCTCCACTCCTTCATGGGTCCAGCGTTAGTCGTTGATCTAGTCACCGTATCGTCCCTTCGTTTTCGGCGAGATACCTCGGTCCATCTTCCTTGATTTCCCTGGTCTCGGCTGGGGGAGTTTTGTCGTTGTGGAGGTCTAAGGCCCTCAACGCTCTGACTCCTTCGCTCGTTGTTGTCGGGAACGTCTTCGTACCGGCTTCGTTTCGTCGGCGATGTACGTCTCAGCGGAGGTCTAAGGCCCTCAACACTGATGGTAGATCGCTCCGTAGAAGAACGCCTACTGTCTGGTGAATTGCATCTGCTGGTTCGTGAACTAGACCTGCTTCGCTCGCGTTCGACCTGTCTACCGTGGTGCTCCCTTTCATCCATACGACGAGCCTTTGTGGATATTGCCCTTTCTGTCCCTTCTGCTATGCATGTCAGCCTGCTCCTTTCTCCTTCTTGCCTATTTACGTGATGTCGTGAAGATGGAGTTTTAGCTTCCTGGAGGTGTTTGGTGGTCTCCCAATAAAACTCAGCGTGTACCATCTTGCTATTGGTGCAGCTCTCCTGAGACAACTCAGCGAGAGAAGCAATATTGTCCGGTCGATTTAAAGAGCCCCGTCTACTAGTGGTGGGCACGTCATCATCCCGCGCATGTTCCGCAAACAAATCTGCAGCCTCTGGAGAGAGGTCTCCGTATTTGCTGCTCTTCTTCTGTTGTTTATCGTTGTTTTTGTTGTTTTTGTTAGAGTTCTGATTCATCTTGTTCGTACGACCACTTGCATGCCGAAATCCGCATCGTGGTCAAATATTTTGTAAGGGAAACTGTACGTCCGCTGCAGCAGCGCCTCATGCCGCAGTAAGGCCACCGTTACATCCCGAGGCGGGCCTATGTCGAGAAGTCACCGTTATACTACAGCTGGTTGTTGACCCTCCCAGCTGCAAATCAACCAATGGGCACGGTCCGCGTAACACCCTGGCTTAGGAGGGGTGGTAGTTCTTGGTCACTGCTCGCTCCACAGCCCATTCCACTCAGATCAAAAGTTGGCAGACTAGTTGACACTTGTCTGTCAACTTTATCTCCCTGGATAGGACTGGTGTCTACCATCGTGGAGGTCCGCACATCTTGCACAAGGGTTGGTGACATTTTCAAGGTGCGCGACGTAGGCGCAAGAGTAGGAATTGTGAATAGTTCCACAAATGCAGTATGCAGATACACCCAGAAGCTTGCCTACACCTCATTATACCCTTAGCATACAATTTGTATAAATATCAAAGTTTTTCAAAATTTATCAATCGAAATTAACCAAAATATCGTTTAAATAACTTGGCTTGGAAAAATTTATTTAATCTCCTACACGACCTTGTAATTAAGAAAAGAATGGTCAATCTTAGGGAAAAAGTAAATTATTGACGGAAAGTTTAATAAAAGTTAACAGTTGATTTCGTCAACGCAAAAAATCCATTTTGAAATGAAATATTTCATTATAATGAACAATCGCAACAAAATTCAATGATTAATTAACTGACTTTTTATTTATGTATTATTTTATGTATTATTCGATGCGGCCGCGGTAGCCGAGTGGTTAGGATTACGTACTGTCATTCGGAAGGCTCGGGTTCAAGTCCTGGTGTCGTACTAATACCCAAAAAATTATAGAAAATGAATAAATAAATAAAAAAATTTGCTAATTTTTCTAATTTCGGCCGCCCGATTGGATTCCCTGCCGAGGAATGTCAACCCCTACGAGCGTATTTCTGGCATGAAATAAATAGCTCCCCATAAAAGCCATCAGTCGTTCGCTCCATTTGTTGGAAAAAAACACCAAGATGCAAAACCATAAATTGGAGGAGGAGCCCGGCCGAAAATAGCTTAAGCGGTTACAAAGGGCCACTTATGTATAGGTATACACGTATATATAACTCGTCATTAAAAAAATCCGGATCTACTAATGGAACCTTTTAATGTAATCAAGTGGCCTACGACCGCGCTTTATAAAAATAACTCTGGGCAATAACGCCTTGCACAGTATTTTTAAGTGAAACTCTTATATTTGGGAACTGTAGAAATGCTACTACCAACCAAGAAATTTTCATTCAACCCTAAAACGCTTTAGCGGTCATAAAGAACCAATTGTATGCACGACTATATGTATGCATATGCAAATAGTATAGTATGAGTTCATCAAATATGTTCTTTTGTTAATGGGTCCCAAATCAAACCAAAAAATAATCACGAATCCATTTATTGTGGCAAAAAAATACGTGTAAGACAAGTTTTTAAATTCAGCACGCAACATTTTTCTACTTTAGTTGGTAACATACCAATAAGCAACCAGGAACTGAGCGACGGTTGCCATCATTTGTTTAGATTTTGAACACAATTTTGTTCGCAAACATATTTACATACAATATACACACATCAGCACATTACTACATATCCCAGCAGAGATTTATGGAGTAATCCAAATGGAGCAAATGCGAAAATTAAATATGTTTTATATTTATTGCCAATAAAATATTAACTTGAATTTATTTGATGAATATAATGTTAGTAGGGTATTAATGTATGTACATTAGGGTGCTTTTTTTTTTGAACAATTTTTTTTTCTCGATCCCATGGTAAAATTTTGTTGGGAGTACCAAAAAAAATTCTCAGAAAGTTTGAGCCCTTAATTTTAATATTACGAGGTAGACCAAGGCGTATAAAGATTTCCCATCTAAAATACACGTAAAAATTGATTTTTTTTTCTTTAAAATTTTATAACTCAGCGGCGTTTAATGGGATTATCTCGCCCGAAATCACGTATTCCTCAGAATTGAACGCTCTACAAAAGTGTCCATTACGGTAAAGTCATAACTTGCACGTACGGGGTAGTACGGGCCTCTAAACCTAATTTTTTCATAAAATTCGCGCTTTTTTGGAATCATCTCGTAAAAAACACTAGCTACGGAAAAATTGTAAATGACAAACTTGTAGGAAATTAAATTTCCTACAAAAAAAGACTCCGGCGTCAAATCGCTAAAATCAATACATTTTGAGATACAGAGATTTTAAGTAACACCGAATCATCGAACAGAGCCAAGCAAGCTACAATAGTTGTTCGTGCAAATTGTATTCGAAACTAAGAATTACGAGTACATTCGTATATTCAAAGGAGTCTCATGTTTGGTGTGGTTAATGGTGTTCTTGCTAAACTTGCGACTCCTGATTTATTGAGTACTTTGTGGTACTGTAATTGCTCAGACGCGAAATCTGCTTTGATGTTCCGATGTGTAAGTACATATTTCCTCTTTGAGGGAGACGTTTAGTTTATGTCAGAAGTGACTAAACAATACAACTCGCCACCAGAGCAATTAATGTTGTCAAACTGCGATTGGTTTTGACGTTTGCGTACACAAACTAACCGTTGCCGATAACGTGGTCATCCAACTTTTTATGCTCATTGTTTGAGCAGTCAATGATTTATTTTTTCGAACAAAACATTTTGATTGAAAGGGTCATTTGAGCATAGCTGAGCGTTAATATTCATACGCCCACAAAGTCAATTTCATTTAGGCTATGGCGCCTATTCCACGCATATCTTCTGCTCAAATATAAACGAGACTGCTCAATAAAACAAAAACGGTTAATTATTCTTCAATATTTATTTTATCCCCTTCAAAATAGTCACCATTAGAGGCGATACACATATGCCACCTTTTTTACCAATCTTCATAACACTACTGGTAGGCCGCTTTAGGTATGGCTTTCAGTTCCGTCTTCGAATTCTCTTTTATGACTTCAATCGACTGAAAATGCTTTCCACGAAGCGGCAATTTGAGTTTAGGGAAAAGAAAAAAGTCACACGGTGCCATGTCGGGTGAATACGGTGCTTGCGGAACAATATTTACGTTGTTTTTGGTCAAATAATCGCGTACAAGACGAGACGTATGAGCTGGCGCATTATCATGATCTAGAAACCATGACTTGTTGTCCCACAAATCCTTCCTTTTGAGACGAATATTCTCACGCAAACGCTTCAAAACGGATAAATAATATTCAGCATTAACGGATTGACCTTCTTGAAGGAATTCCGAGTGCACAACACCTTGGCTATCAAAGAAAACAGTAAGCATAACTTTGATTTTCGATCGACTTTGACGTGGTTTTTTGGGTTTCGGCTCATTTGGAAGGCGCCATTCAGATGATTGCTGGGCTGTTTCAACGTCGTATTCATAGACCCAAGTCTCGTCACCAGTTGTGATGTGCTGGATGTCCGTATCACTCATTGTGAGCATTTCCTTGGCGACAGTTTTGCGTTCCTCTTTTTGAAGAAAATTCAACAATTTTGGAACAAGTCGAGCAGACACACGTCTCATGCCCAAAACATCGTGAATAATGCTATGAGTGGATCCATTTGATATGTTGAGCTCACTAGCTATCTCTCTTTCAGTCACACGACGATTTTCCAACACAATTTTCTTTACTTTTTCTACGTTTTCTTCGTTTATTGACTTTGTTGGACGACGATCATGGGGCAAGTTCTCCAGCGATGTACGGCCGTCCTTGAACGGCTTATACCAATCAAAAATACGTGCACGTGATAGGCAAGACTCCCCATATGCCTTCTGCAACATTTTCATTGCGTCCGTCGCACTTATTCCATTGGAATAACAAAATTTCAAACAAACTCTTTGCTCAACGTTAATTTTCATAGTAAAATTCGAAAAACACACTCGAGGTTGACTTGTTTATAGTGCCGTAAAAAAAAACTATGTGACAGATCGCGCTCAAATTTGACATGTAAGCACATAACAGTCCTGCCAACCTAAGCAAAAAAAAGTATGGCCATATGTCTTGTCCTTGTCGAGTTATGGATAAAGTCTCCGTTTATATTTGAGCAAAAGGTATACTGTGTTATATGTTAATGTGCATAGTATGGTATATGTATGTACGAGTATGTATGTACACAAATGAATAAAATGGATTTGTTGGTAAGGTGTTGCATATACTATTTGGTTGAATGCGCATAGCGTGAGCTTTAAATCACATAGAGATTGTTTGCTATTTTTACAGTTGTATGTGTACGACTTCCTGTGGAAAATTGATAAAACATTTGTGAATTTAAGCAAAGTGACCTTGGTTTTTCCATCGGTACTATGTACATTTTTAGGCAGGATTTTTTATCGTATAATATTGTGTATGCAGATATTGGTTTTACGTTGTTAACGGTTGCCTACAAGTATACAAGTTATAGAAACGAGAAAGGAGATCGGGTGACTGACCATCAATGTACATATATAGAGTAATTGTAGGGAACACTTCTCCAGCCTGCTTAACTGCAGTCGAAATGAGACACCCGGACGTTGCGAACCTAAAACCCCCAATCGACTGTGATGAAGCAAACAGTCGGCCTACCGCATCTTAACTTATACGCCACTGTTTGCAGTCATAACTTAGAAGCCGTTGATAATTCCGTCTATCTTGGAACCAGCATGAGCACCAACTGCAATGTCAGTCTGGAAGTCTTGCCAAAAAACGCTACTATGGCCTGAGTAAGCAGAGCAGTTGATAAAAAAACTCCACTTTCGACTCCTCTAAAAGTCGCTCATCGTTCCCACCCTATTAGTGCAACATCTGATAATTCTGAACTTGACATCGGGAAATATCACAAACAGCTGGCACACAAAAACATAAGAAAAAATCGTCTGCTATAGCTTCTACAGAAATAACTTGGTTGACCAGCAAGTTAAAACTTTTTAGTCACATGAAAACCCTTAAAATTTTGAATTTATTAGGGCTACAAAACATTTATTTTCAGAAAAAATACATACATCTTCACAAAGATAACTTGGATTGCTGTTTAGCTTCCGCTTGCTCATGCAGACGTGTGTAGGTATAAACATCGATGCAGATAGACGAATGGCTACATTGGATACTAACAAATGTTATCAAATACACATTTGCAGCAGCTGTAATTTATACATATGTGATGAAAAGAAAACAGTTAATTTCTGCGTTGGAGCTACGTTGATAAGTGCTGGATAATTTATATAGCCGAGCTAACCATTTTGCATACCTCCCAGCCGTACTACTTGACTGAAAGAGGGATATGCATATACAAATTATCGACAATGCTTGCAGCGGCGACATGTTGTCAGCTGCCAGTGCGCTTGTAGATTTTAAAGCTAATTTATAATTTACATCAACAAATTTCATAACTTATATATACGTGTATATTCGAATATAAGCGCCAATCAAATTTACATGATCTACATGGTAATAAATAATTAATTAAGAATTCAGTTTTCATAAATTTTGGAAAAAATTTGCATTTTCTTAGTTAATTTAAAATTCTTTTATATAAATTACGTCTCATGAAGCCGTACAAAGGTGGATCTTTTACTATCGCGCGCTCGAAGAATAATAGAAAATGCCTTTGGAATATTCTTGTCTTGTTGGTTTAGCGTGATTTTGACCCCAATAAATCTCGAACCTAAGGAAGCTACTTTTTAATACTTGCAGACATTAACGCGTGCGAATATAGATGTAGAAAACACATCGAGTGGAGCAATGGAGCCTGCACCATGGAGGAGTGGAGTCCCAAATATGATGGGCTTACATTCAACCTTTTCGCGAAACTCAAATTCGGCAGCTAAAGAATACAGAAACGGATTTGCTAATTATTTCTAAGGCTCTATTCTTTGGCAATGGCTGCGTTTGAACGGTTAATATGTCTTAATGCACACAGCTACGGACAACGATTTAGCGCACTAATTCATTGTGGGAAAGAATGCTGTACAAAACTTATTCATTCGTTCATTTCTGAAACAACTTAATTCAGAACTCTGCTTTGGTCACAATTTACTTTGGACAAGCATTTAGCGCATTTTCATCGATATGTATGTATATGTAAGTAAATATTTATAAGGAATGGAGTAAAATTCATTGGTATTATTATTTATCTGATTAATATTTTGTTGAATAACCCTTATTTGTTACAACTGCCTCACACATTTGCTGTAAGCCCTCTATTAACTTGTCTCACGCTTCTTGTACTCCTACCCAAAGTTCGTCGCAATTACTAATTTTTTTTGTACAACTTTAGTTTTTACATCTTCCACACGTTTTCGATTGGGTTCAGGTCGAGACTTTGAGCCGGCCAATCAAGAACTGAAATTTTTTCTTGGGACAACCGGTTTTTAACCACTTTTGCTGTATGTTTCGGATCGTTAACGTGCATAAAGATCCAGTTAAGTGGCATAATTTCGAAGGAATATGACTCCTCAGTATTTGAAGATATGCAAGTTTATCCATATTTCTTTCTATCTTAACCAATGGTCCAGCACCGTGCCACGAAAAAGATTTCTAATCTTATAAATTTCTCCCACCGTACTTCACGTTTCTTTTTTTGCATATCTGGGATTGATTCCTCGATTTATCCTTTTCCAAAATTTTAAACCTTTAGATCTATGAATATGTGCAAATGACAACGATGCACTAATGTTTTTTTCTTCTAGCAGTAGCTTCCTCTTGTCATTTTGTTAAAATATGTACATAAATATATAAAAATTATGTTTAATTCTTTCAAATTCACAACATTACTCAATTATTTGTACACCTGATCACATTTTCAATGCAATTTGACAAAACCGAAGCAACATTGACATTGGTCCACTTCCTTGAGAGATGGTTAGTCCGACTTTTTGAGTATGCCAGTCCCCGATCCACTTCCCTGAAAAAAGAGTAGTCTTGCTGTTAATCTAAGCAAAATTCCACCTATGCAACGAATATCAAGTAAACCCAGCCATAAATAAACTTTTTTCGAATAGGTCAGTCCCCGGTTTGCTTCCAGAAAATTTTATTTCGAAAAAACCTTCTCAGGACTCATAGAAATAATCTGACGAAATTTCAACTCAATCGGTCGGAAAACTTTTGGAGATTTTTGGTGATACTGGATTTTCCCAAACGGACATAAGATTTTTATATATAAGAATATTAAAAGCTTTAGAAAATAGATTATGTTTTAATTATTATTAATTATACTGAATTGGCGTTGCAAAGGGAAAGAAGGATGTTACACAATAGGAGTGGATGCAAAGAATGTGGAAAAGGACGAAGATGGGGATGGGAACAAAAGTTGGGAAGAAGGCGATGAGGTAATATTTAGGGGTAGCGATGATGGCATTTGCACTGTATTTAGCGAAAGCTGCTTCAGTCATCTGAAGCTTTCTCATTGTCCTTCGACACATGGCCTAAAGCAGTCTTCAATATTTCGTTGAGCTCCGCTAAATTCTGTCGTAGCTACTAGCTCCTCCTAGCAAAGTAAAACATAAAAAACTAACAAAAAAACACTACACATAAATAAGTAGTTACTCTCCAGCAAACAAAAAGAAAAAATCTACCTGTTATTCTTAAGTTATATTGTTTTCAACATCAAGTGTTGAAGTACCTTCTGTCTAAGCTTCCTGGTTTCTCAAAAACTTCAGTTCTTCAAAATACCATAGTCTGATACCTGCACCCGACGGCAAAGTCCTCTCCGGGTTTTTTCAATTTTCGACGGTATTTGAGCGGGAAATATTTTTTTAAATTTAGTCAATCATTTTTCAAACGCAGCTTTCTTTTTGAATTTATTTCTGTAATTGTCGCGTTTCACCATCCACAGTTCGGGTAGCTCCTTCCATATTTCAAAAAAATGCTTCCAGTCTTTAGTCTCCGCAGTTTCAGCATAGTTGCTGGACGAACGGTGGTATCTTCATTTGCATGGCGCTCTCATAAAATAAGTTGTCTCACCATGTGTTTGGCTAGTTGCAGCATATAAGTTTATTTAATGTTTTATAATTTTTTGATTTATGGTTTCCAAGAAAGTTCTGGAAAACATTTTCGTAAGTGTCTTTCATATAAAATCACGTACTACATCGTTTAAATAACTTTGTGTCAAAAAGTGCAGTGATTTTGAAATTGATGGTTCATAACTTCTGTATTTTGAGGTACCGAATCGTGCTGGCGACAAAAAATTTTGGCACAGACAGGACGGCACTATATAGGATAAGTCTTTTGTACCGATGACAAGTTTGGATAGTGGATAGTGCGCTTGGGCCTGGTTGCAAGGTTGTTCCTTTGAGTTAAAAAATAATAATAATAATCACTTACGTGCTCATTCGGTTCCGTCCAAATCATTGATATAGAAAATGGCATAAGCCTAGGTTGTCTTTTAGTCCAACCTTGTGAAGTCTTGCGCTAGTTATACAGCTAATATGTGGAACCCAACATTCTTTCTCTCACTTGGAGACAATATTTCTATATGCTGCATTTTTCATTGAAATGACAATGAACGTAAGCGCACACCAAGAATCAGACCCCGTTTACACATACATAATATTATACAAATAAACATATATACTTAAATTATTGAAAGTTAAAACATAGAGATACGTTATATACATAGGTATATACATAGGCTGAAGCCTATAAGCATGTTCGCACATGAATTTATTTGTATGCACATACATACGTACACTTAGAATAAGTGGAAAACTGTACGCAGCAATAAATTGTTATTATAAAATAACATTCTGCCTGCGTGCAGAATAGTATAAAAGGCGAGGAAAAGGCAAAAGAAATTAGTAGCCTTTGCGTTGTCGTGCCGTTAGGTATACTTACCCGTGGGATCAACACCACCGGCAAACGTAGTGTCCCTGAGGGTTTTCACCTCAGGAACACTAATTTATACTCCACTGAGGGTTTTCACTTGACTGGAGCGGGGGCTAGTGAGGGTTTTCACCTCCACAGCTCATAAGAAGAAAGTAGATACATGTTGTAGAAATACATTAGAAATCTTGTACATATATTGTTTATAACTAATAAAATTTGTTGTAGCGAAAACAGCATATTATTATTTTAGGAAACCCTTGGCAAAGCTGAGCTTACCCCAGCCAAGTTGAAAACTCCGTTACAGTCCTAGGTAAACTTTCTGCTAATCTAAGCAAAAGGCTGCCTACGGCGTGCGAATGTCTCGCTCTTGACCATGGAAATACCCATACATACATACATATGTATAAATTCATTTTTATTTTTTTGTAAAATTTGCACTTATTTTTCTGTTTACATTTGTTTCGTTTCGTTTTACAAAATTATTATTTTTCATATTTTCTTTATTTATAATTGATTAAGTCAATCAAAAACTTTTAAATGTGGAATGATTTTTTCTTAACTAAATCAAAATACGAAGTCATATCGGAAAAATAATTAAATTTACAAGCCCATTTTCACTGTTACCTTTTTTTAACTCCCGAAATTGAATTGAATTGAATTTGGTATTTTAGCCCAGAGGTTACATTGTTTGAAGACCTTTGGTAGCACTGCTCTTGTCGTCCAACTCAAATTATATTTGCCAGTCGGTAAAGTAAAACGAGGAATATTGCATTTCATTTGTTGTTGGGAAACAAACTTTGGTGGCTTTCACTTTTTTTACACAATTCATTTATTTACTGGATCTGCTTTAATATAAGCCTAACAGTAAGTGTACAAAACTTAAAAACTAAATTACAAACATTGTTTAGTTTTCCGAAACGATAAGCCAGCAATTAAAATGTATGGCCATAAATTCATATGCTGTATGACATTTATAGGCACAAGGCAATAAAAAATAAAGTACAAACAGATGTCCATATACACATATTCATGATATGAATATTGACACTTGATGCCTTTACAACAACATAAGGGTTGTTGCATATGCATCTATGTATACTAATGTTCTTATCATGAATGTGTAAAGCAATAAAACTAAAACATAAGATAAGATTATCCATTCGTGGGTAATCTTCTAATGTAAAATATTTAACATACTTAAGTACACATATGCATCTATGTATACTGATGAGCAATAAAACTAAAACATAAGATAAGATTATCTATTCGTGGGTGATCTTCTAATGTAAAATATTTAACATACTTATGTACACATATGCATGCATGTAAATTTTCATATTACAAATTTATATAAATAAACGCTCCACAGATTGTGGAGTCAGTTATACTTAAACCTAGTAAAGCGAAGTATTATTATTTAGTTAATAGTGTTGTTCCCGACTTAACCATTGGTGACCCCTGGTAAGAATACGTTTTAAATATTTTTAATATTTTGAAAATAAAAATTTAAAAAAATAATAATAAAAATATTTTTAATTATTAACAACTTAAAATAAAAAAAAAAAAGTAAAATAATAATAATTATTGCTAAAAATTAAAAAAAAAAAAAAAAAAATTTTTCTAAAAATGGAAAAAGTAATTTTCGAGCAGCAGGCCATTGGAAGTGAAATTGAGAGCTTACATAATGCGTTAGTAAGCCTCAAAGCAACTCCAGTGACCAGGGAACAGGTTAACGACTGGGGAATACGTATAACTCACCTGTCCCACAAGCTGGAAAATAATGATCGGGAATTAGGGCAACCGTCGGCAACAATGTCACGGAACCCGTATTATACGGAAAAATATGCTCCAAAAGTTAGGGAGCTAATTAAATTGAGTCAGGAGATGTTAAAATCCCTGCAAATAAAAGATATTGAAAAGTTTACTATGAAGGATAGTGAAAATAAGAATTCTGTTCTCCAAATAAAATTCGAATTCGCCGTAAGTGATTTGGAAGAAAACTTTGAAGCTCTTCTTGCGGGAACAGGGAATCTAGAAGAAGTAAATAAGTGTTCAGATCTGGCGAAAGAATTGTTTTTAAAATATATTGAAGTTCATGCAGAAGATGAACTAACAAGTAAATTTAGGCAATTGAGGAAAAACTTAAACTCAATGCCAAATAAAAGTAAAAATGAATATAAAGTGGAAGAAAAAATAAGAGGAAGACCCCTCAATCTTCCACAAATTGATATTCCTTGTTTCGAAGGGGACTATACTAAATGGAATATGTTCAAGGAACTATTTCATGAATTAGTGGATTCTGAAAATATATCCACAGTGCAAAAAATGTGCATTTTAAAATCAAAATTAAAAGGATATGCGTCCACATTAATTGAAAATCTTCCATCTTCGGAAGAAAATTACTCAGTCGCATGGAATTTGCTAAAAATCAACTTTGATAATAAGCGAGCTTTAACAAACATTTATTTCAAAAATTTAGTAGATGCTCCCTTTACAAATTCCACAGCTGCTAGTGTGAAAAAATTAAAAGAAGTTATCGAAGAAAGTATTCAAGCTCTAAAGGCGACAAATTTATCGTTAGAAGAAATACTTCAAGCGTTACTGAATTTTCTGCTTGTGAGAAAACTTGACGACTCTCTCAGAACAAAATATGAATCTTCTTTAAAAGACTCCAAAGAATTACCGAGGCTAGATTCATTAACACAATTTCTCGGAAAAGAATTTTTTGCATTAGAAGCAAAACAAAGTGAATACAGAATACAAAAAGCTGTAAATATTCAAAAAAAAGGTAATATTTCAGTAGCACCAAATTGTATTATGAACTGCGGAATGCAGCACTATTTAAATCAGTGTAAGAAATTTCAAGGTTTATCCATAAAAGAAAGATGGAATATAATAAAAAACAAAAATATTTGTAAAAAATGTCTAAACGGTGGGCATGTGTTTAAAAACTGCAGCTACATAAACTGTCGGTTTTGCAATTTGGAGCATCATTGGTTACTCCATAAAGATATAAATGCAGTGGCTAGCACAGTGAGCAGTGTAAATTTAAAAGAAAATAAATATGTCCTTTTATCAACAGCCGTAATTAAAATAAAGGATTTTGAAGGGAAATTCATTAATGCAAGGGCATTAATAGATAATGGATCGCAAGTAAATTTAGTAACAAAGCAATTAAAAAACAGACTAAAAATAAAAGGAGAAAATAAAAAAAGCATTATAGAAGGTATTGGGCAAAACATATCTAAAGCACAGGAGCGGATAATAATTGAAATAAAGTCGAAAGTATCCGAATATGAAACATACATTGAAGCATTAGTAGTGGAAAAAATTATTTCACCATTGCCATCTACTAAAATAGAACGTGGAGAAATTCCTACAAAAATAAAATTAGCTGATCCAGAATTTGATATACCAAGCAAAATTGATATATTACTTGGAGCAGAAATTTATCACTCTTTATTGAAGAGTGGTCAAATAAAAATAAAAAATCAAGAATACAATCTTCAAAATAGTGTGCTAGGATGGCTAGCCGGAGGTAGAGCAGATATTAAATTATACTCAAATCATTGTGGAGTATTAGCCTACCATTGCGAAAGCTTGGATAATCAATTAAGGAAATTTTGGGAACTTGAAGAAATAGATACACAGAAAAGATATTTAACAGAGGATGAGAAAAATTGTGAATATCATTTTAACAAAAATTTCAAAATTTCAAAAGATAACAAGTTTTCCGTAGCATTGCCATTTAAAATTAATCCACTTCAACTAGGTAATTCGGAGTTAATAGCAAAACGACGATTTTTTGCTTTAGAAAGGAAATTAGATAAAGATACACAATTAAAAGTACAATACAAGGAGTTTATGGACCAATATTTAAGCTTGGGCCACATGGAATTAATAAATAACGTCAATCAATTGAAACATAAATATTTTCTACCACATCATTGTGTGTTTCGGCCAGAAAGTAGCTCAACCAAATTACGTGTGGTTTTCGATGCGTCATGCAAAACAACAAATAACAATTCCTCAATGAATTATTATATACAGGTCCAAGACTACAAGACGATATTTTTAACATATTGCTCAGATTTAGGAAACATAAATATGTAATATCTGCAGATATTGAAAAGATGTTTCGCCAAATTTGGATAAATGAAGAAAATCGTAAATATCAACTAATATTGTGGAGAAACTCCAAGGAAGAACCCTTAAAGACATATGCTCTTAAAACAATAACTTATGGTACATCATCGGCTCCATATTTGGCAACAAAATGTTTAGAAATTATTGCAGAAAGAGAAAAGAATAATTTCCCTGAAGTTGCAAGAATTATAAAGGAAGATTTCTATATGGATGATTTAATGACAGGTAGTAACGACATTGAAGAATTAAAACTTTTCCAAGATCACATAATTAAGATTTTGGAAAAGTATGGGTTTCCGTTACGCAAATGGTGTTCAAATATAAAAGATTTACTTGAAGGGATTCCACCTGAAAATCAGGAAGTAAAGTTAGATTTTGAAGAAGAAGAGCAATGCAAGGTAAAAGCGTTAGGTTTAACTTGGATTCCTACAACTGATAATTTAATTATTAAATGCCATGGAATCAAAGACATAAAACCTACTAAAAGAAATTTACTTTCTGAAATTTCTAAATTATTTGACCCATTAGGCCTAATTAATCCAATCATTGTATCCGCAAAAATATTACTCCAACAACTGTGGAAATTAAAAATTGACTGGGATGAAATGTTACCAACTGAGATCCAGCAAAAATGGAATGAAATAAGATCTGACTTAAATTCATTAAATAATATAAAATTCCCAAGATATTTAATGAGTGACAAAGCCGAGAAAATAGAAATTCACGGATTTTGTGACGCTTCTATGAAAGCTTATGGTGCTGTAGTATACATAAGATCAATTAACACCGACGGAACAGTAATATCACGGTTAGCAACAGCTAAATCTAGAGTTGCGCCAATCAAGATAGTTACATTGCCCAGATTAGAATTATGTGCAGCAGTGTTACTTACTGATCTGGTGAAGCAAGTTTTAAAAAGTCTAAAAGTTAAGTTTAACCAAGTTTTTTATTACACAGATTCCACCATAGTATTAAGCTGGCTACGTTTAGAGCCAGCTACTCTCAAAATATTTGTAGCCAACAGAGTCAGCCATATTCAGTCCAACAGCAAGGTCAAGGATTGGAATCATATAAAATCAGAGGAGAACCCTGCAGACATACTTTCCAGAGGAATAATGGGTAAGGAATTGTCTAAAAATAAATTTTGGTTTGCAGGTCCGAAATTTTTAGAAGAAAATAACTTTAAAATAAAAGAAATTATGTTTGACGATGAAATCCCAGACATAAAAAACATTAAAAAGTCGGGGTAGTAATAGATAAAAATTCAATGTGGGAAAGAATAAACCACAAAAATAATTTTAACCACCTTCAAAATATAATTGCCCAAATATATAAATTTACTCAAATTTGCAAGAAAAAGGAATCGAAACCTTGGGTAGAGTACAGAAAAAAAGCTCTAGATATAATTGTAAAAAACATACAAAGCAAACACTTTAAAGAAGAAATTAAAAACCTACAAAAAAATAAAGTAGTACCCCCGAATTCCAAGATAGCTACATTGTCTCCCTTCTTGGATAATGATGGTTTAATTCGAGTTGGAGGTAGAATAGAAAACAGTTTGCTTCCTTTTGAAGCAAAGCATCCTATTTTACTTCCATACGGAGATGAGCACACAGAATTGATGATAAAATGTCTTCACAGTAAACATCTACATGTAGGACCTCAAGGACTACTTGCAATTGTGAGACAAAAATTCTGGCCATTGCGGGGTAAACAATTAACAACAAAAATCGTAAAGCAATGCTATAGGTGTTTTAAAGTAAATCCACGACCATTACATCAACTGATGGGTAACCTGCCAGAAGATAGAGTCACAAAGACTAGGCCATTCTTAAATGTAGGTATTGACTTTTTAGGTCCGATAAATATTCACCATAAAATAAAAGGGAAAAGAATTGATAAAGCGTATGTGTGCGTTTTTGTGTGTTTTGCAACAAAAGCTGTACATTTAGAAGTTGTATCGGACCTCACCTCAGCAGCATTTATAGGATCCCTAAAAAGGTTTATAGCTAGACGCAGTTGTCCAATAAAGATTTATTCCGATAACGGAACCAATTTCATAGGAGCAGCGAATAGCTTGAACGAAATTTATAAATTGTTTCAAAATAAAACCCACAATGATAGTTTAGAAAAATTTTGCGCAGAAAGACAAATTAACTGGATCAATATACCAGCAAAATCGCCACACATGGGAGGATTATGGGAGGCAGCAGTAAAAAGTGTCAAAAAACACTTCTTCAGAGTAACTGAAGGAACAATGACCTTTGAAGAAATCAGTACCTTAATGGCACAAATCGAAGCAATTTTAAATTCACGACCCCTAATACCCTGTTCCAATGATCCGAACGATTTAAATATAATAACTCCTGGTCATTTCATTATAGGCGAACCAATGGTAACAATTATTGATAATAATGACAATAAATGCTATCATGGGTTACGTGACCACTGGAAGGCAGTAGAAAAGAATACTCAAGAATTTTGGAAAATATGGTCCAATGAGTATTTATGTGAATTGCAAAAAAGGTTTAAGTGGAAAAACCAAGCAGAAAATATTAAAAAAGACACACTTGTACTTCTAAAAGAAGAAAACGTTTCTCCAATGAATTGGAGGAGGGGAAGAATCGAGAAGGCGATTCTCGGTAAAGACGGAAAATGTAGAGTAGTAGACGTACGTACCAGCAATGGCATATCGACCAGAGCGATACACAATGTTTGTCCGTTTCCTACAGAAGAAAAAATTATTAAAGAAGAAACCGTAAATTTTAAGGAAAAAGATGTACAAAATAAAAATAGACAATCACATAGAATAAAAAATAAAAATTGTTTGTTAACAATTCTCTCTTTTTTGTTAATTTTGCCCAGTATTAGCACACAAAATATTTTTGTAGAAAAATTTAAAGATAAGTCAGGAATTTTATTTGAGTCGCGGGGAACAATCGGATTAACCAAGACATCGTGGGATATAATAGTCCACGTAAATTTGAATGACTATTGGCACTACAAAAACACCGTTGATGAAGCTAAGGCAGCGTTGCAGAAAGTGAAGCGCCCCGCAGATGAATTCTACTATTCGGACACCATTAGACAATTAGAAGCGAAGTTTATAAGGATAGAAAGAAGGGATAAAATTATCCTACTAAATAAATCAGCGGCGTTTAAAAAACTGAGAAGATCAGCCCCGTTATCATTTATGGCAAGCCTGATGCATGCCCTGTATGGAGTAATGGATGAAGAACATGCTGAGGAACTATCAGAGAAGGTTGAAAGAAGCTACCAAAATGAAAAATACTTGGCTGAACTTTTTAAAAACCAGTCTTCGATTGAAGATATGACTGTAGATGTAATGAGGCATCAAAATGAAATTATTTGGAACAATTTCAAATTATTGAACAATTCCATTTATATGTTCAAAGATGCAATTAATAAGAACATACATCAAAATATAATGGCAAATGTGGTAACATCGGCCTTAGTGGCTATGTCATCATATGAAGAGCTGCAACAAGATATTATAGGAATGATTTGGAATTCAAAAGGAAAATTCCTAGAAAATTTATTACCGCTACATAAATTTCAAGAGCAGATTAAGTTAATTAAAACTCACCTCAATCAGCATTTAATGCTTCCAGATATCGACCCAATCGAACTGGCCAAAATAGCAAAAATAACAACTCGTACAACGGAAGAGATGTTAATATTTGAAATAAAAATTCCGTTAATGAACAAAAATAACTTGCAATTATACTCTGTATTGACATACCCAATTAGTCATTCAGAATATTTTGTAAAAATCCAAACTACGTTCAAGCACATTATAATCGACGACAAGAAATCAATGTACTATGGTCTTGCTGATAACAATTTCGACCATTGTGAAAAAATGAAAAAATTAATTTTATGTTCACAAATACATCCACTGTACAACATCGGAAAGGATGCGGAGTGTGAAATACAGCTATTCATAAACAAAAAGGAATTATCTGCAGATTGCGCACTAACCATCTTACCTCGAACCAATTATTGGAGTCAGATGCATTCGGAAAATACATGGTTATTTTCAATTGCTGACAAAGTTTCGGCTGGCATCATTTGCGACAACCAAACATCAAGCGTAAACTTATATGAGCAAGGTATTTTACGTTTAAAACCGAATTGCCATTTGAAAGCGGAGCATGTCAATATATGGGCTTACAATACGTACACAACAATTGCAGACTACCGAATACCAAAAGTGAACTTGACCCAATAATTACCAGTTTTTGAGAAACTACAAATAAAAGGGGAAATGCAGACGTTTAAAATAGGAAACATTCCAAGGCCGCGAGGTCTAATGGGGTTTCCGATCGATTTCGAATTTCATCATCTAATGCACTACACATCAAACGCCGGATCCTGGGCAATAATCAGCATAATCATCATAGTCATCATACTGATAGCAAGGAAAATGTGGAGAATATCGTTAACACATATACCTAATATGATTGTTCTTCCGCGTTTAGCTTAGAAATAATAACATTATGGTATTTATGTGTCAGGAACTAAATAATGTATGAGATTAAAAAAGGGCACAAATGTACATACATATATAGATATCAATTATTAAAAGAAAAACAAAAAAAAATAATTTAAATTTAACGGTTTAAAATTATATATAATCAGATACATCTTTAAAAGACTAAGCCTTTTAACGCGGGCAATATGTTTAGTTTTCCGAAACGATAAGCCAGCAATTAAAATGTATGGCCATAAATTCATATGCTGTATGACATTTATAGGCACAAGGCAATAAAAAATAAAGTACAAACAGATGTCCATATACACATATTCATGATATGAATATTGACACTTGATGCCTTTACAACAACATAAGGGTTGTTGCATATGCATCTATGTATACTAATGTTCTTATCATGAATGTGTAAAGCAATAAAACTAAAACATAAGATAAGATTATCCATTCGTGGGTAATCTTCTAATGTAAAATATTTAACATACTTAAGTACACATATGCATCTATGTATACTGATGAGCAATAAAACTAAAACATAAGATAAGATTATCTATTCGTGGGTGATCTTCTAATGTAAAATATTTAACATACTTATGTACACATATGCATGCATGTAAATTTTCATATTACAAATTTATATAAATAAACGCTCCACAGATTGTGGAGTCAGTTATACTTAAACCTAGTAAAGCGAAGTATTATTATTTAGTTAATAGTGTTGTTCCCGACTTAACCAAACATGATAGCTCGAGTTATGTAACTCTGACCCTTTGGATAATTTCTCAGCTTTTCGAAGTACTTCGTTCTGCTTCTTTCAATTTCAGGCTTAACCAGTAAAATACCAAGGTCGTTGTGAATATTTACGTTACGAACGTACCATGGTGCGCCCGTTAGTGCTCATAAAAGTTTGGACTGGAACCTCTGTATTTTATCAATATTAGTTGCACAGGTCGTACCCCACAGTTGAATACCATACATCCAAATTGGTTTTAATACTGCGTTGTAAATAAGGACTTTGTACTCTAGTTTTCGACCGGAGTTTTTATTTGAAAGCCAGTTTAAACCAGCTGCTTTTAATTTCATGTACAGTATTTTTGCCTCTATGTGTCTCTTTCCAGTGAGACGTCTATCTAAGTGTAGTATACCGAGATATGTAACATCATTTACTTGAGGAATGTTTATACCATTTAAGCGAATTGCAGGACATGATTGCGGTCTTAAAGTAAATGTAACGTGTTTACACTTTTGCTCATTAACTTTAATTCCCCAGCTTTCTAGCCATTCTTCGAGTAAGTGATCACTAATCGTTTTTGCTGCTCTTTTAGGGCATTTATAACGGCATAAAACAGCTGTGTCATCCGCAAAAGTAGATGTCTGCACTTTTCGGTTTAATTGGATGTCTGCAGTGTATGGTATATAATATATAAAATAGGCCCAAGAACGCTACCCTGCGGAACACCAGCTTTTATCGGATAATCATCACTGATAAATTCAGATTGTTTAATGGTAAATTGTCATTTAGTCAGATATGACTGAAGTATCATATAAAATTGAACAGGCAGAGCTTTATGTATTTTGTACAGTAAACCTTTATGCCAGACTTTGGCGAACGCTTGTGCTACGTCAAGAAAGATTGCATAGCAATACTCCTTGAGCTCAAATGCCTTCCTGATTTCATTAGTTATTCGGTTAACTTGTTCAATAGTACTATGCTTTTCACGAAAGCCGAATTGGTGATCTGGTATCACATTGTTACGGTGGAGAAAAGGAGATATTTTTGATAGGGAATTTTTTGAAATAATTTGGAGAGATGCCTGAGTATGATATTTGCCTGGTTTGGCTATCATTAATATCTGCGACTTTTTCCACGCGTTTGGAAAGTAATTTAGTTCTAGAATGGCATTAAAGAGTTCAGAGAGCAATGCTTGTGCAACTCTTGGTAGCTCTATTAGCATTTTTGGTGTAATAAGGTCATGGCCTGGAGATTTCTTTGGATTCAGTTTCTGTACAGCGTTTCACGTGTACAGTTACCATTTGGGTGATTGGCATATTCACTTCTATTGAAGGATTAAATTTCTTTTGTGTTTTCCAGAGCGAGTATTTTTTTGCAGATTTTGGCGCTAGTTTTTCTATGTATGCCTTGGCATTGTGATCTTCTGCTTGTTTCAGTGCACTTTTCAGCTTCCTCTCTGTTGCTTTCAACCGTAACTTTTCGGCTGGAGAGCGATATTCTTGTCATTCTCTCCGCAAACGGCACTTATTCTTTACTTATTCTTTTATTTCTATATTATATTAGGACTTTTGGGCACGTAATAGGCTTTTTACTTTTTGGAGTTGCTATGGTTGCCGCAGAAACAAAGACATTATTGAGCTCATTGATGTAGTCATCAATATAGTTTTCACAATTTAATATTGGGTTGATGTTAATATGGTTACTAGTATATTTTTTGTATTTTAGCCAGTTTGTTTCTCTGTTTGTTAGTCTTGATTCTTATGCAACTATCTTCGGGTGCTCGTAAATTTTTATTAGAACTGGTGAGTGGTCTTTTACAATCAAATTTGAAATAGCACTATATTTCGTTTATAAGCTCTAAACAAATTGGCCGCAAAAGGTGAGTGGTTAGCATTGCGTACTGCCATTCGGAAGGCCAGGTTTCGAGTCCTTGATTAATTTTTCTAAAAGCGACCGCCCCTCGACAGGAATGCCAAGCCCTCCGAGTGTATTTTATATATTAGATATACGAACATAAACATATATGTATTCAATTCATTTTTATTTGGGAGCTCCGTTGCAATTCAAATTGGCTGTACTTATTGTACACAACTGTTAAATAATTGTTTTATAAATAATATTTACATACATATGTACCATAGTTGCATACATATGTCATCTTTATGTCAGCACAAAATTACGTTTCAGTCATATACATATTTTATAACAATTTTTTTTTTTGTGAAATCTATTTATGTTTATAAAAGGAACTTAAAATAGAAGTGAAATAGAAAAACAGAGACACTTATATGTATGTATGTACAAACATATGTAGGTACATTCTTATGTATATGTACATATATGCGGATACACACAAACGCTTTGAAGAACACGCTTTCCATTCATAAAAGGATTTTTATCGCCTTTTTGTATACATATATTTATTTATATTACACCCGAGCCATAGAATGCATGCTGAAGATGGGCTCAATTATTTCACTTGACTATATATGTACATATATACTCGCACTTGCATGGTTTGTAAGCAAATGTTTACATGCAAACATGTACATACGAGTATACTTACTTAAGAGGCTTTGGAGCAGATGTTTTGGTTAAGCCAGTACTTTTACAATATGGTTTTTAAATGACATGCTGAACAGTTTCGGCTGGTGCTCGTCATATACCGAAGTAAATGTGCTTTGCGAATTTATTCGCGTTAGGTGGATTCATTCATCAAATATTCAAAGAGACGTGAATAAAAACTTCGTTTAGAGAAGAGTTGAATTTGAATAAACATTTCGATAGGCACCCACCTACATTTTAAATGCATATATGTACATGTATGTATGTATGTAGGTTGACACACATATTCCCCAAGTTTGTTTCTGTTTGATTTGTTAATGCTCGAATATTTGGAGCATATTATGTTACTTTAGTCTTGAAATAGTTTCGGAGTAAAAATATGTTTTATTGTCACACTTTGCTCACCTGTGTTCACCTTATCCTTTCTTTTTTCGAATCCTTTCAATTAGTTTGTAGGATGGTTTGTATATACCTATATACAGTAGCTAGTTAGTTTGACAGTTTGTTTGATCATGGAACCCTTATCAAGCGCACTTAGACCTATTGGCCCGTTGTGATACCTATGTTGGTACTGGTGGTGTGTTTTCTGAAATTCAGGATATTAATGACGCCTACCGATGCAAGCTCTGTAAAGCAATCGAAGGCAGAGGTAGAGCTCCACCGATTCCTCGTCATCTATGTCCCTGCAGTTGCGGCAAAAGTCGTTTGAGAAGCAGCCCCTCCTTCTACTATGAGTCTCCATAAGACAGTGTCCGGTTATTATGTCGGTTGCCATGCTTATGGAGGTCTAGGTATGGAAGTAGTAGACATTTAGTTCTGTTTATCTCAATTAATTTGTCAGATTTGTCTTGTCACATTGTACAATACGTGGTTTCGTTCTGCCATGGTTGCTGTTGGTAAATGGTGGTTTTAGCAGATAGTTTTTCGAGGAAAGTGGTATGCCCACGTAATGTGCCGGCTTTACCATAGTTAGGACTGCTTCCTCTCTGGCATCCTGGCTGTCAGAATATATTGTATAAGGTTGGGATAAAGCGGCTTCCGTTAGTTCTGCTTGAAATACGCTACAGTAGTCGGGAGCTGCTGCATTTTCCCACGCGTTCCTCTCTGTTATTTTTGTTAAGAAAGTATTGTCGGAACAGTTGAGTTGGCTTATGACACTTCCACAAAGTTAGTCCTATTATCAGAGTAAACGTTCATTGGATATCCTAGCAATGAATCGGATAAAAGCTGCTAGAAAATACGCTGAGGTCAAGTCGCTTTTAGCTTCTAAGTGAATGGCTTTAATAGAAAAATAAACAAAAAGACAGGCGTATTCTTTTTCAAATTCGGCGTCCGTGGTCCGTGGCCGCGAGAACTTTTAATGCCAAAAGCCCTAGTAAATCTACATCCAATGTTAGTTTTAAAATTTTGAGCCATGAATTTCTCAAAAAAGCATTTAAGAGCGTGAAATTCGGTATTCTGACGATGAATTACAAATTTTCACTAATAAAAAGCATCAAAATCGGAGGATATATAGCTCACATACAACCGATGTCCAGATATTAGATTTTTTGGTCGAAAATTTGTCAAAAAAAACTATCTGTAAGCGTGATACTAATAATATGGTACAAATACAAATAAACATTGACATCGAAAATCATCGAAATCGGAAAACCTTAATTTTTTAAGCTAACAAATTTTCTGTGCCAACCATTGCAAATATTGCAAAACTGAAACTCTCTAAACTTTAGCCACTTTTTATTGAATATATTTCCGTTAAAATTTTAATATGTACGCATGTACAATATGTTATGTTTGTTTACGCTTACATTTGGCTTTGTGCACATCCAACAAACAAATTTTTTCGTTTTCCTTCTTTGAGTGCAAAGCTTTTTTTCCAAGTGTAAATTCAATTTAAGCGAGAATTAATTTCTGAAAATCGCGATTAGCCAGTTTCAGAAAAAATTTTAACATTTTTATACAAGTTATACATACAGTGGCGGACTAAAGTCTACATACGACCCCTTTTTTTGGAATCCCTACCGTCCCATAGTTTTTACAGGAAAAGTATTGATGTAGTCTTGCTTTGAATTTAATTGTAAGACAAAACCGAAAATTTCATATTTGTTCAACATTAACTTTCAATGTTATTAACAAAAAACTCAAAAAAGCCGTTGACAAAAGTGAACATACGTTTCATTAATTTGTTTCGTTTATTACTTCAGCTATTGTTTTCAGCGGTCAAGTACCGTTTTTTTTTCTTTCTATACTTTTCTTGGTATTTGGCTTTATCTTTATTGTTTTCCATCATTTGAAAAAAGAAATACAATCGCGAAAATGTCGTCAGGAACGGAAATCCCGGTGGCTGTGCAAAAATTGATTATAAAACACAGAAATGATAAGAAAACGTTCGGCAAAATAGCTAAATTGTTAAATTTAAGAAAAGCGGCGGTGAAAACAATTTATAAAAACTTGCAGAATCGGGCTCGTTCGAGAGTAAGCCGTGAAGTGGCCGTCCAAAGAAGCTTACCCATAGGGACATCTCTTTCATCCGTAATAAAGTAAGCCAAAATTCCAAGGTACATGCTACCAATTTGGCCCAGAAGCTAGCGAAATGATCCCAAATTGTTGTGCACTTACGCACAATAACAAGAACTCTTAACAACGAAGGATTCTACAGCAGAACTCCTCGCAAGAAGCCTCTCATAAGCGAGAAAAACCGCGCACATCGGTTGGAGTTCGCTAAAAAGCATCTAAAGAAGGATCATGAGTTCTGGAAAAGCGTACTATTTACGGATGAGTCAAAATATAACATATTTGGATGCGATGGCAGAGCAAAAGTTTGGAGAAAACCCATTACTGCCATGGATCCCAGGCACCTTATTTCGACCTTAAAGCATGGTGGTGGGAGTGTCATGGATTGGAGAGCAGTTGCAGCGTCTGGGGTGGGTAAATTGGTCTTTATTGAAGGAAATATGGATCGCTTCGAGTATAAGACCATATTGGAAAATAATTTGAAGTTATCTGTGGACAAACTGTGCCTTGGCTCGAGCTGGATCTTTCTACAGGATAATGATCCTAAGCACACAGCGCAAATTGTAAAGGATTGGCTGCTGTATTATGCTCCGCGGCAGTTGCACTCATCACCACAAAGCCCGGAATTGAATATTACATAGCACGTATGGAAAATATTGGAGCGGAAAATTCGAAAACACCCTATAAGTAATGCATCAAAGCTCAGAGAGAAACTTCAAGAAGAGTGGCAAAACATTACAGGAGAAGAGCTGGAAAATTTGGTTTTTTTCAATGTTAGACGCTTGCAAGCGGTGATCGATGCGCATGGTGGCCCAACAAAATATTAACTTAGTTATTAAAATTAATATGCTTACCTAGAATAGCTAAGCAAAAAATCGTATGTTCACTTTTGTCAGTGCCTTTTTTCCATTTTTTGTTAATAACTTTGAGAGTTAATGTTGAATAAATGAGAAATTTTAGTTTTTGTTATATACTTGAATTTAAAACAAAACTGCATCATTATTTTTTCTGTGAAAGCTATAGGACGGGTTGAATTCCCAAAAAATGGATCGTATGTAGACTTTAGTCCGCCACTGTATGTGTGTTCAGCGTATGTACATATTTACAGGCAAACATATCTCAACATAACGTGTAAGCGTAAATATGCGTACATATCTACAATAACCAAAAATGTCAAATAATAAACAATAAATCAACATAAAACCAACAAAAACAGTTTTGGAGATTAACAAATAAAAATGTCATAAAATCCAATAATTCATACAAAGAGCAAATGTAACTATGTGCATATGTACAATTCAACAAATGTAAGTAAAAGTCATTTGTGTTGTGAAAAAGTGGCGTTCCATAAGCTAACTCTGCGTATCCTATGGATATTATCAAAAACATAAATTTCTATAATATCAGGACAGCGAGTTGAATTGTTCTAGCCAGGTTCTGTATCCTAGCTTGAAAGCGAACTATTCCCTCAATGTAATATACATTTTTATGAATCGGTCAAACTTTATTTCCGATACGATTTGTCGTTTTTCGTTCATTTCATATAAAACCAAATTTCATACTCTGCGATTGTTTTCTTTACGGCGTTTGAAAAGTTTTTAAATTTGAATAAATTTATATTTCCATTCAATCAAAATCAAAGTTTCAATCAAAATGATAGAAATTTTTCGATTAACGTGAAATTTATCGTTACGATCCTTTAATTGAGTTTCATAGCTCCTAACAATTCGTATAGCTTATTTAAAATCAAAGTTAATATCTAACACCCTAGTGTGCACGTCTTTCTAAAAGAGACAGAACTCTAAATTTGTCAATTTTTGATAAACGAAAACAATAAAAAATATTGCCTTATTGGCGGCCGCGGTAGCCGAGTGGTTAGCATTGCGTATTTGGCATTCGAAAGGCTCGGGTTCAAATCCCGGTGCCACCAATATCCAAAAGTTATGGAAAATTAATTTAAATAAAAAATTAAGTTAAATTTTCTACTATAAACTGTAGATCCCTCCATTGTTCGCTCGGCCGAAAATCGTTTCAGTGGTTACAAAGCGCCAATTATAATAAAAATTTTGCCTTACATTGAATTCAATAATATATGTTCTCAAAGATAAAAACATCTACTTCTTTGGAATGATTATGTGGAGAGGAAACTAACTGGCTACAATTAATATTGGGCGCCAAATAACTAATGGCAAATTTATGTGAAGAGTCCTGTTTTAGTCCTCGTTTTAGATCTTCACTTATATATGAAACTATAAAAGACTAATGTTTTCGGTCATACTCGAAACCAGCCAGATCTCTGCATATTATCAGCTCTACCTCACTAATTTTGAGTGAAACTCGGTTGTTTTTACTTTTACGTTGAGCCTGGTTGGAGAAAAGTAGGTTATTTTACTTTTACTGCTTTGTAAAGAATCGATTTAGAATATTTTAAAATTTAATTTTCAGGAATATGGGTATATTAGCGAAAAAATTTTAAAAGTAAAATCATGTTTTCGCGCTAAAATAAGGTTGATTATCTCATAATATTCACTTTTAGTCGTACGAATTGTTGGAGCTAAATTTTGTTTTAATCGGTCTGATTCTCACTGAAATTTATTAACCGATTCATCTGGGTCGTGTATTTAACAAAAATTTCAAAAATTATTATTTTTACTATATGAGTGCTTGCACAACTTTTTTGTGTTAGGCGCTATTAAAAATTAATATATGTAATGCTAAAGTTGGCATATTTTATTTAACTAATTAACTATTTATAATATTTTTTTTCTTGGTTTTTATATTTGATTATTTCATTTTTATATTTAATTTAATTTTTTTCCGTGTTTTATTTTAGTTCCATTGTTGATCGATTTGTAGTTTTTTATTTAGACGCGGATTTTTTAAAAAATCAGATGGTTTATTTCGATGCTATTTCAGTTCCGTAGAGCACAATCAATTAAAATTCAATTCATTTGAAATATTGACGCCGGAATGTACAACGTCAGTTATAATTTTTAGCTTACGAATTATTTTACCTCCGATCGCATTCGCAAGGTTGCCATAAACTCTGGAAAGATTTAGAGTACTCCTCGTAATTCTATGAAAATGAAATCCAGTTTTTTCCGTATCTATTATTAAACTTTTTGGTCAAAGTCTAAAACAGGGTCTTGAGGAAACGTGCAGCAAATATAACAGCAATTCCGTCTATGAGAACAGTGGAGTCCAAGATTTGTTTTAAATTATTTGCACGACTTCTATACATATATAAATATAGGTATATATACTATATGTGTCAATAGTTAGATTTATTTATTTTATAATTGCCGCTTTGTAACCGCTGAAGCGATTTTCAGCTGAGCTCCTCCTCTAATTTGTTTGAGGGGTGACTGCAATTAGAAAATTTAACTTAATTTCTTATTTAAATTATTTTTTCTCAACTTTTGGATGTTGCTGGCACCGGAATTTGAACCCGAGCCTTCCGAATGTCAGTACGCAATGCTAACCGCTCGGCTATTGCGGTCACATAGACCGTGAAATAGAGTATAAAAGTCAAGTACAATTTTTCGAATTGGTAGGCAGATCAGCAACAAACAAATCTGTCATAATGGAAGTTTTTGAGTTATGCTTCTTTTGATGGTGGTGTGCGATTTGTGTGCTTACATTGTATATTTATTAAAATATTTGCATATACTTTTTCGTCTATACATTTCAATGACATGATTTTAAGCTGCTATAAATATTAATGATAATATGATGAGATAAAAATATTTATTTTTGAATATGTGAAACTAAGTCCAAGTTGATTTATTAATGCGTTTATTGTAAATTAAAAGACACTTTATTTTACTTTACTAGGTTTTTGAACTATGATACAAATGAATATAATTGGCGCTTTGGAATCGCTGAAGCGATTTTCGGCCGAGCTCCTCCTCCAATTTATGGTTGTGCGTTTTGATATATTTCCAACAAATGGAGGGGCCTACGTGTACAGTTAGAAAAATTAGCTTTTGGATGTTTTTGGATTTTGAACCCGAGCCTTCCAAATGGCAGTACGCAAAGCTAAACTCAGCTATCGCGGCAGCCAATACAATAAATGCATTAACTTAACTATCACCTACCTTTGCGTCACATAAATCGATTATTACTTGTCTCCCATCTCTGCTACCATATACGCTGCTGCATTGAAAACCTATAAACTAATTTTCTAGCGTCTATTATGACCCAACCAACGAAGTCATTCAAAGGCTTTAGGTTTATTTAGTTACCAAATGCAACGCCTATGAGATTTTCATATAAACAAAGATATGGATAAAAAAGCGAAATTTTTTTCGAACCTTCGCTAAACTGTCGAAAATTCATTAAATTTAGTCAAGGAAGAATAATAGTAATTCCAATATTGCTGCTTCTTATCTCGTCATCATCGGTGTTTACTTAACAATAAAGAAGCAAAGCGATTGTTCCTTCGCCTTTTGAAGCCATCCGCATCTGTCACTTGCCAACCAACTTTGTAATTACCCAGAATTGCTGGAATAGTAATTTTATAACAGCAAGACAAAACTGAGTAGGATGCAAGCCAATTGTTGTTGCCAAATAGCATCGTAAATCCAAGCTACTTATGTGAATCTACGTACTTATTACCAAAAGATCCAAATTTGCAAGCAATTTGTGTTAAAAGAAATAAAAGAGCTTCAACAAACTGTAGCACTCGATAAGTAATTGCAAGATGAAGGCGGCTGTGTGTATATGTAATTGTGCACGCAATTACTTAACATTATTTTTTCTAAGACTGACACACCTAGGAGACAAAAGCTAAAAATTATTTATGGCTTGAAAGTAGAAGCTTCGCATGAATATTATCCAGCCCTTAGAAGGCAGGTTCAAATTATAAACTGTAAGTGTACCTCTTGACAAATAGTGGCTATGGACTTAAGAAAATATAAAATCTCCTTCTGTCTCTAACCATGCCGGAATCGCTAGTACGGGCTTTAGGTTGAGCCACGAAATAAAAGCTTTTATATGTATAAGTGTCTTATCACCACGCAGTGGCTCGCTGCAAAAAAAGATTTCACGAAAATTTTGCATATAAAAATTGGTAAAAAAAGACGTGTAAATATAATTTCAATGATTTTGTCTGAAATTCGTCAACAGACCGGTTAATGATAGAAAATTGCTTCAAACATACAGCTGCAGCGGCGGGCCTTGCAGTAGACTATGCTTTTAGTGTAGCTTAAGGTCAGTTTACATAGCCGTATAAATCATGCTGGGATACCAAATTTAGACATAGCGGCGTAAAGGCAGTCCCTTTTCGTGCTGTCGAAGGCGGCTTTAAAATCTTTTCACGGGTCTTTATGGTGAATATCTGATCTGATAAGGTTCAATCAGTTTGTTGACGGCAGGCTTTAGTCTTTCACCTATTCGTAGATTGGGCAGAGCACACTTAATTTCCAATCGTGAAATATGCACCTTGTCGGCTATTCACCGTCATGTTTGAATAGCTCTGCCGATAGGTCGTCAGCCCCGGCCGACTTATTGTTGTGGCGAGACTTTCATCCACCGGAGTGAATGCCAGCACACGACGACGGAATCTCTCTGCCACCACAAATCCGGCACCGAATTTCCTCTCCTGTATTTGGCCCCTATAGTAAATATTAGACGGACCTACTCGTCTCTACTTAAGGGACCGTCATCAGAAAGGGGGTATCTCATCCGAGGCGTTATCAATTTTTTGTGCAAAATTCTGCCTAGAGTTAATGTTGTTGGTTGTTCGATCACACTTTGAGCTACAGCAGCGAGTTATTTTGCCCGATATCGAACCAGTTTAGCGAATAAACTACACAAATCGATCCTCAAACAGCCTAGTTTGCGATGGGGGTTTTCAAGTAAACAGCAAACCTTGTACGGAATATTTGACACATTGATAAAGTATTTGAAAATATTAAAGCTCAAATTTGCCGTATTTCCGAAAATTTAGCTTTGTATTATTTTGTCGTTTATTTTGGACGCCCAAGGGATACCTTCCGAAAAATTTGCCAACCATGTGGTATTATAGTTAAGAGAGAACTGGGTAAGAGATAATAGTTCCCAGGTCTTAGACTTTGGCCCCGTAAAAATAATTATAAGTAAAAAACCAAAATCTAGGTAAGTAACAGCTGGCTATTGCCTGTACCTCTGTAATGAGTTTGACTAAATCCAATATAGTGCAATGTGTAGAATTTATTAAATCCTCGCACTAAGCATTAAAAAAGGATTTAATATTGTTTACTTTGTATATAGATTCATATACAAATCTTCACCCGATTGACCTCGAAATCGCCTATTTTTGGTTTGTTGTATATATTAACAAACCATTATGTATGTATGTGCATACACATATTCCTCACCACAGTCTAATCAATATCATGATTTATCCCGACCCATCCGCGTGAAATTCAAATTACAAGTACAAACAAACCGCAAACTGTCCATCAACACCTATTGTGGATGGTCGATGACAGGTGCACAACGGAAAACGGACACTGCCGTAAGGGGATTGGTAAGAGGAACTGTTTTCGGTGGCAAACAAACGTCAAAAATACTATATTTGGCTTCAGATTTATATTTAGCCTTCGATTTTAACGTCTATTTCAGATTTGTGTGGGACTACGTTTTTACCACCGCTACGTCAGTTTCGCAATAGTTATTTAACAGCTTAAATAGAATTTGATACTTTTAAAAGTCTGCCTCAGCAACGACAACCTCGCTGGTGTCTACATGCCTTTTAACTAGAAAGTCTGTGTCAACAGGCAAGCGAAATTAATAAATAATAAAGAGCAGTGTGAGCTGTAAAACTCAATGGAAAATTTATTTGCTCTGGCCACATTTCTACTCACATTGAAATTTAAAATAAATTGCGTAAAAGACGTAAAATACTTTCTAACAAGTAATTAATTGTAATTGAAATATAATTTCCCAAATGTCCTGTGCGTATCCTTATTAACGCTGCGAAGGATACTAAAAACTATGCCAACTAGGATGTTGCCTGAAAGTCTTTTAATCCTGCTTGAAAAACTCTCTCTCTCTCTCTCTCTCTAAGGGAAAATTGTTGTTCGCGCATGCGCTCTATGTCTTTGAAGAGTCGGTAGTTGGCAGTGAATCTAACGCTCTTGGAGATTTCGCTCTTAAATTTACCCATGTGGATAAATAAGCATATATATGAAAGCTTGTCCACACTGCAATTTAATGTACTAGTCACGAACTACTTTACAACTGCAAGAATTGAAAAGCGTCTGTTACTTTTAACAAGTCTATGTTCTACCAGATGGGAATCGTTAATCAAATAATGATGCATTATACTTTGATGTAACCGTATTATGCTCTTAAGTACTGACGTGGTCTCCTCGATGCCCCTGCTAGGCCTCGAGTCGTCTTCAAGGGATTTTCTTATTAATTACTAGCTGTACCCTGTAACGCTTCGCTGTCGCACATACTCATTCAACGTATGAAAAATTAATCATGGGTTATCTTTTTATCATAACTAAACTTACTTAAGACTTGTGGGAATACATTTTTGGTTTTACCATTGACATTGGTCAAGTGATAGTTCGATTTTTTAAATAGGCCGGTCCCCACTTTTGGAGAGCACAGTAGTTTTCCTGCTCATCTAAGCAAAAAGCCACCTATTCACCGAATTTCAAGTAAATCGAACCGTAAATAAGATTTTTTTCGAACAGTTCAGTCCTTGGTCCACTTCCCAGAGTAGTTCGATTTTTTTGAAAAGGTCGGATGCTGGTAGAGAAGTGTATATTTCCTGTTATTCTAAGCAAAGGCCACCTTTGTATCGAATAGGTTAGTCGCTGGTCCACTTCACGAAAACGTTTTTTTTGTAAACCTTCCCAGAAATCGGTTGGTAAATTTTGGAAATTTTTGGAGATTAATGGATTTTTCCAAATGGACATAAGACTTTTATATAAGAAAGATAAGCCGCTGAACACGCTACGAACGTAATGAGAATAATCAGCGTTCTCATTCCGCCAACATGAAGCGCTCCCTCTTCTATCTCTTCCTTATCGTTTTATTTCTTATTGTAGGCGTAAGTTTGAATATCATGAGATCATTTGCCGGCACACCTGAGTTTCCAATGTACTTAAGCATTTCCATTAAAAATCTGACACTGATATACTACGTTCTCCTATGGTATGTTCTTTGTGCTTCAGGATAAAACAAAAACAATTGTGCTACAAATAAAATTTTATCGGCTTTCGAAGTGTTGTAGCACTTCACGTATAATTGTTTCGTACATATTGAAGAACATGGCATGGGAAATTCATAAGAAATGAACAAGAAATATTAAAATGCCTACCATTGGATACAATTCACAACCAAAGGAACGGAACTCTTAAATCACAATTTCTTGAATTGTTGCTCTTAACGTTTCATCATTCACATATTGGAGCAGCCTAAAAGTATATCTTGATTATTTGTTTGTATATATGTATGTATGTGACAGCTTTGCTCTTTCTTCTTCTTAACCGTCATAGTCCATTGTTTACGCGAGTGTAGGCCGAATCAACAACAGCAAGCTTATTTTCATTTTGTTCTGTTTGGCACCAATGCGGACTCATTAAATGTTGCTGTTGTTATATAAAAAGATGGGAATGATGATGAACTGTGATGAACTTCAGCAGCGAACAGGGAAGGTAAGTCGATACCATCGACAGTTTTCTCCTTAATTTTTCCTAAGTAATAAAAAGTTAATTTTTTGTGTTTTTAAGTTTAGTCTTTGTATGAGATCAATGAAAAATAAAGTTTAAACAGAAAAGGAACAATTAAAGCGCGTCTTCGGTCTGAAAAGAATAGTCTGGTCTGGTTAAACACATGTTCAGACTCGCAGGCTGAAGCCGGTACGCACACAAATTTTTTTTCCATACTGTTCATATATATCAAAGTTGGACTATCTAGAGTTGATTTCTTTGTGTTTGAAAATTGCTTAATTGGTGTCTGCACATAAATGTCAATCAATATATGTATTCGGCGCTTGGTAACCGCTGGAGCGATTTTCGGCCGAGCTTCTCCTCCGATTTGTGATTTGCGGCTTGATGATATAAAAAAAATGGAGGGACCTACAGTTTGCTCTAAGCGGCTTACGAACGACCGAAGGTTTTTTGCGAGCTCTTTATTTCATATAGGAAATACATTCTCAACCGCAATTATAAAAATTAATTTTGCATGTTGGTCAAACCAGACGCACCCTGGCCTTCCGAATGGCAGTGCACCATGCTAACCTCTCAGCTATTTTGACCGCCAATGCAATTACGATTTCAAAAAAAAAAAGCAATTCACATTCGCTTGGTGGATCTCGATTGTTTTGTCCTATTACAATAAGATTTTTTAAAGAATTCACATGTCAGTAGAGATTCAAGAATTAATAATCTTACCGGTATTTGTAATCGTTTTGTAATTTGCCAGACCCAGTTTTAGAATATTCGTTGCTTAACTTACATATTGATGTTAGGCATTGTTAATAAAGATAAAATAAATAATAATAAAAATTGCTGGTTTATTTTTTTAAGATTTAGGTAGATCTAGAAAGTCTTTAATGTATATACATGTCAGGGTTTATGAATTACATGCTTTTTTGACAAATCGGTTGCAAGAAGGATATATAATATACTCTTCAGATTCCGATGATTTTCAGTGTAAATATTTATTATGATATATCTATATATGGAATGCCAAATGTCGGGCTATATACATATGTGTTATAATAGCAAATGATAAATACAGTATAAAAATATATCTGCATACCAAATTTGGTTGAAACATGTATCTCCAAAACTAACGGACTAGTTTGCGTCCAAATACACGGACAGCCGGAATAAATATTGCTGGATGTTCTCCTTCTTATTAAAATAAAAAGCATACAATAGAAAAAGTTAAACGGTACTAGGAAATAAAAGAAATTCCACATTCATTTTTATAAAGTTTTTCAAGGAAAAATGTTCTTCTTTATTGAAAATATCCGCAAAGTTTAAGTTACCATAAAAAGTTATCCCATGTCAAGGACTATGAAAACTATTGTATTTTGTATGTATAATTAAATTAACCTCAATTAGTTAGAAAATGTTGAATATATCCGTTTTCTTTTGAATTAGAAAATTTGTAAGAAATGTTAATTTCCCACTAATAACAGCAAACAATGCGCAATTGAGCATTTCGAACGTGAATATTATTTTATTCCTTGTGATCCCAAAAATTTATTTATGATATTGCTCACGCCCAATGAGTTAGAAATGAGAATTACAATAAAGCAACAATTTTTGCCATTTACTTGTCGAGTACGCACAGATTGTGTATTACGCGAGTGGGTAGGTATACACTTGTGACTTGCAATTTAAACTTGGAACTCAGCAGGGTCATTGAATACCACCGAGTACATTTTCAGTGTAAAACTAATAGACACTCATGTAAATGGCAATCAAAAGATGGATCACAAATTTATAATGAATATGATATTTTTACATGAGAAACTACCGCAAATATACAACTGAGACATGACAATTGCAGAAATTTTGCTGATTCGACGAACTACTTAGCAGTTTTCAATCTTACTTATGTATACTCGTATCTATCCTTCTACTAACAAAAAATAAAATGTTGACACTGTGAGGGTTTCTTTGTTTACCTCTTGTAATTCCGTTTGTATAAGAGGTATGTAGGTCAAAGCAATGTACCTATTAGTCAAATGTTCTATCGGATGTGATGGATAAGCCATATACGAATATCATACGTGTGTTTGGGATCATTGTTTTGTTGCAAATAAAATTGATTTCCATGATTAAACTTTTGTATTCTTTCTTGCAAGTTTTCTTTTAATATTTTCATAAAAGGTGCCGTTTTCTCCATAACTCCATCTGTGAATAATATCATATTCCAGAAACCTGCGGTTGCTGTTTAGCGAACTCTGCGCTTTTTTTTGTCCTGGCCGATGAGTCGATGTTAGCTTAAGATTTTGTTTACTTTATGCACCACATGCACCTCCCTTCTGGAACTGAATTTTCGCTGATGGCCGAGCATTCACCACTTTGTAGAAAATTCACATTTTCAAAACGCTTAATTGACTATACATATTACCAGGTTCAATGTTACCACTTTCTGCATAACTTTTGTTTTCAGAATGAAGATTAAAATAATTTTACTCTTCTTCTTCTTCTTGTTTCTCTTTAACGTCCCATTTTAAAAATTTATAACTAACGCACATCAAATAAGTAAATAAGAAAAAGTAACGGTTTATAATATGCGATACAATGTCGTATGATCTAATAAAGTTAACATATCATTTAAAAAAATTATTATTTAATAACTATTACTGTGCAAAAACTTTTGTCCACCGAAAAAGTTATAAGTAGTTATTACATAAAACTTAGTATATTGTTAGAAAACATTCGGGAGAGTATATGTCTAATACATTGCTTTAACCTACCTCTTATAGTACAAACGGAACTACCTTCTCTATAAAAGTAAATAGATGGCCAATTAACAGTGCTTTTTAAATAATTACTTTTAGGTTTGGATCTATGGGGATATAACCATATGCTACAATGCATACAAACCGTAATACACACCCACAATATCAGCTGCGAGATAGTGACATTCAAAGAACTACAAAACGAAAGATTTTCTGGAAAATCATAATCAAAAGGTATTGCTTACAGGAGTAGATATGTATGTAAGTATGTATATACATTGTCTGCATATACTTGCATGTTCGTGTTTGAGGTTATGTTTGCTTGAGAGCTGCTTCATAGTGAATATTTCCATTTTCTTATCCGAAAGGTATAACTAACATCAAATCCTCTTTTGTCAATAAAGTATTTTTCCATTGATAAAAGCAAATGCGAATATAATGTCAGTAAGACTTTGGTGTGAAACAAAGATGGTGTTTTGGTGTGTAATTGTTTGATGATTATTCGAAACGTTTTTGATTAGCCTCTACTTATTTCCGGCGGGTGAATACTAGATTTACAAAAAAAAAGGATTCTATTTATATTTGTATGTATATACAAAGCACTAAATATATTTTTTCTGACTTGAAAATCATAGGCCGTTCGGAGGGCGATAGGTGCCTCCATTTGTTGGAAAAACATTAATGCGCCAACAACAAATTCGAGGAGGAGCTAGGTCGAAAGCCGGTTAAGCGGTTACAAAGTACCTATTTAACTGGTGATCCTCGGAAAGGCACTTTTTTCAATAGCTTTTTTTTTGACAGATCACGCGTAGGTCGTGTCAAGCTATCATGTTATTTTTGTTCAGTGTTGTTTAATATTTCACCATGGAAAGACTTACGCCTGAATAATGTTTACGTTCTGTAAATAATGTGTTTCGTGCGCTTCGCTCAAAATATGGTCAACATAGTTGGTCTACTGAGCATACTCTTCGCAACACCATCACCCATCTTTACATCCAGCATTCATTATTGGATAACATTCGACCGAATAGATTACGCAGTGAAGAAAATAAATCGGCCGTAGCTGAGAGTGTAAACGAAGACCGTGGAATGTCGATTCCGCGCCGTTCGCAGCAACTCGGACTGGCGTATGTAACGATTTGGGGCATTTTACGTAGAGATCTTAAATTGAAATTCGATTCAGGCCGTGGAGCAAAAGGTCACCTTTGTCATTCCCCAGTTACCAGTGGAAATGCGCGAAGGAGAATGAAAAGAATGTTCTATTGGATGATAATAAACATTCCCCATTAAATTTGAATTTTCTGGGTTTTTCTTAACGTAGAGAACCTCGAAATGGATCGGATTTTATATATGTATATATCACAGGCGTAAGTATGTACAGCTGTATATTTATATATATATACACGCCCCTGAAGTATGGAGGATGGGGCCATGTACAAAAGTTCACTCAAGGGAGGAAAGTTTTTGACTGCCATTCACCTGGGAGTGGCCGGAAACGATGGTAATGTCGAACTGCAGTGGAGAGTAAACAGACTGCCTACCTCGCAGCCCTGCGATCGACCACAACACGTGCGCAGTTGAGTCGAAGTTTATTGTTAACGTAATTGTTATTGTATGACTGTAAACGCTTCTCATTTTCCTGAGCTTGTTCCCTAATTTCTTTATGAGTTTGTTGATCAAGTTTTGAATTCCCTTCTGTTAATTCTTCACTTAATAAATCTACAATTTTACCTCGATGTTTAAAACAAAATAGCATTACACTTGGGTATTGTTTTATAGTCCTATGAATGCTGTTGTTAAGGCCATTTTCAGTTGTTTCAACCACATTGTTCCCATGAAGATTACGTTCGGGATCACACAATTTAGCAATCATTGGCCCTAAATTTCCATTAAACCGCTTTTCCTGACCAATTGCTTGTGGAGATCCTGAGGCTACTTTTATATGTTGAACATTTTTTGTTTCCATAAACTGCATGAAATCAGTTGTTTTTTCGAAATAATATGACCCATTCATCATGGTATTTAAATTGCACGGACTTTCCATATGTTTAAGAACGCAAAAGAGAATTTTATCAGTATTAACTTTTCTATAAATTACCCCGTTCATCATTTCATGCATTTTATGATTCTTATTCTGTAATATATTTCGTAGTTCTTTCAATTTTTCATCCTTGGCTTGACATATAATTAAATTCTCTTTAAAAGTATACGTGTATGTATCTACTACTAATATACGTATGCTATTACTACGACTGAAAGCCTCGACATGCTGTATTTGAATACCAGATTTGTGTTCCAATGAGTAATCACAATTTTGAAGTTGTAATGCCCATATAAATATTCTTGGATTAAGTTCTTTTTTATTAAATGTTATGGTTAAAGAATTACAATCTGTGACAATTTTAAACTTTAGCCCTTGAAGATATACACGGGATCGTTTAAGAGCATAAATTATGCATAACGTATCTAGTTTAAAGCTATGATACTTTGATTCTGCCTCACTAGTACGTTTCGAAAAATAAAATACAGGATGAAGTTTTTTTTGTCTATTTACCTTTATATTAATATATGTAGATCCGAAACCTAAAGCGCTCGCATCACATTATAACTCTGTTTCGTCTTTTGGGTCATAAATTGCCAGAATCGGTGCTTCTAGAAGTTTCTATTTAATCAAAACATTCAACTTCTTCTATGCCAAATTAAATTTTTTGCCTTTTTTTGTCAAATCATATAATGCTTTTGCTATTACTAAAACATGTTTTACAAATCGCCTAAAATAAGAGCATAATCCCAAAAAGCTTTGTACTGACTGAGTTTTGGTAGGTATTGTAAAGTTTTCGATTGCTTCTAATCCTTTTTCAACAGCTCTATTTTCCTTTTTTCATACCGTATAACCTAAATATTTAATTTCGTCTTGTATAAACTCACATTTGTCCGTTCTCATATTAAAATTGTTAACAACTAATCTTTTAAAAACTTCTATTAATATTTCATAATGTTCTTCTAAGCTTTCAGTAGCAATCATAATATCGTCTAAATATATCTATTACTTGTTTGTCTTTGACCATATCTGAAAATACTTTATTTACGAAACGTTGAAATGTCGATGGAGCATATTTAAAGCCGAAAAGCATGCGTAAAAATTCAAACTGACCCAATAGTGTAATAAGAGAAGTATATTTGATTGAATCCGCATTCATGAACACATAGATGAAACCATTCTTCCAATCGAGTTTTGTAAAAAAATGTTTATTCGCCATCCTATCTAGTAAATCATCAATTCGCTGTTATTTTATTAATACAATAGGCGACACAAACTCCGACTCACTCGGCCTAATTTTTTTCTTTTTTAAATATTCATCCAATAATTTTTATTATTCATTCTTTTCGGTGTATGAAAGCCGCCTAGGAGGACAATTGAACGGTTTTACATTTTCAACAATAAGCTGCATTCCTACCTTAACTTTTGGTTCATATCAAACTGCACAGGATTCATATAAAATTCCATAAAAATATCATTTAGTTTTTTGACATCACAACTTAATTTAGAACCAACCCTCAAACTTGAAATTTCATCATCAGTTTTACCTATCAATAAAATCTGATTTTCAAACTGTTTTTCTTCTCCCAATATTTATGACTTTCAGAACTTAACTGCTTAAAACTTTAAACTTTCCTATTTCCAGAAAATCTCTACGCAACACAGCTTCATAATTTATAGTGCAATCATCCATAATTACCAAATTAATTTCAAATAGTTCAGTTTATTTCAACAAAATATAAAAACTTTCCATAAGCTTTAATTTTTTGATTATTTATTCCAAAGTAACTGGTATTCAAATTATATATGTATATGGTGTGCACTAAACTTCTTACTAACACACGATTATGAAACTAATTTGGCTGCCTGTATCAATTAAACATTCTAAATAAAAATAAATATTTGTATAACCTTTTATAACAAAATTAAATAGTCTTACATAATCATGCACCACATGGACGTTCTTCTTCGTATATATTGCTGCCCGATGATCCTAGCTTCCACACACGTAACAAGCACCTAATTCCCGTTCCGATCGCCGGTAGTTCACGGCCAAATGCCCTCGAATATTACAATTGCAAAATCTCAACTCGGTTAGCTTTACATCTGTTGTTGGTTTTACTTCCACTTGAGAGAAAGCTTGTAGCAACTGCGCCTTAGTAGAATAGCTTTGCAAATGAGCTTGAGTACGTATGTAGATGGTGATCAATTATCGATAATGTATTCTACTATTTCTCCTTCTTCAAGTCTTAGCTGTGTTGCCAGTAGCACTTTATCGTTGACATACACGTAATCAGTAAAACTTTCACTCCTTTGCCATTTCCTTGACTCCAGACGTCGTATTAGAACTATTCAGTTTTCTTTTATACCGAATATATCACTAATTTCCGCAATTAAAATATCTACTGGAACGATCATGAAATCTGCTTTGCTATGCAACCAAGACAATGTTTTTCCTTTTAATTTTGTTGCCAGGATTACACGCAAATCACTTTCTGCAATGTTGGATGTATTCGATAAACTTTTAAAGTGCAATACCCGCGTCTCAAAATTGGTTTTGCCATCGTAGTCTGGCATTAGACTTTTTAAAATATCCACAGAAGTTGTCGAACAAGTAGCCATATGTCCGCAAGATAAGTCCTTGCTACTTACTTGCTTTTGAAGAAAGCTGTTTTCTCTTTCCAGAAGATTTTTTTTTCGTCGTACTGGCTCTGCTCCTCGTTTCAATATCCTGAATTCAAATATATCCACGTCCATTCTAATTGTTACTTAACAAAATTTTGAAATATTGACGTAGAGACAATTCCTCTTCTGAAAAAACTGCAGCAACTTTTAATCAAATAACAACCGCACTCTTCCAATGTCACTGAAACTCTGCTTGTTTCTTTCTTCAATCTTCATAATTTTACCTAACCACATTATATACATTATGGATTAACATACATACATACAATTCTGCGTATGCACACATACGTGTACATATGGTACATACATAAATGCTAAAGCAGTAGAGAAGTATGAATTTACTGAAATTATAGCAGCGACTTATATTCAAAGTTAAATGGAATAGCCTAATATTATATACGTACATATATGCATTTGGGACATACAAAAGAAGTAACCGTATCAATAAAAATATAGGTACACCGACTTCCATAACAACGATTACATACTAGAATATATACAGTGTGATTACTACAATATGTACATACGTGTATGCACATAGGTGCTTACTGCTAAAGAAAAATACCACTCTGTCTAGCTGAAGGCAAAATTATTTTTATTCTATTCTACAGGTGTACACAATAACCTACGGCAACCAGCGTTAAAAGCTTTAAGTGATTATGCTGATGATATGCTTTTGCAATCAAAGTGGTTTCACATAAATAGCTAAAACACTCATACTAAAATGCTTATACGAGTATATGTATGTACATATGTTTATGGCATAAATATGTGATGATAAATTCTATTTTTATATCAGACCCAACGGTGAACTTGTTATTTTTGTGTTTTAATGAATTTAATTTAGTGTTTAAATTGGTTTTTTTTTAACCTTTAAATTTTACCGCACCATTTAGATAAGCTAAATTAGAAAAGTCGAAGTTTTTTTCTAAAAATTTTATAGAGAATTTGAAAACGAAGTCCGAGGTTGGCTTAATATAAAGCAAAAAAATTAAATGAAATTAATTCTCTTACATATAAATATGTATGTTATGTATAGTATATGTTTACATAAATTAATACATAAGTATAGGTATATATATTATAGAAAATTAATTTAAATGACAAATTAATTTAATTTTTCTAATTGCGGTCGCCCCTCGGCAGGGAAAGCCAACCCCTCCGAGTGTATTTCTGATATGAAATTAAAACTCATCATAGAAACCTTCGGCCGTTCGGAAGCGGCTTAGCATAAACTGTAGGTCCCTTCATTAGTTTGAAGAACACAACGACGCACACCACAAATTGGAGAAGGAACCCGGCTGAAAATCGCTTCAGCGGTATAAAGTACCAATTGCATCATTAATGTTGTAAAGAGAGATTTAGTATATATCATTGAATTCTATCCCAAACGCATGAATTGTGATAACAAAATTAAGAGCGATATCTTTGTATTTGCCTTTGGTAATAATGTGAAATACGATATACATATACACGAAAATTACCATTTTAACCGTTTTTGACTTATAACTCAACTACACGTATGAGTCCACAAAAATTTGTTTTTCTTTGTTTCGAATAGTCCAAGGAGTTCCTTCTTCTTCGGTTTCAGTAGATCGACACCAGGTGCGAGTTTTTCTGCAGCTATGGAAGTAGCAGTTGATTCATATTCATTTTTAACTTCCGTTTATTCAATCCAACAGCAGTTGAAGCATGCATAACATCTAGTTTTATCCTGTCTCTGTCGGTATTCCATCCACATTACTGGCTTCATATAGCGCAGACACGCTTTATTTCTTCCTTTCATACAAAGTCCTAAGATTGGCATTGCAAGTTTTGCGGCGTATAATCTTTATCATTCAAATCTGGTTTATCGAAATAAAGACCATGTGCTATTTTGAATTTCTCGGTGAACATGTTTCTTTTTTCTTGATTTTCTGTTTTCGGCACTTTATGACCACAGACATTGCAAACATCGTCGTGCTTTGGCCACTTTGCATTTTGCGTATTGAAATTATTAATGATTTTATGCATTTAAAAATATTATTCACTCTAAATTAATATTATCTCGTTGCACAAAACACGCTTGATAAACTAATGCTCTCAAATTCTTATATAAGCTAAGAACAAAAATCGAATGATGCGGAAATTCTACCTTCAACATCTGATCACGAAAGTCTTGTCGGATCCGAAAAATGTTGTGTTATGGTAGTATGTAAATTTTGCTCGTGATAGCAGAGATATTAAAATTTCAACAGGACTAGCTCGTTAAGTTAATTAAATTTATGTACACATGTATATACATACATACTAGTGTCAAATAATCAGTACAACCTTTACGGTAAACGAAGTAAAACTCCAAGAAAATTACGCACGAAATTCAGTTGAAATAACTCTGCTTCCAGGCACTGCGTGGATCAATTTGTGCAGAGCCAATGTTACAATCTTTTATGCATTGTACTGAAGATAACACCATCCAGGGACGATTCAAGACTTGAAACACGAAACTGAAGTCGTCATTGCAGCCGTATAAATGTGTGCTGTCACAATTATTTTATTTCGAGGTGTGACCACCTTGAAAATAGTTTCTATAAATTCATTTCATACAATTGCAGAAATAAAAATTGTATGTATGTAACTGCATTCATACATACATACCATATATCGGCGATTTGATCTCTGCAATTGAATTTCCAACTGCTCGAGCTATACTAGAAAATTTTATTTCTCTTGCAATTGCTCCAAAGAAAATGAGTATTTTCAAATAAGAGTTTTGATAAATTTAATAACAGCAAAATCATTGTGACTCTTGTAGAGTAATCTAGTGACGGATGCCCAGAGTAAACTGAATTTATAGACGGAACACTTCTTCAGCCGGCTGAATGGCAGTAAAAATTAAACAACCGGAGATAGTGAACTCGAAACCCCAATCGATCACGATGGAAAATACGTTGCACTACCAGACTATGGCGAGCTTCGAATAGCTATTGCTCGTCTAAAGAACAACAAAGCGGCTGGAGTCGACGGCATGCTGGCGACAAACAGTCATCACATTTGCGACTCGACTCTCACGTCACTGTTGACAGTCATAACTTTGAAGTCTTAGATAACTTTGTCTATCTTGGAACCAGTATTAATACCAACAACAGTGTCAGCTTGGAAATATAATGCAGGATCACTCTCGCCGACAGGTGCTACTTTGGGCTGAGTAGGCAAATAAAAGTATAATCCTGATGAGTCGGTGTTAGAAGTTTTGCGTAAGATTTATGGGGAACTGCGAATACCGTAGCCGATGGAATATGAACTGTATGAGATATACGGCGACAATGACATAATGTAGTTTAGCGAATCAAGAAACAGCGGCTGCGTTGACTAGGTCGTGTGGTCCGGATGGATAAGAATACTCCGGCGTCGCAAGTTTTCGATGCAGTACCCGCTGGTGGAAGCAGAGGAAGGTGAGATTCTCCATTCCGTTAGAAAGACTAGGTAGTGAAGGATTGGCTCTACTTGGTATCTCCAATTGGCGCCAAATAGCAAAAAAAAAAACAAAGAAATGAATGGCGCAATTTTGTAAATTCGGTTATAATCGCGTAAGCGTTGTCTAAGCCAATAAAGTAAGAAAGTAAGTAAATCATTGAGCAACAGTTACGTGTACAAAAAATATCCTAGTATGTAGAGCCGCAGCAGCAAAATATATATATAAACAAAAATTATTGTTTTTAAAGTATTTCACAAACCAAAGCCGCAGAATTTTACGGTTTCATTTCACATAGATGTGTGCCAATGGGTAAATTTGTAAATCAAAAAGTAATTTTACTGCACTGAATACAGAACAAGAGGGCTGATTTAATTCAAAGAATAAATGTTTACTAGACAAATTTTAAATCGCAGCGGGAATAAGAATATACTCGTATGTACACCTTATTACCGTTGGCGTCATATCGTTTTTCAGTTGACTCTACATCGATGCGAAATAATTATTGACTAAACGTTTCCCGTAAAATGAATGCTATTTTGTCACAGTATTTCTTTTTTATGGATACAACTAACTGAAGCCACTAAGATAGAAAAAAATTAAAAAAGTAAAGAAGAAGTATTTATATCAAGCATAATTCTGTATATACATAGGTAAGGGACAGGCTTCTTTAAGGTGGAATAGAAATTCTACCAGCTATAAATCAAGGTAGGCTTCGCTGAGATGGTATCAAATGATTCCGATTCGTTTTTGAGAATAACAATCAGAGAGATCGATTGAGAAATCCCGATGAATGGGCGGTAGGCCATAACGTTAAAAATCCTGGTGTCACAAAGGATCAAAGTGTGTATGCCGTTATTCACACTTCTACGACTACGGCACTCATGCTTATCTACTTAATATACAGCCTGTACGAATACATACAGTTCTAAACGCCAAAAGGGCATAAGTGACAAAATTGAGATTTTCTGTTGTCGATGTAAGTCTGTAACCCTCCATAATACCCATCAATCACCAATATTTCAAAGCAACTTGAGGCACTATTACACATTTCGTAGACAAACAATTTTGTCTTATGTACACTTCTACTGAAAAATTCTCTTCTGCTGGCTTAAGCATATTTGACGCTTAATAGGTATAGTGGCTTACGTTTACAGAAATTTTATTCAGTCTAATCTAATTTAAGTAAGGTTAATTGCTAAAATTTGCAAACCTCATTAAAAGTGGAACTTTATTTGTAAGCATTATGTATGTACCTGTATGTATGTATACACCTATATATACATATATTTGTAAATATATGTCCACAGAATATTAAACTTTAATTTTAATCAAGCAAAACCGAGCCATTTTTAAATTATTCAAAACTTCTGTTGCGAGAAAAATAGAAATATACAATAGAAAAAATGTAGAGCGAGCAACGAAACTTATCAACGTCAAAACTGAAGAGTCGGAATTTACGTACAAAATAATAATAAAACAACGTCCGCCTAATTACAATGTTAATTTGTCGAGCCCAACTGTGTTGACTGTTAAGCCACTCACCTATTTATTTATGACCATTAAAATAACTGTTTATTGCTGCTGCGAACCGGAAATTAGAGCGGGTAGCAAGGCTTTAGCGATTAAACGGTAGTGGACGACGACAAAATTACAAAGTTTTCCCTTTTGCCTATTGTCCCTAATTTGAAAGCATCCAGCTAAGGTTGGCCTAATTAAATTTCCTCGCTTAATTTGTACGATTCGCAAAATGTTGTACCGTTTTATTCGTTTTGCATATACAATAAATCTGCACACATACACGTATAAAGTTTGCATATAAATGTGTAAATATGTACGTATTAACAAAAATTGGGTTGACCAGAAAAAAAGTTAAAAAAATTCTTTTTGTATTTATTCGTAATCTTTGCCCTTTTTTGTTTTCTCTACATAAGCGCCATTGATTTCAATGCATTTCTTAAGCCTATGGATCCACTTCTGAAAACAGTCTTTCTAAATCTTACTTTTTAAGCTTATCAGGTTCAGCATTAACCACATTAATTATCTCCTCTTTGGTATTAGAGACCTCTTCTTTTAAATCTTACTTATAGAACCAAGACTCGTCACCAGTAACGACTTCATTAAAGTTGTTAGACTGACCATTTTCGAATTTGTTTAGGAAAATTTGAGCAAAATACACTCGAGCCTCTTTTTGGGCCTAATTTAAAATTCGTGGGACTCATCGAGCAGATTTCTTCGTGTAACCCAGATAATTACTTGTATCAATCGTGGGTCTTCGTTAATTTTGGATTTCACCAGAGCTACAGCGACGTCATCAATGGAAGATTTTGGTCGACCTTCTCGAGGTACTCTATTGAAAAATGTCCGGTCTGGAATCTTCGAAACCACTTAGAAATAGTCTAAGGAAACCCGAAGAGAACCACATCTTAAAAATTCTCACTTTTATAAGGCAAGACGTTCCTCCCAATATCTAATATGCACTTTTTTGTAATGCAGCCCTTATATATCCGAGGCCTTCAATCAGTTGCTGCTGGTAAAGCTATAACGATTAGATGACAATCCACTTTCTTAATACATCCACAAAAATGCTCATAGCCAACCACATCAGTCTATTGACAATTGTGTTTGTTCCCCAATATGGAAACGTACAGCAAACATTGGGATTTAGACCAATAAAGCTGTCATCATTTCTGCTTAAATGAGTAGAACTAATACGGTTCATATCAGGTCTGCGTTCACCACTTCATAAGCTCTTGGAAAATCAACACGCCCACATGAAAGGACACGGCGGTATCGCAAATCGAGAGATCTATCTCGGTTAAAGAGTACAGCGTTATAAGGTTTTCTTTGCTGTTGGGGGTGCCTTCAATAATATAGTGTCGACTGTAGTCTGTCATGTGTTGATTGATCGAGTAACCTGGCCGCAGTCATAGCCAATAATTAGATGGTATTGACCTATGTAGCTAGGAAGTGTTCTTCTCTTTCACTTTCATTATCATGGAAAAGTTTGGGCTGCCATTCTCCACTTGTTAGCTCACTATGAGCTATTCATCACAGATGTTAACTTAAAATGGAAAAGTCTCAATGATTGCAATATGACTGAGGTAATATGGCCAATAAGAGATAAAAAGTCAATAGGGCTTATCGCGCTGAAAAGAAAGCAAATATCTATAAATATATCATGGGGATGGGGCCATGTGCAGAAGTTCACGCAAGTGAGGAAAGTTTTTGACTGCCATTCACCTGGGAGTGGCCAGAAACGATTCTTGTGCATATGGTTCAAGCAGCTCACGACGTCCGGTCTGAGACCACGTATCCCCTGGGTAGCCAACGAACATACGTTTGGAGGCGAGCTAAAGTGAGAAGGCGAATCCCATGCGGTTGTGCGTAGGGTTTGGAACCCACCTCATGAAAAAACAACCCAATGAAAAACCAATTTAAGCCTCGGATGAGAGACCCCCCTTTTGAAGACGATCCCCGCAAATGTTTTAAGGATTACGATTTTAGGGCATGCACCTGGAATGTCCGGTGCCTTTATTGGGAAGGTGCCGGTGCCCAGCTGGTTGATGTCCTCATAAAGTTAAAGATTGACATCACTGCCGTCCAAGAATTGCGATGGACGGGACAAGGACGGAAGAAGGTGGGTCCTTGTGAAATTTAATACAGCGGCCATATAAAGGAGCGCAAATTTGGTGTCGGATTCGTGGTCGGAGAAGAACCGAGTACTGGCATTCACTCCGGTGGATGAACGTCTAGCCACAATTCGCACCAATACAAAATTTTTCAACATCACCCTAATTTGCGACCACGCCCCGACGGAAGAGAAAGATGACTTGACCAAAGATGCCTTTTACGACCGCCTCGAACACACTTATGAGTACTGCCCCCGCCACGACGTCAAAATTGTGCTTGGCGACTTCAACGCTAGGATGAGCAAAGAAGGTATCTTTGGTACGGCTGTCGGAAAATTCAGTCTCCACGACGAAACATCTCCAAATGGGCTGAGGCTGATCGACTTCGATGGATTACCGGCCGAGCTATTAAAATACGGCGGCGAAGAACTGATCAGGTGCATGTATCAGCTTCTTTGCAAAATATGGTCGGATGAAAGCATGCCCGACGATTGGAATTTTAGTGTGCTCTGCCCGATCCACAAAAAAGGCCATCCCACAGTCTGCGCCAATTACCGTGGAATAAGCCTTCTTAATATCGCATATGAGGTCCTATCAAGCGTATTGTGTGAAAGACTAAAGCCCACTGTTAACAAACTGATTGGACCTTATCAGTGTGGCTTTAGACCTGGTAAGTCAACCATTGACCAGATATTCACCATGCGCCAAATCTTGGAAAAAAAACCCGTGAAAAGAGAATCGACACCCACCACCTTTTCGTCGATTTTAAAGCCACCTTCGACAGCACGAATAGGAGCTGCCTTTATGCCGCTATGTCTGAATTTGGAATCCCCGCAAAACTTATACGGCTAAGTAAACTGACGTTAATCAACACTAAAAGCTCCGTCAGGATCGGGAAGGACCTCTCCGAGCCGTTCGATACCAAACGAGGTTTCAGACAGGGTGATTCATTATCGTTTGACTTTTTTAATTTAATGCTGGAGAAAACAATACGAGCTGCAGAGCTAAATAGAGAAGATACAATCTTCTATAAGAGTTTACAGCTGCTGGCGTACGCCGATGATATCGACATTATTGACCTCAACAACCGCGCCGTGAGTTCTGCTTTCTCCAGACTGGATAAGGAAGCGAAGGATATGGGTCTGGTAGTGAATGAGGGCAAGACGAAATATCTCCTGTCATCAAACAAACAGTCATCGCACTCGCGACTCGGCTCCCACGTCACTGTTGACAGTCATAACTTCGAGGTCGTAGATAATTTCGTCTATCTAGGAGCCAGCATTAATACCAACAACAATGTCAGCCTTGAAATCCAACGCAGAATCACTCTTGCCAACAGATGCTACTTTGGGCTGAGTAGACAATTGAAAAGTAAAGTCCTCTCTCGACGAACGAAAACCAAGCTCTATATCGCTCATTATACCGGTCCTACTATATGGCGCAGAAGCGTGGACGTTATCAATATCTGATGAGTCGGCTCTAGGACTCTTCGAGAGGAAAGTTCTGCGAACGATTTATGGTCCTTTGCGCATTGGCAACGGCGAATATCGCAGACGATGGAACGATGTGCTGTACGAGCTATACGACGATATTGACATAGTTCAGCAAATGAAGAGACAGCAGCTACGCTGGCTAGGCCATGTCGTCCGAATGGATGAAAACACTCCAACTTTGAAAGTATATGATGCAGTACCCGCTGGTGGAAGCAGAGGAAGAGGAAGACCTCCACTCCATTGGAAAGATCAAGTGGGGAGTGACCTGGGTGCACTTGGCATTTCCAACTGGCGCCAAACAGCGAAAAGAAGAGATGAATGGCGCGCTATAATTGATTCGGCTATAATCGCGTAAGCGGTGCCAACGCCAATAAAGAAGAAGTTAAAGAGCGTATTTTATTGGGCAGGCACACAAATAGGTTGGGTATACCATAAAGCGATTTATGCTGAAGTTGTAGAGAGGAGGGAAAAAGTGAAACCTTAAACCTTAAATGTTTGTCCCACACTTACGCAAACGTTGCACGAAAATTACGTTATTAACTGAGTTGCCGGCAGCCCAGTCGAGTGCTTCCTTTCTCTGATTATTTTCTTTTTTATTGACACTTTACTGCCGCTGTGGCATTCCAATATTCCAATGAATAGCGTAGAGTTGAGCAATGAAATAAACATACATACATATGTATATGTACATGCAAATTTAATTATAGAATGTAAAGTGCACAATTACCAATTACTATGAAATGTCCCATTCGTATTGTGGCGCATTTGTATGCAAATAAGTAAGGCTTGGGCAAAAAAGAATTGAATTTAAGTGCATATACATACATACATATACATATATATTTACATATTTACATTTCATAGATTTTAAAAACAGTGATTGAAATTAAGTGAAAAGTTAGAAAAATATCAGGGGCTTTCACTTTGTCTAAGGAAAGCATGCTGAAGGGGGATTGCAGGGGTTTCCTATCCGAGTAATGGTGGCACACAAACAGACACATGTAAAATATATGCCTATGTTTGTATGCAAAATGCTGACCTTCGTCAAGAAACGTACATACATACATACATATGTATATTTGCTTCTGTCGTCCAAAGCTGAAAAGTCAAATAAAATACAAAAAAAAAGTTTCATTCATTGACGCATGCGTGCAACAACAAAGCGCAGTATGTTCATTTATAAACACCATCGCACATGCAAAGCCAACAAGTTACTTCTTCGCTGCGTTGACAAAACTCACAAAAAATCGGAAGCAAATATGGTCGCGAAAAATTAAGCAACAAAAACATCCATTAACATATCCTTTTCCCTTCAACCCGTAAAACTTATGTTTTTTATCCAAATCTAATTTTGGAGTTAGGCGCTGTGGATTTTAGTCCAGTTGAAAACGATAGCTCAGAATCAGCCAAGGAGTAACTAATGAACTTAGAGACATTGTAGGGAAATAATGATATTTTGAGAAGACTACTCAAATAAATTTCAGTTGGAAGAGTTAGCGAGGTAATTCGAAAATTTCAAGATATAGGGAAGGGAAAATTGGAAAGATGCGATAGAATTTTTGTAGCGGTTTTAGTCCATAAATAGGATTAATTCTTAGCCGCCATCCCATGGGTCATAGATATGACAATTATTTTAAAACTTTGTCTTCATGTGCATACTTTCTTTCCCCATTAGCATTATAGATACCTAAAGCCATTCGTTATGTTTCCAGAAGAGAGGACTCTCGACAGGTTCGTTTCTCTCGGTAGTAATAATAGTACCATTAAATATTTAAAGGTTAGAAGTTGTGGCTTCAGTCATAACGAAAAATTTGTGTCAATTTTGTGTAATGAAATGGCACTTAATGGCCATATGTTATATTTGCCGGAGTTTGATAAAATAGTAGGAGCTGGGAACCAATACGATGAAAATCGTACAGATAGAACAGGAAACAGTGCTATTACTCTTATGGTACAAGGAATATGTGGAGCATCTTGGTCTCATCCCTTGTCTTATTTTGTTTCCATTGGCATTTGTTTCCTTGCCATTACGTTTGTGACCAAGGATCAAATTTTCTGAATTTTTAAGAATTCCAGAGAACCATCTATATTTTGAGGTAAATGGCAAAGGTATTTTCTTTTTTAATGATAGCCCCCATCTTTTGAAAAATATTAAAAACTACCTTGAAAATTAAAAAAATGAAGTAGTTTTTAATTCGATCTCTGTAAGTTGGTCCAAGAAAACGCGAAATCCTATTCGTTGTGCTCTTAAGTTGACAGAAGATCATATTTTTTTTACGACGAACCCAGCGAATAATTTTCAAAAGGTGAGCGTCAAACTAGTTAGTTAGGCTATGATCGACACAGGAATGCTATCCATTTATAGGTGCGGCCTTTAACTTCTTCGTCTATTACTTTTTTGAATACGCGAAATATATTTGTGCTAGAATTTAAATAGTAGTAGTTTTGATGACATTTTGCCTTCTAAAAAGATTTTTTTCAGCGACAGAGAAGCAGGGGAAATTATTAGATGGAGCTGATAGACAATTAGGATAGTAGATGATTCTGGGGCTGACCTAAATTCATCTTTTAATTATATCATGCGTTGGGTTCTTAATATATGTAAGTAGTTTGAAATGGTTGTGGCTGGTTGATGTCCTCGTAAGAATAAAGGCTGACAACACCGCCGTCCAAGAAGTGCGATGGGCGGGACAAGGACGAAAGCGAGTAGGTTCTTGTGATATTTTCTATAGCGCCCATATAAAGGAAGGTAAATTTGGTGCCGGATTCCTGTAGGGAGAGAATGAATGATGCGAGGTTGAGTGGTGTCTACGCCTGTAAAGAAGAGGAAATATTAACAAGAAAAAAGTTATGTAATTAACAAAGAATGAAACAAAACAAACAATTAAACTAGAAACGTTTTTATATCAGTCGTTAAATTATTTTTTTACGAAAAAAGTTTTTTAAAAAATTCATATTTAAAATATTTTATGTCATCATTTGTTAAAATGCAATGGAAAAATTTAAAATTTTAAATTCGAAATAATTTTTCAATTAAGTTTTTTGATAGAAAATGAAAAACTCTTAACACGGACTATATTTTCATTATTATTTGGTTTCCTATTCATCTTAACTGGTTTGTCCATCCTTTTGCACCATATGACGTGAATAGACAAATGTTGAATGTTCCATCCTTCTGTGCACACTCCATGTTCTCATGGAGTCTAAAATGGTTAGACTCAACTAAAAATACATTTCAATAATGAGGTTTCATTTACTACTACTGTAAAATATTAATAGACTTTAGGTGCCACATTATACTAAAAGCTAATGCTTATCTCTTCAAGAGCACACCATTTGTATAGTGTGCACACAAATTTGCATACACATTTACATGCATATGTAAATAAATGCCTATTAGGGATGTATTGTATTTATATTAGCTTAAGTAAAAGATAGATTTTTCATAATAAAGTTATCTTATTATTTACAAGGAAATATCTTAGGTCAAGTAAAAAGCTCATTCGGATTTTATCTAGGAGATGGCTTTATTGTCCATGGTACTAGTGTTACGTGTCGCATCATGTCATACTATACGGTGCTGAAAACGTGTTTATTCGCCCTAAAAGTTTATCTTTGACAGATGGACACCAGCAAAGAGAAAATTTGCTATATTTTACGATGCTGTAAACGAACGTGTAGCGCAAAAGTGGTTTGCTAGGTTCCGTTCCGATAATTTCGATGTCAAAGATGCACCACGCGTCGAGAGGCCTGTCGTCGAAAATTGCGATAAAATCATGGAAATAGTGGAAACAGACGGTCACGTGAGCACTTATTTAATTGCTGAGGAGCTAAAGATAAGACAGAAAATCGCTTGGAACCATTTGCATAACCATGGATACAAAAAGAAGCTCGACGTTTGGGTGCCAAGCGAACTAACGCAAAAAAAAAAATGATGGACCGCAGATGGAAATCTGCGAATCGCTGCTGAATCGCAACAAAATCGACCCATTTCTGAAGCGTTTGGTGACTGGCGATAAAAAGTGGTTCACTTACGACAACGTTAAGCGAAATCGGTCGTGGTCGAAACGCGGCGAGCCGGCGGAAACGGCGGACAAGCCAGGATTGACGGCCAGTAAGGGTTTGCTGTTTGGTGGGATTGGCAAGGAATCATCTACTATGAGCTGCTCCCCTATGGCCAAACGTCCAATTCGGCCCTCTACTGCCAACAACTGGACCGCTTGAAGGCAGCACTCATCCAGAAGAGGTCACCTTTGATCGACAGAGACCGTATTGTGTTCCATCAGGACAACGCCAGGCCACACGCGTTTTTGGTGACGAGACAGAAGCTCCAGGAGCTCGGATGGGAGGTCATAATGCACCCTTATAGTCCGGACCTGGCACCAAGTGATTACCATCTTTTACTGTCCATGGCAACGCGCAAACCGAACGAGCCTTTTATATTTGCAGTACTACAAGTGAGCGGTGGGAGGGATACCGAGAGTTGAAAGTGAAGCATTTGCAGAAAAAAAAGGCCAAAATGCGTCAGTATGAAGAGCTTGAGAAGCTGACTGACAAGGGTAATGCTCGAAAACTCTATGAAAATATACGGAGACATACGAAAGATTTCAAGACCGGAGCAAACTCTTGTAGTACTCAGAGGGTTGATCTAGCAACCGTTGCCCAGAGCATATTGAATTTATGGAGAGAACATTTCTCCAGCCTGCTGAATGGCAGTGAAAATGGAACAGACGGATATGGTGAACCCGATTCCCCAATCGATGACGATGGAACAGACGCTCCGCTATCTGACCATGAAGAAGTTCGAATAGCGATTGCCCGCTTGCAAAACAACAAAGCGGCTGGAGCTGACGGCCTACCGGCAGAACTACACTAAAAGGGTGAAAGCTTACAAGATGTAGGAATCAGCTACTTTGCAGGATATGGTCGGACGAAAGCGTGCCCAACGATTGGAATTTAAGTGTGCTCTACCCAATCCATAAAAAATGGGACCCCAAAGTCTGCTCCAATTATCGTGGGATAAGCCTCCTTAATATCGCCTATAAGGTCCTGTCGAGAGTATTGTGTGAAAGACTAAAGCCCGTCGTCTACAAACTAATTGGACCTTATCAGTGTGGCTTTAGACCTGGTAAGTCAACCATTGACCAGATATTCACCATATTCTCTTCGTCGACTTTAAAGCCGCCATTGATTGAACTCTACAAGTCGCTAATCTTACCCGTCCTACTATATGGTGCGGAGGCATGGACGATGTTAACATCCGATGAGTCGGCGTTAGGAGTTTTCGAGAGAAAGGGTTTGCGTAAGATTTATGGTTCTCTACGCGTTGGTAATGGGGAGTACCGCCGCCGATGGAATGATGAGCTGTATGAGATAACGGCGACATTGACATAGTTCAGCGAATCAAGGAACGGCGGCTACGCAGGCTAGGTCATGTGGTCCGGATGGATAAGAATACTCTAACTTTGAAAGTTTTCAAGGCAATACCTGGATGTGGAAACAGAAGAAGAGGAAGACATTCACTCCGTTGGAAAGACGAGGTAGAGAAGGAACTGGCTCTACTTGGTGTATCCAATTGGCGCCAAACAGCAAAAAGTAGACATGAATGGCGTTAAGTAAGTAAGTATTTTCAGTACTATTTGATCTTAACCAACTTCGAAACAAATATAAAAAATTTCTTTTATTATGGCACAAATCTCTTGACACTTAAAGCTAGTTAAAACCGTTAATTCATATTATCCACTCCATACCGCTTATTATATTATTCACATTTGCGAAAAAAATAAAAACTTTTACAACTTTTATCGTTAAAAATAAACACCAAATTGCGTGCAAAAGCTTTGAAAGCTCTCAGAAGCTTTAAAAACCTCGGTCGCCATTGCCTACTAATGAAAACATAGTATGCATATTTTCTCTATCTTTTGGTGGCTTTAATGACCCTGGTGAGAAAAGATAATTGGCATTTGTTATACAATACAAGTGACTAATTAAGGATATTCATCTGGGTATTGAATAAATATCACAGGATCGAATAGTTTCATTAAACATTGTATATGTGTGAGGGAGGCTCTGTCGTGTAAACGTTCAAATAAACACGTCAATTTAAATTTATACCCATAGCGTTCGGTTCTCATGCCGTCTTCGGAAGACAATTTACTGTTATGTTCTTATCTTTTGCAATTTGATTGGAAAATAATGTTTATTTAATAATTTAAATAAATATTTTAATTTATTTTATTTTAACTTGAATATAAAAAAATACGATTAAGGTAGAGAAACTAATAAATTAATTTTCACGGTCAATCATATATGTAGACTATCAAATTATCGTCCGCCAAATTGAAATATGAAAACTTTTTAATTTTCATAAAGCAGAGCCGAAATAATGGAGTTAAAACCTCCTCAAGAAAGCAAAATTGAAAAAGAGCAAGGTCTAAAAGAAGCCACTGCAAAAAGCGTTTGGAATGGACTTTTCAATACCAACTTTTTTTGAGAAAGATTGGTCGAATCGAAGTGATCTTTTTAGAATATCTTTATCTATATCTTATTAAAATGGATTAATATCGAAGCTTTACAAATCTTCTCAAATGTCTTTGGCACACCACGTGTAACGTTCGTAAGTCGACGGATTTAGGGGGAATAACACCTTAATTGCGTGGTTCGCACTATCAGGCATGGTGGAGGCGGAATTATTTATAAATGGCTACTGATGTGTTTGTCCAAATGTTCATTTGTGTAAATTGCCTAGATGGTCAAAAGAACCTACATAAATGGTCTGGAAAATATATTCTTTAGTCCAATTTTAATTTGACACTAATTTGAATGGGATCCAGTTACAAGCAACACAATTGGCCTTGTCATAAATGAGTAATGAGCGATGAGTTGGTTCTTAACAACGATCTGTTAGATTGGACAGTACAGTCTCCAAATGTTAAAATGCTTTGATTCAAGAGAGAAGCTCCATAAATGCCAAGCTTGTATACCGCATGTCCTAAATAATCACAGTTGCCATCAAATCAATGAGTGGACCTGCTAAATATTTACGTTTTTCTCACTTATTGCTGGTCCTAATACGATTTTGCTATTAAGAAGCCAGTATACATCTACATTTAAATATAAATAATTAGGAAGTTGTTAAAATTTTGGTCATGGCTGTATATACATGCATACATACTTATGTAAATACATACGAGTATCTGTGCATATACATTAAAGTAAACATACACACTTTTTTAAATTTTCCCCATCTTAGACAACGTAACAAGCAATATGTATTAACCGTGAAAATCTCGTGATTGCAAAGAAACCGTACACCATTTGTTTTGCTTACAGGCACCATGTGTACCACACATAAATTAACAAAATTCTTTCAAACAAAATATTGTACAATACTAATTACTATTTTGCATATGTGTGTATGTATGCATGGGAGTGAATATATTAATGCAGGTATAAATCTCATTTACTTAAGGTAAATAAATCATAATTTACAAAACGCAAAACACACATTGCCACTAATTACAAGTTTTGATTGATTGCTGCGCCTGTTTATATTAATTTGAAAGCTAATATTTGTACAAATTATGCTGTCTTGCCAATGAGATTTTCAGAGGATTCATATCCTTGAAAATATGTGTAGAAGGCTGTGCAGCTAAACTGGAAAAGTACAATGGCGCGGTTGTTAAGGCCGAACTTCCACATGGCCGCAAGTGTACACTACAACGAGCAACTAGGAGAAATCGAAAATGGGTGTGTCGATAATTTTTACGAATTTTTTCACCAGCAGGGGAATTCTCAAGTGCATTATAATGATTTTCGGATCGCAAAAATGATTTAGCGATGATTCCAACGAGTTTAATATTCGGTATACTTATTGTAACGATATTTCATATCGCTTGATATCGCTGCTGTCGTAAACTACTCGACAAATCGCTAACTAAGCGACGAATATTTTGAAGTTGTTAGCGCCATCTCCGATGTCGGCCATTACCCTCCGATGTCGGCCATTACTGTTAAGAAGTTATAATAAAACTGACAGATCCAGCGAACTTCGCCTCGCCTTAATTACATGCCTTTATATTACATTAAGAGTGATAATAAAACACAAGTAGTTAGTTCAAATCTGAATGTGAATTATGTATTTGAATGAACTCTATCAACAGATAGCAAAATGGCAAGCAAGAACAAACATCAAAGATGGTTTGTCAACACGCGAACATGGGCAATTCTCATAAAGTTACTTAATTTAAACTAAACGGTTTCCGATAAGAAAAGTTCAAGCAGCCCATATGAACGAAAATAAAAAAATTCTAGCAAACTGAACATTATCCGTTATCAATTCAGGAAAAACTATAAATTGTTTTCAGCATAAGAGTTTCTCATTGTGCGAGATCGCATATGTACTAAAAATTAACCGCACAAAGCATACGCTTACGCTATGGAATAGCACGACATGTTATTCTCAGACCTACTGAATATGCACCTAAAATTTCATTAAAATCGGTCAAGCTGTTTCGGAGGAGTATCCTATCGTGTCTAACACTGTGACACGAGAATTTTATATACAGTGGAACCTCTGTAAGTCGAAACTCGATAAGTCGAAAACCTCTCCAACTCGAAGAAATATTTCATCCCCTTCCCTACAAGCCGTAAAACCTTCGTTACTCGAAATTTTAACCCTCTATTACTCGAAATAGTCAGCGAGTCCCTAGAAGCTATTTCTGTATATTTTTACTCTCCGTAACTCGAATACCTACACTCAGACCTCTGTATCTCGAATATTGAATTAATTTTGACTATAGTTTGACTTGCAAGCTGGTGGAGGGAGAGAACAGACTATAGTTTTCTCACTCCCCCCAGTAGCTTGTAAAGCTAATGATTTGATTGGCGCGCAGCTACTTGCGACTTTTTCAAGAAGCTGAGGATGCGAAGCTCAAATTTTTACTTATTCTCTTTCGCTGAAACTACGATCACTACCTACAAACTGCCGTAAAACAGTTTTTATAACGAACTGATAAGCAATGAGTGTGAAACGTAAACTTAAAACTCTGAGTCTTGCTGAAAAACTGCAAGTACTCGAAGCAGTAAAAATTTGTCAAAAAAAGACGGATGTTGCACAACAGTTTGATATACCTTTAAGTACACTTTCAACAATAATAAAAAATTTCAAATCATTATATCGCAAAGAAGTCGCCAGAATGATGGCGCGAGATTTAGATGAAGGAAAAATAACGGCCATAGATGTATTGCAAGCCATGCGGATGACCGATAAAGCTTGGCGTAAAGTGACTGCTGCCACTATAAAAAGCTGTTTTGGTCATTGTGGTTTTTCTTCGTCAACAACCGAAGAAGTTGAAGATGATGATTGTCTACGACCTCCTGAGGAATGGAATGCAATAGCACCTGGAATATGTTTTGACGATTTTATAACATGTGATGATGGAGTAATGACTGCGGGAAAATTATCGGACGAAGAGATACTTGATTCACTATCTCCGAGCAACGAAAACGACGAAGATGATACGGAAGATCCAATCGATATACCATGCACTCCAATAGTTTCAATCAAAGAGGCTAGAATAGCATTAAATACTTTACGTGATTTCATTGAACAATCAAGCAAATCAGAAGAAAAAGAATTTTCCGCTCTTTGTATCCTAGATAATGCTATAGATAATGAACAACCTGCTTTAAAGCAAAAACAAATTACTGATTTTTTCAAATAAGTTTGTAAATAAATATGTTGGTGAGCAGTTATGTAACGTGAATTTGCATGTATATTTATTTGACTTTCTCCTTTCTGTTTGTCCCCTCCCTAACTCGAAACCTATTACCGCCTAACTCGAAATCCTCTGTAACTCGAAAACTCTATAACTCGAATTTTTTTTCCGCTCCCTTCGAGTTCGAGTTATAGAGGTTCCACTGTATTAGATAAAGCATCAGCAGTCAGCAGTTTGCTTTTGTTTACGCATCGATAACTTTACCGATACATTTTGGAACATGACACATCGTGAAAGTTTGCACAATTACGTTTAGGAATGCGTAACAATGTATGAGTATGGTTGCTTTGCAACTGACGGTTTGGAACTCACCCTATATCGGAAAATTACATAAGTAATATAAAAAGAAAAAGAACATTAAAATCAATAATGGCTTTTGAGTATTTGGCATATGTTTTATCCCAAGATGAGGAGATACCGTACCCATTGGATCAACCACCATGGATACCATTCCTTCAATGTGCAAATGGTGAGAGTAAATATTTTTCTAATTATTGCTACGTAGGCTGCTATATATAGGTCTGGCCTAGGCAACACTAAGTGTTGCCAGGTGCATTCTGACATTTCCATTGGAAAGTTTGACATTTTTTAACATAACATCACTCAGAACGTTTTGTCATTTAATCGTGAATTGTTTTATTTACAGGGAATTAAAAAATTCATCTCGGCCAAAAAATGGAATTAACTCGTGAACATTTTCGTGCGATCATTTTTCACAACTTTCGACTTGGATTATCACAACAAGAGTGCATCGATGAACTAAAATCTTTGTATGGCTATGAAGCACCATGCTATAGCACTGTGAAAAACTGGTACAACGAATTCAGTCGTGGCCGACGCTCGCTCAAAGACGAATTCCGTGAAGGTCGTCCAAAAACAGCCGTTGTGCCAGAAAACATCGATGCCGTACGTGAACTGATAATGCAAGACCGTCATGTAACATACCTTCAGATAGAGGCATGCCTATGCATTTCTCCCACCAGCATACATTCGATATTGTATGAGCACCTTGCCGTAAAAAAGGTCTGTTCTCGTTGGATCTCGCACAATTTGACAATCGCTCAAAAAAGGCTCGTGTGGATCGCGGTGCTTCAAAAGACGTTTATAAGTTCGTCACAGGTGACGAATCATGGATCTATGCGTATGAGCCCGAAACAAAACAGCAATCGACCGTGTGGGTCTTCCAAGACGAGCCAAATCCAAAAAAAAAAAAACATTTTCGTTGACAAATATTCGTATTTTCATTATATCTAGCAGCCCTCGTATTGTAGTAACAAAGTCCATTATATTTGAACATAGATATGTGATCCTCATCTCAAGATTTTGGCGGCAAATGCTAATTACCCAGGAGCGCGGCACGATTGTTTTATTTGGGGCCCCGCTTCAGTGTGAAGAGTCATGCAGTGTAGTTATTTGGAAACCATAATACGTTTTTGATTGGTAAACCATTACATCTCATTTATTAAGAATAATTGTGGATAAAAGAAAAGTTTTCAGGTGACTCCAGATATCCACTAGAGCCATGGTTAATGACTCCTCTTCCAAACCAATCATAAGGAAGTCCTAAATTTCGCTAAACTGAGGCATTGTGTAAAGCACGAAAGCCAATCGAGAGACTTTTTGGCGTTCTCAAAGGAACTTGGCGATGCATATCTCACTGGTGGAATAGTTAATGCGTGCTCAGTCTTACATAACATTCGATTAGGTGATCAAATATACATATGAGCTTGAGAAAGGGTTTCTAGAAAGAAGAAGAAACATCGTCAATGTCAACCATGAGGCTCCATACTCACCAGCAAAACGCGTACACGACTGTTGGATATTTTACAATGCATTTTAAATTCAGAACTCATTAAAGATCTGAGTAAACAATCACAGATACGTCTTTTTATCATTTTATATGGATTTAAATACCACATGATGTGAAGTTTCTTAAAGGGGAATCTCAAAACTAATACTTATGTTCATAATTGCAATACTTCTTTTATATACATATGTAATAAGGATTGATATGATCATATCAATATGAACTCAAATATTGTATAAAAAAAAATATTTTCAAACAACTTCATATTTTTTCAATTGATACTTAAACGAAGAATCTAAATAAAAAAAGATCTTCTTGTTCTAAGTTTAACTTAACACTAATCTAAAAATAAACCACTTCAACCAACTTAGTATATTAACAAACATAGATACATACATATTAACATACGGCTAATTGCGCTGGCTAAATTGTTGAAAGCCGCTGCACAAGACTTTAATCCTTCACCCATTGTGGTCATAGCATCTTCCAATACCTGCATGGTCGCCGCATTGCTTTCAGCTAACAACTATTAAAAAGAGTATACAAATATTTGTAATATATCTTTTGGAAAAAAAAGAAACTGCAAGATAATGGAAAAAATATTCTAGTTGAGTTTGCAAATCCAGATATACTTACTTTTAAGACATTTGCTTGTGTTTGGGCAATTTGCAAAAATGCATTTCGAGTTCCGCCCACATCTTCCACTGTCTTCTCTTACTACCTCTACGTGGAGTTTTTGTGGCTTAAGTGGCATGCATCTCCAAATCGATCCCATTTGAAAATAAAAGCATCTCGATAATTATGCCATTTTCACCATCTTCCAAGCGCAGTTCCTAATATTGAGGAGAATTTTAGTCTTATATATTTATAACAAATTTGATATTTTACATTACCTCCTCTACTAGCACGGTTTCAGGAACGCTTTCGTGGTCATAACTTACAAAGGCAATGACTCGTCTCTCCAACTCAATGAGTGGCTCCTCTGCTCCGGTTCCGAAGTATGTACATTGCTTGTACAAGTTTTCAGATACCTCCATACCTTTTTGTAATATACATATAATGTTAACATACTGCTAAATTATATAAGAATATTTACATACAGTACGCCACTGGTAGACGCTTTTCAAAGCACCACCAAGGCTATTCAGCGTACTAGCTAGTTCGCTCCACTTTTAATCGCAGTCCGATTTTCCAGGAGCTTCGGAAACCTAGACCCTACTAAACCCGGCGTCTCTGTGAAAAAAATCCATCATCCGAATTAGCTACTCGGTTTCCTTTTGTCGTAGCCATTCTACAATAATACATACAAAGCAGTTATGTCTAATAATACAAAATCTAACAAATGTTTTACTTCCATTTTTCAAGAATACCTTCAAAAGCCTGCAAAAAAATTGCATACCAATTTGCTAGAACGAATTGATTTGTTTTTGTCATTCCTCCTTGTGCTTTCGCATATTTTGACGCTGTGGTACCACCTTCACAGGTTTGCGATCCACCAAATCGTGTCGATAAAAGTTACAGAATTGCAGGACAGGTCTGCCATTTTTCATATTTAGATTTAGAAAAATCTAATGTCCGTGTGTAAAGATTCGATTTTCTCCAAAAGTTACCGACCGATTGGCTTGATATTTTGCCAGATGGTTTTATGGGCCCTCGCTGGTGTTATAAAATAACTTTAATTATAAATAAATAACAATAACAATAATGCTAAAAAATCGTAAAATATAACAAAAATGTATTATTGTAAATATTAAAAATATGCATGTATTTAAATAAATACATACACGTAGGTATGTGTAATACTCCCCGAGAAAGATCCTTTTGAAAGTAGTCAAATGTATTTAATGAAATTATTCACAGAAATTTACATGTAAAATATGCGTATGTATGTTTGTACACAATCTATTCTCCTGCTCCTTGTGCTCCGATTTGATATCTACAAGTGATTAAATTTTTATTTTGCAATCACTGCTTGTATGTACATACATACCATATGTATGAATATTTATATATGTACATATCTTCAAAAGAAATTATTTCCGGCAACACAATTGATAATATGTAGGACAATGCGTTTACGCCACGTAAATAATTTCACCTACCAAATAAAATACAATTTTAATTAATATTACTAAAATTTGTGGCTAAATACTCGCAATGTCAGAAAAATACTGTTAGCAAAAAAATTAGATGGTGTCAAAAATAAAAATCACTAAATTTGTGTAAACAAAATCTGCGCTTTAATTGACTTTAATATTTTATGCATGCACTTCGTTAAACCTTTTGATGTCGACAGGTTTTCCATGTAATCTTCGTTATTGAATTTTGAAAGGTTCAAATAAAATCGTGTTAAATGTCTTTAATTTTAACATATGCATCTACATAGAATACATAATAATAATTCATAATAATACTCACATAAAAATAACATACACATTATCTAATTAGTTAATTGTATTATTATTCATGTGGAAATTAAGGTAATTCTTGGTTTAAAATCACTGCAGGGCAAAATCATTTTATTTTATAAGGTAGTTTCACTTGTGGAGGTAATCACACTGCTAATTATAGGGTCTGCCCTGTATATAAAGATCTAAAAGTTAGGTTGGCAAACAATATCAGACTCACCGAAGTCAAATGGTAAATAGACCTCAAATCCAATTTGTAGAAAAAGATACGGATAAAACTGTTCCAAACGTGCAAAATTTGAATCCAAATAAATTATCTTATGCGAATGTACTGAAGAATGATTCAGATAGTATTCCAATGGAGGTATTGAATCGATGATTTTAAACCTTACGCAGTGCATGACACAGTTCATGTCAACTATGCAAAGTATGTTCCAAGACTTGATTAAAGCCCAGAATAACATGCTACAAATCTTCATGCAAAAAAATGAGCGTGCTAAACATTTGTTTTTGGAATGCAAACGGTGTGAACCAACATAAATTAGAATTGACACGATTTTTATCAGAGTATGCTATAGACATAATGCTATATAATAATATAGCATATAATAAATATAACTTTTATATACCTGGGTTCATATTCTACTCCACTAACTACCCTGATGGCAAAGCGCACGGCGGCACTGGAATACTTCTAAGAAACCGCCTTAAACACTGCGTCTTACAGTCTTACGCATAATTATGGCAAAGAGCTAAATCTCTCAGCCATTTATTGCCCTCCAAAATTTAATATCACAGAAAATCAATTTAAGGAATTTTTGATAATCTTGGTGATAGATTTATATCAGGAGGAGACTACAACGCAAAGCATGTATACTGGGGATCCCGTCTAATAACACTTTAGATTGTATTTCCCCAGGTCAACCAACATACTGGCCTACCGATCGGAAGAAAATACCTGACTTTGCTGTCTCAAGAAAAATCGATAGACAACTTGTATCAGCTGTGACGATTGCTGAGTTGTCATCAGACCACTCACCAGTTCTAATAAAAATTTATGAGTGCCCGAAGATAGTTGCACAAGAATCAAGACTGACAAACAGAGAAACAAACTGGCTAAAACACAAAAAATATACTAGTAGTCATATTAACATTAACCCAATATTGAATTGTGAAAACGATATTGATGACTACATTAATGAGCTCAACAATGTCCTTGTTTCTGCGGCAACCATAGCAACTCCAGAAAGTAAAAAGCCTATTACGTGCCCAAAAATCCTAACAAATATAGAAATAGAAAAATTAATAAAGAATAATTCAATTCTGCTACTGACCAGCTCTCAGGGCTTTCCGTGATTGTGTAACCTGTTTAACTAACTAACTGATGAGATTTCCAAATATCAATACATTTGTTGGTTAAATTGAATTCAAAAGTGTTTGGAAATTAAATCGGCTTTGCTATAAAAAAAACAACAATTATGAAAACAATATTCTGTCTGCTTACAAAATTTCTTTGAATCATCCTAAAACTGTGAATCTCTTCCCTTTCTGTTGCATTACAACTTTGGAAAATTGTAAGAAAGTAATTTTCCAAAGTTATAATGCAACAATCATGAAAGGTATACAGTCGATAAAGTTCACTATCGGGGGTTGCAAAATAAAAAATCACATGATTTAAAAGATATGAAATCAAAAATATGAAAATTCGCCACATATTTTTTATTTAAAAATGGTAGATTTTTTTTTTTGAGAGAAGAAACACGTTTACTATCAGATAGCAATGGAGTCGACTGCGAAAAGAAATGTTTGTTTGGCTCCAGATGCTCTTCAAAATGGTAAATGAACTTTAAATTATATTCGAATATACATATGCACAAGGTAAAAACTGATTCACTGCTTTGCTTTCCAAGTGTTATCTTCACTCATTGCTAATAAATCAATTAACTACATTGACTCTTAGTATCGTTGGAAGGCCCTTGCGTCGGTTGGCTGCCACAAAAGCAGTAGACAAATTAATGTTATAAAATCAAAATAAGATAGAGAAAGACATAAACCAATTGGCCTTGACGATAATGCAGTAAATAAAAATCACTTTTGCATTGAACCTCTCCTTCTTCTTCTTTATTGGCGTTGACACCGCTTACGCGATTATAGCCAAATCAATTATAGCGCGCCATTCATCTCTTCTTTTCACTGTTTGACGCCAGTTGAAATCAGGTCGCTCTCCACCTGATCCTTCCAACGGAGTGGAGGTCTTCATCTTCCTCTGCTTCCACCAGCGAGTACTGCATTCGGACGACATGACCTAGCCAGCGTAGCCGCTGTCTCTTCGTCCGCCGAATTATGTCAATATCATCATATACTCGTAGTAGGACGGGTTTGATGAGCGACTTGCAGAGTTTGGTTTTCGTTTGTCGGGAGAAGACGTTACTTTTCAATTGCCTACTTAGTCCAAAGTAGCACCTGTTGGCAAGAGTGATTCTGCGTTGGATTTCAAGGCTGACATTGTTGTTGGTATTAATGCTGGTTCCTAGATAGACGAAATTATCTACGGCCGCAATGTTATGACTGTCAACATTGACATAGGAGCCAAGTCGCGAATGCGATGACTGTTTGTGTGATGACAGGAGATATTTCGTCTTGCCCTCGTTCAAGTCTGGAAAAAGCAGAATAACGACGCGGTTATTGAGGCCAATAATGTTGATATCATCGGCGTACGCCAGCAGCTGTACACTTTTATAGAAGATTGTACCTTCTCTATTCAGCTCTGCTGCTCGTATTATTTTCTCCAGCATTAAATTAAAAAAGACACACGATAAGGAACCACCTTGTCTGAAACCCCGTTCGGTATCGAACGGCTCGGAGAGGTCCTTCCCGATCCTGACGGAGCTTTTCGTGTTGCTTAACGTCAGTTTACATAGCCGTATAAGTTTTGCGGGGATACGAAATTCAGACATATCGGCATAAAGGCCGCTCCTATTTGCGCTGTCGAAGGCGGCTTTAAAATCGACGAAGAGGTGGTGTGTGTCGATCCTCTTTTCCCAGCTCTCTTCCAAGATTTGGTCTATAGTGAATATCTGGTCAATGGTTGACTTACCAGGTCTAAAGCCACACTGATAAGGTCCAATCAGTTTGTTTACGGTGGGCTTTAGTCTTTATCCCAAAACACTCGATACGACCTTATATGCGATATTAAGGAGGCTTACCCCGCTGCTGTGGGATCGCACTTTTTGTGGATTGGGCTTACTTTCATCGGACCATATTTTACAAACAAGCTGATGTATGCACCTTGTCAGCTCTTCACCGTCAGGATTGAATAGTACTGGCAGAGGCGTCAGCCGTAGCCGCCTTGTTATTTTTCAAGCGGGCAATCGCTATTCGAACTTCGACATGGTCAGATAGCGGAACGTGTGTTCCATTGTCATCGATTGGGGAATCGGGCTCACCATATCCGGGTGTTTTATTTGCACTGCCGTTCAGCAGGCTGGAAAATCGTTCGGCAGTCTGTTGTGATTGCAGCTTTTTAACGTCGAACCTTTCTTGTGTTTGTTGACATCCGTTCTTTGATACGCTGTGACAAGATAGTGATCGGAGTCGATGTTAGGGCCTCGGAACGTAGGAACATCTGAAACACGGATACATGTGGGCGCAAATCAACGATATGTTAAAAAATCTTGCTTTGCTGCGGATTGTGGCGAGACGTTCACCCACTGGAGTGAATGCCAGTACTCGGCGACGGAGTCTCTTTACCACCACGAATCCGATAGCAAATGTGCCCTTGTTTATATGGTCGCTGGAGTATATTTCACAATTAAGGTACCGGACATTCCAGGTGCACAAATTCAAATCATAATCCTCAGAACATTTTCGGGTGTCGTCGTCAGAAGGAGAAATTCGCAAGCAAGACGCATCTGCAGACAAAAAAAGAAAGAGGCCGAGATGCGTGAGTATGAAGAGCTTGAGAAGCTGGCCGACAAGGGTAATGCTCGAAAATTCTATGAAAAGATACGGCGACTTACAGAAGGTTTTAAGACCGGAGCAGGCACCTATAGGACACAAAGAGGTGATCTAGCCACCGATGCCCAGAGCATATTAAATTTATGGAGGGAACACTTCTCCAGTCTGCTGAATAGCAGTGAAAACGGAGTAACCGGAGATAGTGAACCCGAAACTTTTATCGACAACGATGGAAAATACGTTCCACTACCTGACCATGAAGAAGTTAGAATAGCAATCGCTCGCTTAAAAAACAACAAAGCGCCTGGACCTGACGGGTGGGAAGGTGTATGCATCAGCTACTTGCAGAATATCGTCGGACGAAAGCATGCCCGACGATTGGAATTTCTCTCTGTTCTGCCCAATCCATAAAAAAGGGATAAGCCTCCTTAATATCGGCTATAAGGTCCTGTCGAGCGTATTGTGTAAAAGACTAAAGCCCACCGTCAACAAACTGATTAGACCTTATCAATGTAGCTTTAGACCTGGTAAGTTCAACATTGACAATATATAAACCATGCGCCATATCTTGGAAAAGACCCGAAAAAAGAGAATCGACACACACCACCTTTTGTCGACTTTAAATCCGCCTTCGACAGCACGAATGGGAACTGCCTTTACGCCGCTATGTCTGAATTTGGGATCCCCGCAAAACTTATACGAAAGACGAAATATCTCCTATCATCACACACACAGTCATCGCATTCGCGACTTGGCTCCCATATCGCTGTTGACAGCCATAACTTCAAGGGCGTAGATAATTTCGTATATCTAGGAACCAGCATCAACACCAATAAAAATGGCAGCCTTGAAATCCAGCGGAGAATCACTCTTGTCAACAGGTGATACTTTGGACTAAGTAGGCAATCGAACGAAAACCAAACTCTACAAGTCTCATAGTTCCCGTCCTGCTATATAATCATATCAAAAAGAAGAAACTAATGGCGCAGTAAAGTACGTAAGTAAGTAAGAGTGCTATTTCGGCAATTTCTGCAAAATTCAATTTTTTCCTGATGCATACGTATGTAAGTATATGGAAACGCTGCCTTTTGCTGCATGTAGTGCTTACGATCTCTCAACACAGAACTTTCTCATTTTCGTATGTTGCTTCCGGTTGTCGGAAACTAAGGGTATGTCCATCATTATGGAGGCTCTTGCTTTTATCCAGATGACTTGACCTAATCGTAGCCGCTAATAAACTTACAGTTGCATCACTCCCATGGTTCATGTTAATATCCATCACTGCGATACAAATGACTATAAATCTGCAAATGGCATTCCTCAGCTCCTCATTTTGGAACAGTAATAATTTTCATCCATCCAGTGTCAACATTACAAAGCTACTTGTCTTATCTTAACTACACCAAAAACATAACCCAAAATTTGGAACATCTTTAAGATTTTCAAATCGATAACCACAGACTCGTAAGTACGTACTTAGTGAAGGAGGTATTTAATATGTTATGGAACTTATCATTATGTTTTCCCAACGAAATGCATGGATCTACAGTTTTAAACAGCGCCCAAACGGCTCATACATTCCCATGAGGCGCTTTTATTTCATTCGGTATTAGGCTCATTGGAGATGAAATTCCTACACAGAGGTGACCGCAATTAGAAAGAAAAATGTTCTATAGTTATGGTTACCGGTCCAGTCAGAATATGAAACTAAGGCCATCCGTAAGGTAATAATTCGGCTTCTGCGGCCGCCTATTTACATATACTTAATGATATTGCATGCACCGGTATTAACTTGGATTGACGTCGAACTTGGAGATATTACATTTTTGCGAATTAGCATTGGTTTATAAGCAAAAGGTTGAGGCTAAAGTTTCTTTATAATGCGACTATAAAAACGAAAAAATATGTTCTAATATACATATGTATATGTTGATATTAACGATATATATATATATATACACTAATTGGTGCTATGTAACCGCTGAAGTGATTTTCGGCCGAGCTCCTCCTTCAATTTGTGATTTTGCGTCTACAGTTTATACTGAGCCGCCTCCGAACGGCTGATGATTTTTTTACGAGGAGGCTTTATTTCATGTCCGAAATACACTCAGAGGGGTTGACATTCCTTGCCTAGGGGCAACCGCAATTACAAAATTTCACTTAATTTTTAATTTAATTTAATTTCCAAAACTTTTCCTTCCGAATGTCAGTACGCAATTCTAACCACTCGGCTACCGTGGCCGTGATATTAACTATATGCTCGCCATAAAAACAATTTTGTCGGCTTACGTTGCGTTTATTAAATTTCTGTACATAATTCACTCTGAAACGTTTACTATATTCCGAAAAGAGGAATGACTATTTAATTTACAAGGATAGGCTATCCTGAGTTGTTTATTGCATGACTCTCATTTTCCATCATAAAAATTCGGCTCTACAACAGTGGGTCACACTAAATATATTACACCAACAAGTGCTACTTTAACGACAGTCTATTAAACTTTATGTGGGTAAATATGAAACCCTTTTTCCTCGTTTTAAATTTATCACATAACCTATCACATAACCATTACATAACCAATTTATCACATGTTCTTAAGTGTTCGACTTTGCCAACAACATTTTAGTTCCTTATGTTTGCATAAACAACAAAGAAAAGCAGTGGCGCTTACTACTGACAAAAATGGTTGAGAGAGCTTTTCGGAAATGTTATTTTTTTTTACAAATGGAAACTTATAACGTCGTCAACACATGTACATACAGCCTTGGCCAAAAGTATTAGGCACTCCATTAAAATACAAGTATTCTCAAATGTGGCTATCAAAGTTACCACTTCTTTTTGTAAATGTCTTACATGGGTGTTTAACTTCATAAAATATTTTCACATCTAAAATTTGAAAGTGAAAGTATAAATTACATTTAGTGAAAAGTTACCAATCTTATAAAAACAGTTCATATTTACCGAAATGCCTAAAAAAAGTGAAATTAGTTACGATGATAGAGTTAGAAATCAAGTTCTAAGTGAAGAAGGTAAGTCTCAGGTTGAGATTGCGGTGCGCGGTCTAATGTGCTATCAGGCGATTTGTGGAGACGAAATCCCACAATAATAAATCAAAAAGTGGAAGAAAGCGTCTAACCGGTAAACGAGAAGAACGAATACAAAAAAATGCGATGCAATGCAAAAAATCTTCTTCTTCCCTTTCAGACACCATTTTAGATGAATTTAGTAAACCAGTTAGTGCTCGAACACCTAGAAGAAGATTTCTGGAAGCAGGTTTAAAAGGATGTAAAGCCCGAAAGAAGCCGTGGCTCTCAGAAAAGAATAAGAAAAATCGTTTGGAATGGGCTCGCCGATACCAACATTTCACGGAAGAAGATTGGTCGAATGTTATGTGGTCTGATGAATCAAACTTCGAGGTAAGCTTAGTTAAGATCGTCTTAAAGTATTAACAGCCATAGCTTCTTACCCTAGCGCAGTTTTGAAGATATAAAACAAATCTTATGAAAACATTATTTTTTCTTTTCTACAGATATTTGGAACACCTGGTGTGACGTTCGTGAGGCGACGGGTTGTGGAAGAATATCATCCAGATTGCGTGGTACCCACTGTTAAGCATAGAGGACGCAGCATAATGATCTGAGCTACATGGCTGCTGATCGTATCGGCGAAATGTTCATTTGCGAGGGTCGCATGGACAGTCAAAAGTACATAAATGTATTAGAAGCTGTTCTTCTGCCTTCGTTAACGCGCATTTTTGGCGATACTAATTTAGACGGGGTTCAATTTCAGTAAGACAATGCTCACAAATTAGCGATTATGATGCGTTGGTTTAGAGATAACAACATTGTTTTGTTAGATTGGGCTGCACAGTCTCCAGATCTTAATCCCATTGAGCACATGTGGGCTATTTTAAAACGCAAGATTAAGGAACACAGTATAACATCAAAGAATGCCTTAATTAATGAGTGGCCTAAGAGATTTGCTGCCGTTATTAAATCGAAGGGTGGACCTACTAAATATTAATGCTATTATCACTAATTCATTATATTTTCACTGTTTTACTAATAAAACCTCATTACTTCACCTGTTAAAGCAAAAAAATCAGTAATTAGTGGAGTGCCTAATACTTTTGGTCAAGGCTGTACGTACATATGTATGTATATACAGTCATTTGAAGCTTATAACCTAATTTAAAGTCAACTGCGTTTTATTTTGTTGACAAACTTAGTATTTAAGAAAATTAGTTGCTCAAACTTTCTTATTTTATTTTATGCGAAGCACCTGTTTATTAATAACGGGCCTACTTAGTTACAAAACATTCCATTTTCATTTAATTCTTTGAAAGCAACACAGTTTTGTTTATGCCAAACAAAAGAAGGAAATACATTTTTTTATTTTACAACTCACAGAGCGGAAAGAGATTCCAACATTTTTTCGATAACTCCTTTGAACACATCCATACAAACGTTCATACATACATACATATACATGTGTATGTAGATATGTACTTACCTAGATGCCTACATTAATGGTAAATTTTTGCAAAGATTATATAATGTTTGTATGTATGTGTTTACAACATGTTTTGTGTACGTCAAAAATCGTAATAACTCAATAATTTCACGGCCGAACTTTCCAATAAATAGTATAAAAATTAAAATCTAAGGAATAGTAGTAAATTTATACAACCACAATTTTTTGCGTACATTCCTGCAAACAACGTGACGACTCCATTCACGCGTGAAATATATGTATATTCCCCACGCGGTTAGTGGAGTAATACAAAACTAACCTCAATCCATGCAAAAATATGGTGCAGCTTACTTTGCGATATCCATTTGCTCCCATCTCTATATTATATCTGAGTAATCCATGGCGGCCGCGGCAGCCGAGTGGTTAGCATTACGTGCTGCCATTCGGAAGACTCAGGTTCATATCCCGGTGCCACCAACATCCAAAAGTTATGGAAAATTAATTTAAATAAAAAATTAAATTAAATTTTCTAATTGCGGTCGCCCCTCGGCAGGGAATGTCCATCCCTCCGAGTGTATTTCGGACATGAAATAAAGCTCCTCGTAAAAAAACCATCAGCCGTTCGGAGACGGCTTAGTATAAACTATAGGTTGCTCCATTTGTTGGAAAAACATCAAGACGCAAAACCAAAAATTGGAGGAGGAGCTCGGCCGAAAATCGCTTCAGCGGTTACAAAGCGCCAATAGTAAAACTATTTTTCGACGTGAGATTTTTTCGATAGTTGTATAAAAATAGTGAAGTGGTGTTTATGTGGTGTGCATGTGTTAAAACTTTCTTCATTTCGTTTGGTTATGAAACTATGCGGAAGAAGGATATGCCATCCCGGAAGCGAGAACAATGTAAAACTCTCTCTAAATTTCGGAACGACTTTTGCTCACTTGAATATTAAAATAGTAACAAGTTGTAAGTTTGATGACAGGCAAAGTTTTTGTGCCCTCTGCTTCTACGTTCAAAGGCAACAGCACGACATCAGGGCGTCGCTTTCATATGTAAATATGTACCATTACAAAATTATTGATAAGAATAATAAAATCATAAACTCAATTCTATGCTTTTATTGAAATTGTTCGGAAGTGGGCGAAAGTACAATGTTCATACATGCACACACAGTCTATGTACGAGTATGTTTTCGAATTATATGTACATACATACCTATGTACTATAACAAGAAAAAGTGATTTTGTACTAAATTAATATTTAGACATAGATTTAGTGTACTGGGAAGTTATTCTTCGAAGGCGCACGATACCAGGGCGGCCAAACTGCATCATTAAATGGCGTACAATAAATAGTTGAGAAGTTGCCATTACAATTTGAGATGGGAAAATATTTAGCTTTAAAAAAATGCAATATCAATAATTTAAACTGTCAAGTTCCTACTCACGATAAATCAACAGAATGTCTGATCATAGCGATTTTCTCTTTGAGCTTTATATTCATGAAACATGTGTATGTACTCGTATGTACATATGTATATAAGTATTTTCTGATAAAAAGTTGTTTTTAGGCATAACTGTTAAGGACATACATATTTACACCCCTTTTGCATTATTTTTTATTCTAAAATCCCAAAATACTAATATTTCTGACCAATTATCACTTAAGGGAATTGTCTAAGAGAAAATCAAATGCGGAATTTTTTCCCACTTGCTTCTAGTAGGTCTAAAGGATGTATTGTGTAAAAATGTTAGAAAGTGTATTTTCCATAAATTAATGAAATATATTTGAATACGAGATTTGTAAAATATTGCCTATGGACACCAGTAGTGCATTTCAGTAACTTTGATCGATGCGATTTGTCGCTTGCTATAACGTTTGATCGATTCGTTAACTTATTTTTAACGATACTCGACAACTCGCATTTCCTTTTCATTAAAATGGAGGAGAGGTGTGATGCTAAAAAAAAGGTAAAAATAATCGAAAAGCACAAAGAGGAATTACAAAAACAAAACAATTTCATGATAGCATTTTTCTTTGATATTGTAATTGAGTTACAATGGCTAAATAAGTTCACTCATCAGTAACGTCATGAATTCCACTGTTGAAACTAACCTGCTTCGCCCTGTGAGGAGCACCAAATATGTAAATGAATTGTGCCGCGCCCCTGGGTACTTACCATTTACCACCAAAAACTTGAGATGATGATCACATATCTACGTATGTATGTTCATATGTACAAATATAATGAAATGTATTGCTTTTCGGTGAAATGGCTAAAATATAAAACAGATCAAAAAACAAGTAATATAATGTTTAAAAAAACAATTAGCGCAAGAATTTTGTCCTCCGACGTCGGCCTTTGTTGTTAAGAATTTATAAAAACATAAAGCATCACATCAATAATGTAGACAGAGAAGCGAAGAAATATTAACGAAGTGAAAACTACCAGAACAATATTAAAGGCATAGAGATGTCTGAGAAAGAATTTGTGAGATGGAAAGCAAAAGAACCGCTCTTTACCGCTCTAACGTGTAACTTTTGAGTACGCAACATACAAATTTTTTTAAATAATTTGTTCCTATTGATGGATAGGACTCGATACGTTATAAAGGATAGAAAAAGTAATATTTCATAACCAAAATCCCAAATAAGTAATCAGTCGAGAGGTCGTTTTGTTAGCCGGTTGCACACATAAGCGTTTCAACTTTTTTTTACTGGGTATATGTTGCGATGGTTATGTACAGCTGTGAAAATGAAAATAATAAAAATGAAAGTTAACAACAATGCGCTATTCATTCTTTCTATTCTCAGTTTGGCGGAAATTGGAAATACCAAGTACATCGAGGTCCTTTCATACTCCCTGCTTCCATCAGCGTCTACTGCATCGAAGACTTTCTAAACTGGAGTATTCTTATCCATCTGGACCACATGACATAGTCGTAGTAGGTCGCATTGGGGACTAAGGGAATTAATTTTAAAATTGAGAAAAGAGAGAGAAGGAAACAAGTATACCGAGCTCGACAAAAAGTATTTTAAAGACCATATATTTTAGCAAAAAAGAGTGGTGGAGAAATAAAATTTAACCGCTTTAAATCTGCCATGCATATAGAAACTGAAATTTAATCCAGCAGTAATAATATGACTCTCCTTCTCACAGCTGGAAGGGAACTTGTTTGCCAAAAAAAATGAATAGAATACAATTTGCAATTGCAAAACATAGTAATAAATAGGCTGAAAAAATGGTTTCGCGCCAATAATATTTAAGTCTTGGAGTGGCCAGCACAGTCCTCAACCTCCATCCAATAGAATATATTTAGAGGAATAAAAAAAACAATGCGCGAAAGCATCGAGTAATGATCAAGGCAAGCTGTCAAACAAGCCTTGAAGAACATCTATAGGGGAGGATTTAGTGAACTCAATGCCTCGGCGTTGCACTACGATTTTACGTTGCCTTTGTTGTTGACCTACAGTTTATACACTCGTAGGGGTTGATATTCCGTGCCGAGGGGCCACCGCAATTAGAAAATTTAACTTTTTTTTTTATATAATTAATTTTCTATAACTTTTGGATGCGCTTCAGCTTTGAAAGTATTAGATTCAGTACCCACCGATAGAAACAAGGGAAGAGGAAGGCCACCATTCCATTGACAGTATCAGGTAGAGAAGGATTTGGATTCTCTTGGTATTTCGAACTGGCGCCAAACAGTAAAGAGAAGAACGGAATTGGTTGCTATTGTTGATTCAGCTATAATCACCGAATTTTTAAACTTTTAAAGAAAACTTACGGTACTGTTTTCATGTTCGCAGCTGTAGGTATAAGCATTCGTATCTTCTTTAATGAACTCGTGAATAATCCGAAAACCACAATTCCTATGGTGAGTTCTGCATCCGGTCAGGTTATGTGGAAAAGCAAAGTGTTTCAGCACGTACTAAAACGCAAACTTATAAATCCTATTTACGTTGACACTTAAATGCATATGTATGTATGTATGTATGCATAAATGTATAGAAGTAGTTTGTTTTCGTGATTGTGCATTTGGGATAAAAATTTATATGTAGGTATATGTGTGTACGTATGAAAAAGGACCACAGCAAACGTTGTATCGACTATTAAAATCATGTCTTACGGAAGTAAAATTAAACAGCAATGGCTTCAGACAATTTAAGACATTTATAGCGACACACTCTTCCCAATACCTCGCACAGTTCTTGAACATTCAGAATTTCTCGGTTATTCTCAAATTTAGACTTACATACTTGGAAAAAGAATGCTTCTTCAGAGATATGCATGTACATAAATACATGTGTACTTATCTAAGGTGAATCCTTATAGTCTGTATATACATACATTAGAATGGGTCGATTTCTATTGATCCAAATTTTGCAGAGAGACAAACATGCTTTTACTCCAATCTCATTGACAAACAGCAGCATTCAATCACGATGAGAGTCGATCTATCTTTATCACAGTGAAAGTATAATATAAAACAAAGAGCGCGTAGAGCAAAACACTATGGAATTCCCCATTAATTTTTTTCCTTAGTAAAAGGTTTTTTTTCCTCCAATAAAACTAATGCATTTAAGGAGGAGCTTACATTATGTTCACGAAGTACTGCTTTTCTAGACCTTTTTTTCTAACCATAACGAACTTCCTACTATCATCCCTGAAATTTATATTCTTAAAAAGACCTAACGCCAATCTATCGGACAGTTTTTATATATCACACTTCATTTCAAAGCTCAATGCCTTGATTAATGTTTCGAGTTCAGGGCTTGCGTTATGCGGATCTTTTATAAATTCTTTTAAATATTGCCGAATTATACCACACATCGTTTTCAAAGCACTTCGCTATGAATTTTAGCACTATTTGTTAAAAATAGTTTTTAAATTATGACGGCTCTTTTGTAAATTGAGATCGTTTAGATCGCTTGATGCACCAAAAACAGTCAAGTATTGATAGTGACAGTCAAGTACTGATAGTGCTTGTTTCCTTTAAAAAGGATACTTTATACTGATAAATTGTTTAGAATTTGAACTGGTCTAAAATTACCTCTCTATAAAGACGTATATTTCATTAAAAAGATGACAATAAATAAAGATATTCAGCCCTAAACCACATTTCGACTTGAATCGAAGGTCTCCGTTTGGCAGATTCGGTATTCTTCCAAACCTACGCTTGTTATCAATTCTACTTATTCTGCATTTTGATCGTATTTACGTTTTATTACGCTATATAAATTTAAGTAAAACTTAATTTTGATAGCTGTTAAAGTCATAATTTTTTAGATTTTGAGCTATAATTATACTCTTTGATACAACACAAAAACGATATAAAAAATGGCTATTACAAAGCTAACCAAAAGAGATGTTCCCAAAGACCAATGAGGAAGAACTGAAGAAAGTTCTAATGCTTTAAACGCACTGAATGATCTCCATCAAAAAACTTCATGACTTCGAGCAAAATATAGAATGAATTTGAAACTGTTGTTTGACATTACAATTTGCACCAACTCTATGGTTTGCTTCCGCAAAAATCTTAAAGCAGCTACTATTTGATTAAGTGGAGATAACGATGTCGAAGTATTGTACTTTATTGAGTTTCCACCGCTAAGGTGTCTGGGATGTACCGTATAGTTTTTTGAATCTAAATAAGTAAATTACTATAATGAACTCCTTCCCCTGAACTCTTTCATCTTCCAACCAAATTTTTTTACAATTCGTTGCTCATCTGAAGAGAAGCACGCATGTCTCGCAAACTTCTCCTTTCAACTCTTGCCACAGAATTATCGGCTGTATTTAGATCCTCCTCGTGAAATATTACTGCGGTTATTGATTTCAGTTTAAGTTAAAAATATACACATATTTAAATAATTTTATGCAAAAATAGTTTGTGTCTGTTTGCTTTGTTGTGTTTCAATTTACATTACACATTCACATGCTGATTTCGAAAATGTCTGCTCTCTTTCTTTTATTCTATCGATTCGATTGAAACTTATAGCCTGTTTCCACCGAGCACTTAAATGCATTTAAGGCCTCTGTTAAGTGAATGAAATATCAAGTTTTCAACGAAAGTGAGTTAACTCAAACAGCTGATTTTTGCTTACATTTCCAGTTTGCAAAATTTGCCACAACTATTGAAATCATGAATTTATTTATTATTTGGCTATTTATGGAATCTTATGATTTGCAAGTGCAGATTATTGCTGCATGGACAAACGCTGCTGAAACGAAAATGTTTTTATGCATGTTTCCATTCTCACTTTTGCTTGTTTGTTTCCTTAAACTATTAAGGTTGTTCAATCAGCTAATAGCTGCCTGAGCAACGCATATTTTTATGTTGAAGAGATCGTTTGCGTTTCCGCAAATACTTTTTTTCTTTCTTATTTGATTTTTTTGAAAGAGGAGAAGCATTATCTTCTCCAATTACAATGCATTTAATGTGCTCGGTGGAAATAGGCTATTAGAATGCCTAACTGTGTGATTGTCGCGGAACGGAGAGTGGGAACGTAATCGAAAAGCAGAATAACCCTGATCATTAAACAAAATAATTTTTAGCGCATATTATGTTGGTTACAAATGTTTGCTTTTTAATAGTTTAAATTTCTCTTGAGAAAAGCTTTCGTTTAAAGCGTGTCCATTTATAATGATTTTGAAAGATTCACATTTTTTTCGTGTACATTAATCACGGATATCATTCCGTTTAACTAACAAGAAAAATTAATTCAACGAAATGAAGTCGATAACGTTGAATTCACACAAAGCTTATCGTTAACGTTAATTTTAAAATGGATGCCTGCTATGATTTAACAGCATACTTAAATTAAGACGTTTAACATTTTCTATTAACGATTTAACATCAACAACAGTTTTCCGTTTCGGGAAAAACGAAAAGAAATTTATTTTGATAATTGATTAACGTTAAATATTTCCAAATGTTTCAACCGAAACGATAGAACTTCTTCGATTAACGATACTTTTATCGTTACGATGCAGCCTTGATAACTGCGAGTTGTAAAAATTTTCATCTCTATGTTCCAACATACACGTATGAAGGAATCACCGACCGCCGATAAGCAACCTGTGAATTATAAGTGAGAACTAATTGGGTGAGTTTCGTTCCATGGCCTCATGAACTTTGTGAAGGTTTTCTAGCCTCGCCACACTTTGTAGATACATAAAATACACAACTATGTACTCTTATTTTCATATGCACATCGTACATTAGTCTATTTTATTATTAGCAATTTGTACCCGCAATAATACATACGTATTGGATGAGTGCATAAGTTCGTGCCCGATTCCGCCGGATGCCGTACGAATCGTTTGAGAGTGGGGCTCGTGAAAGAAATATATACATATTATATACCGTTAGAAAGGTGACAGTCCGAACTGTAAATCAAGCATAAAATAAATTCATTTTGATTTGAGTTGCTTAGTGAAAAGACGCATGGAAGATGAACAACGAAAAAGATCATATGCGTCATATTATGTTATACGAATTCCGCAGAGGAAAAACAGTGGGCGCTGCAACTAAAGATATTCGCGAAGTTTATTTGGACCGTGCTCCAGCACTCCGCACAGTAAAGAAATGGTTCGCGAAATTTCGTTCTGGAGATTTTAACCTCGAAGATCAACCTCGCAGTGGACGGCCTTCTGAGCTTGATGACGATGTTCTAAGGACATTAGTTGCGAATAACTCACGTATTTCGACGGAAGAGGTTGCCAGTGAATTGAACGTCAACAAATCAACTGCGTTTCTTCGTTTAAAAAAGGTTGGGTACACTTTGAAGCTCGATACATGGGTGCCACATCAGTTGAGTGAAAAGAACAAAGTGGACCGTATGTCAACAGCAATTTCTTTGCTTCGACGGATCAAAAACGAACCTTTTTTGGATCGGCTCGTGACTGGTGATGAAAAATGGGTCCTGTACAACAATGTTCAACGCAAAAGAACATGGAAACAGGCACACGAAGGGGCGGAACCGATGTCGAAAGGTGGATTGCATCCGATGAAGGTACTGCTGTGCATTTGGTGGGATATCCGAGGCGTTATCTATTTTGAGCTCTTGCCAGCTGGAGAAACGATCACTGCCAACAAGTATTGTCAGCAATTGGTCGAATTGAAGAAAGCAATTGATGAAAAACGTCCGATTTTGGCCAATCGCAAAGGAGTTCTTTTCCATCATGACAACGCCAGGCCACATGTTGCAAAACCGACCCTGGCCAAACTGAAGGAGATGAATTGGGAAATCATGCCGCATCCCCCATATTCACCCGACATTTTACCTTCTGTTTATCATTTGTTTCGATCGCTGCAGAACAATTTGAATGGAAAAAAATTTAAAAATGTGGAAGACGTCAAAAACCACCTTGACACCTTTTTCAACGAGAAACCGCGCGATTTCTATGAATCAGGCATCCGTAAATTGGTTGAACGTTGGGAGTAGATTGCCGAACATGATGGCGAATACATAATTGATTAATAAAAGCGCTTTCTTCAAAAAATTTCAATTTTAGTTTGCACTTGAAATCGGGCACGAACTTATGCACTCATCGAATATATGTATGTACATTTGCAAATACTTTTTTTTTACTTTTGCACAAAACGACCTTAATTTAAGGAAAATTCGAAGAAAAGTTCGTATTTTATTTTGTGTGTGTTTGTAAAATTGTGTAAATATTTGTCTTTGCGCCTATCGCTTCCGGGTTGAGGTCATTTGCTCAATTCATTAGATTGATAGAAATCAATAGAGACTCAAATATTTGACTAAATTGTGTGCACGTGTGTCAATATGCACACACACAACAATAGAATATGAAAATAAAACGCACTTAATAAAACGGAAATGTAAGAGATTTTGCCAGCGATAAAGTGGCTGTGAATTGTTTTGTAAATGGTTTTTGAAATTGCTCTTCTATTTGGGCAACATATTTATGTTATTTGTTTTATACAGTCTTTGATGGCTTTTAAGTATTCGTACATAGGTACATAGATGGTACACAATATAATGAAATTGGTCAAACTGCTTTGAAAACGTTGCTAATTTAATACATAACAATAAATACATGTATGTATATCCGTATGTATGTACATTTGTATGTGTAAACTTCTTGAATATTTTTCGAATATGGCTGACCACAAAATACAATTAAAAATATGTGTGCAAAATTGTAATAATATGAACAATGCAATGTGTGCAATGTGCCAGGGCTCGAGTCCTGGTTCGAACAACATTCAAGATTATAGAAAATTAATTTTTCTAATTGTGGTTGTTCCTCGGAATGGAATGTCTAGGCCCCCCGAGAGTATTTCTAACATGAAAATTAAAAAAAAAATCCTCATCAAAATCCATCGGACGTTCGGAGGCGGCTAAGAATGAATTGTAGGTGCCACCATTTGTTGGACAAACATCAAGACGCATACCACAAATTGGAGGAGAAGCTCGGTTGGAAAACGCTCCAACGGTTACATTACATACATACGCGTGCACAATATTCTTAGATTGTTAGATACTTTTTTAACGAAGTTGTGACCAAAGACAAATTTCTGAACAAATCTGAGTATAGGAGGTGAGGTTGATGCATATATTATATCCGTCCGATTTCTAAAACTTTCAGAATCAATATGTACGGAGTGTAATGGAGTGTAGTCAAACTTCTGGGTATGATGTTTCAGTTCCGCGGCTATTGCCAATTCCGACTGTTGCGTCCACGTCGCACACCCTGGAAACGTGAATAACCATTCTGCAAGATGCGGTAACCGACCCTGGTGGACCCTTGGGTCACGGCTTATGAGAGAGGAAGCTTCAGTGGAGCCGCTCCGACTTATTCGGTTTAATGGTCCGTTGAAGTCTAATTGCAGCGTCTGTTCACCAGAGGAGCGGCTGGAAGAGGGCGTCTGTTTTGAAGCAAACGGGTCGCTATATAAATGTATACAAGCTTTAAACTTACTCGCCCAGCGAGGTTGTGCGCTGGGTTTGGGACCCGCCACGTAGAACGTAGAATGTAACAACGCATTGGATGAGATACCCTCTTTCTGTTGACGACCACCGCAAGCGAATTAAGGTTCATGATTTGAGGGCATGCACCTGGAATGTCCGGTCCCTTAATTAGGAAGTTGCCGCCGCACAGGTGGTTGATGTCCTCGTAAGAATAAAGGCTGACATCACCGCCGCCCAAGAAGTGCGATGGACGCGACAAGGACGAAAGCGGGTAGATTCTTGTAGTACAGCGGCCATGTATGGAGAGCAAATTTGGTGTCGGATTTGTGGTGGGAGAGAGATTCCGTCGTCGAGTACTGGCATTCACTCCGGTGGATAAACGTCTCGCCACAATCCGCATCAAAGCAAAATTTTTCAATATATCGTTGATTTGCGCCCACGCCCCGACGGGTGGGACGATTTGGCCAAAGATGCCTTTTAGGAGCGCTGCCCCCGACACGATGTGAAAATTATGCTTGGCGATTTTAATGTCAGCGTGCGCAAAGAAGCTACCTTTGGTACGACTGTTGGAAAATTCAGACTTCAAAATGAAACATCCCCTAATGGGTTGATGCTGATCGACTTCGCCGTGGCGCGAAATATGGTTGTCTGTAGTTCTAGATTCCAGCACAAAAAAATACAAGAAGCCACTTGGCTGACCCCTGATCGAAAAACACAAAACCAGATCGATCATGTTGTGATAGATGGAAGACATGTCTCCAGTGTTCTTGACGTGCGTACACTCCGTGGACCCAACATCGACTCGGACCACTATCTTGTTGCAGCGAAGATACGCACGCGCCTCTGTGTTTCGAAGAACGCCCGTCAACAAACACAAGGAAAGTTCGACGTCGAAAAGCTGCAATCACAACAGACTGTCGAACGATTTGCTATTCGAATTGCACTCCTGCTCTCTGAGAACACTCATCAGCAACGCGGTATACGGGAACTGTGGGACGGCATTTCAAACTCCCTACGTACAGCTGCAAACGAAACCATTGGATTTCGGAAAGATCGCAAAAACAGCTGGTACGATGAGGACTGCCGTGTCGCAGTGGAGAGAAAACAGACTGCCTACCTCGCAACGTTGCGATCGACCACATCACGTACGGGATGTGATAGATACCGAGAGCTGAAGAGGGAAGCTAGACGCATCTGCAGACAAAAAAAGAAAGAGGCCGAGATGTGTGAGTATGAAGAGCTTGAGAGGATGGCCGACAAGGGCAATGCTCGAAAATTCTATGAAAAGATACGGCCACTTACAGAAGGTTTCAAGACCGGAGCAGACTCCTGTAGGACACAAAGAGGTGATCTATCCACCGATGCCCAAAGCATATTAAATTTATGGAGAGAACACTTCTCTATCCTGCTGAATAGCAGTGAAAATGGAGTAACCGGAGATAGTGAACCCGAAACCCCAATCGACGACGATGGAAAAGACGTTCCACTACCTGACCATGAAGAAGTTAGAATAGCAATCTCTCGCTTAAAAAACAACAAAGCGCCTGGAGCTGACGGCCTACCGGCAGAAATATTCCAACACGGAGGTGAGGAGCTGACAAGGTGTGCTCTCTGTCACGAAAGGTCTGAGTGTATTTCCGAATATTAAAGTTTCTCATAAAAGTTCATCACTCCGCCAGTGTGAGGCAAACTTATATGCATAAAGAATGTTCTTTTTTTGAGACATGTGGAATTTAGCTTTATTGAAAAGACAACGGCTTGCCATTAAACTAACTTCGGGCAAGTTTCCGTTCGGCCGGCTCGAAGAAATTCCAGCCGAGAGGTCATTTCCCGGCCACTGTTCAAAGCGTCAATCGTCTCGTCTCACATTACCCCACAAGAAATGGTCCAGCGGTGTTAAATCGCCCCATCTTGGAGACAATGCAAGTTAATGCACTGACCAAAAGTTGCATGCTGTATGGCATGTAGCGCCGTCTTGTTGGAACCAAAGGTCGTCCCCATCAACACCCTCAATCATCAATTCAGGCACGACAAAGTCATTTATCATGGCTCCAAAGCGTTCCCCATTGATTGTAATAGCATGGCCGGTTTCATTCTTGAAGAAATATGGACGAATGCGACAAATCTTGTTTTGTTTATAAACGTACACATTCAAACAAAAGAGAGCTTCATCGAATATTGGACGCATTATTTTGGTATTAAATTTGTATATGTACACTAGGGTGATTCAAAAAAACAACAAATATTTTTTTCTTCTTTCCAACATGCTTAAGAGTTCAATATAGATGTAAAAAGATCCCAGTTAAAATTTGAGCGCTTCATATTAATATTAAGGACGTCCGCATCGCACTTTTCTATTTCCCATAGGAATAACATAGGCAAATATTTGTTTGCGCCTTCTGATTTTTATTGCTTATCCATCGTAAGTCACACAAAAAATCCCTGCACATATTTTTGTAGAAAATTGAACGCTCTACAAAAAAGGTCTCGTATGATTTTTCCGAAAACCTAACCAGTTGCAAGTTATTCGAGGTCAAAGTTCAATATGCTGAAAATTTGACCGTTTGTAATGCATTACAGTGAACTCGATGAAGTTATGGAAATCATTTATCAAAGTTTTATGTTTTTCTTTAATGTAGGCTTTCAGGAAATCTTCATAAATTTTCCGCAGTAATTTGGAGAAGTAAAATAGTTTCATAAAAAATTTTTAACATTATTTAAAAAATTTTTATTTTTCTAATTTTTATTTATAGAAATTTCGAAATCATGTTAAGTACAACACTTCATTTGATTGGTTTTTTAATGAGAATATAACAACTACCTCACCAAAGATGAAGAGCAACTACAGTATTTATTACAAGTAGTACGAGAACATCGGCAACGTTACCCAGATTGCTTAAAATCTTCAATAATAATAACATAAAGTATTTATAAGAATTAAATTGTATGAGCTGAATAATAAATTATTTCCTTAAAAAAATCAAATGCAACTTAATTTTGACCTCATGTTAGTAATCCTCAATGTCAAAAAGAATGTTTCGTTTAAAAATCAAAATAAACTGAAATTTTTAATCTAAAAACTTTCTCAATGAGTTTCACTGGGCTTATTACTCCATAGAATTGAAGTTAAAGGTTTTCTGAACGCCTACATTAAAGAAAAACATAAACCTTTGATAAATGATTTCCATAACTTCATCGAGTTCACTGTAATGCATTACAAACGGTCAAATTTTCAGCATATTGAACTTTGACCTCGAATAACTTTCAGCTGGTTAGGTTTTCGGAAAAATTATACCTTTTTTGTAGAGCGTTCAATTCTCTACAAAAATATGTGCAGGGATTTTTTGTATGACTTACGATGGATAAGCAATAAAAATCAGAAGGCGCAAACAAATATTTGCCTATGTTATTCTTATGGGAAATAGAAAAGTGCGATGCGGACGTCCTTAATATTAATATGAAGCGCTCAAATTTTAACTGGGATCTTTTTACATCTATATTGAACTCTTAAGCATGTTGGAAAGAAGAAAAAAATATTTGTTGTTTTTTTGAATCACCCTAATGTACACGTATGTATACTGTTATTTATTCATTTATTCCATTAAACAGGATGATTTAAAATATCTCTTACGATGGAATAAAAGTGATAAAACGGAAGATATATAGTCGAAATACGCATATATAGATCCTCAGGTGTCTCCAATCTCTGAGTCATACTGAGAGATGATCGTGCAAACTTCACCGGAGGACGAAGAAGCGGAGAATGTGTAAATGAGTTGAAAGTTGGAATCCAGTTGCCAGCAATGACTTGCCCTCGGAGTGGACACAGTACTGCACTTTTAGATGGCAAAATGTACGCGATTGGTGGCTGGAACGGAGGGATTTATTTAACGTTGGTAGAAGTGTAAGTTTACATGTAGTTTATGGAAGGTAAATATATGTATATGTATTGTATGTGAAGATGTATTGTATATACAAATACCCGAAATACTCCGTACATATGTATCTATGTTGGTTATCATGAGAATAAATCATTATCATTAAAAAATCCTCGATTTCCACACTAAATGACTACATGCTCTTATGAACTCTCAGTTTAGGAACTTGTAATATATATAGTATGTAAACGAGTAAATGTAATGCTCATGTAAGTATGCACATATGTAAAACCTGAAGATGCAGAGAATTGAGTTCGAATAAAAAAATCTTAACCGTTAGCTAATTTTTAATAATGCACAATAACATTTTAAATGTCATTTAGTATACAACTCAAAACACTAATTATAAAACAATAGCAATCGTTTATTTAAAAATATAAAATACTACAACAAAAACAAAAAATACAAGCAACAACCAGAATTAGGAGTGGAAATTTAAATAAATAAATAAACTTCATAACAGCAAATTAATACAAAAACAAAAATGAACTAATCGTTAATATGGATTTAGAATAAATATACGCAATTAATGCTTCTTTTTGTTTTAGAGAGTTGCGTATTTACACTTCTACATACATATATACATATATGATTCCTAAAAAAACAAGAAAAAAAAACAGAAACAAAAAAAAACGAATAAAATGTAAAAAGGAAGTCAAAAGCAAACAAGTGAAAGTATAAATAAATAAGTTATGTAATGTAAAATATACATACAAATATTATATATTAAAGCGAATTTTTTTCACACTTTAGCTTAATAAATTGTAAAAAGGAAGAACAAATAAAACTGATCAGTCATTGAATTAGTTATGCAAATGAATTTAGAGTTTTTTTCATTCATTTCAACAAAAGTACAGTAAGTAAGCAAACTATTGTACTTAAGCAATAACATACATTTTATTTAATTACTTTTGCCCTGAAAACCGAAATACTAGAATCCAATGCAAAAGGACGTGTGTCCGCGCATGCAATTCGTCGCTTAAAAATTTCCATCGCAATTCGGCAAGAACGACGAGCTCACTCACAACTTGCGACAACCCCGCACACTATGACGTCAGACAAACGTAAGTAAGTTCGAAGAAAGGGGAAATAACACCATGAAATGCATACACACCCACTATCCGGTATATGCTCGTGCCGCAAGGATATGGCTTGATGCATCCTGGCAAGTCAAACGGCTAAAACATTAGACGCTCGAAGCTATTGGTACTCGGCTGAGAATATAACCACTCCGACAATATTTCTAATCTGAAAATAAAAGTGAGGAGTTTAACAAGAGAATTGTTAATCCATTAACCGATTCGACACGGTTTCTACATTTGTAGGAAAACATGAAGACGCCCACCACAAATCGAAGTTGAAGTCGCTTGGTCTCTTTAACAATTATCAAAAAATATTATAAAAATTATTCGTTGGAGAAATCGCAAGATACTTCTCAACCAATGGCGTTTGCCACACATCCGTGGCCCACAACAGTTTGTTGAACGACTTGCAGAGTTTGGTTTTTTGTCGAAATATTCTATCTTCTGTTAGCTGATGTAAGACATTTCGTCTGTCCCTAACTGGATTTGTTTACTCTACTACTCATATTGTTTTCTCAAGACAGTCTAATTTTTTTTATAGACAGGCTTCTTGTCTAAATCCACAATTGATGACAAACTGTTCAGGCCCTTCCCGCGCAATACTGGCACTCTTGGCATAGAAGCTTAAAGCCAAGTTATAGTGATGTAGGTTCAGCTCTTTTTTGTATGGTTGAGTGCGGCTTTTGAGCCACAGAAGGAATGTTTTTGGCTGATTCCCTCCCTTATAATATTAAGTTTCTGGGTCCAATCAGCTAGCTGAGAATGGCTCCTAGTGGATAATAGCGATATTGCGGGGACGTTTCCCTTGATAATTAGCTCTCATTGCGTCATTTCGTACTTACGCAATTTGGACCATTTTCATCAATCCGTAAGCAAATGCATCTCGAACCCGCTTCTGTTGAGAGATTTGAGTAGATTTCCCCGCTCATCCTGCGTTATTTTTTTAAGGTAATAAATGATCGTTGATCAACCGAAGTGTGAAGAAAGGTCGGCCGGCACAACAATAGATGACAATTCTGGTGCCACCCATGTAGCTTATGGAATACCAAGTGTAGGTTGTCTTACCGAGAAAGAGGTTCATATCACCGGAGTCGTGTGTGTAAAACGTCGCTTGGTGTTTGGCATTCATTGATGATATTTGCGGTGGTAGATTCCCGCAATTTGGAACAGTGGAGGCAACTTTCCTCTAACGTGTGGTGAGAACATAACTCAAAGTGGCAGCAGCCAGAAGAAGGTTCGCTTCAGTCGCATACAACCTAACTCGTGGAATAGACAGTGAAAACTGGCACACCTCTGTTGCTGTTAAGAGCCATACCGTCGAGCACTACATTGGACTGTGCTGTGATGGATTTTATTAGTACACATTTCGTGTGTATCGAAAATTTGTATGGAAAAAAGAAATTACTGTGGATTGAAGTTTTATTATTTTCACTTTTTTTATGTATAAAAGTACTTTTTAGTTTTCATATTTTATTGTTTATTTTATTCAATTTAAAGGAAAACTTCAGGCACTGCAACGCAAGAGTATGCACCAGGTTTAGGGAGACGAGCCTTTTCCATCCACCGATTGCTTTTCTCGTCATAAACATAACATCTTTGATTCCATCCGCTGATAGCATACAATTGCTTGTTTAAGGAAATACAAGCAGGGTTCTCATTTTTGGTAGGCAAAGAACAGATCTGTGTGTATATTTTACGTAAATATTAATGTGAAACTTGTGAAGAATTCATAAAAATGAGTCAACTAACCCAGGTCCATTCATCTCTTTGTGGATCGTATCGCTCAGCCCTCTCCTCTCCTACAACATATATGAATCCATTGTGCACGGCTGCCTGAAATGTAATCAAATACAATACACAGTTAGTTAAACACATATACATGCATACATATATAGGTATGTACATATAATGATGAAATGAACGCTCAATTTTTCATTAAATAACGGATATTCCTCTCTTTGAAATTTGGAAAAAAAATCATGTTTTCTGCATTTAAATGCTTTTTTTGCAAAATCTAAATTATATTGAACTCATTTGCCCAAACATCTTTGATAATTTTGTATCATTTGACTTGAATTAGATGTAAATCAAAATTTTATTAGTTTATTTAACAGGTGAAGAATTTTACAAGGTTCTGGAGTCCGGAATATTCATAGAGTTTTCACTCAGTCAACTGCCTATGGACTCATCTACCCTCCATCATCTGCGCAATGTAAGAGCTTCGATCTCGGACAAGCTCACCGTGCACACATTCATAAATACATAATTAATTTAAAAGGCCTAAATTATTATTTCCATATGAATTTAGAATTCACTTACATCATGACGGTAATACGAACAATTCATTTTCGCACATTCAGTCCAGATATTTGTGGTTGGATCGTAACGTTCAACATAGTTTACAACATCGCTTCCATTATAACCTCCCATAACGTAAATGCTTCCATTTAAGGTCACTGCAGCTGGCCACTGGCGTCTTCTATACATGTCGCGTACCTCCCGCCATCCACCAGTGGAGGAGAACCTAAAAGGAATGATATATACAATAATAAAACCCAAGGACTGCATAACAACATACAAATATAGCTTAAGCTTTGGAAAACGTTAATTATACATTCATACATATGTACATTTCTACATTTAGTATAAAAATCCCGGTGTTTGAAGTCGAGCTCGATGAAACAATTTTACCCACATTTTTGTAGACATTTGGTAGGAATAACAGTGGGTTAATGGAGTGTATTCCACACCGCTAGGTGGCGCATGAGTCCACTTGTTCGGAAAATCTTTTATCTGTTTAATCTGTATAATGAGAACCGCAACAAAAATTGGGATGTGACATTGAGCTCTGTGATGAAAATTTTCGAATTTAATTACTTTAAGTGCGATTTTGGGATTATTATTTGAAGTTGTTTTATTTTTAAAAATTATTACTGTCATTGTATAGGAGTTTACCAAGGCTGCATCGGAGGGATAGGTTTTAACTTAACCAATGAATTTCAAATGTTATCGTTAAAGTAGTTATCAGAATAAATTTTATCTCATTTTTACCCGAAACAAAAAGCTGTTAACCGTCGTTAACATATTATGTTTAATGTACCTTGTGTACCTTTAAGTTCTTAAACTGAGAGCTCATAAGAGCTTTTAGTCGTTTAGTGTGGAAATCTATGATTTTTTAAGTTCTCTTATATACATTTACCTTCCATATACTACATGCAAACTTACACTTCCACCGACCCTAAAAAACTCTCTCCCTTCACTCCACCAATCGCGTACATTTTGCCATCTAAAAGTGCAACAGCGTGAGCTTTACGAGGGCAAGTCATTGCGGGCAGCTCGTTCCATGTTTCGGTACGCAAATTCCAGCTTCTAACTTCACTTACACTTTGCTCGTTTCTTTCTCCTCCGGTGAAGATTAGATTGTCACCATTAAGAATAACACCGAACAAAGAGACACCCTGCATATCTAAATCTGGGTATTTCAGCCATTTATCTTCAGTTTTATTATATCGTAAGAGACATTTGGGGGCATTCTGTTTAAAGAAATTGCAAATAAGAAGAAAAATATGAGAGACATACACCTTAACTCAGAACATACAATACATACATGCATACATACATACACGTATATATACAATATACAAAAAATATAATCTATATCTTATATATAAAAATTTAATGTGCCAAAGTTTTGTATGGTTTCTGGGAAGATTTAAACGAAACAAATTTCGGGAATTGAACCAAGGACTGAACTATTCTAGCAAATTTTGTTTATGGTTCGATTTACTTAAAATTCAGTAAAAAGGTGACGAAAAAATGTATTAATAGTTCTTTTTGCTTGACATTTGTTTTTACAGGAAGTGGATTATGGACGAGAGACATGGAATTATGTACGATTTGTACGAAATATAGATAATACTTTTTTCATATGGGAAGGAGATGATCGACAGATTGCATATGAAGATCGTGCGTAGGTATTAATGGTAAGACAAGCGCACCATTCTAGGCATACATATTGACAATATTGTGAAAGGCTTTAAGCAGCGACGAAGTAGACCACACATGCAAATAAGCAGTTAGATCAATAATATAATAGAAAACTTAATATCTTGAATTAGATGATGCTTAGGTTAGGGTTGTTTATCGTTCTTGGAGTAATTTAGTATTTCTTCCTGAAAACCCAACCTGTCCTAGCTGTAAAGGAATAGTCACTCCAGCCAAGTATGTAAATGAATTTGCCTCCAACTACATGCATACATACATACATATAATATTTTCGGCGGAGTAATGAAATTTTACGAGAAACTTTCACACATTTTTTAAGAGATTTTGATTCATATTAACGTACATATAAATTAACAGTAATTGGATAGCATAACAACACATTCCAAATACACTACTTTCCATTACAAATTTAATACTTACGCCACCACTTATTTCCACCGCCAAACATGACGGTGTACGTAAAGATTCCCGGGGCCCCGTGAATTTTAATGATATCTTTGTGCGATCTAAAGGTTGACTGACCCACTTTATTGCTTTTAAAGCCAACGACTCACATCCTGCCAACGGTTGAATATATGTCGATATGAAATTTGCATCGAATTGCGAGAGGCGCAAGCAACCAATGAGGTCAGGCAAATGACGTGCACGGTCGACAGTATCATGTTCGTACCAACGTTTAATCGCCACAAAGACATCTTCTTCGCTGGACACATTCAAGTCTTCACTCTCCAGGATTCCCTTTAGTTTGTCATAGTCAAAATTCAAGAATTCAGCACTGCCTTTTATCTGCGGGAAAAATAAGGTGTAATTAGTAAAAAGAGAAGGTAATAGTTAACATTTTTATATACCTATATACATAAGTATGTAGGTATGTACATATAACGTTTGTAAATACTTAAATGAACATTTATTAAATTTAAGTATACTTATGTATATACAATAGAAAGTTGAAATCGGATAACAGTAATGTAATGACACATGAAGCTCTAATATATGAACATATTTGTTTTGAAAATCTTTTAGCGGTTGTTATTGCGGTGAATTCGCAAATTATTCAGCTTGTCCCAGGGGAAACGAGACTGTTTAATGACAAAGACATAATATTTAAAATCATTTAATAGGCTTTCTTTACATTATCACATTATTGTGGCTTTCCGGAATGAAAACTAGTCATTGGACAAATGGCCTGTGATCTTTGGTGCAAGAACTTTGATTCTTCTTGAAAAAGCTCTTTAGACTTTTCGAAAGTATTTGAAATGAGCAAAATAGTATTTTCCAAAATTAATTGATATTAGCTTACTTCCATGAAATGTTGTATGTCATGTTCCCGAATTTTCTGCCGCTGAAGTACACACTTAGTCCCGCGTTCCAGGTCATATACCAACTCCAAAGTACAATTAGCAGGGGTTGTGGATGCCATACTGCTTGCTATTTTTTATTAAGATTGTTGAAAATGATTGAAAAGTAGCAGCTGAAAATACATACATATGTATATTATGTAAAATTATATTAATTCAAGTCGAAAAATTAGGGAACATGTTTGAAAGCTTACAGAAAAAGTCTTTGGAAAAACCATAAAGAATTTAGCTTTGCAACGTCTTATCAATAAACAATATGCAAATATTTACTAAAAGGTTGAAAGCTGACTGTATAGATGTACGGATGTACATATGTACATATGTATGTATTTAGATGGCTGACAATAGCTTTAACAAAACCTAAAAAAATTTGTAAGAGAAAAATGTGCAACAATGTATGTAAATATATTGTATGTACGTAAATATACATACATGTATGTATCTAATTCGAAATATGAACTTAGAGGGAATCAACACATTTATTACTTATATTTCGGTCATTCATGGGGAAAACTCATGATACAAAGAACAAAATTTGTTTCCTATTTTTCAAAAATATTATCCATCAGACATAGGTATGTATGTACATATACGGATTTTTCTTTATTTTTAAGCTACTAATTTTATTTATTAAAAATAAATTTCCAACTTTCCAAAAATAAATCAATATTTGATTTATTGAATTTTTAAAATATATTTAGCTTTTTTTTTTAAATAATTGTTAAAATTTGAAGCAACGCTTGTTGGTGCCACAAAAATGTTTTGATGTTTTATTAAATGCTTTTTTTTTCTAAAAACTATACTTTCGTTTACTTTCATAATTTATCACTTAATTTGTTATTGAAATTTAACATGTGGCAAATGTTAATTTAAATACAGAAAATGCTACTATATGTATATTATGCATTTGTATGTATGTAAATGTGTATCATGTGTAACATTCTCTGGTTTAAATGCAGAGAGTCCCATTTATGAGCAAATTTATTATTGTTTTGCTCGGAGTTTTCGACATACAGAGCCAATTCTGTTCGTTTCTTTCGTCGATTCATTGGCATTTCACACGCCTATTCGCAATTTGACCAGATAACGTAAATATATTTAATTTACGTTCTTTGATTGAACCTTATGAGTCATAAGATAACATATGTATGTATGTATCTTTAAGTCGATTTACGCGCACACACATATATGCATATGTACATATGAATGTAAGGACTTCAAGTCTTATGCATTTTTATTAAATTATTAATTTATACGGTTTAGTTAAATATAACATGAAGTGATCAACACTTATCACAAAAGCATGGCTTAACTCTCAGTGTATTTCTGATATGAAACAAAGGCTCCTTATAAAAACCATCAGCTATTCGTTGGCGGACAAACTGTTTATTAATAAAGAAAAAGTCATAATGTAATGAACATAAAAATGAATAAATATTTATTGCAACAAATTTGCACCTTCTTGTTGTTATAAGTTCTCTGATATTATTTCCTACGTTTACTCACGCAAGTGGTATACTGTCCATATAGCATACAATACTGAAATTTTTCTTTCTGGCGCAAGTTAAAATCCAGGCATAGAGCTATTATCCAGAATATTTCGTACTAGTGATTTCATTATTTTGTACATTGTATTGTTTTGTAAATTTTTTTATATTATTATGAATATTGAAATGAAGATTAAAAACAAAATTATAAATTGCATAAAGTGCTTGGAAAAATTGTTTCTAAAATATCAAACTTTTCTTTATGTGGTAAACCATTTTAGCTTTTTAATTAAGATATGGTATGTATGTACAATATCATAATATCAATTGAAAATATGCAGATTTATTTCAAAGTACATACGTGTATGTACATAGGCATGTGAAATGCAAATTGCCGACGGCAGTTTTGCTATTTTTGAGGTGCGTGATCAGCAGACCTAATTGTTCATATGTTAATATATACATTAAAACATTTATTTAACATTTAACTTTAAATTGAGAGATTATCACTTGATAAAAATCAATTTCATAAAACATTTACATAACATGATTAGAATTGTTGCTACATTTCTACCACTTCATAATTTGCAATTTGTTTTCATCACCGCCAAAAGCAAAAATTCAAAGCGAATTGAGCTTATATTTCCCCAACTATTCATATTCGTCGACGAAAAATGGTGTGAAGAGGACATGAATTCCTGAAACCTACTCTACCGCATTTGCACAGAGACCGTATGAGTCTTGCCGCTTTTTATTCATACACGTTCTTTGGCGGGGTGAAAAAAGGAAGGGCATGGAAGTTACTAAGATTGTGTGCGTTTAACGTAAACATATTTTATTGCTTGAGTGTATGGGTTTTCACTTTGTCGCAAGTTCAACATCATTTTCTGACTTCTGACAAAATTTCTGACCGAAACGGCATGTAGGTGGAGGGAGCAATTGAAAAGGGATCTCACAATACTTTGTGTGTGTTTGTTTTTTGTATACGTATATGAAACTTTGCATGTGTGAGTTTGCGACTTTTGCACAACTTCAACTTTTGGTTTTTTGTAAAATTTGACTTCGACTTGAGGAAGTTGTTTGTTGACCAAGAGACGAGGGAAAGAGGATTTGCAAGCGCTAGTTGTTTTTGTTGCCTTTATGCTTCGCATACTTTTCTTCATTAAAATCAAATATTCTAGAGTTTTCTGGAATTTTTAGAACTTTTTATACTATTCTAGAATTGTCATCCTCGCAACAATTCATCTTGTGACAAGGTGCATGCGGGAAGGCAAGGAAATCGCTTGCTGGGCAAGATGAGCTATTAGGCAAACAGCAAATTTAACAGCACGATGCTGATTTCGGTGAACGATAATTGAATTTTTGTTAGTCACAAGTATTTGAAGCAATGCCAGTCGATGGCGAGTTGAAAGGAAAAGGCAAGCAAACGTATACATACATAGTTGTTGTTGCTTCATAATTTGCGATGATGCCCGGAATGTGCGGAATGTTTTTGTTCTCATTTTTGTTGAGCGACATTGACAATGATGGTTGACTTTTATGTTATTGAACACGAGTTGATCATAGCACATGCTTTTACACACATATGTACATATGTATGTATATTTATTTATTTCATCAAATAAATATGGAAGCAAAGTTATTTAGAATAACATGAAATAAATCCAAAGCAAATTCACATTATTTGCCTCCTTTTCGTTTTTGTTGTCATCGTCGCCGTAAAAATGCCGAGAAAACATAACAACATTACCCCTACGAGGTGAATTTATTTTGCAAAAGAAGGTCCAAAGAGGACACGCACCTCGTCTGTGAAACATGAGCCACTTCAATGAACAATTCACAGTGCTTTTCCCTTCTTATTAATATACGTTCTTTGGTCATAAGATAAAATATGTATGTATGTACATGTACATATATGTATTTGTCCATATGAATTTAAGGACTTGATGTTTTATGCCTTTTTATTAAATTATTAATTTATACGGTTTAGTTAAATATAACATGAAGTGATCAACACTTATCACAAAAGCATGGCTTAACTCTCAGTGTATTTCTGACATGAAGCAAAGGCTCCTCATAAAAACCATCAGCCGTTCGTTGGCGGACAAGCTGAATCATTCTTTTCGAAGGTCACAATATTACAACAAATGGAAACTTAAGTGCGATTATGAGCAAAAAAAAACATCTTACTTGCACCAGAGTATGAGCCCAGAAATATTCGCCAATGTACAGTATTTAGTTATTTTAAAAATTGAAAAACACTTCAACTTTCACTTCACTTGACCAAAACTTTTTGCTCCCTACACTTCCTTACGATCGGATGTTTGATTTCACAATGAAAACATGAATTCATCTTGAGTCATTCGTGGCCAATGCATAAAACCAGAGACAAGGCGTTTGACACACTCTCTTCAAAAAAAAAAAAAACAATATGTATACGCGTATGTGTATGTGTATACGTACATATACCTACAGTGGTTGTTGGTTAAAGCCTACCAACAACCACACTACCCACTGAACAAACGAATCTCCGCACAAAAAGGAGATGACAAAACTAACAAAGCGACCGGCCAGCTTAGTGAAGACGGCATGGGTCGCTATCTACGTCCAATAACAAACCTATGGGCAAAAACAAACCAAGTGAAATGATCAACGCTACTACAAGAAGAAGATCACACGACGACAGTAATTGGACAACAGATCAACTATATGTAAGCAAAATATGTTTTGGGGTGCACAGGAGGTGTGGTCAAACCAAACGGGTCACGAACCCACTCGCACTACTCCCATGCTGCCGGGGTAACTTTACCCCGCGTGTATGACTGGGCTCTGGGTGCGGGATGCTAGAAGGATGGGTATGGGAAAACGAAGGAAGCAGCACTGCCGGCACGACAAAAAAAAACGTAAGACAACAATGAGTGATACTTACCGGTTTCAGTAGGGTGTGGGTACCCAACTTCGGTGCTCCTCCGGTGGTGCCGCCAAACTCCGGTTCCGCCACTGAAGCGCGACAAATGTATGTATGTTGCTAAAGTGGAAATCGAAATTACATTTATTCCCTTATCCATTCATATTGTCCAGTTTAATACGGATGTTTTGAATATTATTCTAGAATTATTCGATTGCTCGGTTGGTCATTTAAAATGTCACCATATTCGCAAAAATTCCAACATTGTATTTGGCGTAGTGGTTACGCCTGCGCTCGTTTTTGCCAGAAGTCGAGGGTTCAAACCCGTTTTTCGCTTCTTGGTTTTCAATGTTTATTTTTTGAAATTGGCAAATTTTCAATCGTCGCCAAGGAATTGCTTGTAGATGACGATTTGCAAGGAAAAGATGTTGGCATGCTTTTGTGTATGTATGGGTATTTCATATACGTACAGGGACATTTCAATGTGTTTGTAATTGACTTTAACTCAATTTAAAATTTGATTTTTTGTAGATTTTGTGATCGTCGCGAAGAAGTCGCTTGTAGATGGCGGCTACAAGGGAAGAGAATAGGCAAGGTTTTGTGCATGTGGGTGTTTTTCGTGTACACATTGGTCACTTTGAATGTACATACACGTATGTGTCTTCAACTTCAGACCATGAATTTCTGATTTTTCTGAAATTTTGTCATCGTCGCAAAGAAGATGTTTGTAGATGGCGGGTTGAAAGAGGGAAGGGCATGCGCGTTATTAAGATTGTATGCCTTTTTCGTATACATATCAAAATGCTTGAATGTATGTGTTTTCACTTTGGCGTGATTTGAAAACCAATTTCAGACTTTTAGCAAAATTTGACTTCGTCTTGAGGAAACTGTTTGTTAATGAAGAGTAGAATCCTAGTTGTTTTTGTAGCGTTTATGCTTCTTCTTCTTATAACAAATAGCTTTTTGAATAGAGAAGTGCGCAGAGAAGTAAAGTGAGCTGCGCATATGAAGTTGTTTTTTGTGATTTTTTGCATGAATAGCTTGTGGTTATTAATGAATGGAAATATTTGAAGTTATTTGCTTTTAAATGACTTTATACATGCTTTAGGTATTACATATAAATGCCCATATTTACATTCATACATACATATGGTACATATATATAATATGTATAAAATATTTAATTAATATTAAAATAAAAATATATAAAAATATTTAATATAAAATATATATATATATATTTATTTTCTAATTTCATTATAGTTTTTCCAATTCATTTTATGACTTGGTTTAAATGTTATATTTATTTACAACTTTTATGAATTATTCAACCCAAAAATCAAGCATATTTTATCCACCTCCAAACATGCATACATATGTACATATGTTTGTACAATATGTACATATTATGTCTTCATTTGTAAACACACATTATTACCATGACAACATACATTCATATATACCATATATGCCGCCTAGTTGAACTTGCAAAAACTATTCTTCGCATCGTCAACAAATCGTATGTATGGCGAAAGCAATACCTCTCCCCGCGCGCAGCTCTTCCACAAGCCACAGGTCACCCACAGCTCACAAAAATCAGAAGTTGAAGAAATTTCTGTACTCGCAGCGCACAAATATACTCTCGATAAGGCGAACAAATGTACCGCAATTCAAATATTAATGTTCCCTAAATGCCCTCGTAGCATACTGTTTAATCCGCAAACGTAATGGCAACGTAGGCCGAGCTTTCGCTCAAAAGCTCAACTAGCTCCTTTGCTTAAGCGGCAGGTTTTGTTTTGCCGTTTCCTTTTTTCACTTTTTGTTGACTGGAGAATACGAAAATTTGCAGAATCACCACACGGTAAGTTGGCTTCTAGAAAAATTGTAAATAAACATATTATTAATCAGAAATTTGTGTTTTATTTATGTACTACTTGTAGCGGATACCACGGCAGCTTACTACTGAGCGAATCATTGGTCTTTCGAGCCGGATATCCAATATAGGAATTTATTGAAGATAAAAGTTGGAGCTTTCTTCCACAAATATAAAATTGCCGATTACTACTTACTTGCCGCTTTACAATATATCAGCTCTCATTTAAATCTGGTAAGAGAGTGATTTTTAAAAACCTATTTTTAGCAACAGGCTTTAGCAATTGGCATATAGGTAGCAAGGAACGATTTCCTTGTCTGTGTACATTATTAAGTACAATCCTTGCGAAATCAGGCAATTTCTTAAAGAAATATATGGATATACACCACACATAAGTACCTAAATACTTATTTTATTTAAATTCTAATACACATATTGTACATATTTTATTACACATTTCAATTTATATACCAACATACCTATTATATTGATTTACATACATATCTATACATACATATGTATATACATAAGTTTATTTTCGTGTTCTCATTTGCGCCACTCCTTTTGATTTGATACAATTTGCGACTTTATTTGTGACATAAATATATACATATTTACATACACATAATATCGACTCTCGACAGAGCGATCTCATATCAGTAAAATATAAAAGTCGCATAATTATAAGTACAAGCGGTACTTACAAATGTACAATTCCAATCTTATGTTAGAACATATATTCGTAAATATTCTGCCCGCTAAATTTTTCGCGCTCACATTTGTTCAAGCTGCTACTCACGCGTCTGCTTTGTGATAAAATTCACACTCTTCTATATGTATGTACACATATTCATACATATCATTTGCTTAAGCTACGCTTAATGAAATAAACCGAAAATATATTTACATGTTTTAGCTAACTTTTCGCGAGTGTAATAAAACAAAAACGAAAAGAGAAGAGAAGAGCACAGCAGTGGAGCAGCACAACAGTAGATCAGCATAGCAGCCAAGCACTGAAGCAGCATAACAGCAGAGCAGCATAGCAGAAATTGCTTTGAGAGCGGCGAACCACTAAGCAGCACACCAGAAGTTTGTCCAGTGGGCCACAGCCAATAAAATTTTCTACAAAATAAATTTTTATAAATTTATTGTAATATTTTATTAAATTTTTATTTTTTTAACCAAATATATTTGAAACTAGCTGTACCCTGCAACGCATCGCTGTCGCATATACTCATTGATGGTATGAAAAATGAATCGTGGGATATGTTTTTATCATAACTTAATTAACTCAATACTTGTGGGAATACAACATTTTTGGTTTATCCATTAACTTTGGTGAGAGGAATAGTCCGACTATTTGAATATGACAGATCGCGTTCCATATCTCGAAGAGAAGAAAAGTTTTCCTGCTCATCTAAGCAAGAACCCACCTGTTCGCCGAATTTCAAGTAAATAAAATTTGTTTGAATAAATCAGTCCATCTTGGTCCCCTTCCCGGAGAGAAGTGTAGTCTTCCTGTTAATCTCAGCAAAAAGACACCTATGTACCGAGTTTCGAGAAATGCGATCCATAAATATATATATTTTTTTTTGAATAAGTCAGTCCCCGGTCCACTTCCGGGAGAGAAGTATGGTCTCCCTGTTAATCTAAGCAAGAAGCGACCTAGGTATGTACCAAATTTCAAGTTAATCCAGCCATAAATAAAATTTGTTTGAATAAATCAGTCCCTCCTGATCCACTTACCGAAGAGAAGAAGAGTCTTCCTGTTAATCTTGGCAAAAAGCCACCTATGTACCGAATTTCAATAATTAATTTAAATCGCACCTTAAATAACATTTTTTTGTATAGGACAGTCCCTGGTCCACTTTCCGGAGAGAGTTGTAGTCTTCCTGTACCGAATTTCAAGTAAATCGAACTACAAATAAGATTTTTTTGAATAGGTCAGTCCCCGGTCCACTTCACGAAATTTTATTTCTTGTAATTTCAAGTCATTCGGTCGGTATCTTTTGGAGATTTTTTGGAAGGAGGCATATCAAATATAAATTATTTTTTCACTAATCACGAACTAAACAAACACTAACTAAGTAAACACTCTGCACAAAACACGCTTACGAATTTGTTTCGTGTATCAGTTGTCAAAAGCAAACTCAGTAGATTAGGTAACAGACAATTTTTTTTTTTTAAATTTGATATGACTTGAAGTCAAATCCTTTTAAGCCGTACTTAAAATTTGGATATTAAAAATAATAAAACACTGTTGGTAACGCAATTTTTGTTTGACTGATGTAATGACGTGGAAACTGATGCATTTTATCTCGCGTGCCGAAACTAATACAAAAGAAACGCGAGTTTCGGAACGCGACATTAAACTCCTCCAACTATGTATTCTATGCTCCAACGCACACACGCACATTGTTTTGATAGATATGATCTTTGACGTTAGGAACACACCTACATTGCTTAGACAACAGTGAGTGCTTGTAATTTAATATGAACTTTATACCATAGCAATAAAGCTCAAATTGACTACGTTTTAGTTACAAATCATTTGTATGGGAAAAAGAAAAGGGCTATTTTTAGGGTTTTCCAGCAAATAATTCTAATTTTTCTCGCCGTAAGAACCATCCCTGAACTTCAACGAACATTTTAAAAAAAGATTTGGCCAAATTGGTCCAGGCGTTGTTGAGTTATGCGCTTACCAACACATTTTGCGATTCATTTTTATATTATAGATTTCAATATTAATAATAGAGTTTTATTGCTGTGCAGTGAACAGTGCATATTGCGGTGGGCAGGAATTAGTACATCGGCGCAAAGTTGAATAATTTTGTAAAATAATTTTTTCTGATTTTTTTTAAATTAAATTAATTACATTTGAAAATAGTCTGCAAGTGAGCAACGATCGTATATTGGTTCGAAATTTTTAATTTTTATTTTTTGGTATTTTGCAAATTTGAAGTAAAATAATTTACTCTATAGTAAATTTTTAATTTTGTAAAATAAAATCAAATTTTGTGCTTACGCGAACGTAAGCAAATACATATTGTATATTTAATTTATTTGCATAATTTTGTGGGGTTTTTGGCTGTTGATCAGTCAAAAGGTATTCCTTCCTCCTTTTTTTAACATGGCGCAATTAAACAAATTCCTTCAAGTAGCTGATGCGCAACTAGAATTCGAAGAAACTATAATGCCTACGATTACAAACCATACGTCTTTCAATCTTGAAATTCAACAAGAGGAATTGAAGTCGTTATGGTCGGAAGTAAAGACGGAATATCGAACTTGTCTGTCGAATGCCAATGCATCAGATACAAATTACGGCACTACTATTGAGACGATCAAGCTAAGGTATAATGATTGCTATAACGCCTATGTCTGTTGAGCAGCGTTAATGGGTGAACTTATTCACAACCTCACCGCATTCCAACAAAATACTAACTCAACTGTCATTCATCCAGAACGGATAACTGAAGTGCCACTAATGCCCAGCATTAGTTTGCCTCCATGCGACACCGAAGTATTTTTCGGTGAATATTTGCAGTGGCCCTCCTTTAGGGATATGTTTACTGCTTTATACGGGAACAATCCAAGATTGACTCCGGTGGAAAAACTTCTCCACCTTATTCAAAAGAGCAAAAGGTCCCACTCACTCACTATGGATACCCGATAGTGTGGAAAAATTTGACATATGAGATATGAGAACAAACTGCAGCGAGGCATCAACAGCTGCATTACTGCTCTTCAGATTCAAGGCATCGATATTCGCAGTTGGGATGCCATTTTCGTATATTTGTGTTCGACAAGACTTCCAGAACAACGTTTAGCTCTTTGGGAACAGACTATAGAGTCAAAAACCGAAATTCCGAAGTGGGTCGATTTGGATAATTTTCAAACGCTCGAGACGGTATCTGACCTCGAGGGAACAGGAAGGATTTTGAATTGGAAGGAGGACTAAATTATTTTAAGGAGATGTAGGGGTGGGAAAAACCACAGGAAATATAGGAAAGTTAATGCGGAAAAAATAGACGATGACCACATACAGACGATAGGAACTGGACATAAATATTACAAAACTAACGTTAGACCTACTAAGAAATACCAAGATAAGAATAATCCCATAATCAGGGCAACAAGTAAATGAATATTTTTTTTTTTGATGATTAAATGGATTATGATAATTACAACAATTGTTCCAACCGTCAGGACCCAAACCATTGACGTACAGAACCTATCATACAATAACGGCTATATACCGATCAAAACAGGGGAGACAAAAATCGTTGAACACTACATCAAAATACTACACATAGTAAATACAACAGAATACGAACATACTTTGGAAATAATCAAGACCAACATGGACATCCTTAAGACATCAAGTACCGAATCAAAAAGATTAATGGATACAGTAAACAAAAACTTTATGCTATTAAGAGCAAAGATAGAAAACCTTAACCCACACTTTCGAAGAAAACGGGCTTTACTAAACATTATGGGACGACGAAAAACAAATAAGTAAAACTCTTAAATTACTACACACAAACGACGAAAACTTAACATACAGGATGAACAGTTTAACTTATATTAATAATATCATGAACTCCCAAATCCAAAATATTACCAGTCACATAAATTACGAACAAAACACAATTGGAGATTATTTAATTATATTCAAAAATATTATAGGAAATAAAATTGCAACCATAGAAGACGAGATAACATTTATAGAACACATATATCAGATTAACAACGACATCTCACTCCTACGCCAACATGTAGATGACATCGGACAAATTATTTTCTCCGGGAAACTGGGAATTATCACCACAGATATTCTTACTCAAACTGAACTTAACTTAATCTCAGACTTTGACAGTTATACCAACATTAAGGTATCCATAGCACTTCATGACGGTAACATCATCATTATCCTCCTTATTCCAAAATTTTCACAAGACTCACTATCCATGGTGACATTCGTACCAATACCTGACAAGAATAATAGATAGATTTAGAAAACTACATTTATAGTACGTACATTAAGGAAAATTTGAAAAGGAACCTAATAAAAATCAACGATAATTGCTGAATAATAATATATTTAATTTTTGAGAAGCCGACTGCAAAATGCAAATATTTAATAGACAGGAAATAGTGAAAATAATTCCAGGCCTATTAGTTCTCAAACAATTCAATAGTAACATATCGCACAATTGCAGTAAGGCTACACTAAAAATTTCTGAAAATTACTTGATAAAATTTGAAGATTGTGAGATAAACACGTTAAACAAAACTTTTACAAATGTTAAACTTAAAATCCAAGACAAGTTTATCCTACCTAATCCCATAACGAAAATCAAAGACAACAGTAATACAACGTTTGCAGACATAAAAATTGAATCTTATTTCTAAAACAAGTAGAATACGAAAGAACATTGAAACAAGTACTATATACAGATAAAAACTCGAAAATACTTAGTTTTAGCATAGATATCTCAATTATTATATCAATATGTATCTTAATTATTTTTATATACTTCTTCAGGAATACAAAAACATATATTCCGAACGTACAATTAAAAAACGAAACTACTATAGACAACCCGGCAAAAATAATATAATTTCGTCGTAGCCTCAAACTAACGGCGGGGGTGTTATAGTATCTCCCACTATTCCCTTAACGTTATTTTGACCATACACACATACACACGCTATTTTAACTCATTAAGAATTTTACCAATTGTTTTTTATTTATTTTTCTATTCACTGAAAAGTACGTATATACTAATTCCTAAGAATTTTAATATGTACGAGTATATTTATAACTTGTTTAATTGTATTTTCGCAAAGAATTATAAAATAACTTTATAAATTTTATTTTACAAAGAATTTTTGTCCAAGTGCATTTCCGCCAACGAAAATTCAATGGTTAACAAAAATGTATCGTTAATTCCAAATAATTTTATTATTTATTTGCCCAAGTGCATTAATTCCAAAGAATTTTAATAACTTTATTTTCAAGCGCATTTCCGCTAACGCAAATGCAGCATTAGCGAATTGTTATACTTTTTGTAAAATGCACCAGACAAATTAACAAAATAATAGTATATAAGAAAGTGGAAAATAAAGAATAAGGGGAAGTTATTGAAAAAAGTTTAAATCAGTTGAAGCCATACCGGACCGATTCTACTCACCTTAATCTTTTAGACCAACAATTAAATCCTTATTGCTATCATACTGCAAATGGATCTTCAAAGACATTTCAGTGCAAGTAGCACTTCATAGCCAACTCTGAATACATTGAGACCGAGTTCAATTGAAATGGAATCTTGGGTACCTATAAGCTAGAGTAGATAAAAAAAGTGATCACCCAGAGTTATTGTTTTCAATTCTTTTTGTACTGAGGCCCTGGAGACTACGACCAGTTTTATATGTATATATTTGACGCTTTGTAACCGCAAGCAGAGAACTTAGAATAACGAGAAGCGCCACGGCGTGCCGATTACCAAATTGGTCCGCTGGCTCGTTTTATGAAAGCGTATTCCAACACGAAAATCTAAAAGCGTATTTCACCGCACTTTAACAGTGAGCAGGCAAAAATCGTGCTCAAAGTGGCAGAATGAGCAAGAATGTATGTAAAATGAGAAAATACATGCAAAATAAATTTTAAATTGATAAGCCTTTGCAATGTAAATGTAAGCATGCAGATGTTTATTATCAAAAATTTCGGATATTATTATCTTTTTTATTGGCTTTTAATAATTTGTAAAATTTATTAAATATTTTTGTAATTTACAAAATGATATGATTTTTTTATACTTATATATTTCGGAATTTTATTAGTTTTTAAATAGTTTAATTTTTTAAATAAAATCAATGATAGTCATGATAATTTAGACATATAAAAAAATATTTGATTCAATTCTATAAACTTTATATATTTTAGAGATAAATATCGAAATAAGTAAGAAAGTCAAAATTCATTCATACAATAACGTATAAGCGTGCGTACATATGCATATATATACATATGTACATAAAAGTGTAGTAAGAACAAGCAAAAACGTACGCATCTAGCAAAAAAAACCACGCTATCACCATGAAAACACTATTTGAATGGCCGCTGCTAGGTCAATTACAAAAAAAGTCCTTCTAAAGACGAACGCCGGCGCACCGTCCACTAAACGAGCTGCGCAGCAGCACACATCTCCCCGCATGCGACTCGCCTACAAACCAAAGTACCAAAAATTGTAAGTTGAACAAATTTGTGTCTTTTTCGACAACAGCAAATCGCGCTCTCGATAGACTGAACTTTTTCTTCAGAATTACAAAACGTATTTTAAATAAATGCCAAACAGATGTTTGAAAAAAGGTCTCATTATTTTTAAACATGAATTTTTTAATTTAATTTAAGTTTAGCGATTCGAGAAAATGTTAAATTTAATAGAAATGAGGAATTAATTATAATATATACAAATGTCTCCTAAAACTTCTATCACTTCTTTTATTACTAAATTAATATATATTTAATTATGAAAAATATAGGAGTAGTATTAAAAATGTATAATAACTTAAAACAATTAAAGAATTTTAATAACAATTTAAAATCTAGAAGTTATTTAAGAATCACTCCTATAGCTATTGATTAGTGATTGATATATTCGTGATGCTAAAAGTTTACTGTACCTGAATTCGTACACCAAAAGGCGAAAAATATAAAATCTAGCAAAAATTTTGTGCTCGCCGCGAAGAAATAGCTTGTGGATGGCGGGGTATAAGAGGAAGGGCTCGGGCTTTATTAAGATTGTGTGCGTTTTGCATATACATACATATTAAATTGCTTACATGTATGGGTTTTCACTACGAAGTGAGTTCAACTGCAATATTTAGATTTTTTTCTAAAATTTGACTTCGACTTGAGGAATCTGTTTGTAGATGAAAATTTTTTGTTGCTTCTATGCTTCGTCTATTTTCCTTCATTAAAATCAAATATTCTAGAATATTCTGGAGTTTTCTGGAACCTTAAGAATATTTTAGAATTTTAGCACAAAATCCTCGCCACCACAATTCATCTTGTCGACAAGGTGCATGCGGGAAGGCAAGGAAATGATTGCTGGGCAATATGAGCTAATAGGCGAACAGCCAATTCAGTAGCGCGATGCCGATTTGCTTCAATTGAGTGGACGATTTTAGTCAGCGACACAAGAATTTTAAGCAATGCTTGTTCATGCAGCATGCTTGTAACGGAATTTTTAATACCCGACTGTCCTATATAAACATAGTAGATTATGTTTGTTCTATTAAGGGGGGAGACTCATGTAAAATTTTTTTTTCGATATTCTGAAAGTATACTATGTTGAGCCGGAAAAAAAAATCTCGAATATTTACAAAGTTATAGCTAATATAGTGGAGCGGGCCGTACTGAACTGTACTGTGTACTGAAACTTTAAACGCGATTATCTCGAAACTACTTTTTGAAAAACTGGTCGTGTTGTAGCTCAAAAAATTATTGACCGATTTGTTTGAAATTTGATGAGGCTTTTCTCTATATTACTACCGGAAGGATAAACCTAAAACTTCAGGTATTTTTGAATGATTATTTATTTTTTTGGGGTCAAAAGGGTCAAAAAAATAGCTCAAAATCGTAACTTTTTTTTAAGGCTGGTTTTATATTGGATTTTATCCTTTTCTTTTTAATTTTATAGGTTTATCCTTTCCGTTTATATGTCCTGAAAAAAAAAAATTTTTTTTTTGGTGTTTCAGATCAACGGTTGATGAGTGACAAATGGAGCAGTTTCGGACCTCGCGTTAGAGGCAGCCTACAAGACATCATGCTGAGCCACCATTTTGAATTAAAAACAAAAAAAAAAATTTTTTTTTGTAATCTTAAAATGTTAAATAAAGTTGTGTTAAAAGTTCTAAACAATTAAATTATTTTATCACTGTAAAAAAAAATATTAAAAAATGACCGATTTCGAGGCATTTACATGAGTCTCCCCCCTTAACGGTTTTAAAATAATCGAGGTAGGTAAAGACTCTATGTAAAAAACTTCATGAAATGGTGAGATAAATAGATTTACAAAAATGTCTGCCCCTCCGTCTCTATAGACGATAGCTCGCGTAAGAATTGAGATGTTTGAAACAGTGTGACAGAAAAATATCAGCCGATTATCTATTGCTCGCTTCCATTCGAATTTAGTCTTCCTTCCATGTTTCAGTTTGCGACCGTCACGATGAAAGCAAGTTGTTGGTATGGCGCGCGGTGGTGTTTGTAAATGAACGCCCTCTGCTTTGTTGTAGGGCGCAGGCGTTTATGAATGAAAATGTTGTTGTTGTATTTGATTTCAGTTCTGAGCTTTTGGGCAAGAGAAGTATTTAGAGGGACACGGAGTAGTCGAAGTATGTTTTCACGCAAATAATGTGCTTGTATGTATATAGCACATGCGTATATGTATGTATTTATGTATATATGTACATATGTATGTATGCATGTATTTCTTGAGGAAGGTCAGTATTTTGTATAGTGTAGGTATACATACGTACATATTTATAAATTAATAAAATCATTAATCTTAATTAATTAAATAGCCCTTATTGTAAATAAACGCTATAGCGAAATGCCGACGGCAAATCAACACTTTTTGATGGTAAACATTCAATATTTGCAATAAGAGAAATCAAAAATTCAAAAAAAACATAAGAAATATATTAGTAAAATCTGGTTATTTCATCTCTTTTCTCAAATTTCAAAAAAGTTAAAATAATATTTTCCTTTATTTTGATAACAAACATAAAAATTCGTTCTCTTGAGTTCATATACATATTGGATGAGTGCATAAGTTCGTGCCCGATTCCGCTGGATGCCGTACGAATCGTTTGAGAGTGGCGCTCGTGAAAGAAATATATACATATTATATATCGTTGGAAAGGTGACAGTCCGAACTGTAAATCAAGCATAAAATAACTTCATTTTGATTTGAGTTGCTTAGTGAAAAGACGCATGGAAGATGAACAACGAAAAAGATCATATGCGTCATATTATGTTATACGAATTCTGCAAAGGAAAAACAGTGGGCGCTGCAACTAAAGATATTCGCGAAGTTTATTTGGACCGTGCTCCAGCACTCCGCACAGTAAAGAAATGGTTCGCGAAATTTCGTTCTGGAGATTTTAACCTCGAAGATCAACCTCGCAGTGGACGGCCTTCTGAGCTTGATGACGATGTTCTAAGGACTTTAGTTGCGAATAACTCACGTATTTCGACGGAAGAGGTTGCCAGTGAATTGAACGTCAACAAATCAACTGCGTTTCGTCTTTTAAAAAAGGTTGGGTACACTTTGAAGCTCGATACATGGGTGCCACATCAGTTGAGTGAAAAGAACAAAGTGGACCGTATGTCAACAGCAATTTCTTTGCTTCGACGGATCAAAAACGAACCTTTTTTGGATCAGCTCGTGACTGGTGATGAAAAATGGGTCATGTACAGCAATGTTCAACGCAAAAGAACATGGAAACAGGCACACGAAGGGGCGGAACCGATGTCGAAAGGTGGATTACATCCGATGAAGGTACTGCTGTGCATTTGGTGGCATATCCGAGGCGTGATCTATTTTGAGCTCTTGCCAGCTGGAGAAACGATCACTGCCAACAAGTATTGTCAGCAATTGGTCGAATTGAAGAAAGAAATTGATGAAAAACGTCCGACTTTGGCCAATCGCAAAGGAGTTCTTTCCATCATGACAACGCCAGGCCACATGTTGCAAAACCGACCCTGGCCAAACTGAAGGAGATGAATTGGGAAATCATGCCGCATCCCCCATATTCACCCGACATTGCACCTTCTGATTATCATTTGTTTCGATCGCTGCAGAACAATTTGAATGGAAAAAAATTTAAAAATGTGGAAGACGTCAAAAACCACCTTGACACCTTTTTCAACGAGAAACCGCGCGATTTCTATGAATCAGGCATCCGTAAATTGGTTGAACGTTGGGAGTGGATTGCCGAACATGATGGCGAATACATAATTAATTAATAAAAGCGCTTTCTTCAAAAAATTTCAATTTTAGTTTGCACTTGAAATCGGGCACGAACTTATGCACTCATCCAATATAACAATGTTAGTTAAACACTGAGAATTACATTTCAAAGCATAATTTTTATTGCTGTGCTCAATAGACGAATTCTGTTAATTTCTGTGCTGGTGGTGAAATACGCTTTCATGACTCGACTTCGTTTTTAACAGTTTCCACGCTGGTCTGCAATTGAACCTTCTCTATATTATACGTTCTCTGCCGCAAGTCAGTCGAGCTCCTCCTTTAATTTGTGGTTTACCTCTTGATGGTTTTCCAACCTACAGCTTATACTAAGCCGCCTCCGAACGGCTGATGGTTTTTTTATGAGGTTCTGTTATTTCATGTTATGTGGGCGACCACAAATGGAAAGTTAACTAAATATTTTATTTAAATTAACTTTCTATAATTTTACGATGTTGGTCAGACCAGGACTCGAAACCTGGCCTTCCGAATGGCAGTATGCGAAGCACTCAGCCATTGCGACCGCCAATGTTTGTCCTTAAAATTGACAGTAACGATGTATTTAGTGCGGCTTAAACGTTAAAGTTTATTTTTCATTTTACCAAAATAAAACGGCATCGTTTCGATCGTTGAGCATCTCTGGAAAATTCTCATTATGTTATGAGCAAACCTCGTATATGTGCATACATACATTCATATGTCTAAATACCTACATGTAAAAAGTCAAATAATTTCAAGTGAACAAAATGTAAATACAAATTCAACTAATCCGATTATATGAATGTGCAAACACGTAAATTCTTGTATAATTTCAAAGTGAAAAATTTGTTTTTCCATTAGTGGTATTACTGTATTCCTTATCAATTCATTTATTATTATTTGGCATTAAAACAGCATTTTAGGATTTCAACTTTTAGTATTTTTAATATCATATTTTGCCATTTGCATATTCCATTTTATATTGAAATTAATTTCAGAAAGATTTCGCATGACCATTGCCACATTTCTCGAGCACGATTGTGTATACTCACACATACTGACTGTACGAGTATTTATGAATATGCGAGTATGTGAACATTCAAATGCAAATCCAATAACTAACAAAGCCACTAATACATTTTGAAACCGTAGCAAGGAAAACAATAGCAAAACAACACAAGGACACCGAAAAAGTGCTGAGCTTAACTATGAAAAATCATACTATAGAACAGTCAGCTAACAGGAAAATAGTATTGTATGTACATAACAACAATGTAACAACTGTGGTATACGTTAACGTTTAACTGCTCGAACGCATTAATATTTATGGCGGTGTGGAATTCAGGCAAGATTAAAACAGTCAGCCATTATGAACAAACGTTGTGAAATTATATATGTATATATGTAGATATATATGCATGTATATATTGTATTTTATAAATATATAGTTTTAACCACAGAGACGTCCAAAGCTGGTATTTTTGAATCCCTATACTCGTTCATATAAGAACAGTTCGAAATGGTTTTTGAGCAAGATGACGTTTATTCTAGCTTTACTGTGGCATTCAGTAATTTGATACAGTTACTAATTCATAAATTGATTGATACTATTTTTGTGACCATAGTATCAATTGCAATTCATTACCGTACAATAGCGGCCTTTGCTAGATATGCGCACAAGCACTTAAAAAAAATTAACTTATCGATCGCATGCGATAAATTTTCTTAAGCAGATTTTATAACCATAATTATTCATTAAAATAAACAAAAAGAAACACCTCCAGTATGTGCTTCGAAAATCTTTTCTTCGCGAGAGTTCCAAGCAGAGATGAGTGGGAAAGCACCAACGCCCCCAATCAGAGAGCCATAGCCTTCTTTACAGATGGCTGAAAGTTCGATGGGGTCGCGGAATCTACTCTCCAATGCTCTTAGTGAATATCAGCATGGCACTATCAAACCACTGCAGCGTATTCCAAACAAAACTCTTTGCAATCATGCAATGAACTCTAAAACAGTAGGCATATGACATAGGTATTCCAACATTCAAGCTGCCATCAGATCTCTACAATGTAATAGTACCACATCCAAAGTGGGTATAAAATATAAAAGAAATCTGAACAAGCTCTCGACTAAATGCCACACTTCCGTGCTCACAGTGATATCCGAGGTTATTGCGTTGCGGACGAAATAACGAGAGAAGGAACCCTTTTATCTACAATAAAACATTCACACATGCAGATTTACCTTAGTCCACGGTAAAGTGTTTGCATAAACCGGCCTTTGCCAAAGAAGCAGACTCGAGATGGCTGTACCAGATCACGTGCAACGAGTCCAGACATATATGTCCAAAGTTATACGCGAAAAAAATAAAATGTCTTATGTTTCTAGATCGGTTCTCCACTAAGATAACAACAGACATAATAACAGGCCACTCTTTAATGAGGTTTCCCAGAAAAAGAATGGGCTACCACTATAATGATTTTTGCCGCAGCCGTAGGGACGAAGGAGAGGAGGAGACTATTGAAAACTATTTCTGTCACTGTCCAGCCTTGACATCTGCGCGACACAAATTTCTCGGGAAACACTCCTTCGACTGTTTTGTTGAGTCTGAAATGGTTCGATCGTTTGAAAAAGTGAAGCTAGGAGCCGCACAGCGATATCACAATAGACCTATTGGCTTAAGTATGCTAGTAAAGACAAAAGCAGCCGCAGCAACTCAACTCAACTTAACTCTACACTTGATTCCACATATAGTCCAGCTCACACCAGTTGACCATTAACAACGCCGCACTCGTATATATCGATTGGGTGCTTGAGCAAGAAGCAGTGGACGGTGACTTTTCGAAAACATTTTTCTTCAGCAACGAGGCACATTCTTCACTCGGGGGCTCCTCGAATAATTGAAGAGAGACCGTTACGGCGAGACTGTTCTATTCAACTCAGAACATTATGGTCGTATCATAACCGACCCATTTTTGGCCAGCAATTGAATCACTCTACACTGACAATATGTGGTATCAAAAAGTTGGTGTCTGTCACATGCCATACAACATGGCCGTGTACTCTCTCGTCTTGGCGATGTCAAATAGCCACTGAGGTGGCAACATTGAACTTTCTTATGGAGATGTTTTATTTGAATAGTAATTTTTTATTTCAGGTAGCGTACGAATTCTGAAGTTTGCAATGAGCGTTACCGCAGATAAATGGGGCTTACAATCGGTTGAATATGTAGCTGAAATGAGTGTATTGTGGGATTTAATAGCCATGAATAAATACCAACGTACCCAATTGTTAAACGATATGCTGAAAGCACTTGATTTTGTTCATACGTGTATATAATGTAGATTACTTTTTATGAATTGATATAAGGATTATATTTACAACAAATATAAAAAACAAAATTGTAGAAATAAGCAGAAAAGAAAGATGCTTTTTTTGTTAAAGTGTTAAGACTGGCCAAATTTTGTCTGCGGATGCTTCTAATAAAAAATGGTTTATTTCGTTATTTATTGTGTTTATTTTTCATTTAAACAAGTATTACCTTTCGCCGCTATCGATTTCTTCCAAAATCAATAAAAAGGTAGCCAGTTCCGCTTCCATTGTTTATTACTTTCTAGGGAAATTGTGTAAATAAACCAAAAGTAGTTTGTTTTGATTTTTATGACCTGATAAATGGCAGATCTTAAATTTGATATTTTTTTGTGACTTTAGTGACTCAGTGTTGCTTAGTGAATACCAAATAACAAATGGATACTTTGGAGAGAAAAGTTTCAATTTGATACTAGATACTGCTTACTGAATTTCGCTGTTAATGCCATAAATAAAAAAACGAGAGTGATTTTAGTGCGGAATGTATTTTTAAGACTCAAAAGCTATTAAAAATTATGAACATTACAAACTTAAGTTAAAGCTATGCTCTAGTTGGAAAAATATATAAAAAATAGAAACATAATAACAACTAGTGATGCTTCATGTATTCTTGTTGTTGTAAGCATAGGTGGCGTGATATCCAAGCGTTGTTTTGTTTGTGGATTTCTACGGTGTTTATTTGCATTCAGATGCGATGAGTTTGAGTGAATGAGGAAACATACGAAGAGTGTGGTATTGTGGTTAGAAGAATCATCCGCGCCTCGCGATAACCAGAATTTCGTATATGAGCGAGACGAATTTGCGAAGCGAATGTGGGAAGCGAATATGCTACAACGACAGTAATAATGTGAGCATATGTGCTTTAGTAATCTGTATCTCGAGTTAGAAAGAAGACAATTAGAAAAAAAAGATGTAGTGATTGAGCAGATGCCAAAGATGGACACCAGCAAAGAAAAACTATGCTATATTCTAAATTTTTCTTCGATAAAGGCGAAAATGTAAGTCAGGCAGCTGAAAACGTGAATAGTGTTAATGGGTCTGAAACTGTAACAGCCAATCATGCACAATTTTGGTTTCGTCGATTTCGTTTCGGTAATTTGATGTAAAATTTCTCAAAACTGTCGATGAAATGATGGAAATCGTCGAGTCTGATCACCATGGAAGCAGAGTTCCGGTTGCCCAGGTGCTAAACATTGCACAAAAAAAGCTCCAACAGGAGGGAAACTGTGTTTCACAAGGATAACGCTAGACCTATATAATGGCTTGATTTTTACTAATATAACTATATGTTTCTATGTATTGGGTCTCGAACTTAGCACAAAACCTCGTTAGACGAGTAGGTTTATGTTAACTTTACTGGCGTAGACACCGCTTACGCGATTATAGCCGAGTTAACAACATTGTGTCATTCGCTTCTTTTCTTTGCTGTTTGGAGCCAATTGGAAATACAAAGTACAGCCAGGTCCTTCTCTACCTGGTCTTTCCAACGGATTGGATGTCGTTCTCTTCCTCTGCTTCCACCGGCAGGTACCGCATCGAAAAAAATACCAATAGTTTCGTTTGCAGCTGAGATGTTTCGTTGTTTCGTACCAAAGATATCTTCTCCTGGCATTAAAATCGCCAAGCATGATTTTCACATCGTGTCGGCGGGTAGCGCTCGTAAATATGCTCTAGGCGTTCATAAAAGGCATCTTTGGCCATATTGTCATTCCTTCGTCTTGCCCTTATGACTGCACTTCTGGTGTTGTCAGTGTGAGTTTGTACAGCCATATAAGTTTTGCGGTGATATCAAATTCATACATAGTGGCGTATAGGCAGCTCCTTTTCGTGCTGTCGAAGGCTATTTTAAAATCATAGAAAATGTGCTTTTCAGTGGTTTTTCCAAGATATGGCGCATGATGAATATCTGGTCAAAGGTTGACTTATCAAGTCTAAAGCCACACTGATAAGGGCCAATTGGTTTTTTACCGGTGGGCTTCAATCTTTCACACAAAACGTTGGAAAGCACCTTATGCGATATTGAGGAACGTTTGCTCCATCGCCATCAATTAATAGTTCGAGTTGACCATTTCCGGGTGTTTCATTTTCACTGCCATTAAGTAGGCTGGAGAAGAGTTTCCTCTATAAATTCAGTATACTCTGGGCATCCATCACTAGATTACCCCTCTGGGTTCTACAAAAGTTTGCTCCGGTCTTGAAAGCTTCCGTAAGTCGCCGTATCTTTTCGCAGGATTTTCGAGCATTACCCTTATCGGCCAGCTGCTCAAGCTCTTCATACTCACACAACTCACCGCCAAGTAGCTTGGTCTCATTTGCCCTAATCTAGTGCTACAGACAACTATATTTCGGACGCCTGCGAAGTCGAACAGCCCCAACCGATTTGGGGATGTTTCGTTGTGGAGGCTGAATATATCTTCTTTGCACACCCTGGCGTTGAGGTTGGCAAGCACCATTTTAACATCGTGGTGAGGGTAGCGTTCATAAGTGTGCTCGAGGCGCTGGTAAAAGGCATCATTAGTCACATCGTCCTTCTCTTCCATCTGGGCGTGGGCGCAAATCAAAGATATACTAAAAAATGTTGCTTTGGTGCGGATTGTGGCGGGACCGGAGTGAATGCCAGTACTTGGCGACGAAGTCTCTCCCACCACAAATCACAAATAAAATTTGCGCTTCTTTATATGGCGGCTGTAGTAAATGTCACAGGAGCCTACTCGCTACTTATCCCGTCCATCGCACTTCTTAGGCGGAGGTGATGTCAGCCTTTAATTTTATGAACCTGCGCAGCGGCAGCTTCCCAATTAAGGGATCGGACATTCCAGGTGCATTCCCTCCAATAGTAATCTTTAAAATATTTGCGGCGATCGTCGCTTTTTATAATTTTTCATTGGAGTTTGTTTTCCATGTGGTGGGTCCCAAACCCTTCTTACAACCGCATGGAATTCGCCTTCTCACTTTAGCTTGCCTCCAAACGAATGTTTTTTGGCTATCCCGGGGATACTTGGTTTAAGACTGGAAGTCGTGCTCTGCTTGAACCATATGTAAAATATTCGTTTTTGCAACTCCCTTGTGAATGGCAGCCAAAAACTTTCCTCACTTGCGTGAACTTCTACACATGGCCCCATCCCCCAGTGTTTACATAGGAAACAAATTAAAGCATTGAGCGATTTGACATATTAGCAAAAATGTTTTTTAAGATAAATAGTTGTAATTCTATAAGTAATCATTTAACTTTGAATAAAGAGCTCCTTTTTTCATTTTTACTTTACCACTGAAATCAAGTATGTTTAACTCAAGACTGCGATACGATAAATTTTACGTTGATCAAAAAATTTCGATAGATTTGGTTGAAACATTCGAAAATATTAACGATAATGCAGTTATCAAAATAAATTTCTATTCCTTTTTACCCGAAACGAAAACCTGTCGTTAATGTTAAATCGTTAACAAAGAATGTTAAACGTTAAAATTGAAGTGTGTTGTTAAATCAAAGCAGGCGGCCATTTTCAAATTAACGTTAACGATTTCATTTCAGTTTGATAACATGGATCCGAAACGAAACAAAATCATTTGATAAGCTTTTTTCATATTAACAAAACGAAATGGCAACGTATCGTTAGTTGAGCATCTTTGGGATAATATTATATTATATATTAAGACCGCGGCAAACATTTTTTTTAAACCTTCACAAGCGGGACTGATAACTTGTACATAAAAGTAAATATGTAGCTATGTTCAGATGTACAAATGTATGTACACATAGATATTTATACAATATGTTATTAACAAGACTCACTTAACACTCATATAATGTAAATATGTAAATATAAATTCATATAAATAAAAAGAGCAAACGGTGCCTCTTACCATTTGGCAAATAATTAATAAATGTTAATTTGTTAATTTAGATGAACAAAAGCTGATTACCATTAAGTGTCAGGAAAAAGGCGTGAAATCTGTATAAAAAGGCAATAAAACAAAGTAAGGATTCTTAACTCTCTCATTTGGTGTTAATCATGTATGCATATACATATGTTTATGTATACAAATGTACACGTACATTCTTACACCAAGTAAAAGTCTATCCTATAAACTGCAATTGAATTGTATGAAATTATAATTGTCATTTTCAGCCTAATAAAGATAATCTTCAGTAAGTCTTAATTATGTTTATTTTCATAAGAATGTGCCTTCGCATAGAACAGCATGCTTGTGAACAACAATCCACACATATACTTACATATGTATGTACATACATATATAAAACATAATTTCCAAAGTTCAACTTAACGCCATTCGCTGAAACTGCAACACCAGAACGGCATGCCGCGGCAGTCAAATGGCAGAAGAAAGCAATTAGTGAGAGGAAGTTGCTGACTTGTCTCCTGACAACACAGTTAATATTATAATTAAAACAGTTGTGTGTGTCTGTTGCTGAAACAAGTGCATAACCGAGATTCGAGGATAGCAAATATTTGTGCTTTAGGGTTAGGGCAAATATGTATGTAGGTATGTATGTTTGCAGGTGTACTCTGTTTACCAAAGCACAATGTAGTTTAACAAGTTCACACCTAACAGGACCTCAAAAACATCCCGGTTATCATACTATAGACACAAGAGCATTCATACATACACGTAAGCCGTTTTAGTGATTCAACAATGCTTTTTTTCTACTTTGACTACATTGACATGTAAAATTAAAATCTCGTTTGAAAGGAAAGTATCAAAAAAGAGAAATGTCATACAGTTTTGGCTAAAATTACAGCCTCCTCAATGTATTCCTAATGAAGCCAAATTATTCAATGAAATGACTCGAAATATTGCAGTTATGTATACACAGTGTTTCCTTACCATCTCAATATTTACAAGATTTAACAAAACATAGACTCTATTTTACTTTTAATTAAATATAGTCGTATTGAAAAATATGCATTGTATTATTTCTGATGAATGAATTTGAGGAATTCAGATGAAATCCACTGAGCAAGAAGATAGTAATAAAGATTATCAGAGGAGGAGGCAGATCCGTTTTGGTTTGGGGGCCAAGGAGTCGACATGATTTATCGAATAGAGATAATAATGGGCCGATTAAGCTACACAGAAATTTTCAAAAGATGTAATGATGACATATGCTGATAAAGAAATGCCGGCATTTCAATAGGATAAATAGTCTAAATATATCTATAGACACCGTTAAATATGGTTTAAATAAAGAAAGACCACTGAATGCAACTTAAATACTTACTTTAAACTGAAGCTCTTCGGTGAACATGTGAAAATGTTCATATATAATCTTATTATTAGTAGGATGGAAAAGATTAAGAGGAAGCAAACCACAATCTAATTTGTATTATTAACTGTAAATTTCACGAAAGGTGGAACTGAACTCAATATGTTTACTGAGCGCTCAGTTCACTGAACGCACCCATTAACATGCATTCCAAAGTGAGCGTTCTTTGTTTGGTCAGCATAAATGTGTAGTAAGATTATATTCGTTTCAAGAAAGAGTTCTTGTGTAAAGTCTTTCTTGAAGTGGATATTATTTATTTTATTATTTGGTGTAGGCATTGTATGTCAATATGTGACTATATCTATAATATAAAAATGAATCGCAAAATGTGTTGGTAAGCGCATAACTCAACAACGCCTGGACCAATTTGGCCAAATCTTTTTTTAAAATGTTCGTTGAAGTTCAAGGAAATTAGAATTATTGCTGGAAAAACCCTAAAAATAGACCTTTTCTTTTTCCCATACAAATGATTTGTAACTAAAACGTAGTCAATTTGAGCTTCATTGCTATGGTATAAAGTTCATATTAAATTACAAGCACTCACTGTTGTCTAAGCAATGTAGGTGTGTTCCTACCGTCAAAGATCCTATCTATCAAAACAATGTGCGTGTGTGTGTTGGAGCACAGAATACATAGTTGGAGGAGTTTAATGTCGCGTTCCGAAACTCGCGTTTCTTTTGTATTAGTTTCGGCACGCGAGATAAAATGCATCAGTTTCCACGTCATTACATCAGTCAAACAAAAATCGCGTTACCAACAGTGTTTTATTATTTTTAATATCCAAATTTTAAGTACGGCCTAAAAGGATTTGACTTCAAGTCATATCAAATTTAAAAAAAAAAAAATTGTCTGTTACCTAATCTACTGAGTTTGCTTTTGACAACTGATACACGAAACAAATTCGTATATCGTGTTTTGTGCAGAGTGTTTACTTAGTTAGTGTTTGTTTAGTTCGTGATTAGTGAAAAAATAATTTATATTTGATATGCCTCCTATAAGACGAAGCAATTTAGGTAGAAGAACCAGAAATGCTACAAACCAAGCTAATTACCGATCTAATCGTACTGCACAAGAACGTGACGACGGAAATGAACGTGAAAGAATTCGGATATCACAAACGCGTGAAGCGCGAGCGCGACATTCAACTAATAATCGCGCAAGTTTGAATCGAACTGCTTTCAGTTACGATGTGTCAATTGACTACAGTAACTACCAATGTGTTGTTATTGGTTCTATGAACTCGGTTTGCTCACACTGTAAGGCATTAAAAAACAAAAACGAAGCCAATGGATTGTGTTGCGCAAATGGTAAAGTGAAATTGATACCATTGGATCCACCACCAGAACCATTGTACTCATTGGTTTCAGGAATAGGAACAGATTCTATATACTTTTTGACACATATCCAACAATATAACAATTGTTTTCAAATGACTTCATTTGGGGCAACAAATGTAGTTCGGGAAAATTTTATGCCAACTCTCAATGATGCTGTAATATCATCACACGTTCATCAAATACGAACATTGTTTTCTATAATCATATCTACATGCTTCCCATCAAACCCAATTGATTTGTGGATCAAGTACAAAGACTATATGTGTGATGATATTTTGTATCAAATACGGAATAGAATGCGAAATCCAAATATACAAATCAGTGAAGAAATTTACAATGAAGCATTGATTTCAATTGAGGACATGTGCTTGATAATGTCAAACAAACTATTAATTCAATTAGGCCTGACCGCGCCCAATCGTCCAATGCATGACGCTTTTAATCAAGAGTTGCATCGAGAAAAACTGTATGATCTCAAAGCTTTGAAAGAATTAATTCAAACAAATCTTCCACTGTTAAATGAACAACAGAAGTATGTATTTGAAACTCTTATGAAAGTAACAAATGATGAAACTGGAGGGATTTACTTCTTAGATGCACCTGGTGGTACAGGAAAGACTTTTTTGATTTCATTAATATTAGCAACAATTCGCTCACAAAATAAAATTGCACTTGCACTCGCTTCGTCGGGAATCGCAGCAACTTTGCTTGAAGGTGGTCGAACAGCCCATTCAGCACTAAAATTGCCATTAAATATGCAAAGCAATGAAACTCCAACCTGCAACGTTTCGAAGAACTCTGCAATGGCAAAGGTTTTGCAGCAATGTAAATTGATTGTTTGAGATGAATGCACGATGGCACATAAAAAATCTTTGGAGGCTTTAGACAGAACCTTAAAAGATCTACGGAGCAATAATAACCGATTTGGTGGTGCAATGATTTTATTAGCAGGAGATTTTCGTCAAACATTGCCAGTGATTCCACGATCAACGCCAGCTGATGAACTCAATGCATGTCTAAAGTCCTCCAATTTGTGGAAACATGTCAAAATACTTCATTTAAGCAAGAATATGCGTGTCGAATTGCAAAATGACCAATCTGGAAACATATTCTCTAAACAACTCATTGACATTGGTAATGGCAAATTTCCTATAGACATGTTGACTGGCTGCATTAACTTTGCTCAAAGTTTTTGTCAGTTAACTCGATCAAACGATGAACTTATTCAGAAGGTGTTTCCAGATAAATTAAATTTCAAAATTCAAGAACAAATTACAGGCGAATTGAGGATATATAAATCAGTTGATTCGGCTAATAATCAAGATGATGTAGTGAACTATCCACCGGAATTTTTAAACTCGCTGGATTTGCCAGGTTTGCCACCTCACAATCTTCAATTAAAGGTTGGATCGGTGGTTATAATGTTGCGAAATATCAACCAACCGCGTCTTTGCAACGGTACACGGTTAGCGATAAAAAAATTACTAAACAATGTGATAGAAGCAACTATACTCAAAGGAAAGTATAAAGGAGAAGATGTTCTCATACCGCGCATCCCAATGATTCCGACTGATGTGCCATTTGAGTTTAAACGACTACAGTTTCCAGTGCGGCTTGCTTTTGCTATGATTATAAACAAGTCCCAGGGGCAATCATTAAGTGTTTGTGGTATTAATCTAGAAAACCCATGTTTCTCAAATGGTCAATTGTATGTTGCCTGTTCCCGTGTTGGAAAACCATCAGATTTGTTAATCTATGCGCCAGGTAATCAAACAACAAACATCGTATACCACAAAGCACTACAATGATAATAATAATAATTATGATTCACATGATTAACAATAAAGCGATTACTTACTTTTAAATCCTTATATATGTTTTATTTAATTATTTTTTATTCAAAACGCCCTATCACCAGGGGACGGTTCTGTTCAGGAGAATTTTTTAAAATACGTAGGCAAAAAAAATGCCACATTACAATTCTTTTTGACAGGACGAAGTCTGTCGGGTCAGCTAGTTCATAATAAAACATCGATTACCTAAACGAAATCTTTTTTTGCTAACTAACAAAATTCTGATACATCAAACTTACTCGTACATATATATAATATTTCAGTATTGACGTCGTGTTTTTATTTTTAAATCTATTAAATGGTATATTGAGTTTACCGGCATCCCTGTACATCCGCGTGTAATATAAAGTCTAAGTGTTGTAACGGAGTTTTCCACTTGGCTGGGGTAAGCTCAGCCTTGCCAAGGGTTTGCTAAAGTAAAATGCGCTGGGTACGTTACAACAAATTTATTAGTTTAACAATCTCTATCTACACGGGTTCTAATACGTTACTCGCTATTTCTATGACAAGTAAGTAAGTGTTCGTGAGGTATAAACCCTCAGGTACACTACGTTTGCTGGTGGTGTTGAACCCACGAGCAAGTATGCTTAATAATAACACAAATAGTACTTCTTTCGTATGGCGCTGTGGAGGTATAAACCCTCTAACAGCCCTCGTTCCAGTGAGGTATAAACCCTCAGTAGAATATAAATAAATGCTCGTGAGGTATATAGACCCTCAGGTGCACTACGTTTGCCGGTGGTATTGATCCCACGGGCAAGTATACCTAACGACAACACAAAGGCTACTCAATTTCCTTAGCGTTTTCGTCGCCTTTTATACTATTCTGCACGCAGGCAGAATGTTATTTTATAATAACAATTGATTGCTGCGTACAGTTTCTCACTTATTCTATGTGTATGTGTATATGTGCATTCATGTTCGAACATGCTCATAGGCTTCAGCGCTTCAATAATTTAAGTATGTAAATATATATATATATATATATGTAATATTTAATTATTTTATGTATAATAATTCAATAATTATTATTATTTATGTATATATAGAAATATGAAAAATATATATATATAAAAATGTATTGTTGTGAGGTCTCCAAAAGCCTCGGATTTTGGGGTCCTTACAGTGTGGCATTTCAGTAGTTACGTCAACTCGCACCATGAATATGAGGAGTGACTGGGTAGTGATATTTCCCTTAAACCACGCGGTTCCCATTTTCACTTATTTGCAGTATTGTGTCTTACTCAGTTACTATATACATACATATGTGTACATATACATATATGTATTTATAAATGTGTTTCAAACACACATGCAAGTGGGCTTGTTTACTACAATAGATAAGATGACTGACTTGATGTGGCCGATTTATAATGCTCAGGAATTTTTTTTAATGATAATCCCCATATCGTACTATATATACAGGTACATACATATGTATATACCAAAGCATGTAAGAATGTATGTATGAACTTGCCGTGGAGAAGTTTAATTTGTCAATAGCTATGTAAAAATGCAATTAACTTGTCTCTTGTGGCTGTACTAAAATTGTGGGCAAACATATTAACATATATAACACACACATGTGTACGTAGGCTGTTATAAAGGGTGGTTAAATTGTAAGGGCCGATGTTGAATGTGAACCACACCTAAACGCCAAGTTTTTTTCCGAATTTAATTTGACATTTCTCTATTTCAGACTTACTCAATTTGAACCATGGAGAGATACACAATCCAACAACGTGTTAAAGTTATCCAGACTTATTATGAAAATTTTCGAAGAAAATCATCTTCAGTGATGAGGCACATTTTCACCTCAGTGGATTCGTCAATAAACAGAATTGCCGCATTTGGGCGAATGAGAATCCAAGAGTGATTGTCGAAAACCCAATGCACCCACAAAGAGTGACTGTTTGGTGCGGTTTATGGGCTGGCGGCATCATCGGGCCGTATTTTTTCCAAAATGAGGCCGGTCAGGCAGTTACTGTGAATGGTGTTCGCTATCGTGAGATGATAACGAATTTTTTATGGCCACAATTGGAAGATATAGATGTGGACGATATGTGGTTTCAGCAGGACGGTGCCACTTGCCACACAGCTAACGAAACAATGGCTCTTTTGCGCAACAAATTCAATGGCCGTGTTATCTCACGTAATGGCGATGTCAATTGGCCCCCAAGATCATGTGATTTGACACCGTTGGACTTTTTTCTCTGGGGTTATTTGAAAGAAAAGGTGTACGTCGATAAGCCAGCAACAATTCAAAAGCTAAAGGATGAAATAATTCGGCACATTAACGGCATAGAAACTCCATTATGCCTCAGCGTCATCGAAAATTTGGACCATCGTATGGAGGTGTGCCGCCGAGGTCGCGGCGCTCATTTGGCTGATATTTTGTTAAATACATAACTGAGTAATACCAATATATCATAATAAAATAAAATTTCAATAATTTCCTAAATAGTTTGTGTTTTATTCAAAATCAACATCGGCCCTTGAAAATTTAACCACCCTTTATATAGGTCTGGCATAGGCAACACTAAGTGTTGCCAGGTGCAATCTGACATTTCCATTGGAAATTTTGACATTTTTTAGCATAACATCACTCAGAATGTTTTGTCATTTAATCGTGAAATACGATCGCGGTGCTTCAAAAGACGTTTATAAGATCGTCACAGGTGACGAATCATGGATCTATGCGTATGAGCCCGAAACAAAACAGCAATCGATCGTGTGGGTCTTCCAAGACGAGCCAAATCCAAAAAAAAAAACAAGAAAAAAAGTATTCGTATTTTCATTATTAGGCCAGAAATATATATAGCAACCCACGTATATATTGATATATTTGTGTATCAATCTGTGAACAAAGTAAACAATATTAAATCATTTTTTAATGCTTAATGGGGAAAGGGGCCATGTTTAGAAGTTCACGCTATTGAGAAAAGTTTTTGACTGCCATTCACCTGGAAGTGGCCAGTAACGATTCTTTTGCAAATGGTTCAAGCAGAACACGACGGGGGCCAATGGACTACCGGGCGGACTATTCAAATACGATAAGGTGCATGCATCAGCTTCTTTGCCAAATATGATCGGATGAAAGCATGCCCGACGTTTTGAACCTAAGTATGCTCTGCCCAATCCACAAAAAGGCGATCCCACAGTCTGCGCCAATTACCGTGGAATAAGCCTCCTTAACATCACATATAAGATCCTGTCGAGCATACTGTGTGAACGACTAAAGCCCACCGTCAACAAACTGATCCGGCTTTATCAGTGTGGATTTACCATGCGCCAGGTCTTGGAAAAGACCCGTGAAAAGATAATCGACACACACCACCTCTTTGTCGACTCGAAAGCAGCCGCTATGTCTGAATTTGGTGTCCCCGCAAAACTTATACGGCTATGTAAACTGAACTTAAGCAACATTAAAACTCCGTCAGGATCGGGAAGAACCTCCCCGAGCCGTTTGGTACCAAACGAGGTTTCAGAGAGGGCGATTCCTTATCGTGTGACTTGTTTAATTTATTGCTGGAGAAAATAATACGAACTGCAGAGCTGAATAGAGAAGGTACAATCTTTATAAGTGTGTACAGCTGTTGGTGTACGGCGATGATATTGACATTATTGGCCTCAACAACCGCTCCGTTGATTTCTCCAGACTTGATAAAGAAGCGAAGCAAATGAGTCTTATAGTGAATGAGGGCAAGACGAAATATCTCCTGCCATCAAACAAACAGTCATCGCATTCGCGACTCGGCGAACTGATTATGGAAAGTTATTTACCTGTCTTTAGAGAGGAAATGCATCTAATTAAACGACAGAAACTTTTATGACATAAATTTCGTGCTGTAATTATTCAGAATGTCCGTGACAATGACATGAGGAAAGTGCAGAAGAAAATGAAAAGAGATGTACTCGTACATACTCCTCTGGTGTACGTTGCGAGTTCGTGTGTAGATTTCAATTCGAGCAAAGGGCTTAAAGCTTTTGCGTAACTAAATTCTCCTTGCGATTTTGCGACATGTTTTAAATTTGATAAATACCGTTGTCGTCCTTTCGTATAAGTGTTCACTGTTTGATGCTCATACGTAAGCCAGGATGTTAGTTTATAATTTGCCCACTTTGCAAACAAAGTCGAAAATCAAACAAATAATGCGAGAAATAATATTGCATAATGTGAATTTAATAAATAGTGATCTTATTAATTATATTACGTATTATTTATATTAAAACTTTTGAAGGGCAACGTTTAAGATTTCAATATATTTTGCTTATTTAAGCAGATTCAATAAATGAATATCCTTGGTGTTATGAAAGAAAATCCTACAATTTGAAAAATACATATTATTGAGTTGGGTCTATTTTTCATATTCGTGTTTGGTATTGGGGCAATATAAAGGATATTGTCATTTAGTAAGAGGTTTGCAATGAAATGCTCTGTTTGATATATTGTCGAATTGATATCTACGAGAGCCCAACATGCAGTTACCTGCGTAACCAATTATTCCGTAGCCGTTGCGACTGATTGCACATTGAATGTGAGTCACTTTTTGTTTATGACCAATGAATGGCAATGCTTTAATTCCCTGATGTGTATATAGGTACATATGTATGTATATCGAGGCTGGGAAGCTTAGTGAAGAGGACGATGCACATGTGTGCCCACAAAAAATACATACATACATACATAAATTTTACTTCATCAATTCCAGTACATTATTGCTTCCAACCGTTATTTTTGTTGCCCAAAAGCTCAAGGTACGATATGTATATAACGTTTGAATACTTTTCATAGTTTTTTAAATGCAGAGAAATTTTTAAGCTACAAAACCTCGTTGAAGGAGGAAATTTAAAATTGCTTAGTAAAGAAAAAAATAGTTTGGAAAATACTTTTATTTAGGAAAACCTGTTTAGTCTTTATACTTCGACCATTTTGCTTTCGGAATCAGTAGTCGTGAGAGCATGCCTTTATTAATTCTTGTGAAGAGAATTTCGAGTGTATATTCATGACCGTACACCAGTGTAACAGAGTATTTAAATGTACTTTGAAGATGAAATCATACCATTTGCTTATTTGTACAGCAGTTCATCAGTAACGGGACTAATACCGCCATTCGTATTTTGTTGTTGTTTTTAGTACGCCACGGCTGAGTTTCATTTTCTATTAAGTTCTGTTGAACTACGTATATTTCGTACAGAGCAACGAAATCATAACGGTAACCTAGTGAACAAACTGAACCAACTAATGCCTATTTACATATCTAGTTACATTCTTCACGTTATAAAAGTACCTGTTTTACCACTTTTGAAGTTCATCTCTGATGAAGATTTGCTCCCCCATTTAACAACTTCTTTGTCGACAAAATTTTGTCTGCTTCTAAGAACACTATATTTTTTTTGTTTCAGATTTAAAAATTGTTACAGAACTTTTGTTCCAGTACTTTGGAATGAACAAAATTGAAAACGAAATATGTATAAAATTGATTTATATATATATATATATATATATTTTATGTATGTAGTTCGAGAAAATTCACAATTCGCTATGCTTTGTGGGTGGACCTCCGATGTAATTGCTCCACTAAACTCTTTATGCACAAAGAAGTTCCAGATGTTGTTTCCCAGAAGAAAGTGCGATTTATTGCTTTAATGAAAAATTAACTTCTGCCGTCTTTAATACTGCGTACAAAACAATGGAGTATATCAAAAACCAAAAAGATTTCAACGACAGAAAATCCCCAGTGACTGAGGATTTCGAGATGTAACTACTCGTATGCAATGTATGTATGTATATGTGTATTGGTTCTTTGAACGAAATTTGCTACAAAATGCCCACTCAGCAGGCTGCGCTTATTAATAAGAATTTCTATATAGAAATGTATGTATTGTATGTGTGTAGATAGCGGATAGATAAAATGTTTCAAAACCTACTTTTAACATCGACTTCGACATGTAACAGTTGTTAATGTGCATGGACATAAGCGTGTACTTGTGAGCAAGTCTGCCATTAACATGGTAAAAACAGCAGACCAGTGGTATGACATTACCACACTTTATTGCATTCACATTTGCCAATGTTGTAAGCTTGTATTTGAGGGCACTTAATTTCAAAAACATTCAACTACATGAGCGCACCTGTTTTTCATATAAAGATATGAATGTTCATACATATATACCTATGTGCACACGAGAAGGTAGTATACATGTAATGAGCATAAAATTTTAAACTATAGGTTTATCTGTGCATGGCAGCCAGTCGTTGTACGTTCGAAACTTTCTTCATACTTTTTTCTAAACAGTGACTGATTCTCTGATTCATGAAACCTTACTAAAAAATCAAATTTTCTTTATGAAAGCAATGCAAAGCACATTAAACTTTAAATTAATTAAAATTTTATTAGTTTCATCCAGAGAAAGCTCAATAAACGCGTCATCTACAGACAATATTATTGCTGAAAAAACATTGGATCTAAATGAATTTCGAGACTCCAAATAATTTTTGGCCGCAATCTACATGATAAAGCTTCAATGAAATGATAATGGTATCAAGAATCCAGATATAACTTACCATTTTTCAGACTAATTATAAAAGACATACAGCCCCCATCTTCACATTTCGATTCAAAAATGTGAATTCAAAAATTTCCCGGGGAAGTGAATTGATGTGCTCTCATCAAATTTTATCATCCATATATTCCATTTCTTTGTACACACACACTTTCAATAACTAAGTAATAGAAACACATTCTACAAATATCAGAAAATTGTTAGAAAATATTCAGCAATTCTTTTCAATTCATTTACAGACAGTCCCAAAGCAAATTTCTCGAGGGAAAAATTAGAATTAACGAAAAAGCACAGAGAATTGACACACACCATTTCTTCGTCGATTTTATAGTAGCCTTCGACGGCAAGAGAAGAAGCTGGCTTTACGCCGCTTTGTCTGAATTTGGTATCCCCGCAAAACTTATACGGCTATGTAAACTGATTTTAAGCAGCACTAAAAGTTCCGTCAGAATCGGGAAGGACCTCTCCGATCCGTTCGACGTTTAAGGCAGGGTGATACCCTATCGTGTGACTTTTTTAATCTATTGCTGGAGAAAATATTACGTTCTGCAGAGCTAAATAGAGAAGGTGCCATCTAATATAATAGTGTACAGCTGCTGGCCGTGTACAACCGCGCCGTGAGTTCTGCTTTCTCTAGACTTGATAAAGAAGCGAAACGAATGGGTCTGGTAGTAATGAGAGCAAGACGAAATATCTCCTGTCATCAAACAAACAGTCATCGCATTCGCGACTCGGCTCCCACGTCACTGTTGACATTCATAACTTCGAGGTCGTAGACAATTTCGTCTATCTTGGAACCAGTATTAACACCAACAACAGTCTCAGCCTGGAAATCCAACGTAGAATCACTCTTGCCAACAGGTGCTACTTTGGACTAAGTAGGCAATTGAAAAGTAAAGTCCTCTCTCGGAGAACGAATAACTATACAAGTCGCTCATCATACCCGCCCTACTATATGGTGCAGAAGAGTGGACGATGGCAACATCTGATGAGTCGGCTCTAGGAGTCTTCGAGAGAAAAGTTTTGCGAACGATTTATGGTCCTTTGCGCATTGGCAACGACGAATACCGCAGACGATGGAACGATGAGCTGTAGGAGTTATACGGCGACATTGGCATAGGTAGTTCAGCGAATGAAGAGACAGCAGCTACGCTGGCTAGGTCATATCGTCCGAATGGATGAAAGCACTCCAGCTTTGAAAGTTTTCGTTGCAGTACCCGCTGGAGCAAGCAGAGGAAGAGGAAGAACTCCAATCCGTTGAAAGGATCAGTTGAAGAGCGACTAGGTTTCATTTGGTATTTCCAACTGGCGCCAAACAGCGAAAAAATAGATGAATGGCGCGCTATAATTGATTCGGCCATAATCGCACAAGCGGTGCCAACGCCAATAAAGAAGAAGGAGAAGAACGAAAAAACCATGACTTCTTGAAGAAAGACATCACCAGATATATGTAGGTGTATGGACAAAGTTATCCGGATATAGATTGCAAGTGTGATTAGATTTTGCTTAAGAAATCGGAGAATAATTTAATATAAAAAATAGATATATCTAATTAGATTTTCTTATGACATTAGTTTTATATAGAAACATCATAGCAGATGCAACACAGATACATGCCTTGTGCTTAGAGTTCACAAAACCGTAAAATGATCTATGATCTGTTATTAAGCTGCGTTTAATTTTGCAGAAATATATAGTGTGGCATTAAATGTATACATGTATTTTTTTGAGCTTTATCCTAATCCTGCCTTTTTCAAACCTCTGAGTTCTTTAGATGTACATGGTTTGATCAATTTCATCATAGCATCTAGGCCACGTTGTTTTAAATAATGCTTTATTAAAATCATTAAATTTAGCTTTCGCGAAATAAAAAATCCCGATTACATTCCGTTTCGTATGTAAGACAAGAGAAGAAAGGTTGTAAACAATCTCTGGCTTACTAGAAGATAAATTTTTTTCTGTTCTATTCAAGAATGTATATGTACAAAATTACTTTAATTGGGAATGACAGGGAAATTTTCTTGGCACCCTGAGATGCGTGAAAATCGTTTTTTCTTACTATCCGTTGTATTCAACGTCGAACTTTTATGAATAACCCATCACTGGAAAGGATTCTAGAAATGAAATATCATTTCCTTGGAGATCTTGAACTTAACAAGTCATTTTTGGCCAGAGAGCTTCGAAACTTTTTCTTGGACTCTACTTAAGATAAACTTTTTTTATTTGCCAAATAAAACACCATTGAAATCTATCAAATTCAAAAAGAGAGAAATAACTGAATCAGGAAATATGGAATTTTCTTTGATACATATGCATGTGTTCATTATCAAGACTGCTGTTTTGGATCATAGGGCGTTCTCATGGTCTCAATTTACCAAATCACTGCCTTATTTTCAAATATTATTTTTTAATTGATTGTGTTTAATTCAAGGCTACATCGTATTGATAAGTTTCACGTTAAACAAAAAAATTCGATCGTTTTGGTTGAAACATTTTTTTTTTATCGTTTTTACACGAAAGGCAAAGTGTCGTTAATGTTAAATCGTTAAAATTAAAGTTTGCAACCATCCATTTTAAAATTAACGATAAGTCTGAGCTTGTGTGGTTTCAACATTAACAATATCATTTTGTCATGGCGTCAAAACGAAACAAAATTCTTTCGTTAAGTTTATTTTTCATTCTGACCCAACGAATTGATATATTACACGATGTTTTACAAAAAAAAAAAATAAATTGATCCGCTCTAGTACATTAATATGTATGCTTAAATGTGCTTGTGTGCATTTATGCTGATATACATGACAACGGTTTTACGTTTAGGTTCCATCTTTGACGATTACCGCACATGTTGGAGTTTAAATGCGATTGTTAACAAGACAGAAAGAATTTATTTTCAAAAGGACATGAACGAAGCCGATATTATACCTAAATTGTAGTAGATACATACATACATGTAAAGGGTGGTTAAATTGTAAGGGCCGATGTTGAATGTGAACCACACCTAAACGCCAAGTTTTTTTCCGAATTTAATTTGACATTTCTCTATTTCAGACTTACTCAATTTGAACCATGGAGAGATACACAATCCAACAACGTGTTAAAGTTATCCAGACTTATTATGAAAATTTTCGAAGAAAATCATCTTCAGTGATGAGGCACATTTTCACCTCAGTGGATTCGTCAATAAACAGAATTGCCGCATTTGGGCGAATGAGAATCCAAGAGTGATTGTCGAAAAACCAATGCACCCACAAAGAGTGACTGTTTGGTGCGGTTTATGGGCTGGCGGCATCATGGTGTTCGCTATCGTGAGATGATAACGAATTTTTTATGGCCACAATTGGAAGATATGGATGTGGACGATATGTGGTTTCAGCAGGACGGTGCCACTTGCCACACAGCTAACGAAACAATGGCTCTTTTGCGCAACAAATTCAATGGCCGTGTTATCTCACGTAATGGCGATGTCAATTGGCCCCCAAGATCTTGTGATTTGACACCGTTGGACTTTTTTCTCTGGGGTTATTTGAAAGAAAAGGTGTACGTCGATAAGCCAGCAACAATTCAAGAGCTAAAGGATGAGATAATTCAGCACATTAACGGCATAGAAACTCCATTATGCCTCAGCGTCATCGAAAATTTGGACCATCGTATGGAGGTGCGCCGCCGAGGTTGCGGCGCTCATTTGGCCGATATTTTGTTACATACATAATTGAGTAATACCAATATATCATAATAAAATAAAATTTCAATAATTTCCTAAATAGTTTGTGTTTTATTCAAAATCAACATCGGCCCTTGAAAATTTAACCACCCTTTATTTATTGTAATTATGGCGATCCTCACGCACACAAAAACATATCTTGAGGAGAAACAGACTTGTTCGTGCAATAACTTATTTTAGAATTTGTCAATTACTTGAAGATACGCAAATCGACATTAAGCTTTAACGTACATACATTTTATTTGCATATGTAGAGTGAAAGGTAGTGCACCAGTACGATCAGTCCTTAACTCCTGTTCGAACTTTCACATCCGCATACATTTTTGTGAATTGAATCTGAGTGCTCTGTTGTGAGGGAATTGAAGTAAAGCGACAAAAATGTCCCAGTTTGTTAAAGGCAAATTCACACACGGTAGTAGCAAGACTACAAAAAGAAAGCCTATGTATTTTGTTTGTTTAATTATAGTTCTGAAAAGTCAAAAACGAAAATCAAACAATGCATTTTGTTAGTGTAAACGAACGTTCAAAACGCCAAAACCTTTTTCTCATGTATTTTTTTGTGTAATTTGTTGAATTAAAAGGAAGAACAAGCAATCATATGATATGACAGCTTCACCTTCTATAAATTCGCCTTGGGTAGTAGCAAGAATACAAAAATAAAAATGCTATGGATTTGTTTGTGTAAAACTACGTTCTGAATGTCCAAACTCTTACTTCGCCCTAATTCGTTATGCAACAATATGACAAGTCGATCGTTATTCCAGATATTGTAAATAAACATTTTGTAAACAAAAATAAAATTTTAAAGAATAATACTAAATAATGTTTTTCTACGGCTCGGAATTCAATATACAACACATGGATTTATTATCTTAGAATTTAGTGTTGTGGAATGAGTACAAGCGATAATAGTAGATTACTTAGTGACTGTAATGTTATAAGAAAAGGCATCTGCGAAATTTTGTAACTTGTACCATTGTAGGTATTATGAATACAAATTGATTAAAGCTTAGTGATAATAATACTTCTGAGTACTTTAGATAAATCCTGATGAACTGCGCTAAATTATAGAGAGTGATATCCGGAAATATGCCTTAGATATGGAATATCTTAGTCACGGTCCAAAAGTGTTGGATAATTCGGATTGGAGTTGAAAACTAACTAACCAGTTAAATACACATATAACCTTGTTATTACCAGTTAGCTTTTGCATTTTGCATACAAAGCCATTTATTTTTGAATGTAATTAGTCTGCACATGGTAAACTTAGAGTATTGTCAGTGGAAAAAGGTAATAAGTGTTCATTTCAGTACGCATTTCGCTTAGCCGAAATGGTGGTTATGGTAATTTTGCTAAGAAATAAAGAGGTAAGTTGTATCTTTTTTACGAAAAATCTTATATCTGACATTGAATGGATTTATTGCAGTCATTTTAATTATTAAGTTTTGTTTTTTTTTGTACCTTGCCGGAAGGACCATACTTGCCAATTAAAAGGAAAGCTGTTATAACGGCGCATAAAGAATCACAGATCTGAGCAAATTAATAGAAATATTATCAAATTGGGCAAGAATTATGGCCACAAGAAAAAAACTATAGGTAACAAAAAAATTACAGTACGCCAAAAAGGTCAAATTGTTGATGACAGTCCTCGAAAAAATTATTAATTCTGCTGCCAACGTGTTCGCGTAGATTTCGCTGTTCATTTTTGTTGGAACCTAGCATATTCTAGATTTTCAATAATAAGACAGGGCTCCTCCAAGTCATGACACTTCCACCACCAAAATCCCTGCTAAGCCTTGGTTCCTTTTTTGCTTTCAAATCATGCCTAAAATAACTAAATCCATCAGGGCCGTCGAGTTTACATTTTTTCTCGTCGGAAAAAAATTAAGTTTTTCCATTCTGACGTTCATTTTATGTGCGTTTTAGCTAACTGCACCTTGTATCCTTATAGCCTTTTGTCAGTGCAGGTGCTTTTGCTTGCTTTTTATAAACAACGTTTTCTGTTGTCCTCAAAATTTTCTGAACACGCCGTTTTTAATGGGATGATTAAGTTCCGCTATAATTCGTAAAGCGTTAAGCTTTTTTTTTTGTTGACAGGTCCTTAATTTGAACTTTTTGACGTACTGCAATTTTTTTGTTACCTTTAGTTTTTTCTTCTGGCCATAAATAGGCTGTTTATTACGTCCTTAAAAAGTTTTACAATCTCTATTAGTATAAAACTCATTAGCAAATATTGATGCATGGATTACGTTAATCAAATTTTAAAAAGAGCTTGTAGTCGGTGAATAGTTTACAATATACTGATAATACTTTTCGAAGCCCAGTAATTATCGGAAATTTGTAGTTGGAAAAGGCTCTAGACAAAAAACCAACATTTATTTTGGAGATATACACAGCACAACTATATTACACAACTATATTACTGTTGCAATTAGACGTGCTCTCACGTAGGCCAGCTCACACTTTGTACGAGTGCTTATTCATATGTAACAAAAAGTGGTGGTGATCAACTAAAATAAACAAAAAAAAATTACATAAGCAAAATAAACATTTATACGTATATACAAACATATGAACACCTCTAGAGAAAAGGTTCTACATGACTAGCCGTTACATACAAATGCATACATAATTTGTCTTTTTTTTGATATATATATATATATATATAGTGGCGTTTTGCAACCGCTGAAGCTATTTTCGGCCGAACTCTTCCTCCAATTTGTGGTTTTGCGTCTTGATGTTTTTCCAACAAATGGAGGGACCTACAGTTTTTCCTAAGTCGCCTCCGAACGGCTGATGGGGTATTCACGAGGAGCCTTTATTTCATGTCCGAAATACACTCGGAGGGGTGGACATTACCTGCCGAGGGGCGACCACAATTAGATTAGTACGCATTGCTAACCACTCGGCTACCGCGGCTGCCAATTTTTTTAATTGGTTTATTTAATTCAACTTACCTCGCTTAAAGATTTTTCTTAATGCATTTTTTGTACCCCATTATCTTTTCTTTAGTTGTCTTCACCTTTAAACGATTCTTTCGATGACGTATACAGGAAAAAATTTGAACACGACCAATCGCTGTTAGATAATTTTGCAGTCAGGTATGTTGAGAGCATTGAGTTTGTGGAAATCAGCTGCCAGTTTTTTTACGCCTCCTAGAGCATGGAGATGGTTTGAGGAGATGTCCCTTCGATCCACCCAGATATACGAATTATCCACGCTGCAATGTTCTTGCATGTTAAGTGTTTTTTATAATGTACCTATTCTATTCTATGTACATATTCTAACGCGTCTAACAAATGGCATGAATCATTTAAATCAAACGAATGATCTGACTCGGAATTAATTCAGTCTGTTGTATTCGAGGATACATTGCCTGTTCTATTTAAATAATTAGTGTTTCGAGCTGAGTATAAAAATTACACCATACATATGCTATTAATAATCATTACAATCAACGATATAGCCTAGGATATATTTTCGCAGCCTATACTTAAATTCTTTGGTGTAGGGTGGTCATTTAGTCCACCTTTACTGCGAATGGCACCAAAAAAAAAATGCTCTAATACATATTGATTCAGCCGCCCAGTTAAAACGTATTCCACATTTGAATTCTTGTTGCTGTAACCATACAATAAAACTAAAGCGTTATTGGACATCAGGATGCTTTTTTGGAAGAACTGCAACCGTTTCTTTTTGGGAATTATTGGCGAACTCATAAATTCGTTCATCGCTCTCAATACGACGAGTTGTGCCGAAAGAGCAGATTCTGTACTATATTCTGTACTATATATGTATATATTAATAAATGTTATAAAAAACTGAAAGACGGTTTTAAACGGAAGCAAGCTAGCAAGCTTCCCGGCTAGCCAAAAGTATAAATGGAAGAATTAAAGACATCGAACCAATTGCTTACCAGTTGAATGAAGTCTGCCGTCTCGGTGGGCTTACAAAGATCGAAGCCTAAATAGTAGAAGCGTCTTAAGGCATTGACCGTTGATTTGACAGTAGTTGTGCCGCGAGTTTAACTTTTTGATGTCCTAAGATTTTGAGCATACAATATGAACTAAAAATTAAATAAAAAACAAACCTGTCGCTTTCACTGATATACATATGTATGTACATCGGTTAGCTTGAATACTATTGACAAGTCCGAGTTTGATGTCAGTCGGATCAATTGGTAAATGGGTTTTGTGGTTAGGACTTGGCCTTTCCACAACAGTCCACTAGGGCTAGGCAAACACAAAAACTTTCACGTTCTCTGTGGGTAGAGGGAACTATGGCTTATCTGAAAGTCGTAGGAAACTGGAAATAAAATGATTTTCAGTGCAAATATTATCGAAAAATACTGGCTGCCTCCACGCCTTCCGTAACCCACGTGCCAACACAGCTTGCAGATAATTGGATGGTTTGCGGACATACGTATAGTCTCCTGGCTGATCGTATTCGTAAGTATCAACAACTTTAATTTCGTCGAAAACAAGAACACAAAGTTTACCATCACTGGACGGCTCTGACATGCGTTTCTTATTGTTAACAGATACTGTCAGGAGACCCTCGCTTACAGTGGTTTTACGGAACCAACGTTGTAAAGTAGAAAGGTGGGGAAGCGGGGAACCTTTACTATATACGTGTAAGTGGTTATATGCCTGTGGCCCTCTTGCGCGTATACAAGTTGGATTAGATATATTCTCCAGGACCAATTTATTCGTGGATCTTTAATTGACAATAAAATATATATAAATATTTTAACAGTTAACAGATGCGCATTTGTCCTTCAGTAAATAATTTTTTAAATTTTTTTAGGATAATATTAGATTTCTCTAACTTATTTTTAGCGCTTTAATTTCTGCTTAATATCCTTTCACTTCTTTCCTGAGATTATAAAGTTCCAGCTCACACCCATTAATGGTAACTTTAAAGAAAATGCATATATAAACCGAAGTTAACATCTAAAAATGCTCAGTAGAAATTTAAAACATGAACTTACTCTGTTTGTGTTTGGCATTCACTACCTTGTACCATAATTTGGGCTTGTGTCTGGCTGTTCATTACCCGCACTACGGTTTGTGCATACGAATTTGCTTTAGGTTTTTGATCAGAACACGTTTCGTATTAGTACGTCGAGAGAGACTTTGGTTACGAGATAATTTCGAAACCCAGCTGGTTCAAATTTGCTTCGTATGCAACCGGATTCAGGAAATGAGACATCTTCGAAAACCAAATCCGCAATGAATTCAGAAATGGGGTAAGTATTTGCAAAATAAGAGGATGGTGCTTAATATTTATGAAATTAAATTCAATATTCTGCCAAATACATACATAACTGCTTGCTTTCGCTATAACGGTTGTATGTATATATATGTATGTATGTATTATTATTTAATATTCTTTTTTGTGCTATACTTTACGCACAACTTAAAACATAATTAAGGAGTGCGAGGCAAATGAGTGGATAATTCAAATCATTCGCCGCAGACATCAGCACCTAAAAGAAAGAGCGAACTATTTCTCACATCATAATCTTGCTTGCCATGAAACAAAAATATCTTTGGGAGCCAACACTTAACAAAGGAAAGCTTTTTCAGATTGGTAATCGAAAGCATTGATCGCCTCCCGGATCTTGTTGTGGACAACATGGAGGTGGAGATTTTGCAACTCCTAAAAAGAAAATTAAGTGAATATAAATAGCTGTGCATTAAATTAAATTCACAGTTTTCGGTAATATTTTGTTGTGCCATAATGTACATATTTGTAGATATGCATGTAACTTTCGGTTTAATAGTTAGTAACTTAATCATAACTTTATACATAAATATGTACATTCATTGCTGTTTTACTATTAAATGGATTTTTTGATTATAAACATATGTAGATAATTTGATAGTTTTGTGATTGGTTGATTCAGTTTTGTTTGAGCGTGCGTCAAAGATGGACACTAGCAAAGAGAAAATACGCAATAGTTTACAGTTTTTCTTCGATAAGGGCGAAAACGCAAGACAGGCGGCTGAAAATGTGATAACATTTATAGTCCTGTTTTAGTCCATCCTTCTCGAACAAGTAAAAAAGGAAAACTTTTAGTTGGAAATCTAAATATATTTATTTAGAAGAAATACATGTATGTAAAAAATTGGCCGCAAACTTACTCTCACCTGATGTTGCTGCTGCTGAGGTTTCGCAAAAAAAAGTTTAAAACGGCAACATCGGCTTTTTATGCCTTCCACAGAAGGTGGAATATGTAACGGGGTGGAAATTATGAAGCCGAAAATGGGTGGTTGAGCCATCAAACCGCCTACGGTCGACGGCGGCGTATTCCCGACCATTATGTCTATGAATGAGTTAAAACTTAGCTTGCTATCTCAAATTATGTGCTTAGCGTTTATAAAAATATGGTGCTTTCACTTGTTTACATCAATTTTAAAATTGTGTAGAACAAAAAATAAAAAATTAAAAAAGAGCTTTCTGAAAATGCGTGCTCAAAATGGATAGGCAATGTATGTGTGGCGAGCAACCCCCAGTATGTTCACTTGGGTTAGTAAAGCGGAGTAGCCTGTTGGTTAAATGAAAACGAAGACTGTGAATGTTGTACGCCAAATGTATGGCAATACGAATAGTTATTTGTTGAAAATAGTATTTCGGTTATTTTGCAAAAATCTAACTATGTCGTAAATTGGTGTGGTGAGTTTTCACCACTTGACTTCCCACAGGCAAAAAAAATTAAAATTTCATAAATGAAATATATATATTAGTTTGTATTTTGGGCCAATGTATATATGTTTGTTAGGTTATATATTTGGAGCTTTAAGGCCGTTAAATTAAAAACGAAAAAATTTTTTCTTTTTCTGCCTCCTTCGCGTTTCGATACTATTAGTATCTTCTTCAGGGAGGTATCGAAACGCATAGGAGGCAGAAAAAGAAAAAAATTTTTTCGTTTTTAATTTAACGGCCTTAAAGCTCCAAATATATAACCTAATAAATATATATATATTTACAGAAAAAAAAAGAAATGTATAATGTATAAAATAATTTGTTTTTTGACGACAAAAGTTTATAAAAAATTTTTAATCTGGGTCACCAGTTATGATAATGAAGTGGCAACTCTACACGTACCTACTACCTCTATCTTCACGAACAAGTGTCATTACAAATTTTCCACGACGTTCATGGCAAGCGTAAGTGTATAAGGATTTTTATTTTTTTTATTAATTTTAAATTTTTTTTCTAAGAAGAAATCGGAAAATCCAAAGTGTCGTGGAATTTTTGGAATAATGACACATCCACCTTTTTCAAGACAAAATGAGACATCAAACTTAGTTTCCGCCGCAAATGCTTCATCTTTGTTGCGCGATATGTATGAATCCCTTGTGATTCGACAATGTGAGGTTAAACTCGAATATTGCAACGTGCAATGCGTCTAGAACAGGAAAATGAAGAGCTGCGCCATCAATTGTAGGCAAATGTTCTAGTGTATGAAACGTCATCCGAAGAAGATGATGAAGAGCAACGATATTTAGATGGAGTAGATGATGACGATTATAATGAAGAGGATCTTTCGACTGAATATCTAACTTTTAGATCTGTAACACTTCAACATCGTGAAGTATTTAAAAAACAGCGGGAAAGAGAACGTTTGGAAGATAATGGCATATTTCCACCGGACGTTAAATGCATTTTAGCCATGTGTTTGTTGTTGTATAAAAGTGTGTTAACTCACTTTCGGTAATTTAACAGAAAATGTTACGTTAACAGTCGATGCTGCCACTACAAATGTAATGTAAATTTTTTCTGCAAAAGTTACTTTTTTGCATTAATATTTACATAAAAGCATATATTAAGTAATTGGCGAAGAGAATGCTTCTCCTCTTTAAAAAATAAAATAAAATTAAAATAAAATACAAACAAAAAGCAATTGTGAAATTTCAAACGATCCCCTGAACATAAAAATATACGCGACTCTGGCAACTATCAGCTGATTGCGCAAAACAAATAATTATGTATACATAATTGGTGCAAAACAAATATTTATGTATATATAATGTGCACTTTGTAACCGGGTTAAGGGATTTTTCAGTCGAGCTACTCCTCGAATTGAGGTTTTCTAGAAAAACACACTTAATTACTTAAAAAAATAAACTAAACTGAAAATGGAAACAAAACGACGCAAGTGGAACTTTACGGAGGAGCAAAGTTTCCTGGATTGCTGGGAAGGAAGAGCTCAGGAATTGAGAAGTAGACGAAAAAACTCTAATGTATACAAATAAATGGCTTTGTTGGCAAAGTTGTAAGCATGCAAAAAAGCATTTTCCTTTCAGCAGCGTCTGTCCGTGCAGCAATAATCTGCACTTGCAAATCATAATATTGTATAAATAGCAAAATAAAATAAATGCGGTCTCTTGAATTCATGATTTTAATAGTTGTGACAAATTTTGCAAACTGCAAATGTAAACAAAAATCAGCTGTTTGAGTTAACTCACTTTCGGTGGAAACGTTTGACATTTCATTCACTTAACAGAGGCCTTATATGCAGTTAAGTGCTTGGTGGAAATAGGCTATTAGTCTTTTGCCTGATTTAAGCAAATCGGCTTAAGATTTATTTTGTATTTATACACAAAAGTATGTGTATTAAGATTTTTTTAAAACTTTTAAAAACTGTATATTTAATAAATATATAAGAGGAAGATCAGGATGAAGGATATTCGTTTGCGTAATCATCATCTAATCCAAGACCACACAAGGATGGAAGAAAGTTTGAAGAGAAGACACAACGTATGCAACCACATAAAAAAAGGTAAATTTCCAAATATACCGAAATTGACATTTTTGCTCTGCGGGTTATGAGTCGTTGTCGATATTTTGGAGGCCCGTTTTTGACTTAGTCCCTTCATACGTGAAGATGAAAAATACGGTTATCTGCGTACAACTACTTTACATATATAGAAATTATAATAAGATCGATTGACAAAGGATATAATTGTAGCCGAGTTGGTTCAAGTGATGGGTGATGATTAGCTTTTTTCTGATGTGCTTCATGAATGCACTTGGCAACATTTAAAACTTTTCGTAGAATTTATTTCTGAAAATTCAATTTGTGAATTACATAAAGTTTGAGTTGGAAAGTTAAGGTTTGAAGCTATTTGCACGTAGTTTAAAAAGATGTTTTAACAGGCAAAAATTATGTTAAGGACTTCAAAACAAAATTATCACAATTTTCTCACGCATTCTTTTAACAAATGTATTACAAAATATTTCAACATTTTCATGATGGAGTTCTTTAATGAGCTCCCAAATACTTCTGATTGAGGCTAGGAATTATTGCTTTGACCATATAATTTGTTTTATTCCTTAAATCATATTGCATTTAGTAGATTCAGAAACCAAGCTGAGACGCACAAGCGAAATTTGAATATGTCGCTTTTATACGAGGGTTGCTATATATATGTCTGGCCAAATAATGAAAACACGAACATTTATCAACGAAAATGGTTTTATTGTTTTTCAAAATATTCTCCATCAAGATTTATACACTTTTGCATGCGCTCAAACCAATTTTCGAAGCACTTTTTCCACTCCGATTGAGACACCTCCAAAACATGGTTTCAAAAAGATTTGTATTGTGGCATTTTTTTTGCCTACGTATTTTAAAAAATTCTCCTGAACAGAACCGTCACCCTGGTGATAGGGCGTTTTGAATAAAAAATAATTACATAAAACATATATAAGGATTTAAAAGTAAGTAATCGCTTTATTGTTAATCATGTGAATCATAATTATTATTATTATCATTGTAGTGCTTTGTGGTATACGATGTTTTTTGGCGCATAGATAAATAAATCTGATGGTTTTCCAACACGGGAACAGGCAACATACAATTGACCATTTGAGAAACATGGGTTTTCTAGATTAATACCACAAACACTTAATGATTGCCCCTGGGACTTGTTTATAATCATAGCAAAAGCAAGCCGCACTGGAAACTGTAGTCGTTTAAACTCAAATGGCACATCAGTCGGAATCATTGGGATGCGCGGTATGAGAACATCTTCTCCTTTATACTTTCCTTTGAGTATAGTTGCTTCTATCACATTGTTTAGTAATTTTTTTATCGCTAACCGTGTACCGTTGCAAAGACGCGGTTGGTTGATATTTCGCAACATTATAACCACCGATCCAACCTTTAATTGAAGATTGTGAGGTGGCAATCCTGGCAAATCCAGGGTGTTTAAAATTTCCGGTGGATAGTTGACTACATCATCTTGATTATTAGCCGAATCAACTGATTTATATATCCTCAATTCGCCTGTAATTTGTTCTTGAATTTTGAAATTTAATTTATTTACATCTATGTTTTTTGCAGAAGTATAGCTCGTTCGCTCAACCAATCATGGTTTATGTAATTTTGAGAAACATCTGGAAACACCTTCTGAATAAGTTCATCGTTTGATCGAGTTAACTGACAAAAACTTTGAGGAAAGTTAATGCAGCCAGTCAACATGTCTATAGGAAATTTGCCAATGTTAATGAGTTGTTTAGAGAATATGTTTCAAGATTGGTCATTTTGCAATTCGACACGCATATTCTTGCTTAAATGAAGTATTTTGACATGTTTCCACAAATTGGAGGACTTTAGACATGCATTGAGTTCATCAGCTGGCGTTGATCGTGGAATCACTGGCAATGTTTGACGAAAATCTCCTGCTAATAAAATCATTGCACCACCAAATCGGTTATTATTGCTCCGTAGATCTTTTAAGGTTCTGTCTAAAGCCTCCAAAGATTTTTTATGTGCCATCGTGCATTCATCTCAAACAATCAATTTGCATTGCTGCAAAACCTTTGCCATTGCAGAGTTCTTCGAAACGTTGCAGGTTGGAGTTTCATTGCTTTGCATATTTTATGGCAATTTTAGTTCTGAATGGTTTGAACTTGAGAGTCAACTATCAAATGTTATGGGTTTTTTTTATTTAAATTTATTTCCTTTGGAAAGAGCAAAATTTTTTTTTTTAGTGTTTAAAGTGTTCTGTGCTCACGTGCCGAATATTCTCTATATTTATTGAAATTGAATGTTTAGATACATATATTTATATATAAAACAAGTGCTACGTGCGCTGCGGATATTCGCAACGAATGGCACTTACCGTCACCCGAGAATCATCGGCGTAATACCGAAGACAGACTTTTTTTAGATTTTTCACATTCTGAAATCTCAGTAGAGATTTACTAAGCCAATTAGTTGTTCGTAGCGTGGACATTGTTTGGAAGTAATTTTATTAATCTAATTTTATTTAAACAGTTTAACAGTTTTCTTAAAAATTTTCAATAAAAAATATAATTGAAATTTAGAATTGACTGAATATTTTTCAAAGCTTGTTACGGTTCGTTTGAGTATCTAGAAACAAAGTGTAAATGGTTTGCACTTGAGAGTCAACTATCAAATTTTATGGGTTTTTTTTTATTTAAATTTATTTCCTTTGGAAAGTGCAAAATTTTTTTTTTTTAGTGTTTAAAGTGTTCTGTGCTCACGCGCCGAATATTCTCTATATTTATTGAAATTGAATGTTTAGATACAAGTGAAATTAAAGACTATTAGTTTAGTTTTTATTATAAATTTATTATTTTAACTTAACACAATATTATAATTCAATAACTGTTTCTTTTGTCTGATGAGTTACTACTAAAAACCTAGTCTCTCCGACATTGACCGAGAGCTGAACTCAATACTTAAAACCGTTTATATATTGCTAATAAAAGTCAAAGTATTGAGTTTAGCATTAGGGTATGTCACTCCTCCCATCTTCAAATCGTGCAATGTCCTCATTGCAATATTTATTTTTTTTTTACAAATCAAAATTTTCAAAAGGCAAAAAATTTCACATATCTTCTAAGTTATTTTTAACGTATAACAAATATTTTTACTTTTAATTTTCTTAGTAAGCTAATGAAATAATAATAGATAATAACAAGGGTATTTAAATGTAAACAACAAATCTTGTTTTTATATGTTAAGTAATTTTAGTTAGTTTTCTTTTTTCTTTTAAATTGGTTCTTATATTTTCTTACATTTTGGCTTTTAAACTTAACAATATGATGTTCTCCATCCTCTTCAGTTTGGATGAGACTAACCTTTTTATACGGATTACTCATTTTATCTAATCGTTTTCTCGAAACTTCTGCATTTACAAAATTTGTGTCGATATCTTTTTCTTGCCTCTTTTTATTTGCGTTATTGATTCTTCGTTCTTTAATAACTTGAGGATCATGTTTTGGTGACTCTTTATTAAAAAAAATGTTATATGGAATTTCATTAGTGGTAGAGTGAACTATAACATGGTTATAAGTATAAAGTGCTTGTTCAATTTCTAAATATTTTAGTTCTTTGTCACCTGAAGTATTGATTATTCTAAGTTTTTCATTTAAAGTTTTATGCAACCGCTCAATGTCACCAATACCGGTTTTACCAGTTGTTACTTCCACTGCTATATTTAATAAGTTACACCATTGTTTAATATTTACATTATTTATACCTTGATCTTGGTCGACTTTTAAAGTCTTTGGAGGACCCATACAATTAAAGATTTTAAGCAAAGCCTTTTTCGTCTCCAACCAATTTAGTGCTTTAACTTTTTCTACCAAAGCAAATTTAGAGAACAAATCAATACAAGTTAAATAACTTTCATTATTCCATTTCCAAAAATCTACAACAAATTTTTCCCGAATTTCGTATATTGGAGGGGTAATTTTAAATGGCAACCTGTTAGAAATTTGATCATTTTTACAATGATTACACAGTTCACATTCATTTATTATTTTAGTGATCTCTTTCAGATAATTAGGATAGTAATACTGTAATTTAAAACATTTTGCAACCTTTTCAATACCTTGATGAAGTCCACGGAAATGAATTTCAAGTACTTTACTTTTAAAGTTCGCGAAATCTGTGATATTTTCCAATTCTTTTGTACATCGATAAACTTTGTTACGACTTGTTATTAATGTTTTATATACGTTTTGAAATTGTAAAAAATCTTCATCGTTGGGCATAAATATTGTTGTATTCTTTTTTAGTAAATAAGTTTTAATGATTTGTTTAATATAGTCGATTGTTAGTTCTTTGTAAGTTATCACTGTTAGATTATTTGAAAATATTTTGAATGTTGTAGTAGAATTTTTACAATCTCTTATTAATTTAATTTGATTTTTAAATACATTCAATGGCCGCTCAGTAATTTTAAAGAAACTTTCATTATCTTCATCGGCGGAGTGAATAGTGTCTATACTAGACTCAGATTCTTCATTGAAATTACACTCCTTAATTTTGATACGAGATAAAGCATCTGCCACGTGATTTTCTTTTCCTGATATATATTTAATGTCGAAGTCGAATTCATTAAGTCGAATCTTCCATCTTTGCAGTTTAGAATTTGGTTCCCTTAAATTATGGAGCCACTGCAGTGGTCTATGATCACTATTTATTAAAAATTTTCTTCCGTATAAATAAGGTCTAAAATATTTTGTGGCCCATACCATAGCCAGAAGCTCTTTTTCGGTAGCTGAGTAGTGCAACTCATGTTCGTTGAGCGTGCGACTAGCAAAGCAAATAGGATGTCCTTGTTGACTTAAAACTGCCCCCAGTGCCACATTTGATGCATCAGTGGTTAAGGTAAATGACTTCTCATAGTTCGGGTATGCTAGAATCGGGTCACTTGTAATCAAAATTTTTATAGTGTTGATAGCTTCTTCGTACTTTTTATCTGCGCTATTTATTTTATTGCCCTTTTTTAGGCAGTTAGTTAATGGTTTAGTAATTTCTGAAAAGTTTCGAATGAATTTCCGATAAAATCCAGCTAAACCGAGGAATTGTTTTATTTCCTTCTCCGTTTTAGGAATAGGATAATTTAAAATTGCTTGCACTTTATTAGGATTAGGCTTAATGCCTGCTGGCGTTATGACATGACCGAGAAATTCCGTTTCCCTTTTGAAAAATTCACATTTATCCATCTGAATTTTCAGATTTGCATCATTTAGTCTACGAAATACTCTCTCTAGTGACTCTAAGTGTTCCTGTAGTGACGTATTAAAAACTACGATGTCGTCTAAATAAACCAAGCAGTCTTTTCCTATTAACCCTTCCAAAACTGTATTCATCAGCCTTTGGAAAGTGGCTGGTGCATTTTTAAGGCCAAATGGCATTCTTAAAAATTCAAAATGTCCACTTTGGGTAGAAAAGGCTGTTTTTTTTCTATCCGCAGGGTCCATTTCAATTTGGTGGAAGCCTTGCGCCAAATCAATTGTGGAAAAATACATACACCTACCCAATTTTTCTAGAATTTCTTCCATGTTTGGGATAGGATACCGGTCATCTATGGTAATTGTATTTAGCTTACGGAAGTCGACAACGATTCTCCATTTCTCTTTTCCTGAGGCATCAGGCTTTTTTGGTACCACCCAAATTGGTGCTGAATATGGAGAATCGCTATGTGAAATGATTCGTTGTTTTAGCATCTCTTCTATTTGTCTGTTTACTTCTATTTTATGAATTTCAGGATACCTATAAGATTTAACGTATATAGGATCTTCGTGAACAGTTTTTATTCTATGTTTTATTTTATGCGTGAAAGTGAGTTTGTCCCCTTCTTTATAAAAAATGTTTTTAAATTTACCCAAGAGTTTTTCTAATTTGTGTAACTCTTCCGTGTTTAAGTGTTCAAGTCTAAGATTATTATCATTAATATTATTGTTTTGATTTATGTTTGAATCTAAAAAATAATTATCGAAATTACCACCCACGAATTTATAACGAATGCCATTCATATGTATTATGGAGTTTTCTAAGTCGATTTTAGTTTTAAGTAGCTGGAGCACATCAAAGCCGAGTAGTCCGTCGTAATTATTAGAAAAGTTGTAAATGAAAAACGTTAACTTTTGCATGTGTTCGTCGCTAAACACTTCCTGAATTTTGTTCAGTAACACTTTTCCGGTTGCTGTTGTTAATGTTATTGGTTTAACATGTATGATCTTTTCGCTAAACATTCCAGGTTTTATCAAGCTAACAGACGAGCCTGTGTCAACTAAAAATTTAAAATGTCTTGTGTTTAATGTCAAGTTGATGGTGGGTAGTCCTCCGAGGCTGTTAAAAGAAAATTTGATGGATCCTGTTCCATTGGTTCAGGATAACCAAAACGCCTGAGTCGAGACTGATTTGAACCTTGATTACCTCTTTGTTGTGAATTAGTTAAATTTCTGTTAGAGTAAATGTTAGTAGAATTGAAAGGAGTATGTTTGACTTGAGATAAATTATTATGTGGCAAATTGTCTTGGCGATAGCTGTAGTCATTAGAATGATTAAAGTATGGTTCGTTTCTTAAATAATTATTATAACTGGAATGGACTGGGAATCGATTAATATTAGTTGCAAAATGTTCCACATTACTAGTATTTCTATTCACATAATGTGGTCGATTTAGATTTGAGTTATTTTTTTGAATTGACTTATTCTCATATAGTTTTTTATCATCTTCAAATACATTATTTTCTTTCAATATTTTTATTGCTGCGTTAAGATCAGTAGCAAGGTTTGCATTTACTAATGCTGTTAAAAAATTTGGCAATTCTCGTTTTAGTGTTTTTAGGCTTATTTGATCTAGCTCGTTATATAAAAATGTTTTAGTGGAATTACATTCATCTTTCAATTTAATGGCATCTTTAACCCTACAAACTTCGGTATTTATTTCCTCGCACAATAATCTTACGCTATTTTTAAATTTGATATTACTTATTTCTAAAATTAGAGTTGAAACTGGTGTGTGTTCTCCAAATTCATCGATAAGCAACTGCCTTAACGTTGTCCAGTCTGTTGGTTGTTCTCGCCTGACCACATCTAGAGCAGCACCTCTTAGTGTTCGTATTACGCAATTTAAATAAAATGATTTGGTTTCTTCTGTCATTATTTGCGAACGAGATATGATAGCATCAATACCATTCATATACAGGGCCAGATAGTTTCGATCGCCATCGAAAGGCTGAATGAGTTTAATACTTTGTATAGCAAGTTCTCTTGTTTCTCTTTCCATTGTTCTGCTTAATTCGCTTATTTTAATCGAGTTCAATAATGCACTTAGTTCATCCAATTCTTCCATAAACTATTGTTTTTGTATTTTTTTTTTTCACACATCAGCTTCAGTCAGCTTTGTTTTACTGTACAATTTTTTGCTTTGCATATGCTAATTTTAGTAACGGTGCATTTAGTAGTACACTAAAATTGTCTTAGGAATTTCGCTTTACACTCGTTTTTGCTTTTTACGATATATCAACATAAAAAGAGATTTAGTTTTCTCATTAAAGTCTTTAACATGACCTTGTTTTTGTAGTTCGAGACTCGTCTTGTTTTACGATAAACCACTTTTATTTCTTTGCATTTTTCTGCTGAAACTTCAGTTTTAGTTTTGTTAATTATTTATTTTACCTTTATAACAATGCTTCAGTAGTGTTAATTGATTAAATTTTTCACTCTCACTTAGGATATAAGTTTTCTCAGATGTGTAACACGTGTTTCATTAGTACTAATTCATTCACTATTTTATTATTTTTACTTAATTTTAATTTTGTAGATTCGTTTTAGGATCTTTTGCATAGATCCTACCGACTGCGCCAGTGAAATTAAAGACTATTAGTTTCGTTTTTATTATAAATTTATTATTTTAACTTAACACAATATTATAATTCAATAACTGTTTCTTTTGTCTGATGAGTTACTACTAAAAACCTAGTCTCTCCGACATTGACCGAGAGCTGAACTCAATACTTAAAACCGTTTATATATTGCTAATAAAAGTCAAAGTATTGAGTTTAGCATTAGGGTATGTCACTTACATATATCTATACTAATATTATAAATGCGAAAGTCGTTTCGTTTGCTGCGCTTTCACGCAAAAACTACTTAACCGATCATCATGAAACTTTGTACACATACTCTTGGAGGTATCAGAATGAACATAGGCTACTTTTTATTTAATAAAAATAATTATTTTTTAAATAAAATAAAGAAACTTTTTTGTCCAATAGCCACAATAGAGCATATACATACGCATGCATAAAGTAACGCCCCATATGCATAGAGAGAGAGAGAGAGTGGGACTACACATAGGTATAGGCACATATGTAGCTGCATTGAGAGTAGTGTTGTATGTGTGTATGGGAGTATACAGTATACAGCATACATATCTACATGTATGGCGGCCATAAAATGTAAGCATACAAGAGAGAGAGTGGGACTATACATAGGTATAGGCACATATGTAGCTGCATTGAGAGTAGTGTGGTATGTGTGTATGGGAGTATACAGTATACAGCATACATATCTACATGTGTGGTGGCCATAAAATGGGAGCATACATACGTACATGTATGGTGGTGGCCTGGTCATCTATTTGCTGAGCGCTACGTTAACGCCATCTAGCTGGTAAATGCTAAAGATATTTTACATCGACTTCAGCAAGTACATACAGATATGACTTTCAATGAACATATTTACAACCAAACGCTAATTCTAATTGAAAACAAGGTTTTCACAATGGTTGGAAAAAAATTAGATGATTTTGGGATGTAAAGCCCTCAAAGAGATAATGAGGATGATTACAACAATGAAATTGCTCGAGAGTTAGATTATGATTTCATAGCACTACAGCGACAAGTAAGGAATTAATCCCTTTGTTACTTCCAGAGCAGGCTCATGTTCTCCATCAAGTTTTACGTAGAATAGAATACGGTAAAGGTGGACTCTTCTTTCTCGATGCACCAGGTGGAACCAGAAAGACGTTTTTGCTCAACTTATTATTAATGTACATCAGAAAAAACAGAAAAATAGCAGTTGCAGTAGCTTCGTCGGGTATTTTTGAAATTACCATTGAACCTTGCACATGAAGATTCGCCCATCTGTAATTTCAGTAAAAATAGTTCTCGAGGTAGGATGCTGCGAGAATGTAAGCTTTTAGTGTTGGATGAATGTACAATGTCTCACAAAAAGGCTATAGAAGCTTTAAACCGGACCCTTCAGGACCTGCGGGATAGTACAAAGATAATGGGAGGAATGGTAGTTTTACTGGCTGGTGATTTTCGTCAAACCCTTCCTTCAGAGGGGAACACCAGCAGATGAAATTCAAGAATGCTTAAAATCATCGAGCTTATGGTCGAGAGTTGAAAAGCTGAGCCTAAAAACAAATATGAGAGTGCATCTTCATAATGACGTGGATTCAGGACTTTATGCTGAAATGTTATTGAAAATTGGTGATGGTCGTTTAGATGTTGATGCTGAAGGTTGCGTATCACTTTCAAGAGAATTTTGTTGTGATCAGTGGCTGTGCGCAAGAGCAATATTAGCACCAAAAATTGAAGTAGTTAATAGAATCAACAATGACATTTTAAAAGAGGTGGAAGGGGAAATGGTGGAATATTTATCAATGGATACAGAATTAAGTACCTCATATCCTGTAGAGTTTTTAAATTCACTTGAATTGTCGAGTGTACCATCACATAAGCTTCAGTTGAAACTACCATAAATGTACCAGTAATGCTTATGCGAAACTTAAATGCTCCTCTGCTATGTAATGGAACACGACTTCGGATAACGAAATTGGGACAGAATATACTTGGTGCTACTATTTTAACAGGTGTCGGTAAAGGAAAAAGTGTAATCATACCTCGGATTCCAATTATTCCCACTGACCTTCCATTCCAATTTAAAAGAGTTCAGTTTCCCGTCAAACTTAGCTTTGCCGTAACTATAAACAAAGCACAAGGACAGACATTACAGGTAGCACGGGTGCATTTAGAAAAGTCATGCTTTTCTCATGGTCAACTATATGTAACCTGTTCGCGTGTGTCTAATGCCCAGAATTTACAAATATTTACACCCAACGGAAAAACGTACAATATAGTTTATAGAAATATCCTTGACTAATAATCTGCATTTCATATTTTCAATTGTTACCATTCCGAATTATTTATTTTCTTTATAGTGACATATATATTTTAATATTTGTTGTATTGATTCAATAAAGTATACTTTGAAATTTGAAACTTCTTTGCATGTAGTAATTTTTTCAAATAGATAATCTCAGACAAGCAATAAAATATATACTTTATATTGATCCGTTTGTACTATAATGATCTCTTATTGGTTGGATTTAATGCGAGCGAAGCCGCGGGTAAAAGCTAGTTTATATATAAAACAAGTTCTACGTGCGCTGCGGATATTCGCAACGAATGGCACTTACCGTCACCCGAGAATCATCGGCGTAATACCGAAGACAGACTTTTTTTAGATTTTTCACATTCTGAAATCTCAGTAGAGATTTACTAAGCCAATTAGTTGTTCGTAGCGTGGACATTGTTTGGAAGCAATTTTATTAATCTAATTTTATTTAAACAGTTTAACAGTTTTCTTAAAAATTTTCAATAAAAAATATAATTGAAATTTAGAATTGACTGAATATTTTTCAAAGCTTGTTACGGTTCCACCCTCAAGCAAAGTTGCTGCGATTCCCGACGAAGCGAGTGCAAGTGCAATTTTATTTTGTGAGCGAATTGTTGCTAATATTAATGAAATCAAAAAAGTTTTTCCTGTACCACCTGGTGCATCTAAGAAGTAAATCCCTCCAGTTTCATCATTTGTTACTTTCATAAGAGTTTCAAATACATACTTCTGTTTGATGGGAAGCATGTAGATATGATTATAGAAAACAATGTTCGTATTTGATGAACGTGTGATGATATTACAGCATCATTGAGAGTTGGCATAAAATTTTCCCGAACTACATTTGTTGCCCCAAATGAAGTCATTTGAAAACAATTGTTATATTGTTGGATATGTGTCAAAAAGTATATAGAATCTGTTCCTATTCCTGAAACCAATGAGTACAATGGTTCTGGTGGTGGATCCAATGGTATCAATTTCACTTTACCATTTGCGCAACACAATCCATTGGCTTCGTTTTTGTATTTTAATGCCTTACAGTGTGAGCAAACCGAGTTCATAGAACCAATAACAACACATTGGTAGTTACTGTAGTCAATTGACACATCGTAACTGAAAGCAGTTCGATTCAAACTTGCGCGATTATTAGTTGAATGTCGCGCTCGCGCTTCACGCGTTTGTGATATCCGAATTTTTTCACGTTCATTTCCGTCGTCACGTTCTTGTGCAGTACGATTAGATCGGTAATTAGCTTGGTTTGTAGCATTTCTGGTTCTTCTACCTAAATTGCTTCGTCTTATAGGAGGCATATCAAATATAAATTATTTTTTCACTAATCACGAACAAACACTAACTAAGTAAACACTCTGCACAAAACACGATATACGAATTTGTTTCGTTTATCAGTTGTCAAAAGCAACCTCAGTAGATTAGGTAACAGACAATTTTTTTTTTTTTAAATTTGATATGACTTGAAGTCAAATCCTTTTAGGCCGTACTTAAAATTTGGATATTAAAAATAATAAAACACTGTTGGTAACGCGATTTTTGTTTGACTGATGTAATGACGTGGAAACTGATACATTTTATCTCGCGTGCCGAAACTAATACCAAAGAAACGCGAGTTTCGGAACGCGACATTAAACTCCTCCAACTATGTATTCTGTGCTCCAACGCACACACGCACATTGTTTTGATAGATATGATCTTTGACGGTAGGAACACACCTACATTGCTTAGACAACAGTGAGTGCTTGTAATTTTTTAGGGTTTTTCCAGCAATAATTCTAATTTTCTCGCCGTAAAAACCATCCTTGAACTTCAGCGAATATTTTAAAAAAAGATTTGGCCAAATTGGTCCAGGCGTTGTTGAGTTATGCGCTTACCAACACATTTTGCGATTCATTTTTATATTATAGATAGGTTCCATCTGACTCAAAACAACGTTTGGAACGATCAACCAGCTCATGCATAGTTTTTTTATGTCATTTATAGAAATGTTCTTCAGTACCTCGGTTACGGCTGCTTCATTTTTTTCAATTTTTTTTTAATTTTTTAAACTTCAATTTCAATTTTGTTTCAAGTTTGACACAAAATTTTATATTTGCTCTTTGTTCCATTTTTTTTTGGAACCATTAGCCCACATTTGGTTTTATTGAAATGGCTGTCACTTTTACATCTGTCATCCGACTTACATTAAGTTAGGTGCGTTTGAAAGAAGATAAATGTATCTTTTTAATGTTGCAAATTTTCAATACATGGCGCTGTATGTTGTATGATTTAAATATAAGGTTTGGTTATTTTTGGGACACACCGTGTATGTACATGCGCACATACATAGTGTTAATAAAAAAAAGTGGAGGTAACAGCTTTCTTTGGAAAATCTTCCAATTCCCAAAACGCAGTCAATTGTTTCTCCAAATGACTTCATTATAAAAGGAGACTATATTGTGGGCTGAATGTGAAGATTCGGCACTGCCGGTTATAACCCAACCGAATACGGCTTCTTGGGCGAGAAGCGTATTTAACACGTTCTTTTTAATTCCACCTAGCATTATCTGTGGGTAAATGTCTCCTCCTAAGACGAGATCGACGGGTTCATTTACGAAGAATCTCTTGTCTGCCAAAACTATTTCTGGAAATGCTTGTTGCGTCAGTGCACTTACTTGGCAAGTAGTGGCAAGTAGGCAAGTCCCCAGTCAATTTTGGCAAGATTAGAGCAATTGGCTCTAGATTTATTAGGGGGTCAATGGGTGACCGTAATTGAATGGCACCTGCGTAGATATAGAATTGTTGATACCCGATACTTGGGCATGCAAGCGCTTAGATGGCAGATTGATTCGGCGTTTTAGTCTTTCAGTTATGAAAGTAAATTCAGATCCGGAGTCTATCAATGCTCTGGCCGAGAAATTGATGCCATTGAAATGGATTTGTATCCGTGCTGTCCCTAATAAAACACATTTTTAAATGAGTTATGCTCTTCCTTTGCAGATTCCTTTCTTTGCTGAGCCTGTCTGGAGGTCGAAGGTCCTTCCTCGATTGCATGTGGAAATCTCCGGTAGCTTGGTTGAACATAAATATGTCAAAATAGCGTCCCAATTCGAAATATCAATGTTATGACATCGAAGTGAGTGGATGTAATTATTGATGTCTCGTTGCAATTTCTTTATGGAGCTACCGCATTCGTTCATTCGTGCCTTTATATGGAATAGAATTTTCAATTATGTATTGACCAGAATACGTTTATTTTAGTCAATTAAGCTTCTCCGAGCCAGTTCGAAACCATCATTGGACAACTTCGTACTATTTTTTTTGTCTCCCCTTGTGTTTTCTGGTTGAGGTGGAATAACTTCTCAACTGAGGATAGGCGTTGATTTTGAATGTAAATTGCCGTAAACATATCTCGGAAGGACGGCCATGAAAGGTAATCTTCTTTGAAAACTTCAGTGTCGTAAGGAGGCAAATGTATGTTGTGCTCCCGAATGGACACATTCTCAATCTGTTTTGTAGATTTTTCTACCTTTTCTGCATCAGCCGCTAAGCAGCCATGCACCTCATGTAGCAGGCAAAACTGCTTTTTTGTTTACTTTTTACAGCCAGCCGTTCATCTTTAGAAAGGTCTGAGTTATTGAGGTTGACTTGGGCTGATTTGACTTTTCGCCACAGAGCCCTCAACTCATCTTGAAGTATAGCTAGGCTGTGCTTATTCTGATCTTCGGAAGGCGTCTATTGAAAATCAGATTCAAATTCAGTGATGGTATCGGCCAATCTAATAAAAGATTCCATTGTTAATGAAAAAGGAATTTGGTAACAGAGATACCACGAGTACTCCCTTGACAATAATATTTAATGGATTAAAACTTTGATTGTTTTTTTGTAATTTTGTCTAATTTTATAGCTAGCCAAGAAGAAACCAAGAATAGATGCGAACCCAATGCTGAGTGGGTATATATATGTTTTCAATATAAACGCAGTGTCAAGGAATTTAAAACTTGTATTGCTCGTGAATGTTTATATGTTTGTTGATCACCAGCCACGAAAAATATGCAAACAGACCCAACGTTAAGTGGGTGTATATATTTGTAATAATAAAAACGAAGTGAAATATGTAAAACTTGTATTGATGTATATTTATTAATCACCAGCCACCCAACTTTTTGATAAAATAATATATTTTGTGCCTGTGAAATACAATATTTGTGCACCCGAGTGTAGGTATATACCTAGCAGCGCGAACTTAGAAAAAAAAAGAAAACGGAAGACAATCTGTGCCATTTTGGATCAGAATAAAATGTCAAAAATGTCACGACAGTGAAACAAAGCCAATCAAAAATTTATTAAATGAATCATATATAGAAAAAATAAAAAAAATTGAATTATTGCAATGATAATTGTTAATATGTAGGTATATACGTGTATATATGGAATCAAAAATATGTTCCGCTGTATTGAATTTAAAAGAACAACAGCAATATGTGGTAATACGAAATGGATGTTTCTCGCGCTTTAAAATATCTTTTCCGTTTATATAAAGTATTAAAGTGAATTTGTTATAACTAGTTGAATCTAGACTAGTTTTATCGAAAAAAAAGTCACTCGCGATTTGCACTGATGCATTCCCCTTTTTTTTTTTGCTTTCGGTGAATAAACGCGCAATCGATGGTGGTGCACAAATACTCTTTCATTTGTTATTATTGTTTTTTTTTTTATTTAACCACGAATTTTAAAATTTTTATTAAGTGCATTGAAATAACCACGTACCTTGCAATTAGTTGTCGTTGATAAAAAATATTGTGGTTAAAGGTGATCACGTGGCACGTTGACTATCATGTGCTGCGTTGATGCAGTTGGTGGAGTTGGCACAATGTAGTGTAGTTGAATCAAAATTCTCACTGAAGTGATAAAAACAAAGCTTATGATGAGTGCCAAAGTGTTGAATCTGTATTCACTGCGATCAATTTTAATGTATTATCAGGCTCGAAGGACCACTATTTACGTGCGGGCGATATTGGCGCTCACACGTAAAACAATTAAAGAAAAAGAAAATATTTGTATTAGTTTTCGTACAATGGCTTTATTAAATAATATTAATAATAATATTTGTACAATTGGCTAATAAGAGAAGTTGCAATAAATATATATATATAGATAATTGGACATTACCTGAAGTGGCGCAATGGCTGGTGTATCTCGCCTGAAATCGTGATTGAAGTGAAGAAAATAAATTTTGTTTTTTTTAATAAGGAGAAAAAGACCGTTTCTTTCTTGTATAAGAGTTGTCTGTTACTTATGCATATGTGCGTGTATATGCATATAGGGTTACACGCACATTAGGGTGGTCCCTTATATTTAGGCCATTGGTCTAAGCAGCTTAGAATGATGTGCTGCCCGAAAGCGGCTGCCATTAAACCGGGGCGGAAAACTAGCGACACGTTGCTCAAGCGATAAAAACTCGAGTCTGATAGTCGTATGTTGTCAAACTCGTTCTTGATTATGGCGTCTAACGCACGTTCCGGGGTTATGCGATTTAGTGTTGTCTTTGATAATGTTTGAATCTACAACCGCTCATGTCAACCTTTAAGCACAAGTTTGCATGCTTTGTTCCCTCTATGCAGCGCATGTTGCCTGTGTGCCAGGGCCCTAGAGATTGTAGTCGTTCTTTGTCCGGGGTCAACAATGGCGCGTACATTGGATATATATCCCTCTGTCATTACTTTGACCGCGACTGTAGGGGTGAGGACAGATTGTCCGAGTGCGGTATGAGCAGGACCAGTAATCCGATCCCGGGCGTCTCTCATCCTTCGTCGCTGTTGTTGCGGCTGTCTGTGCCATGTGCTCATTGGCGACTGGAGATCGGTCCCATCTTCATCCAGGGTGAGCACCTCTTCATCATTACTGCTTTTTTCTAAAGTATTGGCTGTGTAAGGGTGTCGCTTGCACGCCGGCGTAGTGTCATGATCGACTAGAACAGTTGATTCACCTCCTCCATTCCGACATTTATTCCCTGGGGGCAATAGGCTGTGGTTTCGCTGTTGACACCGATCGTAGCTGTTTCAGTGTCATGAGCTCCTGCCAATACATAATTCACATACATATACTGCTTCAATATCTTTGAAGCAAGTGACCAGCGGGTGCTGACATAATCTGCCAACTGGAGAAGCGTTCTTATTGCCTAGTACGGAGCGCAATTTACACCGAACGTTACGGTTATGTAGTCCATTAACTCTTCATTCTGTGAATCTGGTATTTTTGAAGTACCAGTTCCAAGTTAATTGCAGCGTCTGTTCACCAGATGTGCGGCTGCGAGCGGGCGTCGGTCTTGAAGGAAGCGGCTCGCTATATAAATGTGTAAAAACTTACTCGCTTAGCGAGGTTGTGCGCTGGGTTTGGAACCCGCCACGTAGAAATCAGCTCAAATAAAAATGAAAAATTTGACGGCATGCACCTGGAATGTCCTCTTAATTGGCAAGGTGCCATAGTCCAGCTGGTTGATGTCCTCGTAAAGGTTGACAGCACCGCCGTACAAGAAGTGCGATGGACGGGACAAGGACGAAAGAGAGCACGTTCTTGTGAAATTTGCTACAGCGGCCATATACAGGAGCGCAAATTTGATGTCGGATTTGTGGTGGGAGGGAGACTCTGTCGTCGAGTACTTGCATTCACATATGGTTGTCTGAAATACTAGATTCTAGCAAAAAAAAAACATCAAGCCACTTGGCTGTTCCTTGATCGAAGAACACAAAACCCAATCGACCATGTTGTGATAGACGGAAGATATGTCTCTATTGTCCTTGACGTGTGTACTCGGAACGCCCGTCGTCACACACAAGAAAAGTTCAAAATCTAAAAGCTGTAATCACAACAGACTGCCGAACGATTTTCTACAGCAACTCGGTTTACGAGACCTGTGGGACGACATTTCAAGCTCCCTATGTACAGCTGCAAACGAAACTATTGGATTCCGGAAAGGTCGCGAAAACAGCTGGTACTATGAGGACTGCCGTGTCGCAGTGGAGAGAAAACAGGCTGCCTACACCGCAGTGTTGTGATCGACCACTACGCGCGGGATTGAATAGAAACCGATAACTTGAGAGGGAAGCAAGACGCACCTGCAGGCGAAAAAAGAAACAGGCCGAGATGCGTGAGTATGAAGAGCTTGACAAGCTGGCCGACAAGGGTAATGCTCGAAAATTCTATGAGAAGATAAGACGACTTACTGACGGTTTCAAGACCGGAGCAGACTCCTGTAAGCCACAAAGAGGTGATCTAGCCACCGCTCCCCAGAGCATATTAAATTTATGGAGGAAACACTTCTCCAGCCTGCTGAATAACAGCGAAAACGGAGTAACCGGAGAATGTGAACCCGAAACCCCAATCAACGCCGATGGAAAAGACGTTCCATTACCAGACCATGAAGAAGTTCGAATAGCAATCGCTCGCTAAAGAAACAACTATTCAAATATGGCGGTGAAGAACTCATAAGGTGCATGCATCAGCTGCTTTGCAGAATATGGTCGGACGAAAGCAAGCCCGACGATTGGAATTTAAGTGTGCTCTGCCCGATATGACCAGATATTCACCATGCGCCAAATTTTGGAAAAGACCCGTGAAAAGAGAATCGATACCTCTTTGTCGATTTTAAAGCCGTCTTCGACAGCGAAAATAGGAGCTGTCTTTACACCGCCATGTCTGAATTTTGTATCCCCGCAAAACTTATACGACTATGTAAACTGGCGTTAAACAACGCTAAAAGCTACGTCAGTATCGGGAAGGACCTCTCCGAGCCGTTCGATACCAAACGAGGTTTCAGACAGGATGATTCCTTATCGTGTGACTTTTTTAATTTAATGCTGGAGAAAATAATACGAGCAGCAGAGCTGAATAGAGAAGGTACAATCTTCTATAAGAGTGTACAACTGCTGGCGTACGCCGATGATATCCACATTATTGGCCTCAATAACCGCGCCGTTATTCTGCTTTTTCCAGATTTGAACGAGGACAAGACGAAATATCTCCTGTCATCACACAAACAGTCATCGCATTCGCGACTTGGCTCCCACGTCACTGTTGACAGTCATAACTTTGAGGTCGTAGACAATTTCGTCTATCTAGGAACACATCAATACCAATAATAATGTCGGCCTTGAAATCCTGCCTTGTATGCCAACAGGTGCTACTTTGGACTAAGTAGGCATTTGAAAAGTAAAGTCCTCTCCCAGAGTAAGTAAGTTTCCAAGTTATTAAACTAACGAACTTTGGTAGCGGTGTAATGTACCACCAACGTACGTATAAACGAGAAATGTTATGACCAGTTTCAAGGATGTTTTATCAATTCCAATTTGGGTTTTTCCAATAATAGATATAAACAGATATGAAAGAAGAACCTTTAAATGTTGCTTGCTTTCTTTTTTTTGTTTCTGTTGATATAATATTTTAGTGTGCTTGGTAAATTTGTGACGTTATTTATATGGATTTGCTTAGCACGATGGGCTTGGTAGAGCCTTGTCGCTTGCCCCTTTAGCTTAGTGAAGTCTAGTTGGTAACACTTTGGGCTTTGTAGAGCCTTGTTGCTTTCTCGTTGGGCTTGGTGGAGCCTTGTAGCTTATTCGGTGGGCTTTGGAGATCCTTGTAGTTTACACGGTGGACTTGGTGGAGCCTTGTTGCTTACACGGTGGGCTTGGTAGAGCCTTGTAGCTTACACGGTGGGCTTAGTAGAGCCTTGTTGCTTCCATGGTGGTGACTACTGAACTCCCGAAGTATAGGTCACACCAGGTCTCACCAAAGATATACATATGTGTATATACATATGAATAGTATATATTTTTTTTGGTTTGCAGCTTGCCAATTCAAACGTCCAAAATTTAATATATATGTATATGTGATAAACTATTTGATTTTATTATGCTCCACGTACGCAAAAAATAATCATAAAATTTGTGGTTAAAAATAAGAATGGTGGGAACTCACCTACTGTTCGGCTGGTTGCAAGTACCTTGTTGCACGTTGGGCCTGTAGATATGCCCTTGTGGCACCTGGACCTGTAGTCACCACACTTTCACTTTGGTGCAGCTGGGCGCCTTGCCTCTCGGCAATTTTCTCAGCGGCGCCCCCAATCTCTGCACCTTACACTCGTCTTGTGGAAAGTTTCTCGCTGGCGCTCCAAGATTCCGCACTCTTCACTTTATACACTTTTACTTCGGTGCAGCTGAGCGCCTTGTTTTGTGGCAGTTTTCGCCGGCGCTCCAAGTTTCTGCACTTTTCTTGCACTGCGCTTGCACTTTTCACAACACTCACTTTACTTCAACGAGGAGTTCCACTTCCGTATGTGCCCTTTTCTTGTTTTTGAAACCGAATTACTTTATGTTGTAAAATTAAATTGATGTTAAAAATTTTTCTAATATTAAAACGGCAGTGAGTACCAACTGTTAGTGCTTATTGGAAGGCAGTGGAACTCAACTTTTAAGTCCACTGCTGTTCACAATAGCACGCAGTGCAGCTTTTTTACTTATTACTCTTTCCTTAAGCCAAAAAATTATTTATTAAATGAATTAAGTTTTGATTTTTTATTAAAATTCATAAACGAATTCAGTCAACAAAAGGTAAAACTTTAAGGAAATAAAAAAAATAACGAAAATTAAAAAAAAAAAAACAGAAAAGGAAACAAATGGATCACCTTATGGATCCTGCTCGAAGGGCCAATATTCGTGCCGGGATTGTTGGGGCAGAATTCATCCTGAATTCTGGAGACGGGGATCGAAAGTAGGGGCCGATCTTTCAGGCAATCTTCAATGCTAAAAAATAAATAAACCTTCTCCAACAAGTAAAAAAAGAAGGAAAACTTTTAGTTGGAAATATAAATCTATCTACATAAATAAATTTATTTAGAAGAAATTCATGTATGTAAAAAATTGACCGAAAACTTACTCTCACCTGATTTTGCTGCTGCTGAGGTTTCGCAAAAAAAGGAATTTTAAAACGGCAAAATCGGCTTTTTATGCCATCCACAGATGGTGGAATATGTAACGGCGACATCACCGGGTATAGATACTGACTTTTGTGCAAGGTTGCATACTCAAACAGAGTGGAAGGCCAATTGCCGAAAATGTTGATAAAATTATGGACATTGTCGAGTCCGACCGTCATGTAAGCCCTTTTTCAATTGCACAAAAAACCATTTGAATAAGGCCGAATAGGAAAAGGGAAAATTAAAGCCTTCAATTTCATTCAAATGTAAGGTACTTCTTTTTACTACACCTAATATTTGTATTAAAATATTTATTATTTCTTTCTATAGCTTAGTAAAACTTGTTGAATGTTTTTTTTAACGTTTATGGGCACATTTTGTTTTGTGCTAATTATACTAATTAATATTTGTTTTTTACTTTCAGAAATTTATATGGAACGGAGGAACCATTTTGAGGTAAGGTTCTATTGTAGTTTATGGAAATGTATATAATTCTAATTCTTTTGCGTATTTTTAGTAAAAATATATATATAATATATATTACATTGGGCGTTGTAAAGCCCTCACCGAAGTATATATTCGCTTGCCAAAAGCATTTTTCGCCTAGAATTCGACTAAGGTGGTTTCTCCGGAAGGAAGAAATTTCTGACTTTACATTGAATATACATATGTACATGAACCCACCACAAGAGCTGTTAGGGAACCATATAATAGTGCTACTGTAGAAACAGGTAAATTAGCTGAAGACAACGAACTCAACTCAATCATAGAATTAGGTGTTGAAGATTTTGATCCGGTAGTAATTTTTCCTAATATGGCAGCTCTTCTTCATCACTCACCAATTAAAGAACAGCCTTGCTGTGAAGATTAAGATAGGAAATCAAAAGAAGTAGAACGGCTACGGAAGAAAGTGAAAGTTTTAGAGCGGATTTATTATTAGAAAAAAGAGAAATTTGTTTGCTAATGAGCAGGAAGAAAGCAAACAAATATCAGAGATGTGTAGCAAATTGTCTCCACATATTGACCATTGAGTTTGAGAAATTGCTTAAAAAATAGAAACCGATCCCCAAAAGGGTACAGGTGTAATAGGGAATCAAAAACACTAGCTCTTGCTTTTAAATTTTTGTCACATATTGTGCTTGGGTATTTGCAACCTCTTTTTAATTGGCCTTGCAAACAGTCTCTTGAACCTTTTTTTCAAGGTTGACCCCGTAATCCTGGCTGCATCTCAAGCAGCATTAAAACCGTGGAGACAATATTGCTCATTATACGTATGTTGTGCCAAGTTAAAATCGATGGGCCACTTTTCGAAGTTAACGAGAAAAAAAATGTTTCCCCTTTGATTCTCCTCAGCTTCTTAAGCACACGAGAAGCTGCTTAGAAATGAACTGTAGATTGGTCAGCACACAAATTTGGAAAGAAATGAGCGCGCAACAAGTGTTATGTTCGCTCTTTACAGCTCCGGGCGCCTTCGTAGTTCTTTGTCTTCCTCAGAGTTTGTCCTTTTTCGGTAAATTGTTCAATATAATAATATACATATGACCAGTTCGGTCGTAAAATCACAAATAGTTTCAATTTTTGTAAGGGGTGGATACTCAATGTTAACAGCTTGAGGCATTTCTGGTAACTAAATAGGTTTTCACACCGAATGACAAGGAAAATATGCCAGGATAAATTAGAGCATTTTTGGCCACATCCGTAGAGGGGGAGATTTGATAACAGAGGGCTTCACCTTATTTAGGGCATGTAGTGATGCCTTAGTTAAGGGCACTTCTTGGCATGCTTGTCCATTTTTTCTATGCATCCAAATATCCTTCATCGAAGCGCTTTCGTCTATTTTGTGGCTGTATACATATATTTTAAATATTTCAATATGCATAACTGCTTATTGCAGCTGAACTTTATGTTTTGCTGCCGCCCCTCAGAGCTTACTCTGGGTATAATGAAAACCTTAAACGCGTTTTTCTCAAATCACATTTTTTAAACTGGGAGAATAGATTATTCACACCCTATTGCATCGAAGCGTCAATTATATACATTTATATTGAATCGATTTATCTGAAATTTGATGCAGCTTCACAATTAAATTTTTTTGGAAGTACGTAGCCGTTTTTCGATTATATGTAAACTTTTTGTTTAATAATTTAGTGCGTATTTTTTAGTCAAAAATCAATCTTTAAACAAATTGTGCCGCGTTCACGAAAATAAATCCGCACGTATTTCGAAAGATCATGGTTTGTGGACCATAAAACTTTTTGCTTTTCTTTTCTAGGTCTCATTCTTTAGAAGAAATCGGGGAATGTGGACGCCTCTCAAGAAAACATGGATTAAATAGTGAACTTTATCACCGCCATTTGTAGCAAAATAATAATTAAAGAATATTTATTTATACTTCAATATACATATGTTCAATGAAATGGTTAAATGAAATTCTATTCCTTTTTCCATATTACGTACAATAAATTAAAAAAGAGTATATTTTTCAACCTGTGGCTTTACCCCTTAAAGGGTAATTAAGACTGGCTTCGACAGTACATTAAGGAGCTGCCTTCACGCCGCTGTCTGAATTTGGTATCCCCGCTAAATTTGTTAGGCTGTGTAAACTGGCGCTGGACAACACCAGAAGCGCAGTCGGAATTGGGAAGGACATCTTTAGCCGTTCAAACAGGGGACCCTTTATTATTCGAGTTCTTCAATTTGAAGCTGGAGAAAAGAATAAGAGCTGCAGAACTAAATAGATAAGGTATAATCTTTTACAAGAGTATAGAATTTCTGGCGTAAGCCGATGATATTGATATCATAGGACTTAACAACTGCACCGGGACTTCTGCTTTCTGCAGACTGGATAAGGAAGCGAAGGATATGGGTCTGGTAGTGAGCAGGGGAAAGACGAAATATCTTCTCTCGCAAACAAACAGTCCTCGCATTCGCGACTCGGCTTCCATGTCACTGTTGACAGACATAACTTGGAGATCGTAGATAACTTCGTCTATTTTGGATGCAACAATAATGTCAGCCTGGAAATCCAACGCGGAATCACTCATGCCAACAGGTACTACTTCGGACTGAGTAGGCAATTGAAAAGTCAAGTCCTCTTTCGACGAACGTAAACCAAACTCTACAAATCGCTCATCATACCCGTCCAATTATATGGCGTAGAGGCGTGGACGATGTCAACATTTGATGAGTTAGCTTTGAGAGTCTTCGAGAGAAAATTTTTGCGAACGTTTTATGATCGTCTTCGAATTGGTAACGGTGAATACCGCAGCCGATGGAATTACGAGCTGTATGAGATATACCGCGACATTGAAATAGTTCAGTGAATCAAGAAACAGCGGCTGCGCTGGCTGGTCATGTGGACCGAATGTATAAGAACACTCCGGTGGAAGCAGAAGTAAGGGAAGGCCTCTACTCCGTCGGAAAGACCGAGTTGAGAAGGACCTGGCTGAACTTGGTATATCCAATTGGTGCCAACAGCAAATAATCGCGTAAGCGGTGTCTACGCCAGTAAGAAGTTATGTTTTAAGTTTGTGTAGGATAATTAATGTGAACAGAACTCGACTACCTGGTAGAAAAAATAAGCGAGGAAGACATCTCAAACACTCACATTAGAGAAACTTCATGCAGATGCGGATGAAAATAGTAGTATGAAAAGCTGGCTTGAAGTGTAATCATCGTAAGTCACAAAAAGCAAATTATTACAGTTATAACTCCTCCAGAACTGCTACCACTTAAAACCTCTATTATTTATCGGCTATTCTTATTAAGTATTTTACCTCCACTGTCGGGTATTTATTCCGGAACGACCCGGATTTTTATCCGCTGAGGACTGCCACTCCCGCAATATTCCCCGAAAATCAATTCGAGGAATAATTTTCGGTTACAACAACAACAACAACATCACCCCCTTGTTAACCATGTTAATGATTTAAAGATCGCAATTAGTAAACGAAAATTCACATACCCAATGCAAATTGAATGAATGCGCCCTGAATTTTAGCAGTAATTTTAAATTTGTATACATATTTATACATACATATTTGAAATTTTTTTTTAATAAATGAAGTACCTTTATATAGTTGAAATTTTTTACTCCATGATACAATAATTTAAAGGTAGTTTAATTCTCTCTTCGCAGTCGGCTTCATAGCTATCTGACATTAAACGTGTTTCGTCTTTTTCGTGCTACCCTCTACTCTTAAAAAAAATCTCCCTTTTTTAAATAAAAAATATGTGGAGGACTTTTAGATTTTTAAAATGTTTAAATGTCGAAAAATCCGGAATTACATTATATTTCCAACCATTAATAGTGGACTCCATAGAATGTATGCCTTTCATAATTGTTGTATTTCAACTTTAGTAAATTGTATGAAAGTATCAGAAAGGGGAGAGATTCACCCACCAAACTTTAAATCGAATTCAAGAACATGAGGAGCTGCCTGGATTTACTATATCTACATTTGAATGCAAATCAGTCTCACAGTTTTAGAGATGTTCAAGGAAATTTTGTATGCAGAAAGGATATTGTTTTAATAATTAATTATTAAAATCTCATAATTACGCTTAACGTCGTTTAAGTCGATTAAATTTCCAAACACTTTTGAATTTAATTTAACCGCTAAATATATTGATATATGGAAACCTGGTCAGTAGTAAGTTCGACAGGTTGCTGGATCACGGTAACCTGATCTCGGGATGATACCTATGTTGGTTATGTGAAGAAGATTCGTCTCACTTTTCCAGATTCTCAAACCACTCGGTGCATTCTACGAAGTTCAGGAGATTAATGAAAGTTGGGCAGGGGCAGAAAAGTTGTTTGATAAACAACCCATCCTTCCATGAGTCCACACAACACAGTGTCCGGCTAATACGCTGGTTGTTATGCTTATGGATATCCTGTTAAGAAGGAGTAAATACGTAGTTCTGTTCACTTCGATCAATTGCACGTGGCTTTACTCTGTCAAAAATTTCGTTAAATTTTCTAATTGTGGTCACCCCTCGGCAAGTAATGTCCACCCTTCCGAGTATATTTCGGACATGGACTAAAGGCTCCTCGTAGAAAAGCATCTGCCGTTTGGAGACGGCTTAGTATAAACTGTAGGGTCCCTCTATTTGATGGAAAAACATCAAGACGCAAAACCACATATTGGAGGAGGAGCTCGGCCGATAATCTCTTCAGCGGTTACAAAGCGCCAATTATATATATATGTATATATAAGTAACAAATGCTTTATTAACTCTTCACCAAAGCGAATTGTCCGAATGCCATTTTTCGTATATACTCCATACTGTAACACACTGTAGGTACTACATGGATTACTCGGGTTTTATGCAGAGATGCCATGTGAATTGGACCATACTTATTGTATGGATTGTTAGTTTTGGATTACTCCATTGTCCGCGTGGAGTGTATATTTCACACGTTCATGGCCCATTTCATTAAATATTACAATTTTAAAAATATTCAACACTTGAAAGCCAACATTCGTCAAGTTATAACTGATACCGGATCGAAGGCTCAATCAATTCATAAAGAAAAAAATTTCATGAAAAAAAATTAATTTAAATGCATTTTATGTACGTTTATTTTCAAAACAGCAGATCGGATAATACTGTACATTTCCATCAATTAAGGTTGACATTTATGTTTTCGAACCACCATTATGTGTTTAATCTCATTTGTGACCGGCGAATTAATGGAGATATTCAACCTTTACTGTGAATTTCTCTCACCTGTTCACGCTTCAACACGTTCAAGACATCCTTGCAAAATGTTTTCGCTCATTAAATCCCTTGGAGCATGCACGCCAAGTACAAGCTTTCGTCTGAAATAACTGGCGGATACACTGGAAGTGTATACAAAAACCTGCGTGAAATTCAGATGATGCAAGGAGCAAACACCGCACTTGCAACCATCCGCATTCCTGCCACTTGATGCGAGTGTGGTGTGGATGGATTTTTCATTATATACATACATACATATATATGTATGTATAGAGGACGCCATCTAGACCATCGGAATTTCAACATTGAATAACTCTGCCAGTTTTTTTAGCCGATTTTGACAAATGTGCATGATTCTGAAACGTCATTCAGTACCATTATACTCGCAACGATGAGCCAACACACACCGAAAAAACGCGCTTCACATTGAAAACAATCGTTCAGTTGGGGGATAAAATGTTGATTACGAATTAAGCTCATTTCACCCCCTACGGCGTAGTCAATAAATTTGGGGAACAGAAAACCCACACGTCATTCCCGGAACACCACTGCACGATCAAAAAGCCACTGTTCCGGGAAGGATTGTGCTCAAAAACCATCATCGGACCATTTTTTTCAAAGTTGGAGAAACCGTCGTCGGCGCACGCTATGTTTGGATGTTTCTGCACTTGGTGAGTTCGCAAATGTGTGAAAAAAAGTCTGATGAACTTTTATTTCCAACAAGACGGCGCACCTTGCCACACCGTAGCCGCTACGATGCAGTTTTGGCCGCGCAAGTTTCCGGAACACGCTGTGACGAAAATGGTGGTTTGGAGGGGCCGCCTCGTTCTTCAGAGTTTTTCATTGGATATTTAAAAAGAAATAACTGCTATAACGCCTGAAATGCTGGCCAAAGTTATGCAGAATGCGCGAAAAAGAGCTGGTTTTTGTGTATCGAATGAATGTGGTCATTAAATCGAAATAATGAGCTATTTATTTGTCTAAATCGGCTGAAAAATTTTAGAGTTCCTCAATGTTGGTATACCGAAAATCTAGATGGCGCACCCTGTATGTACATACGTAAGGTGGACGTGTTTGTTGGAAGTGCAAGAGTGCAACTATTTAATTAAAACTATGTACATACTTACATACGTACGTACACACGAGTATATTGAAACAGCAGTAATGAACATAGCAGGTATCCTTTACTTGCTTAACCAAAACATTTACTGATTTTTTTCGAAGTACGCGGACAGAACTAATGAGATGGAATAAAAGAGTTTGTCTATAGTGCAAATCCTGAGGGGTTAGTAAAAACAGTTTATAGTGTTGTGTTTCTTTTTGCAATTTTTTCCAATGTTGCAATCCATGTATGCGGTGACTGAGTGGTTAGCATTGCGAACTTCCATTTAGAAGGCCCGGGTTCAAATCCTGGTACCACCAGCATACAAAAAGTTATTGAAAATTAATTTAAATAAAAAATTAGGTGTTTTTCATAGTGTACTTCTGACATGAAATAAAGACTCCTTATAAAAGTTCATAGGACGTGCGTAGACTTAGGGTAAACTGTAGGCTCCTCCATTTGTTGGAAAAACTTCAAGACACAAAACCACAAATTGGAGGAGGAGCTCTGCCGAAAATCGCTTCAACGGTTACAAAGCGCCAATTATATTTATATATATACATTTATTTATATATATATGCATATTATATATATCTACATATATATACATATATAATATAATCCATCTATGTATGTTTGTATACTCGTGCATAAATTTGTATACACCATTATATTGTCTGTGCATATCTACATACATACATACTCGTACTTACAACTTTTCAAATTCCAGTCAACTTCTAAACCACAGCAGATCAGCCTGATTCTTGGTAATATAGGGTTTTCCAATAAGAGCGATATGAAATCTTTAAAATTCAAAGTCTGGTTTATTGTTAAAGACCAATGACTTCAAATGTCTAATGTAGTCTAATGGTGATAAATCACAACGTCTTGGAGGCCATTCAAGTTCACAATTTCTTGAAATAATCGAATCCCCAAACCTTTCTCACAACTATTCGGTTTTTGCTCGTTCTGTGTGACACGTAGCCCCGTTGTTGGAACCAGATGTTGTTAAGATGAATTTCTTCCAATAGTGGCCATAAAAAGTTTATTATCAACGATCTAAACCGCTCTCCATTGACGGTAACCGTGCTACCAGATTCATTTCGAAAGAAGTACAGACCGATGATTCTACCAGACCAAAAGCACATCAACAGTCAATTTAGGTGAACGTAATGGTTGTTCATGAATAATTAGTGGATTTTCTTCGCACCAGAATCGACAGTTTTGTTCTTGAGTATATCTTGCCATGATGAAATTGGAAACATTTCTGAATAAAATGAAAAAAAATAACAGACCTATTAAAAATGGACAAAGCGAATTAGAAATCATTCACTCTTATTGGGAAACTCTTTATTTGAGAGGACGAACTCGAATATTCAATTTGCTTGGTAGCATTGATCTATATTAACGACTATTAAATAATGACATAGCTTAACAAGTAAAACTTAATTTAATTTTAAGTTTTGTTTTTGCTACATTCGTGGTTGTTACACCTCTGTGCAAGATGAAGCCGGTGTTGGTGCGGCCCAGGGTTATTTTTTTAAAGCGCCACCAAAGTCCATCAACTTGCAAAGGTGTTACACTCAAATCGATAAAACAGCAAGTAACGGAGTGACAAAAAGGAAAATATGTATTTTAAACCCTCAAATCAGTTCTATAGTTCCGGTTTGACCTGATTGTGTGCCTAGCTGGTGAAATTACATTTGGGTGGTATACCCGTTGATTAAAAATTTAATTTAGCCCCGAGGCCTAAACATATGTATTTTACGTACAAATATAATTAATTTGTGCAAATAAGTTTTTGTTAATTTATGAAATGAATTTTATGTGATCTGCATATTTCATTTTGTTATGAATTATGCACTTTTTGGTTATTTTAATTGTTTACTTGGAATCTGAGAATTATTTGCTTTGTTAGTTTTTAATTTATTGTCCGTGTTTATTAGTTATTAACTATGTTTATTTATAACATACATTTGTATGTATACATATATTTTTTGTTTAACGGGTGATATAGGCCTCCTGGGGAACCGAGCACCCAAAAATACCATTTTTAAAAATAAAAATACCCAAATTTCTTTTTCATCCGAGTTTCAAGGTTTGAAAATGTTAAAAAATGCACAGTTTTCTGCGTTGTCACGAGATAAAGAGTTTCGAATCATATTATCTCTTCTGAAATTATTTCAAGTTACCTTCACCGAAGGTGTAATATTTGAGTATGTCTATTTGCTATTTTTCAATAAAAGTTACGTTTCAGAGCAGAAAGCATTGACTCAAATGTCATGGTTTATGTGGAAATTTTTTTTATCAAAAACTTATCATCTTCCCATGACTCTCATCTATCAAGCTTAAGAAATCCCTCGGCATTTCTTAAAGATCTGCACTAGAAAATATTTTTTTTTAATTTTTTAATTACATATTCCCATACTTTGCACATTGGTTGGTCGCGTGAAATACTTGTACGAATAGAGATTTTTTATTGTTGTCAATTTCTTATAACAACAATATTTAAACCAAATGGTTGCAAAAAATTAAATTTTTTATATTGAAATAAAGAGCGAAATATATTGTAGAAAGGTGTACACTTTCGTTTGATCCTGACAGTATATGCGATTGGTGAATGTGCGACTACGTTTTCTATGTGTAGCTACGTAAATTGTCACTCTAAATCAAAATGCAATCAAGCGTTTTAATCGGATTCGACCTTCCGCCATTCCGTATCTCTTTATGTGCACAAACTGCATTTTACGCTGGCGGGGAATAAGTAGAAAAATAACAAAGTTCGATGAACAGTAAAAGCTTTTTTTTCGCACAGCAAAAATAGAAAACAGACCAGATGCAAATCAACATAAGTGTATTTATAAAAATGAATTGCTCTTTCAGTTGAGTTTATTGCATTAAAGGACGCATGCACTTTTGTGTTTAATTTTTATGTTATGGTAACTTATGTACATATGTCTATATAAACATATATCTATATAAACTATGTTCCATACTTCCTTCATTCTATTCCGCTCTTATTTTGCATGTTAAACTCTGCTTCGTTCTAATGTAATAAAATCAAATAAGAAATATTTTTTTCACTTAAATATTCTACAGCCAATTCGATATTTCGACCTTTTTCCACATGTACATACCATATATTTAATTTATATAATTATGCGGCAGATCTTCTTATTCTTCTTTACTAGCGTAGACACCACTTCCGATTATAGATTAGTTAACGATAATTCACCATTCATTCCTTCTTTCTGCTGTTTGGCGCCAATAGGAGATACCAAGTAGAGTGGAGGTCTTCCTCTTCCTTTGCTTCTACCGGCGGATACTTTTATACATCCGGACCATAAGACTTGCTGAACTATATCAATGTCGCCGTATATCTCGTACAGCTCAACATCAGCTCGGGGTGTTCGAGAAAATTCGCTAACGCCGTCTCCTCAGCTGTTGTCATCATCCTTGCCTCTGTACCATATAGCAGCACGGAAACGATGAACGACTTGTAAAGTTTGGTACTTGTTCGTCGGGAGAGGACTTTACTTTTCAATTGCCTATTCAGTCCAAAGTAACACCCTTTGGTAAGAGTAATTCTAGGCTAGACTGATGCGATTGCGCCGACTGCTTGTTTGATGAGGGGAAATACTTCGCCTTTGCTTCTTTGTCAAGCTTGCTGAAAGCAGGACCCACGGCACGTTTGTTGACACCAATGATATCAATATCATCGGCGCCCTTGCCAATTTAGCTCTGCAGCTCTCATTATTTTTTCCAGCAACAAGTTGAAAAAATCACCCTGTCTGAAAGACCATTTGGGGACGAATGTCGTGAAGAGGTTCGTTCCAACTCTATCTACACTTCTGGTATTGTCCAGCGACAGTTTATACTGCCGTATAAGTTTCACGAGGATAACAAATTCTGGCATAGCGCTCTATCTAGCTCCTTTTCGAAAGCTGTTTGAAATGGGTAGTAGAGATAGTGTGTGTCGATACTCTTTTCAAGTGTATTTTTCAAGATTTAGCGCATGGTGAATATCCGACCAATGGTTAATTTACCAGGCCTGAAGCCACGCTGATAACGTCTAATCAGCTTGTTGACGGTGGGCTTTAGTCTTTTACACAATACGCTCGGTATAACCTTATAAGCGATATTGAGGAATCTTATCTTCTTTGGATTAGACAGAGCAATCGTAAGACATGTCTTTATTCGACTATATTCGCCACGGCACCACGACGGTTATAGTCGAGTTAACAACATTGCTCCTGGCCTTTCCGACAGAGTGGAGGTCTTCCTTTTCCTCAAAGCTAGAATCCATCCGGGTCACAACCAACTTGTTAAAGAAAACCCAGATTTCTAGTCGGTCTTTGGAATTAGGCATTTCAAAAGCGGCATTACACTGTATTTCGCAAAAAGATTGGGGCCTTAATGCTTATAAAGTTCAGTTAACACAAGCCACCCGATCATTAACAACGTCGTGTATTTGCTGATTAGATTGCATTTCATCAAAAAATTATTCCTCATCGATGTGTACGTCATATGCAAAATTGTGGCATTTTTTTTTTTTTAACATTAATATTTATTTATTGAATCTGCTTCGACTTCGGAAGCCTAACAATAAGTAATAAGATCTTAATCTAAATTAAATCATAAAGCCCATTAGTAGGAATGGGCTACTGGCTACTGGTGTGACATGTTGCATGGGCCAAGGTGTTAGCCAAAGGGTTCGGATGGTTACGCAGTTTTGTTAAGTATTTTGTTGCTGCGATTTCAATTTCTTCCTTGATGGTAGGTATATTTAGATCTCTATGAATATTTTCATTACGCATGTACCATGGTGCGCCCGTTATTACTCTTAACGTTTTGGATTGGAATCTTTGAATTATATCTATATTCGCCGCGCAAGCTGTGCCCCATAACTGGATCCCATAATTCCATATCGGTTTTATTGTTGCATTATATTAGAGGACTTTTATTGCTAAGGCTTAGTCCAGACTTCTTGTTTAAAAGCCAATGTAAACTGGCAGATTTGAGTTTAAGCTTCAGCTTTTTAGCTGCAATGTGTCGTCTCCAGGTTAAGCGCCTATCCAAGTGGATTCTGAGGGTTGTAATTTCGTCAGATTGTGGTATTGATACATTGTTGAGCTTAACAGTAGGACACGTTTTTGGCCTTAATGTAAATGTTATGTGCTTGCACTTGTTTTCATTAACTTTTATGCGCCATTTCGCTAGCCATTCTTCAATTTGTTTAAGATGCTGCTGTAACACTTTTGTGGCTGTAATGGGGCATTTATGTCGACTTAGTATAGCAGTATCATCCGCAAATGTTGACGAATTACTTCGTCACAATATTGGTCCAAGAACACTACTCTGCGGAACACCTGCCGTAATCGGACACTCTTCTGTTATGTAGTCATTTACTTTTACTGTGAATCGCCTGCTGGATAAGTAGGATTTAAAGATATTGTGGAACGTGTTAGGTAATGATTTTTTAATTTTATGAATGAGGCCATCATACTACACTTTGTCAAATGCTTCCGCCACATCAAGAAAAACGGCCGAGCAATACTCTCTCATTTCGAAAGCTTTCCTTATTTCATTTGTTATACGATTTACTTGTTCAATTGTGCCATGTTTTTCCCGAAAACCAAATTGATGTGTATGTGAATAATATTATTTTGATGGAGAAAAGGAGTAATTTTTGATAGCAGCACTTTTTCGAAATGTTTTGATAGGCAAGGCAACAAGCTGAGTGGTCTATATGATGACGGCAGGGTTGCGTCTTTACCTGGTTAAGCTATCATAATTATCTGCGACTTTTTCCAGATTTGTGGATAATATCCTAGCAGACGAAATAAAAGAGGCTTTCGAAGAAAATGGTTTCAGTACTAAATCGGTCATAAATATACTTAATAGAAACAAAGTACCCCAGCCAATGTTTAAGGTAGAACCAGAGCCCAATGCAAGTCAGTTGAAGAAAAACGAAACCCACCCCATATACAATTTAAAATATTTGCTACATCGTAGGGTAACAGTAGAAGAGCCACACAAAAGAAATGGCCCAGTGCAATGCACCAACTGCCAAGAATTCGGCCATACTAAAGGGTGGTTAAATTGTAAGGGCCGATGTTGAATGTGAACCACACCTAAACGGTAAGTTTTTTTCCGAATTTAATTTGACATTTCTCTATTTCAGACTTACTCAATTTGAACCATGGAGAGATACACAATCCAACAACGTGTTAAAGTTATCCAGACATATTATGAAAATTTTCGAAGAAAATCATCTTCAGTGATGAGGCACATTTTCACCTCAGTGGATTCGTCAATAAACAGAATTGCCGCATTTGGGCGAATGAGAATCCAAGAGTGATTGTCGAAAAACCAATGCACCCACAAAGAGTGACTGTTTGCTGCGGTTTATGGGCTGGCGGCATCATCGGGCCGTATTTTTTCCAAAATGAGGCCGGTCAGGCAGTTACTGTGAATGGTGTTCGCTATCGTGAGATGATAACGAATTTTTTATGGCCACAATTGGAAGATATGGATGTGGACGATATGTGGTTTCAGCAGGACGGTGCCACTTGCCATACAGCTAACGAAACAATGGCTCTTTTGCGCAACAAATTCAATGGCCGTGTTATCTCACGTAATGGCGATGTCAATTGGCCCCCAAGATCATGTGATTTGACACCGTTGGACTTTTTTCTCTGGGGTTATTTGAAAGAAAAGGTGTACGTCGATAAGCCAGCAACAATTCAAGAGCTAAAGGATGAGATAATTCGGCACATTAACGGCATAGAAACTCCATTATGCCTCAGCGTCATCGAAAATTTGGACCATCGTATGGTAGGTGTGCCGCCGAGGTCGCGGCGCCCATTTGGCCGATATTTTGTTACATACATAATTGAGTAATACCAATATATCATAATAAAATAAAATTTCAATAATTTCCTAAATAATTTGTGTTTTATTCAAAATCAACGTCGGCCCTTGAAAATTTAACCACCCTTTAAATCCTACTGCACATTGCGCAGTGTTTGCGTAGCATGTGGGGACCTACATCCCACGTCTGAATGCACGTCAAAGAAAGATGATGCCACCATGAAAAAATGTAGTAATTGTGGAGGTAATCACACTGCTAATTATAGGGGCTGCCCTGTATATAAAGATCTAAAAGTTAGGTTGGTTAACAATATACAGAATCGCCGAAGTCAAATGGTAAATCAAATCCAATTTGTAGAAAAAGCTACGGATAAAACTGTTCCAAACGTGCAAAATTTGAATCCAAATAAATTATCTTATGCGAATGTACTGAAGAATGATTCAGATAATATTCCACAGAACCAATCTAATGGAGGTATAGAATCGATGATTTTAAACCTTACGCAGTGCATGACACAGTTCATGTCAACTATGCAAATGATGATCCAAGACTTGATTAAAGCCCAGAATAACATGCTACAAATCTTCATGCAAAAAAATGAGCGTGCTAAACATTTGTTTTTGGAATGCAAACGGTGTGAACCAATATAAATTAGAATTGGCACGATTTTTATCAGAATATGCTATAGACGTAATGCTATTGTCTGAAACGCACTTGACGGATAAATATAACTTTTATATACCTGGGTTCATATTCTACTCCACTAACCACCCTGATGGCAAAGCGCACGGCGGCACTGGAATACTTCTAAGAACCCGCCTTAAACACTGCGTCTTACAGCCGTACGCCACCAATTATCTACAAGCTACCTCTGTAACTTTAAATAATTATGGCAAAGAGCTAAATCTCTCAGCTATTTATTGTCCTCCAAAATTTAAGATCACAGAAAATCAATTCAAGGAATTTTTTGATAATCTTGGTGATACATTTATAGCAGGAGGAGACTACAATGCAAAGCATGTATACTGGGGATCCCGTCTAATAAACCCCAAAGGCCGTCAGCTATACAATACCATTATAAACAAGCGAAACAATTTAGATTGTATTTCCCCGGGTCAACCAACATACTGGCCTACCGATCGGAAGAAAATACCTGACTTAATAGACTTTGCTGTCTCAAGAAAAATCGACAGGCAACTTGTATCAGCTGTGACAGTTGCTGAGCTATCTTCAGACCACTCACCAGTTCTTATAAAAATTTATGAGCGCCCGAAGATAGTTGCGCAAGAATCAAGACTAACAAACAGAGAAACAAACTGGCTAAAATACAAAAAATATACTAGTAGTCATATTAACATCAACCCAATATTGAATTGCGAAAGCGATATTGATAACTACATTAATGAGCTCAATAATGTCCTTGTTTCCGTGGCAACCATAGCAACTCCAAACAGTAAAAAGCCTATTACGTGCCCAAAAATCCTAACAAATACGGAAATAGAAAAATTAGTAAAAAATAAGCGCCGTTTGCGGAGAGAATGGCAAGAATCTCGCTCTCCAGCCGCAAAGTTACGGTTGAAAGCAGCAGAGAGGAAGCTGAAAAGTGCACTGAAACAAGCAGAAGATCACAATACCAAGGCATACATAGAAAAACTAGCGCCAAATTCGGCCAAAAAATACTCACTCTGGAAAGCACAAAAGAGATTTAAGCCTCCAATAGAAGTGAATATGCCAATCAGGGACCCAAATGGTAACTGGACACGTAGTAACGAAGAAAAGGCAAATTGCTTTGCTAAGCATTTAAGTAATGTATTCCAGCCAAATGACGCAACTAATAATTTTATTTTGCCGGAAGTTGTTGTTAACGGCCAGGAAAATCAGGTGGCAATTAAAATATCAAGCCTAGAAGTGGTAAACGCGATACAGAAACTGAATCCAAAGAAATCTCCAGGCCACGACCTTATTACACCAAAAATGCTAATAGAGCTTTCAAGAGTTGCACAAGCATTGCTCTCTGAACTCTTTAATGTCATCCTAAAACTAAATTACTTTCCAAACACGTGAAAAAAGTCGCAGATATTAATGATAGCCAAACCAGGCAAAGATCATACACAGGCGTCTTCTTACAGACCAATAAGCCTACTACCCAGTCTTACCAAATTATTTGAGAAAATTCTGCTATCAAAAATATCTACTTTTCTCCACTGTAACAATGTGATACCAGATCACCAATTCGGCTTTCGTGAAAAGCATAGTACTATTGAACAAGTTAACCGAATAACTAATGAAATCAGGAAGGCATTCGAGTTCAAGGAGTATTGCTGTGCAATCTTTCTTGACAATCACAAGCGTTCAACAAAGTCTGGCATAAAGGTTTACTGTACAAAATACATAAAGCCCTGCCTGTTCAATTTTATATGATACTTAAGTCATATCTGACTAACAGACAATTTACAATTAAACAATCTGAATTTATCAGTGAGGAGTATCCGGTAAAAGCTGGTGTTCCGCAGGGTAGCGTCCTTGGGCCTATTTTATATATTATATACACTGCAGATATACCATTAAACCGAAAAGTGCAGACATCTACCTTTGCGGATGACACAGCTGTTTTATGCCGGGATAAGTGCCCTAAAAGAGCAGCAAAAACGATTAGTGATCATTTACTCCTCATCGAAGAATGGCTAGAAAACTGGAGAATCAAAGTTAATGAGCAAAAGTGTAAGCACGTTACATTTACTCTAAGACCGCTATCATGTCCTGCAATTCGCTTAAATGGTATAAACATTCCCCAAGTAAATGATGTTACATATCTCGGTATACACTTAGATAGACGTCTCACTTGGAAGAGACACATAGAGGCAAAAATACTACACATGAAATTAAAAGCAGCTAGTTTAAATTGGCTTTTAAATAAAAACTCCGGTCTAAAACTAGACTACAAAGTCCTTATTTACAACGCAGTGTTAAAACCAATTTGGATGTATGGTATTCAACTGTGGGGTACGACCTGTGCAACTAACATTGATGAAATACAGAGGTTCCAGTACAAAATTTTAAGAGCACTTACGGGCGCACCATGGTACGTTCGTAACGTAAACATTCACAAAGACCTTGGAATTTTACTGGTTAAGCCTGAAATTGAAAGAAGCAGGACGAAGTACTTCACAAAGCTGAGAATTCATCCAAACCCGCTAGCTAATGCTTTATGCAACCCAACAAGAAATTCCCGCCTGCAGCGAAGAGATGTTCCCGCCTTCTGAGGAGAGCGCCGTAGTTTGAAAAGGGCTCAGAGTTACATAACTCGAGCTATCATGTTTGTAATTTAGTTTTTAAGATTTGTACACTTACTGTTAGGCTTATATTAAAGCAGATTCAGTAAATAAATAAATTGTGTATAAAAAAAATAAAAAAAAAATCTCCTAGAGTCATAAAAAACTCGCTAAATTATTTTTCTGTTATTACGAAACGTGGCGGACAGTAAATCGCAGCCAAAGTAAGGTCAACCCCCTATTTTTAAGGGTGATTGAAGTTGACTGCAACCAATTTGTTGAAAAGGAATTAAGAAAGTTATGCTTTAAACGGTTCCTTATGAGTATAGCTGTACCATCATGTGCTTTGCCATCTGTGTGATTAGTGTCGTACAGCTTAAACCCAGGGATATAAAAATTATACTTCTGGGTGAGTTGTGTTTCAGATATAAGCATAACATCAATTTCGGCATCTGGGGCTCAGAATATCCCAAATTCTTGGATCTTGAAATGCCTCTCCATCTTCAGCGTGTAACTGTTTGGTGTGGTTTATGGTCCAACGGGGTCACTTGACCTTACTTTTTCATAAATGAGTTTGAAGCATCAGATATGGAGAATGAATTCCGCTATCGAGAGATGATTAATGATTTTTACGACCGGAATTTGATGGTGTTAATCTGGAACAGCGGTTACTTTCAACAAGACGTTGCTATGTGCCACACAAGAAACGAGACCATCGATCTTTTAAGGGAAAACTTTCCGAACCGTGTTATCTCGAAGAGATGATCTTAATTGGCCACCGAGATCTTGTGATTGAACACTTTGCGACTTATTCTTTTGAGACCTCGTTAAAGATAAAGTCTACGCCAATGAGCCTACGTCGATTCAAGACCTTAAAGATGGAATTGGTGAAGCTATTGAGGACATAAATTAGCCACTTTGTGATTTGGTGATATAAAATGTCATTTCATCGTTACAATTGAAGTAAACTTCCGATCATTTATTTCTAAAATGCCATTATTGGATAACCCCATATATGTGTGCATACATACATACATACATACATATGAAAAACATTTGCACAACTCTTAAATCTACAGAGCCTGGTTCACCAAATAAAAGCCCACTTTATTCTAATATTTATAGTTATGCATATCCGTTTCAAGTGTTTGATATATAAAGGGTGGTTAAATTGTAAGGGCCGATGTTGAATGTGAACCACACCTAAACGCCAAGTTTTTTTCCGAATTTAATTTGACATTTCTCTATTTCAGACTTACTCAATTTAAACCATGGAGAGATACACAATGCAACAACGTGTTAAAGTTATCCAGACTTATTATGAAAATTTTCGAAGAAAATCATCTTCAGTGATGAGGCACATTTTCACCTCAGTGGATTCGTCAATAAACAGAATTGCCGCGGTTTATGGGCTGGCGGCATCATCGGGCCGTATTTTTTCCAAAATGAGGCCGGTCAGGCAGTTACTGTGAATGGTGTTCGCTATCGTGAGATGATAACGAATTTTTTATGGCCACAATTGGAAGATATGGATGTGGACGATATGTGGTTTCAGCAGGACGGTGCCACTTGCCATACAGCTAACGAAACAATGGCTCTTTTGCGCAACAAATTCAATGGCCGTGTTATCTCACGTAATGGCGATGTCAATTGGCCCCCAAGATCATGTGATTTGACACCGTTGGACTTTTTTCTCTGGGGTTATTTGAAAGAAAAGGTGTACGTCGATAAGCCAGCAACAATTCAAGAGCTAAAGGGTGAGATAATTCGGCACATTAACGGCATAGAAACTCCATTATGCCTCAGCGTCATCGAAAATTTGGACCATTGTATGGAGGTGTGCCGCCGAGGTCGCGGCGCTCATTTGGCCGATATTTTGTTACATACATAATTGAAATAAAATAAAATTTCAATAATTTCCTAAATAGTTTGTGTTTTATTCAAAATCAACATCGGCCCTTGAAAATTTAACCACCCTTTATAATACTTGTTGTATTTTCACATAAATAGATACATATTTGCATTTGCTAAAGATTATGGAAAATACATTTGTTTGTTTCGGATGCGAAATTCAAAGGTAATTCAAAATCCTACAACAGTTACATCTGCGTACATATGTACATACATTCATATATAAAGTCACGTTCAAAATAATACGAGTGTGCTCAGCAAAAGAGGAAAGAACTTTATTTTTTAGATGTTTGGAATTTTAGTCAGTACTAAATTAAAAGAGAAAAATGTTTACATTCTTACATTCACTGCTCAATGTAATAATGGTATAACTTAAAACTCAACAATAAAGATACAAAAAAGAAGGAATGGAATTTAAAGACCGGACACCGTTAGAGAGGGGTTTGTTTCAATTTCAATTAGCGTCTCCGTACACAAGTACTTCTATCCTTTAGAATTTTAAATTTTACTCTTTCGAACTTAACTGTAGATATACATAAGTAAATATTTATTTTGTATTTTATGCCTACGCATAAATTCACTTCCTTCTGGCAATTATGTAAAATACTTATGCATTATATATTGCACACATACTTATATACCATATGTACATATGCACAAGCTTTGTTGTTCAAAATAACTTCAATATGGTTGAATAACGCTTTTAAATCCTCTTAAAGCATTAATTCGAGAGCCGAACAAACATTTTTGAAATTTTCTTTAGAACAATTTTTTTTCATTTTACGCATTATTTATTTTAGTCTATTGTTGTCGACAAATGTTTGTATGTAAGTGTGTATGTATGTACATATGTACGTATATTAAAATTAAAATTTTCCTAAAGGCTTGAAAAACGTATTTTATAAGAAAGGAGTCGTATTTTAAAAATACAATTATATATATTTTCTTAACCAATGAAAAAGAAACAAAATCTTTGATAGGAACATACTATCAAATACCATTGTATTAAAAAAATCAAAACGAAAATAATGAGGTAGTATAAGTTAGAGCTGGTTTTAACTAAGCGTGGACTTAACCTAATCATCATGTTCGCGGAATGTGAAGCAAGAGCAATATCACATAAGGTTCCGGAAGTCATACTAAATAATATTCATATAAATCGAATTTAATTTCCGGGATATTAGTATATTTTAAAATAAAAAAGTTGGCATTCAAACTGAAGAAACACAAGTAGTTTACTAAAATCCCATTTCATCGAATTCCCATAATTGCTGTTATGCTACCTCGATATTGAACATGCCTTCGCTTTATGAATATTGTTAGTGCTACAGTTTAATTTTCTCAATTTTTCTTTGGTCGTTCTTCTCGTTTGTTATCAAAAACTCCATTTGCTTGACTCTGTTTTCCAGAATTCTGTGTTTAACGGTAACTATTGAGGAAACCTTATACAGTTTTTTTTTCCTAATCACGGACAACATCCAATAGCGGACACCCTAATAAAGAGCATATTTTGAAAAAAAAGCTGAGAGTTGTACATCATTTGCAAACGATACACTTCGGGTACTCTGTTGTGTGGATTGACAAGACGCATGTCGCTTAAATTCTTAAAAATTATTGATCTTATAAAAACTTCTGTGTAAGAGCTTATGTCGCTCTATATCTTAACATTGCAATATCCACATTGTCTGGTTAATGCCATAGCCTGTGTAATATCGCTGCACTTGCACCTCGGCATCGTTGGAATTTTCCTCAAAATCGGGGAAATTCAAGTTATCTTATCAGCTTACCGCTGATCCATATTTCTATATCTTCCTGTTGACGATCTTTATGATTTAGGTCCCAATTCGACACAATTGCCAGTCCTATTCTCAACTTTATTATGAATTCGTGGAACAAAATCACACATTTACGGTCTTTTTTGGACATGTTGTCAGCAACTTTCGACAAATTGTGCAAGACATTGGCATCCAACCCATGGACAACATACCTAACGCAAGTGTGATGATCTGCGGTGGAGCGAAACCTAGATCGTCACGCATAAAACTATACGTTTTGGTGGACATGTAACTAATATTTTGTGTCCATGCCTTGAGTTTATTAAACTTTTTGTAAAATCCCGTATTTTCTTGCCGTAGCTCCTCGATTTCCTTATTAATATCTTTTATACTACACCGATAAAAACTAGAAGGTTTTGCAAAGCACTGGTATCTATTCACATCATCTGAGCTCACATCGGAAAATCATAAAAGCCTGGCCTGTTATCTAAAGGTCGAATATTGTATTAAGCTTTCCGAGAGTTTCCTCATCATCTTCCTCTACTACCTAACCTTTAAGTAAATAATTCCCTTAGTAAGGGGTATAAAAAGGTAATGTTCGTTGTTGATTATCGCTAAAACTGAGTTAGAGATTCGCATTATCGTTAGTGCAAGCGTTAAAATCGCTAGTTTGTGATCCGACAAATCGTGCCGACAAAAGTTATTGAATTGCACCACAGATTAAACGCCACATACCGGATGATTTGATAAGCGAAAAAATTTGTTTTCTAATATTTCATATATTTGTTTAAAATTTATGTCAATAGAGTTATATTTTTCAGGAGGATATCACTTCATAGAGGTTAGTATAATTCATTTGTAAATCAAATGTCTTTAATTTTTAAAAAATCGGGAAGTTTTTTCTGGAATGTACCACATTTGAGAAATAATGATTTACAGTGGGTTGTAGGGAGATCCACCCACTTTCAGACACCAAACCCACGGGAGACCTATAGTTTTTGATATATTAAAAGTTTAAATTTGAAAAATTTAGATTTTTACCCTACTATTTTGTATATAAAGCAATTACCTTGAACTTCGGTGTTGCCACATATGGGAAAGAACTTCTAAAATAAAGCAATTAAAACAGAATTTTACATTTTATACGCATATTTTATTGCCTCTAATTGTTTTTTTTTATAATTTCCACCACAGGTACTCGATTATCATATCGGTGAAATTAGCAGAATTGGAGTAACTGTGCCATCCTGTGAAACAAACGGGTTATCCTGATCGCTATGATTTACTTTTGCTCGCTCGTGCTCGTTTCTTTAGCTAGAGAGTGCCACCAATATCCAAAGGTTATGGAAAATTAATTTAAATTAAAAATTAAGTTAATTTTTATAAATGCGGCCGCCCCTCGGCAGGGAATGTCCACCAATCCGAGTGTATTTCGGACATGAAATAAAGGCTGGAAAAACATCAAGACGCAAAACCACAAATTGGAAGAGGAGCTTGGTCGAAAATCGCTTCAGCAGTTATAATGCGCCTATTATTACTTGTCGGAATACAACATTTTTGGTTTTGCTTTGACATTGGTCTACTTCCCGGAGAGAGGAATAGTCAGACTTTTTGAAAGGGCCAGTCCTCAGTCCACTTTCCGGAGAGAAGAGAAGTTTTCCTGCTCATCTAGGTAAAAATATTTCGGCGAATAGGACAGTCCGTGGTCAAGTTTTTTTTTCGCAAAAACCTTCCCAGGTATCATAGAAGCAATCTGACGAAAGCACAGAAATTTCTAACATAATGGACGATGAGGTGTCTGAGAGATTTTTATGTAAGCCTTTAGCGCAATTTTTGATTGAAATGAAATCTTTGGGGAATAAGTTTCGCAAAATAAAATCGTTGAAGATATGTAACTCCTGCAGATATTTACAGCAGTATTTGATTGCTAAAAGCGTGGTATTTGATTTGAAAATGTGAAAAGCTGTTCAATCTACCAATAGTTTACACACATACATTTACGAGTAAATAAGTTCATTGTAAGATAAAAAGTTATTTTAAATTAATGTTTTATATATTAAAAACATTTCTGCGCTTTAAAAACACATGTTCTCGTATGTTGGAAAATATGGTCCATTTTTTGTCACACAGGTGCACTTGTAAAATGCTTCTCCAAGGAATACTGTTGAACCAACTCGTGACTAATTATCAGTCTTTTGATATTCGGTCAATGCTAGTTTTTTATTATTAATGCCCATGGTAACCTTCAGCATTTAATATGTTTTCTGAGAGAAAATTTTCGATACCAAATTAGTCGTATGATTTTGAAATATGTATGTATTTTCGTTCTAAATATATATTTTTCAGGCGCTCGTGCAATATTGACGACTTTGTGGGCTGTGAATGTGAGTTCCCAAGAGAACATCCGATTTTTATGTGGATGTAACAGTGAGAATATACTGGAGTACTCCTCTTTAATGCGGCGTTGGATCAACTCATGTACTGCTACCAGTTTGTTGTTAGCCGATGATGCTCTTGGTTTAACGATAACAATCACTACACGAAGGAGCAACTGTGCAATAAATTCATAACTGAGTCGGATTGTGTAAATGCATACATGGACTACTTCTGTTCCATCACAAGGTGCGAGAATATGTAAGCATACGCGAAAGCTCAAGTCTTTGTTGCGTTTAAAACCTAAGAGGATTTATGAGTCATAACTTTTTTTTCGGTAGTAATCAGAAAAAAGGTATTTAATAGTGAAGTTATTTATTAATCACCAATTTGCGAAGGTCAACGTAAAAAAAACGATTGATTGACTTGACAAGCTCGCTCACTAGAGCACCCAGTGCTGCCCCGTTATAAGTACAAATTTTATATTTTGCAGCTGCTTGTCAGAATAGGTATCATCAAATAATAAGCAATTCATGTAGTTTTATCTTTTTTTCAACCAATTCTTTAATTGGGTTCAATGAAATAAAAATATTTTTCAATTTTGAAACTGATGTAAAATAAGATAAATCGTCTATCTAGGGATCAGAGATAGTCAACAAACGTAACGATATCATTTTGTTTTGGCGTCATTTTATAAAAACGAAATGAAATCGTTAACGTTAATTTTAAAATGCTTCCTATGATTAAGGAGTAAACACACCCTACGATTCACTAGGTACCTTTGGTCCTAGAAATGTTATGCAATTGGTTTTAAAGTGAACAAAATACCTCAAATAGCTGAACTTTTTATTTTGCTGCAGCACCTCAGAGCGTGCGCTGAGTACAATGAAAACTTCAAACGCGTTTTTCTCAAATCACATTTTTTTAACTGGGAGGCCAGATTATTCGGACCCTATTGCATCGACTTATCTGAAATTTTGATGTAGCTTTACAAATATTTTTTGGAAATACGTAGCCGTTTTTCGATGAAATGTAAACCTTTTTTTTAATAATTTGATGCGAATTTTTTAGTCAAAAATCAATCTTTTTAAAAAACAATGTACCGTTTTCACAAAAATTAGTTAAAAAATAAATTCGTGCGTACTTCCAAATACCATAGTTTGTAGATCATAACACTTTTTGCTTTTAGAAAAATCGGCCTTCCCGTGAACGCTTTTCAAAAAACATGGATTAAATAAGGGAGTTTATCACTGCCACTTTGTAACAAAATAATAATTGAAGAATATTTTTTTATACTTCAATATATGTTCAATGCAATGGTCAAATAGAAATGATTCCTTTTCCCATATTCCTACAATCAATTTTTAAAACTTAGTATATTTTTCAACCTCTAGAGTGGCTATACCCCTTAAGAGCACACTTCAATTTGAACGATTTAATATTACCCACAGTTTTTCGTATTGCTGCATCGCAACGATACATTTTATGATAGTCGAAAAATTTCTATCCTTTCGGTTGAACTATTTGGAATTATTAACGCTAAAACAGTTATCAAAATGAATTTCTTTTTGTTTTTACCCAAACGATTTAAACGGAATGATATCATTGCATTAGAAAGATGACATTTCGTACTCAAAAAGCTTTTCTGATAGTTTTGTTATTGATTGTTTCCATTTTGTTTGAACGTGCGTCAAAGATGGACAGTACTATACTCTACACTTTTTCTTCGATAAGGGCGAAAACGCAAGCCAAGCGGCTGAAAATGTATAACGCGCTTATGGTCCTGATACTGTAACAGCCAATCATGCACAATTTCGGTTTCATTTCGGTAATTTTGATTTAAAAGATGCTTCACGGAATGGAAGGCCAATTGTCGAAAATGTAGATAAACTCATGGGCATTGTCGACTCTGACTATTATGCGAGCATTGCTTCGAATACCTAAGAGATAAGGATTGCAGAAAAAACCGTTTGGACCCATTTCAATAAAAATTGATACGAAAAGTAAAAATTAAAGCCTTCAATTTCATGCAAAAATAATGGATTACTTTTTACTTCATTCAATATTACTGTAATAATTTTGCTTAAAAAACATGTATATTACTATCAATCCTTTGATTGCATAACTAGATAACATAAACTACTCATTATGTTCCTCATCATGTCTACAGTTACATAACTGGCTAGCACTAATAACAGTTTAGCTTAATTTCAATATTGTTTTATTATTTGTATATTGCATGAATATTAAATTATGTAAAATTTAATCTACACGGTGTGTCCCAAAAATAACCGAACTTTTTGGATATAAAATAGTAAAATACACATTATATTATCTTTGAACGTTATTATTTATTCAAAATAGGTTCCATTTGACTAAACACAACGTTTGGAACGATCAAACTTCAATTTAAATTTTTTTTCAAGTTTGACACGAAATTTTATATTTGCTCTTTTTTTTTTTGGAACCATTACCACACTTTTGGTTTTATTGAAATGGCTGTCACTTTTACATCTGTCATCCGACTTACATGAAGTTAGGTGCGTTTGAAAGAGGATGAATGTATCTTTTTAATGTTGCAAATTTTCAATAGATGACGCTGTATGTTGTATGATTTAAATATAAAGTTCGGTTATTTTTGGGACACACCGTGTAGACCGTCGCAATTAATAACATTTATCATTTTAACTATATCATTTTATTAAACGTTAACAAGAAGATACATATTAATACTTTCCAATAACACAGAATCCTCAATATTGCATATACATACTAGGGGGAGTGAAAAGTGACCTCCTTGACCGCCAGAACGCACTGCTACTGCAAAAAAGATTATAGTGCCTAGTAGACAAATGCCAAATTTTCGTGCGATACTGCCCTTAGTTTTGTTTTGACAGCTGATTGCTATTGACGTGTTTGCTATCATGTTGAGTATGGGCAAAAATGAAAAACGCACAAGAGCATCGCATCCATGGCTAAAATCAATGATTTAGGGCTCCAATTGCTTCCGCATCCACCTTATTCGCCCGACTTGGCTCCCTCGGACTATTATCCATTCCCAAACCTCAAAAGATGAATCATCAATAAAAAATTCAGTTCACGCAATCATGCCAAACACGTCAATAACAATCAATTGTCAATGCAAAACTAAGGGCAGTATCGCACGAAAATTTGGCATGTTTGCGTAACCCTTTTGCAGTAGCAGCGCTCTGGGGATCAAGGAGGTTACTTTTCTTTCCACCTAGTATATCGAGCGTTTTGTGTGAGAAGCTAAAGCTCACCGTCAATAATATGGTTATACCTTATCAGAGTAGCTTTAGACCTGGTAAATCAACCATTGACAAGATGTTCACCATGCACTTACTTACTTATTTTACTGGCGTAGACACCGCTTACGCGATTTTAGGCGTGTTAACAGCATTGCGCCATTCGCTTCTTCCAATGGAGTGGAGGTCTTCCTCTTCCTCTGCTTCCACCTGCGGGTACTGCATCGAAAACTTTCAAAGCTGGAGTATTCGTATCCATCCGGCCAACGTAGCCGCTGCTTCTTGATTCGCTGAACTATGTCAATGTCGTCGTATAACTCGTACAGCTCATCGTTCCATCGTCTGTGATATTCGCCGTTGCCAAACTTTTCTCTCCTCCTAACGCCGACTCATCAGATGTTGTCATCGTCCATACCTCCGCACCATATAGCAGGACGGGAATGATGAGAGACTTGTAGTTATGACTGCCAACAGTTACGTGGGAACCGAGTCGCGAATGCGATCACTGTTTGTTTGATGACAGGAGAGATTTCGTCTTGCCCTCATTCACTACCAGATCAATTCGTTTCGCTTCTTTATCAAGTCTGGAGAAAGCAGAACTCACGTATCATCGACGTACGCCATCAGCTGTACACTCTTTTAGAAGATTGTACCTTCTCTATTCACCTCTGCTGCTCGTATTATTTTCTCCAGCATTAAATAAAAAAAGTCACACGATAAAGAGTCACCTTGTCTAAAACCTCGTTTGGTATCGAACGGCTCGGAGAGGTCCTTCCCGATCCTGACGGAGCCTTTAGTGATGCTTAACGTCAGTTTACGTAGCCGTATAAGTTTTGCGGAGATACCAAATTCAGACATAGCGGCATGAAGGCAGCTCTTATTCGTGCTGTCGAAGGCGGCTTTAAAATCGAAGAAGAGGTGGTGGGTGTCGGTTCTCTTTTCACGGGTTTTTTTCCAAGATTTGGCGCATGGTGAATATCTGGTCAATAGTTGACTTACCAGGTCTAGAGCCACATTGAGAAGGTCCAATCAGTTTGTTGGCGGTGGGTGTCTTTCACACAATACGCTCGACAGGACCTTATAGGCGATATTAAGGAGACTTATCCAACGACAGTTGGCGCAGACTGTGGGATCCCCTTTTTTATGGATGCAGAGCACACTTAAATTCCAATCGTCGGGCATGCTTTCGTCCGACCATATTCTGCAAAGTACCTGATGCATGCACCTTATCAGCTCTTCGCCGCCATGTTTGAATAGTTCTGCTGGTAGGCCGTCAGCTCAAGCCGATTTGTTGTTTTTTAAGAGAGCAATTGCTATTCTAACCATTCTAACTTTTCTATTCTTCATGGTCAGGTAGTTGAACGTCTTTCACTATCTCTGGTTACTACATTTTAATTGCTATTCAGCAGGCTGGAGAAGTGTTCCCTCCATAAATTTAATATGCTCTGGGCATCAGTGGCTAGATCACCTCTTTGTGTCCTACAGGAGTCTGCTCCGGTCTTGAAACCTTCTGTAAGTCGTCGTATCTTTCCATAGAATTTTCGAGTATTACCCTTGTCGGCCAGCTTCTCAGGTATCTCACGTATCTCGGCCTCTTTCTTTTTTGTCTGCAGATGCGTCTTGCTTCTCTCTTCAGCTCTCGGTATGTATTCCATCCCGCACGAGTTGTGGTCGATCGTAACGTTGCGAGGTAGGAAGTCTGTTTTCTCTCCACTACGACAAGGCAGTCTTAATTGTACCAGCGACCTTTACGAAATCCAATAGTTTCGTTTGCAACTGTACGTAGAGAGCTTGAAATGCCGTCCCACAATTCCCGTATACCGAATTGCTGATGAGTGCTCTCAGAGAGCAGGAGTGTAAGTCGAGTAGAAAATCGTTCGGTAGTCTGTTGTGATTGCAACTTTTCGACGTCAAACTTTCCTTGTGTTTGTTGACGGGCGTTCTTCGAAACACAGAGGCGCGTGCGTATCTTCGCTGCAACAAGATAGTGGTACAAGTCCATGTTGGGTCCTCGGAGTGTACGCACGTCAAGAACATGATCTATCCGGTTTTGTATTTTTCGATCAGGGGACATCCAAGTGGGCTCATGTATTTTTTTGTGCTGGAATCTAGTATTACAGACAACCATATTTCGGACCCCGGCGAAGTCGATCAGCCATAACCCATTTGGGGTTTGGGGATGTTTCGATGTGGAGGCTGAATTTTCCAACCGTAGCACCAAAGATTCCTTCTTTGCCCACCGTGGCATTAAAATCACCAAGCACGATTTTCACATCGTGTCGGGGGCAGCGCTCATAAGTATGCTCTAGGCGCTCATAAAAGGCATCTTTGGTCAAATCGTCCTTCTTTTCCGTCGGGGCGTGGGCGCAAATCAACGATATATTGAAAAATTTTGCTTTGATGCGGATTGTGGCGAGACGCTCATCCACCAGGGTGAATGCCAGTACTCGACGACGGAGTCTCTTTCCCACCACAAATCCAACACCAAGTTTGCGCTCCTTTATTTATCCGCTGTTGTAAATGTCACAAGGACCTACTCGCTTTCGTCCTTGCCCCGTCCATCGCACTTCTTGGACGGCGGTGATGTCAGCCTTTATTCTTACGAGGACATCAACCAGCTGGGCAGCGGCACCTTCCCAATTAAGGGACCGGACATTCTAGGTGCATGCCCTCAAATCGTGATCCTTAATTCGTTTGCGGGGGTCGTCAACAGAGAGGGGGTATCTCATCCAAGGCGTTGTTAAGATTTTCATTGAATCTGGTTTCTACTTGGCGGGTCCCAAACCCAGCGCACAATCTCGCTGGGCGAGTAAATTTAAAGATTTTACACTTTTATATAGCGAGCCGCTTGCTTCAAATCGACACCCGCTCGCAGCCGCACCTCTGGTGAACAGACGCTGCAATTAGACTTCAGCGGACCCCTAAACCGAATAAGTCGGAGTGGCTCCACTGAAGCTTCCTCTCTCATTAGCCGTGGACCAAGGCTCTATACGGGTTGGTTACCGCATCTTGCACAAGGGTTGCTCACGTTTCCAGGGTGCGCGACGTGGACGCAATAGTAGGAATTGAGTGTAGCCTCACAACTGTAACATCACCCACCCATCACCCCATTACACCATGCGCTAGATCTTGGAAAATACCCCTGAAAAGAGGATCGACACACATTAGCTCTTCTACCCATTTCAAGCAACCTTCGAAAAGGTGCTGCATATTCCGCTGTGTCTGAATTTGGTATCTCCGCAAAAATTATACACAGCTGTATAACTGATGCTAGACAACATCAGAAGCACAGTCAAAATTGGGAAGGACATCTCCGAGTCGTTCGCTACCAAAAGAGTGCTCAGACAAGGGATTCACGATAAGGCAATTTATTTATTAAAATATAGGTAATAGGAAAATTTTCTAGAACGTAAGAATGATTGTGGTAAATTCAAGTAAAACAGCAACAATCAGCTGACAACAGGTTGCTTTTTTCCTCTTGCAAACTGTGGGAAATAAGTGTACATTGGTTTGGGTGAAGGATATATTTCCTATCTTAGCATACTTTTTATGTATGTGTTTTATGGTTGTGCCATTACACGGATAGGAAAACCTTGCAATCCGTGCACCCTAGCATGAATTGCCTAGTCTAAGAGTATACCCCCAAACATGATTTTAGTTAAAATTATATTTCTTTGATATGCACTTATATTTATAGCTCATAAAACTTTATTTCGTTAATACTAACTCTTATGTTTCTTATGTATAACTTCGCCACTCCAAGAATTAACTGCTTTTTATCGAGGCCCAAAATATTAAATAAGTGAGGAATTGGTTCGGTGTCCTCATGAAAAGTAAGAATTGTTATGCTGCAACTACCCAAACACATAGCGACTTAGGTTTTACAACCAATCTTATGAGAGCGCCTTGTATATTAAAAGATACCAACGTTTGTCGATGCCATAACTGATGTTTGTCCCGCAGAAACCAGCGGCGATTTTTTTTTTTTTTGTCACACGGACTCCCCTGTTCTGCTATTACTGAATATTACTGAAACGCATTCGGTGAGGCCAGTAAAATTAGTACCTAGAAAGTGCAATTTTGACGTTTAGTTTAGTTAGGAGAAAAAGTTGCAAATTCGTTCTGGGAAAATTTCAGTCAGTAAAAACTAGCATGTACGAGGTGTGATCAAATTTTTCCAATCCTCGAAAAACTTCTGAAATGCGTTTTTTGGTATCGCCAATAGCTCCAGTTTCGATTTTTATTTTATCTCTTTAATCGTAGCAAAACGCTTTCCTTTCATCGGTGTCTTCAGTTTTGGGAAGTGGAAAAAGTCAGCGGGGGCCAAGTCCGGTGAATACGATGGATGAGGCCTGATAATAGTTTTGTTTGTGGCCAAAAACTCACGCATGGTTCAAAATCCATGATTGTTCTTTCCACAATTCTATGCGTTTCTGTCTAAAACATCCGTAAAAATTGTTTGACATGAGCCGAATGATTTGCCAACATCATCAGCAACCCCTCTGATAGTGATTCGACGATTATCCAAAATCATTTTCTTCACTGCTTCAATGTTTTCATCGGTTGTTGACGTGCTCGGGCGAACAGGTGGAGCATTGTCATTGAGTTCTTCTCGGCTTTAATTAAACCGGTTACACCACAATTGAACTTGGATTCTGCTCACAGTAGACTCGCCAAAGGCCACAGTCAACATTTCAAATGTCCTTGCGCATTTAATTTAATTTTTTCCTCAAAACTTAATACAGTTTCTTTGATCCATTTTTTCGAATCGTAAAAAACCGTAGAGCACACCAAAATACGACTAACCTTTTTATCTGTCAAAAACAAAATGGCAATCCAAAATGGCTGATAGTGCCAACATATTGTATATAACAGACATGTGTACCAACATAACAGAAAAAGAGCGAAAGTCGAACATACGTAACTCACGAAATTTGAAAATAACGGATATTTTCTAATCACATCTCATATGATAGGCAAGTGAATTGTGATGATATGGTTGTATTTTTGTCAACAAAACGAAAATGGTTTAAAATTAAAATAATATTAATATTATAATTCGAATGATATACTAACAAATAAAGTTATGAAATGTTATTTGGTTTGATATAACTGAATGACATCAATAATTCCAATAATAAAGGGTTTTCCTGTTTTGGTAGATGCCACTTTTGAAGCTGTAATTTTTTGAGACTTGACAAGTAAAACTACGCCAGTAATCAAAATGGAACGGTAGACGCTTCAACAACGTATTGAAATTATTATAATTCACTAAGAAAATGGTGAAAACCTGGCAAAGACCGTTCATAAAGCTGAAATATTTTTCAGTCGTCGTGAAGCACCGGTCGGACCGAAATACAGAAATTGGTGGAAAAAATGGAGCTGTTAGGATAAGTTAGTAATTGGATTTTACCGAAAAATCATTTTCACTGATGAGGCCCGTTTCCACTTCTATGGGCAAATTAATAAGGCAAAACTGTGGCATCCGGTGCTCGGAAAATCCAAGATTTATTAATTACAAGCATCTCCATCCTCAACGTGTAACTGTTTGGTGTAGTTTGTGGTCCGACGGCGTGATTGGTCCTTGAGGCATAAGTGACAATTACGGTGAATATAATGCGCTATTGAGAAATGACTAATGAGCTTTTATGGGGGGAATAGGATGGTATTGACCTGGTCAACGTTTACTTCTAACAAGACAGCTTGCCACACAAGAAACGAAACCATCCGTCTATTAAGATAAAAGTTGCCGGACTGTGTTATCTCCCGAAGAGGTGATTGCAATTGGCCCCCGAGATCTTGTGACTTAACCTCTTTTGACCTCTTCCTTTGGGATCACGTAGAAGGCAAGGTCTAACACTAGCAAAGGTACTCGTTAAATAAAAATGTGGTGCAGTGGAGAGGAATAATCGCGTTCACCCTACACTCTAGATTGACGAATTGGATGCCAGAAATGTTGAATGCTTAGAATTAGTATGTATATTTTTATATTTTGTACAATACAAGCTGATTTTGTTTTTCGAACAAGTAAAATTAATTATTAACAAGTAAAATTAACTCAACGAAATAAAATCGTTTCATTTCGCCGACATGTTATCGAAATGAGTAAACATTATTAACGTTGAAAACGCACAAATTCACCTTTGACGTTAATTTTAAAATAGCTGCCTGCTATGATTTAACGGCACCTTCAATTTTAAGGTTTAAGATTATTTGTTAATTATTTAACTTTAACGACAGATTTTCGTTTAGAGAAAACGAAAATAAATTTACTTTGATAACTGCTTTAACGTTAGTATTTATGATGCAGCCTAGGTATAGACAAACCATTAGGAATCAAAGTTGTTTACCCGCCACGATGATGATAACGCATTCTTAAACCTCCTAAGATTAATAAATGAAAAGTTTTTAAACTATCTATAGTTTGATTTAATCCTTTTAAAATTTGTTTGCTTTCACGTGTTTGCACATTTACTCAACAATACGCTCTTTAAAAGCAAGTAATTTACTTTTCTTAGATTTATGTTAGGTACAAAACACCAATTTCGTTTACTAATCTGATGCGAACATAAATTTCGATAAATATTGCTGCGAATACCGAAACAGATGTACAAAATTACAACGCTACAATTTCATAAGCACAGACATATGTACATATGCATTGTATTTATTCTTGTTCACTCTTGATTGTATTTGTGTCTTACACACATGCCAAAATTTGCTTGCCGAAAACATGTAAGCATATGAAATTGTACTACAGGGACCAATTATAGTATAAGGAACTTTTTCTTCAATGCCAACAGAAAAGAGGAAGCAAAAGTAAAGTTATTATTCAACTATCTTAAGATACAAAAGTTTTCTTCCACGTGAGACTATTAGCTAAATTGACAAACGGTAAATAAATATTTACTAAATAAACACATGGAACTGAATGTTTATTGACTGCTGCACTGTTCTTTTATATTTTTAAAAGTACCGTTATACCTCAAATAAAAATCAGTATATAAAGTACAAACTAAAAATATTAAAAATTGAACTGGGGCCTTGGCTTCTACGTAAATTTAAAAGTAAAATATACATATGTACATAAAATCAACATATGTATTCTGTTGCAGAAGGAACTGTGTATCTACGATTAAACGCATACATATGTATGTATTTACATAATTATGTCAACGTAATTATACCAATACAGCGGCCACGGTGGACGTGTGGTCGCATTGCGGACTGCCATTCGGAAGCCTCGGGTTCAAATTCTGGTGCGAGCAACATCCAAAAGTTTAAATGAAATATTTGTTTAAATTTTCTAATTGTGATCGCCCCTCGGCAAGGGGGGCGGTCAACCTCTTCGAATGTATTTCAAACTGTAGGTCCCTCCATTTGTTGGAAAAAACAACAAGGCGTAAAACCACAAATTAGAGGAAGAGCTCGGCCGAAAATCGCTTCAGCGGTTAAAAATCGCAAATTATATAGGTATATTCATCTGAAATATAACTATATTGTAATTAATAAAAATAATTAAAAAAAAAACAACCTAAGAAATAACTAGGCTTTATCATCAACTTAAGTTAAAGCTAGATCACTTTTCTTCTACCCATAGCAGTGATATCCTGATGATATCAATTGAACACAGTGGGAATCTAACTTTTGATTTTTAGGTTAGGTTAAGCTTTTCGTTTGAAAGCCGGCACATTTCAAAAATTTTGGCTTGGAAGATACTGCAATGGCTTGGCAGCTTATACGACTTCCTTATCTCTAGCTGGGCGTAGTAACCTGAAGCCCCCACCCCTTCGTTCATTTTAGAACCATCTGTGATAAAGTGAAGAGCCTTATTCCAGCCATTTGCGTCTATTGTGGCTGACACTATACTACTATGCCCGTAGATCCTGACTTTGAGCTGCCGAGAAGCATATAGCCTCGCAGCAGGTAAGAATGTTGTGTTTTTAGCTACCAGGTTTGCTGGAGGAAATCACATGTAGCGCTGCGGTGTTGTTGTAAGTGCCCCAGAGATTCTGACCATTGAAAGTCTGAATACTCTTTCTACCCTATATCATGATATGTAGTTTTGTCCAAAGCTTTCCATCATATTAAAGCACCATAGAAAAGTATTGACTTAATAACAGCATTGAAGATCCAGTGGGAGATTACAAGTGCAGCCCAACATCCATCCATGTATATAGGGCCTTCTTCACTCGTTCCTCCACATTTATTCCCACGACAGTTTGCCAGATACTTAGTGCTAAGCTTTAGCAGTAAAGTGTCCTATCGCTGATCCAAGCTGGAATTTTTGAATTCCTTTTGATGTTTAGTTGTTATAAATTATTTCTTCGCATACATTTCCAGGGAAGTATGTATGTGCACTGCCCAAATTTAAAACGAGATTCGGCTTCTTTTCGAAAATTTCACAAAATCGCACCCATGTACAAATGTACTCGTATATAAAAAAATTGGCAAAATTGGGTGACTTTTAAGACAGACATCTCATCAACTTATGTATCTCCGCCAGAGGATACAGCGCCAGCATTATACCCAAGTATGTAGCTTTTAAGCCTGCTGATTATGGAAATTTACGGAAATGTAAATTAACTACACCCAGCTGCTGTTTTATTCATTTCATTTACATGAAATGGTATATTAAATTTGGTTCAAGGTATGTACATATAATTATAACTACCATAAGGAAAATTTATACCGATCGAATCAAAATGACGAGTAGAGTAGATTTGATTATGCCCGTCCATCCGTACGCTAACTAGTCCCTCAGTTTTTAAGATATTTCAACCAAACTTGGTACAAAAATGCACTGGTACATTTATACGATAATTTTTCGGAAAGCCTCAAACCAGTTTTTCAGATATGAGAATTAATATTTAATACTAAAATGGAATATCATAAATTTGATATGGTCATGAAAGGTAGTTTAAACTCAGTTAGAAACATAGAAATTTCGTTAATTGTTAAAAGATTTCATTATGAAATTATATTGCATACTTTTAATATTTTCTTATCAATAATGAAAATTAAAAAATTAGAATGAAAATGGTTAAATGTACACAGTTATGTACCTTTATTTATGAAAAAATATATATAAAAAGGAAATTGAATTATTTCTTAAGAAAACTGTCATTAACCACGTACATAGATAGCTTGGCCAAGAGGGGTAGGAGTTTATTTAAATAATACGTTATAGCTATGTAACTGGGGGATGATATATTAAAAGAAGGAGGAAGTGATTTATTGCAAAATTCGATTTCGATGAATTTCATGGTGCTGATTTATTTGAATTTATATGTGAATAATACCAAATTTCGCGCTATTAGATGCTTTTTCAACAAATTTTTGATCCAAAGAAATCGTATGGGGTCTAGGTATACTATACTATTATAGTCGTCCGTTTTTAATAATTTTCGGTGATAATGTTTATTTAATTACCAAGCAATATACTGGGCATTTTAATATAAAAATGTTAAGCTTCGCAAGCAATGTTATATTTACTAGCTAGATATGGCTTTTTTGACGCTGTTTAGCTAGAAAATTTTAAATTTAGCTTAGCCTTTTTCTTACCTTCTTTTGAGAAATGTAATTTGGTATGCTTATGTATCTACTAACTTACTAGGATTGACATCGAAAATGGTTTTCGCGCTTAAACTCATATTTTCGTTCCAGGAAAATCTGCTAAACGAAAACACATCAAAACTAAGTTACTTGTACAAGATGACCCATGACCTTCAATAGACCTGTGGCGTCGTCATTTACTATATATTTTTCCAGTCTCTGTGCACGCTCAAAATACTCCAAGATTTTTCAAAACAAAAAATTGCTGAAATGGATTTTGAGTTGAATGTTGCTGTCAGACATGCTAACCAAATCTGTAAATGGCGGTTGTTTTCGATTTCGGTTTGAACATGGTATAAAACACTTTTTGAGTTTTTAATTGCGACGGATTAAGATTTATGAAAGATCATAATTATGGAAAATGTAGCAAGAATTGTGCTTTTTGGTGTACGAGTATAAAAGATCGAAATAAGTAACTAACAATAACTTATTATGTGTAAGATAATTTAGAAAATTTTAAGCACCAGCACTTCAAAGTATTTGGGACAATATTTTCGAAAAATATTGTATCACTATAAGCCACGACATGAATTTAAAAAATTTAAGTTAGATAATTTTTTCAGACATGTATATAATATATTTGAAATCTCTACTTTGCTGTGCTCTTAAAAATAAAAAAAAACCATTGTTTGTTTTGTAATTTTGGTTTATTTTTTAGCTTTTCCAGAAAATTGCTTGGCTGTTTTTAACTTTTTTTCAAGGCCGCTTATTTGGATCTCATAAAAAGGTCCGGCAGAATGTTTCAGGTCCCTAGGATCATTGCTTTGGGTTATGGATTAGTCCGTCAGCCATTTAGGAAGAAGTCTTTTATATTATATATGTATGTACATACCGGCATTATAACTTTTAAAGCGATTTTCATATATTATTTTATTCATTTTATATTAATAAGAAAATGTATTGGTAACAATGGCTTTATAAATTTCCCTTTTTCTACTGCAATTGCAATCAATACCGAAATAAGGCTGAGGAGAGTCAACTCATTACACCTAGGAAAATAAATAGAAAAAGATAACTTTTTGTAATTTTATTAAAATACAAAACAAGTTCAGAATTTTTACATATTTGATTGGAAAAATCGGTGGAAGCTGTAAGAATTTTGAGCAAAATATGCAGTAGTATTTTATAGGAAGAAGTTCTTCCCCTCGGATACAATAAAATTTACTTCACATTGCCTGAAAGCCGTTAGCCAAAAAATAAAATAAAATTACTTAAAATGGATAATGCACACGTTTGGCAATAATACCCCACAAATGGCCCATATTTCACACTTGTTCATAAAGACTCATAAATGTATGGTATTCACTGGCCAACAGAGCTTTTTCATTGCAAAACGTTCTGCTGCAATATGTACACTCTACCAGAAACAAAAGAAACGGAATGTAATAAAGAGAAACGAAAAAACGCGAACGGGATTTTTTAAATTTTATTTTTTTTTAGCAAAGCTTTAGTTGCTGCTGGTTTACACATGTAACCGTCACTATTCACTGGTGAATACAAGTAAACAAATACACGGTGTGTCCCAAAAATAACCGAACTTTATATTTAAATCATACAATACAACAAACCGCGCCATCTATTGAAAATTTGCAACATTAAAAAGATACATTCATCCTCTTTCAAACGCACTTAACTTCATGTAAGTCGGATGACAGAAGTAAAAGTGACAGCCATTTCAATAAAACCAAAAGTGTGCTAATGGTTCCAAAAAAAAAAAATGGAACAAAGAGCAAATATAAAATTTTGTGTCAAACTTGAAAAAAAAATTGGAATTGAAGTTTAAAAAATTAAAAAAAAAATTGAAAAAAATGAAGCAGCCGTAGACGAGGTACTGAAGAACATTTCTATAAATGACATAAAAAAAATCTATGCATGCGCTGGTTGATCGTTCCAAACGTTGTGTTGAGTCAAATGGAACCTATTTTGAATAAATAATAACTTTCAAAGATAATATAATGTGTATTTTACTATTTTATATCCAAAAAGTTCGGTTATTTTTGGGACACACCGTGTACATACATATACATTTGTACATGGGTATATGCATACATGTAGAAACATGACAAAGTCACTACGTGTAAATTATTTCAATTGTATTTTTCCTGCAGTTTTTTCCACCAATTTATCTTTTGTCGCAGATGGTCACCCAAAGAGCTTCTTTACTCACGTTAATTACTTTGTTCATCATCTTTTCAAAAAGTTGACTGAAAAAGTTGTCCAATTTGCATTTTTAAAACATAAATCATTTTTGGGAAAAAGAGCGAAAAAATATGACGGAAACCATTAAAAATTATAATGTTAAAGTGAAAAATCGGATGATGTTCAGAGCGGAATCCATTTATATCTGTTAATAACCCAGTAGTAAAAGTTAGAGAATGAAAAACAAAAAGATCAAATTAGTTTTAATTTGGTAAGAAAATTTTACATTTAATTTAAGCACGAAATTGATTTAATCATGAAATTGATTTTATCATTTTCTTATGAAGCTCAATTCCGACAAATGCAAAACAGGGTCTCCATAATAATGATTGTTTTAATCAAAAGAACCATCTCTTGACAATAATTACCTTTAGTTGCTACAAGTTAAACAAGTGACGCATTGAACTGAAACAAACTAGTACATTATCTTAGCGAAATATAGTTAGTTAAAATGAGCCCGTCCGTATTTCGAGGCCAGATTGTTGTATTTATTAGCAGAAATTGTTAATTTGCAAGAAAGTAATTATTTCTGAAAGAAACATATGTACATACTTACACACAAAATACACGATTTTACGAGGTTAATGTACCAAGTACATTAGCCGTGTACGTTTCCGTATCGCATTTCTTTCTTTCTTCGACTTTCTGACGTGTTTAAATATTAAGGTTGCATCGTAACGATAAATTTCATGTTCACCAAAAAATTTCAATCAATTCGGTTGAAACATTTGGAAATATTATCATTAAAGCAGTTATCAAATTAAATTTTATTTCGTTTTTACATGAAACGTCGTTAATTTTAAATCGTTAACAGATAATGTTAAACGTTAAAATTGAAGTATGACGTTAATATCCAAAGTACTGCCAAGTGAAATGAGAAGGGCGAACAACTGTTTCTGAACTGAAAACACAAAGTTGAATAGAATGCCAGTGGCGTTAAATTGCTTCCCATTATAATATATAGAAATATATGTATGTAAAAAATAAAATAAATATATATTTTACTAATATAATTACACGTCACAATTTCGCTGCAATACACGTGTTAGGTATACTTCATGAAACTGACGTACAACTACGATCAAAATAATAGCAGCGCTAAGGACTAAAAAGTATAAGTAAAAAATATAAATGATTTTCCAACAAATTTCTAGGATTATTTCATTTAAAAACTAACTTATTTTATTGTATAATACAATAGTAATATAATAGGCTTAAAACGCAAAATAAATCAATATTAAAATAGTATTAGTAGCAAGCAGTCAAAATAATATCAGTAGGTTTTGGTCAAGAAAACTCAAACCATTTCAAAAGAAAGTAATTGTACATTAAAAAATTAAGCTAAATTTTCTAATAGCGGTCGCCCTCGGCAGGGAATGTCAACCCCTCCGAGTGAAATAAAGGCTTCTCATAAAATAACATTTCGGAGGCGGCTTAGTGTAAACTGTAGGTCCCTCTTTTTGAAGGAAAAACATCAAGACACATACCACCAATTGGAGGAGTACGTCCAAAAATCGCTTCAGCGGTTAAAAAGCGCCAATTATACATATATGCGAGTATAACAGTATTCAGTCGAAACTCTCTATAACGAACTCCAAGGGACCGGATATTTACTTCGCTATAAAGGAAATTCGTTATATAGCAAAGAAAAACAATTTTGTACCTTTTAAAATTTTTTATTTGTAGTAGTCAGTTATTTTTGTTTGAAGTACATATTTCCACTTTTCTTCTTCAATATAATTTTCTAATTCATTTACAGAAGTAAACACAGTAGTTGGTAAAATAAATGAAGACTAAAAAGGCGAAGTGGGGTAGTGATAGATAGTCTTTTTCGTGCCAAGGCATACTGTTCTTCGGTGTGGTGCCACAGTTTGCAATTGTCTCGGATTTTACATTGACATTCCACACTTGGCTTAAGTTTCGTATGGCAACTAGAAATTTATGGGCGTGGGAAATTCTTTCTCTTCCATTTGTGACAAAATGTTTGTCAAAATGCGTTTTAACGTTACAAATTATGCCCTGATCCATTGGTTGAAGTAACGAAGTCATGTTGGGTGGGAAATAAGCAATTACAATATTTTGCAATTGGTCCTTTACATCCCTGGGGTGCGTAGGGCAGTTGTCAATGAATAGCAAAATATTTCTTTGTTGAGCAGCAAACTTTCGGTCCAATTTCAAGAGCCATTTCAAAAAAATCTGGCTTGTCATCCATGCTTTCGTACTGAACTCATAATCCACGTCTAGAGATTTGATTCCTTTGAATCATCTCGGATTCTTGGCCTTTCTTATGATAAGCAATTTAATTTTTTCCGTTCCGGTCATATCGCATGCCACCATAACAGTAATCCTCTCTTTGTTATTTTTCCCTCCAAAACACTTCTCATTTTTAAACGCCATCGTTTTATTTGGTAAGCACCTAAAAAACAAACCCGTCTAATCGGCGTTAAAGATGTCGTTTTCGTCATATTTTGTTGGCGGCAGCACTTACACCACACAATGTTTTTTGAACAATGCCGTGACGATTTTTAAATTTTTTAAGCCAGCCTACACTTGCTTCAAGTTCTCCGTGGCCCAATGCTTCAGTGAATTGTTTTGCTTTTTCTCTCAGTATTGGTCCAGACAGAGGAAGATTCCTACCACGTGCGGCGAATACCCATTTCAGCATTGCTTCGTCAATATCCTCAAAGGTACAAGTTCGAAGCTTCTTGCGTTTAATACTGGATGTATTATCTGCGACACTGGTTAAAAGCTTATCCTCGTAGATAAGGTACTGGAAGGAATTCCAAATTGTTTAGCATTGTCTTTTTTTGTAGCTTTCCATTTTCAACTTCTTTTATGATCAATAGCTTTTTTCTCACAGTAATACTTATGTGCGGAGTCATTTTACAACTTACTACATATGCATCGCGATATTCAAAGGCAAACTGACAGCGACTGCAAGAAATGTCACTTGCATAATTCGGTGGTTCCCCAAAATACACTTTCAATTTTTTGGCAAAAACACCAATAACACAGAACAAAGCGACGACGATTTCTTTTTAATAACGAAAAATTATTTGAATAATCATTATATAGGAGTTCGTTATAGAGAGTTTCGATTGTAATAAGAATTAAATCTTAAATGCAGTCAGTATTTTGCGGGGAATCCTTTGACGGCTCTAACCGACGATGCACTGAATTCACCAGATTTTGACAATTTTAAACTGGTATACCATGCTCGTTCAACAATACGCCAAAGATCGTTGTTCTGGTCGGCTTTGCATGCCAATCTGCTTGTTCAATGTCTCACCTCAAATTCTTCTTATGGTTGAAGTCCGCAGATTAAGCTGAACGGTGACCAATGGTTTCTTGTTTCGTCAATTAACTAGATATTTCGGGTCTTGTCTTGCTGCTGTTTCCAATATTTCGTTATATTTTCGACCATCCATTATGTTGGTTACGTGGTGTATGTCTCTTACATCGTAATATGAAATGCAATCTCAAATCCGTCATACTTACTTACCTACTTTATGGCCGAATTTGAAACATTGCGCCATTCATTTCTTTTTTTCGCTGTCTTCCCAACGGAGTGGAGGTTTTCCTGTTCCTCTGCTTCCACCAGCGGGTACTGCATCGAAAACTTTCAAAGCTGGAGTATTCTTATCCATCCGGACCACATGACCTAGCCAGCATAGCCACTGTTTCTTGATTCGTTGAACTATGTGAATGTCGTCATAGGACTATAATTCTTACGCAAAACCTTCTTTATTCAGCTTTGTTGGTCTTAATATTTTCTCCAGCATCAAATTAAAGAAGTCACACGATAAGGAATCACCCTGTCTGAAATCTCGTTTGGTATCAAACGGCTCAGAGAGGTCCTTCCCGATCCTGACGGAGCTTTTAGTTTTGCTTGAGGTCAATTAACATAGCCGTATAAGTTTTGCGGGAATACTAAATTTTACTCATTTTCATGCTGTGGAGGCTGCTTTAAAATCGACGAATAGGTGGTTCGTGCCGATCCTTTTTTCGCGGGTCGTTTTTTAAGATTTAGCGCATGGTGAATATCTGGTCAATGGTTGACTTACCAGATCTAAAGCCACACTGATTACGTTTCTGGTATGCTGTTACAGTTGCGAGGCTATACTCAATTCCTACTCTTGCGTCCACGCCGCGCACCCTGGAAACGTGAGCAACCCTTGTGCATGATGCGGGAATCAATCCGTGTGAAGCCTTGTATCACGGTTAATGAGAGAGGATATTTTAGTGGAGCCACTCCGACCTCTTCGGTTTAAGGGTGCGCTGAATTCATTGCAGCGTCTATTCACCAGAGCGGCCGTCGTTCTTGAAGCAAGCGGCTCGATATAGAAATGTGTAAAAACTTTAAACTCACTCGCCCAGTGAGGTTGTGCGCTGAGTTTGGGACACGCCACATATAAACCAGCCCTACTAAAATAGTGGAAGGTCTTTTCTATCGTCATCGATTGGGATTTCGGGTTCACCATATCCGGGTGTTTCACTTTCACTGCCATTCAGCAGGCTGAAGAAGTGTTTCCTCCATAAATTCAGTATACTCTGGGCATCCATCACTAGATCACCCCTCTGGGTCCTACAAGAGTTTGCTCCGGCCTTGAAACCTTCTGTAAGCCGTCGTATCATTTCATACAATTTTCGAGCATTACCCTTGTCGGCCAGATCTTGAGAACTTCATACGCATCTGGGCCTCTTCCTTTGTCTGCACATGCGTCTCTTCGGTTCTCGGTATCTGTACCATCCCGCGCGTAGTGTTCGATTATAACGTTGCGGTGTAGGCAGCCTGCTCTCTCTCCACTGCGACAAGGAAGTTCTCATCGTACCAGCTATTTTTGTGACATTTCTGTAATCCAAAAGTTTCGTTTGTAGCTGTACATAGGGAGTTTGAAATGCCATCCTACAGTTCCCGAATACCGAATTGCTGATGAGTGCTCCCAGAGAGCAGGAGTGCAAGTTGAGTAGAAAACCACTCGGCAGTCTGCAGCTTTTCGACGTCGAACTTTTCTTGTGTTTGTTGACGGGCGTTCTTCGATACACAAAGGAGGGTTCGCGCTAAAAGTTTGTCTTTGACAGTTTTTTGATTGATTGACTCAGTACGCTGTGAGCGCTCGTCAAAGATGGACACCAGCAATGAGAAAATTCGCTATATTTTACCATTTTTCTTCTGGCACTTGGTACGAAGTAATTACCATCTTTTTCTGTCCATGGCGAACGCGCTATCCGATTTTTTTGGCAATAGGGACGCAGCCTTCGTTGGCAACAAGTTTACGAACAAAACGTCGCATATTTGACTTAAATTGGATAAATGTACACAAAGTTATCATATTTTGAAAAATCAATAAAAAACCGAACGAACTTTTTACTTTACCTAATATTATGTATATACATGCTCCTATACATGAATAGTTGTAATCATTACTCCTGCAAGACTGACGAAAAAGGTTAAAATATAAATTACAAAGCATGACAGCAGAAAGAGGGGAAAAGTGAAAGTGCAAATTAACATCGGAATACCCAAATCATGACAAACAACCACATGGGAGTTCAGTTGCTGGTGTGAGTTTTTGCGTCAGTCACTTGCTAATGAAGACTAGGCGTAAACAAACAAGTTTTATGCTTCTTTAAAAAGCATGTGTGTAGGAAAGCTTCGACGAGGCAAGGCGAATTGTGAAGTTGTCACATCAGATAATTGCTTGTACTTCCTTCCATTTCAAAATATTACACAAACAAAATACATTGAAAAATTTTCGTTTTTGATTTTTCGCAACTACGATTACACAAACAGAACACATAGGCTTTTGGTTTTTGTATTCTTTGTACTACCGTGTGTGAATTTGCCTTGCGACGAGGTTGATATATTAGACACAAGTTCGATCGAGTTTAATATATGTTGGGTTGAATTAGGACCTACATACATATCTATGTATTTACAGATAGCTGAGATACTTTTTCAAACTCGCAATGCCTATTTCATAACGCTTAGAATTGGTGGTTACAACAGTTTTGTATCAACAAAATAGTTAATGCCATTCTACGACCTTGCTCAGCACTAGTTAACCCAAAACGGAATGGTTTTCATTAATATTCAAACTCAGTAGTGGTATGTGAATATTTTTTTATATTTATAGCGATATTTTATGTTTTTATATTATATTATATGTTTCCGTTTACCAGATTACATACATCCATATCGGTTTTATTATTGCCTTATACAGAAGAACTTTGTTGTCAAGATTAAGTCCAGACTTGTTGTTTAAAAGCCAAAGTAAACTGACAGATTTGAATTTGAGCTGCAGGTTTTAAGCGGGAATGTGTTGTCTCCAAGTTAGGCATCTTAATTGTTAAAGTGTTGTGATTGCACTTAATTTCATGATCTATTATGCCACATTTGGCAGCCATTCTTCGATTTATTTAAGGTGTTATTCTAATTCCTTTGTGGCTTCATATTTGTACCGACATTGTAGCAGTATCCTCCGAAAAAGTTTTCTTGACTACTGTGTTAATTTATAAATTAAGCCATCATGCCACACCTTGTCAAATGCTTCCGCCAGATCAAGAAAAATCGCCGAACAATACTCTCTGAATTCGAAAGCTTTTCTTATTTAATTAGGTACACAATTTACTTGTTGTACGAAAACCACATTGATGTATAAGACTTGTATGATATCACCTCTTCTTCGAAAAGTTTGTCTGATTGGTCTGATACATGGTGGTGGTAACGGTGCATCTTTACCTAATTTAGCTATCATAATTAACTGCGACTATAATGGATAATAAATGATAATATCCATGCTTTAATATGACACCGAAAAAGTTTGCAAGAAAAACGAGACGAATTATGCTTGACAGTTCTCTTAGTATTTTCCATACGATCGTATCCAGGACATTTTTTTTTGGATATATGTCCATAAGATGGTAGTAATATTTTTCAGTTCAGATATAGATGCTGCTGATTTTAGTAGAACCGTTGGGAGACAAAGACGATAGTAGATATTTCATAGTTTTTTCTTCCTTGTGTCATTAGAGCCCGAAAAAAATCTTTTTAGCTTTTTTTTTAAAGGAAGAAAATTATTGCGATAAACGAAATTTTGAAAAAATATTGAAATTTCCCAATGTTGTGATAACTTTTCTGAAGCGGTTGCAGTCTGAACTCGTGAAACGGTGCCGGTCATGGAGGTCGCATCTGAAACAGTCGAATCAAATTTTTTTTTAAATTTCTATGAGTGTCTCTTCTATATGAACTAAAAAAATACCGAAGAAGTTGGAAAATTCCAAATTTTCTCGAAGTTTAAAAAAAAATCTTTTTTTTGAAAACAAATAGTTAATATGTCCACCTCAGCCCCAAGATGAACCTGAAGCCATCGGCAAAGCGTGAACTTACATTATGTAAAACACAAGCGCTGTCAACCGACGTCAGAAACTGTTGGGCCGCAGAATCTACAAAAAAACCAAAATAAAACCAAATTAAATGAGACCAGTCCTGACTAAGAGGTGTGTTTGTGTATAAATGTGTGCATAGTGCAAGTATTGCAAAATAGTTCATGAGTGCACTATGCACACATTTATACACAAACATGTCTACGGGATGCGTTCATGAAAATGTGTACGTTTTAATTTACAAAACTTTCTAACTTTTCCGTAGAATATTTCAAACGAATGGAATTCAATTATAGTAACATGTTTTTGACGTTAAAAGTGTTGTATTGCGCGGAAAGGTACTTAATGAAATGTATTTTTCGGATATTTATACATATGTAAGGTTGACCAAAATCTTCCACTGATGACGTCACTGTAACTATGGTGAAGTCCAAAATTGACGAAGACCCATGATTGACACAAGAAATGATTGCTAATGAATTGGGCTTGAATGTCATGGCTGTATCGCGAATATTAAGTAATCATCTGGGATACACAAAGAAATCTGCTCGATGTGTACCGCGAATTTTAAAAGAAGCCCAAAAAGAGGCTCGAGTGCATTTTGCTCAATTTTTTCTAAGTAAATTCGAAAATCGTCAGTCTAGCAACTTAAGTAAAATCCTTACTGGTGACGAATCTTGGTTCTATAAGTACGATCCAGAAACCAAACAGCAGCCCAAGGTATGGAGCCCAACAGGAGCAAATCCACCAGTAAAATCTAAGCGGCAAAAATCGGCATCAAAAGTAATGGTGTCAGTTTACTTCACTCGATCTAAAATCGTTGCTTTTATTCCAATGCAAAATGGTACACCGAAGAGTGCTTACTAAAAGTTTTAAAAAATTTGTTGGAAAACAGGAAGAAAGAGGATTTGCGGTGCTACTTTTTACATCATGACAACGCGCCATCCCGCACTGCTGAAATAACGAGTAATTTTATTACCATCTTTGGGATCGAAGAAATAGGAAAAAAGAAAGGTCAACGAGGAGATAATTAATGCGGTGAATGCTGATCTCGATAAGCTTAAATAGCAAGACTTACACGAAGTAAACAAAACATGTGATGTTTCTTCCTTCAGCTGCTTGGAAATAACTGTTAATTAGTTAATTCGAGTCCAAAATTCATATTTTCAAGAGGCCGTAGGTACAAAGTCCAAAGCGAGCACCAGGTTTCATCAATCAGTATCAACTGGAATATTATTAAAAGTGACTAAATGTGAAGTCTTTCCGCTGGAAAATACTAAACGATTCCGAGATAATTTTCGAGAGTGCTATTCTAATTTTATTCTAAGCAAATGAATGCACTGTAAATGGACGTTGAAGGGTTAGTTCAGTAGCTAAAAAATATCTTCTGATTCAACAACCTATAGAATTACCAAGAAGACGCTGATTGTGCATCTTGCTCTAGTCGGGAAGTGAAGTAGATGTTTGAGTACAATGCCCTGGAAATAGTTGAATTCGTAGAATTCACCAATGCCTGGCTTTATCTTCTCGAATTACAAACTTTCAAAGTAAGAAAACAACCTGAGATTACAACAATAAAAATATGTCAAATCGAAGGGTCAGCGGATGACACCCTATTCAAATTCTAGATGTTGCGAAAGACGAAAATGGCATTTATTTTGATAAATGCTCGCATCATATTATTTTCCTTTTACAACTCAAAAAGATAACCCTCAGTAATGAGCTTTATTTTTTTAACTCTAACTTATTTTAAAACGCAGTTGTGAACTGACTACCAAAATAAGTAATTAGCAGCAAAATATTTCTCCAATCTACTCCCTCTCTCATTTTGGGTGCTTGTATGTATTTATTTTCTTTTGACGTTAAGCTGAAGTTCTAAATAACTAATTAGCACGCAATGGCTAATGGGATTGAGCTATTATCCACACCCAAGTTGTTATTGAACTTACCGTTTTCCGTGGCAATGACATCGGTCCGCTACTGTATGTATGTATATAATCTATAGCTTCATCGATATCCTTAAGGGGTTACATACGTCCAGCAGCACCAAAAATGCGCTAAAACAAAAACTGTTTTCAGAAGGGATAACAATAGAAATAAATATAAAGAAATTTTATACAATGTTTATTGGTACTTAAAGTTTATAAAAAAATGTATTTTAATTTTTCTTTACAAAAATTAGTACATAAAATATCACGTGACCCAAAGTACAATGAAAAAAAAGTTGCTCCACGGTCTGCATCATTTATCCTTGGAATGTTGATGGATCTGTAAAAATAAAAAAAATTCTTGTAAAATGAAGTTGTAGTTATAGTCTGTCGAGCCGAATTTTTTAATTTCGAAAAATTTTCCAATTTACGGAATTTAGAAAAAAAGTATGCGTTTTACGTCATAAATGCCACACTTTAATTATGTTCATAAAATTTTTTAATAAAAATATCGAAAATACGGCTCGACAGACTATAGAGAAAACATTTTCGAATATTTAAAAAAAAATCGCATCAAAAAATGTTAAAAACTGTATGAGTTATCATGCAGACCGTGCCGGGAAAAGTAGTTTCGAGAAAAACGCGTTTAAACTTTCATGTGCCTCAAACGAAGGACAGCTACCTGTGTGCATTAAACTCTCGTCGGGCGGTCTGATTTTCTACCATAACTTTGTATCTATGGGGAATTTTTACAATCGACTTTCACAGAAATACGCCTAAAACTATAAAGAATAATAACCTATAAAAAAAAATCGATTTTTTGAAAATTCTGGACGTATGTAACCCCTTAACAATCTCAATGCAACATTTCAGCGCGCCATACTCATGCTTGAGACTCTTCGTTGTCGGTGGCCAAAAGGTTAGCTGCTTGCTAATGGTCCTGAATAGATTTTAACCCCCTCACGTGTCAGCATGTTGCAGACATCGTTGGAGATGCCCCCATTCATTAAGTCGTCGTGAATGAGAAGCATCTCCTTAGTGTTACGAGCTGAAATGGCAAAAACAGAATACAGGGTAAATAGAGAAGAGTCAATGATAGTTAATGTAGACAAGTAAGGAAAAATTAGTTTCGGATGGAACCGATTATTGTAATTAAATTCTGTAAATATGAACGGGCTTTGGTAAAGTTAAAAAAATATTGTTCAACAGAATATGAGTACTAAGACTTTTCTCCCTCTTACTATGGATAGATCGTCAAAGAATTTGCGACAATAGTTCTGGAATCCTACTGAAGTTATAGGTATAGCGATCAGCTATCGTCTTACGATGTTTGTCAATGACTAAAGTACTCTCTGTTGAAAACATTGAGCTTCTGAAGAATCTGTTCAGTTGTAATCCTGACGGCTTAAATTTTCTGTACGGCTCTACTTAGTGGAATTTTGGTTTGACGGCCTAAAAGAAACCCGTCATAATATCCCAGAACTGAGTTAAATATCTTGAAAAGATTCATGATAAAAAAAAAAAACTTAGCTGGAGGTAGCATATTGAAAGGAGGACTCATACTAATTTTTGAAGTTTCATATGGAAACCTATGCCAAGACCTGCAACGTATCTGATTGATGGACATAGTTGGGTCAACAAAAACGAGTTCAACAAGAATCCTGGAAGTCATCCTCGAAAGCAATAAAATGGATATATAACATAAACGAATTATTACAGCCAACCGCCTGAAATGGTATGTCAGTATACAAACAAATATAATAGAACTGAGGCCAAATATTCAATGTTACCAGGAAAAGGAACCTTTCTGCCAGGTGCAGAAAATGGCCGGTAAGCAAATCGATCAATAATTGTGCTGATATTTGAATCTCCCCTGATGGAACTACTTAATTATTGGCACCTTATGAGCATCCGCTTTTAAAAGAAAATTGAGGCACTGCTTAAGTGTGGCCACGACCGGCTGCAAACCTTACCCGCTCTTTTCAACCATGTTATAAGATTGTAATGAAGTGAATATAACCCTAAACATAGTGCTTCCGGTATAAAAGTCTATTTAGTAAGAGGAAACTGAGGTGGTAAAATACACACATGCATAAATGTATATGTATTTGGATCTTTAACTTATTTAAAGCAACTTTATGTGTACATACACGAAGATAGTACCTATATATAATAGTGTACATTTTCATCGAAGTAATACTCTTGGCAGCCAACTATTCAATTTTAATTATGCACACCTCTCATGCAATATTCGAACTTATACTCGTATGTATGCACGAGTATATACGAGCGTGGAAGCTTGGCTGGTCTGGTAAATGTGGGTTGAGCTTTCTGTATGGGTGGTAAAGAAATTCGCTTGTAGTTAACGTGAAGTGAATGTTGCTAGTACATGTATTTATGCATTCACGTATGCACTTACAAGTAGAGATGTTCATATATACCTACATATGAGTACATGCATATGTAGAATGCACGACCATAATGAAGTGCTAACAAAATTTTTAATTATGTGGAATTTGTGTTGACAATTTAAAAGGTATAATTGTGAAAAATGGCATAATTGCAATTATATGTATGTTATTTCTTTATAAACACTACATAGTTGGAATAAAAAGCTGAAAAGCTTCACTGAGACAGTTTAATATTTGTTACTTTTAGCACTTTGACGGCATCGCGGTAAACATTATATTTATGTTATTTTTCGAATATACCTATGTACATAGGTATGGTACATACGTTTGTATATATGTATGAGCGGCAATTATTTTTCAATTGGAAATAGATAACTCATTCATTCCTGATCTACAAAGGCAACATAATCTTTGATGACTTCAAGTCTAACTAATTTAAATTATATACGCACACTATGTCTATTAAACATATATATATTATATATGTATATATAACACTAAATATATATATATAACACTAAATGATCTAATTGGCGAACTATAACTTCTTAATCAATGTCCTACAAACGAAGAGACCTATAGATTTTAGTCACCTCCAGATTTTTATGATAATCTTTCTATTTCATGCTCCCTACCGAAATATCCCATAGTACTTGTAAAGTACCAGGTGTGTTAGTGGAAATTTTCCGGTTTTTTCGATAAATAAAACACTTAATTTTCAGAAGAATCTCAAAATTTTTTTACTCAAAGTACTGACCATTGGCTTCTACACATTTCGCCCATCTTTCAGGCAAATTATGGATACCATTCCAAAAAAACTTTTTCTCTTTCGAGGCAAACCATTCGACAAACCATTTTTCGACTTCTTCAAAATTAGCGAAGCACTGCTCTGCAAGGGAGTGTCCCATCGATGCGAAAAGGTGATAGTCGGACGGGGTGAGGTCTGGAGAGTACGGCGGGTGCGATAATATTTCCCAATTAAATGTTTTTAATGTGTCTTTCACCAGTTTAGCGATATGATCAAATTGATCATTTGTTGTCGGTAGCGATCCGTGTTCACCGTTTCACCAGGTTTTAACAACTCGTAGTACACCACACCACACTGGTCCCACCAAACACAGAGCATTGTCTTACGGCCAAAGCGATTAGGCCTTGCAGTTGATGGGCCAGCTTCACCAGAGGAAAGCCATGATTTTTTTCGCTTCGGGTTCTCAAAATAAATCCATTTTTCGTCCCCCGTGACAATTCGATGCAGAAAAGATTTCCTTTCGAATCGTTGAAGCAGCATTTCACAGACGGTTTTTCGACGTTGGCAAATTGCTCCTCGAGTCACATGTGGTGTTTTTGCCAATTTTTGTTGCAATTGGGTTGGATCAACAGGATGTTCATTGTCTGTCAAATCGAAATCTCCACTTTTAAATTGACGAAACCATGTCTCACATGTTCTAATCACTGTTAATGCAGTCACTTGAGGTAATGAATCCGGTCGTGATTCAAATATCGCCAGCAGAATACCAACTGACAATTTAACCTGCTTCAATTCCAGATTTTCAACCAAGCGAGTATGACGCAGAATACCACCAACATTCTGAAAACAAAACCTTCAGCAATCCCTCCTTAATTCATACGCTATTTTGCTCATTTGTGCAAACGCGCAAAATCTCTTATGAATAAGAAAACAAAGTGCTCACCTTGTGGCGTGATCCAGCAATCTGCTCCAATCCAATGCAACTTAGAAGAATTTAAAGACAAACGTGACAGTAGTGGCTTCGCAAAATCGTATCGCTTCCCCTTATCCAAGTCCTTTGCGTACGTTTACAAAATAAATTCCTCTCTGCTCAACAATAAATCAGCGAAATGTTTAATTGCATTCGCACGTTGCTCCGGAGTGCATGCCTGCATCAGCCGACTGCCAACGCGCGCTGCAAAAGCCAAAAACATCACGGCAGGAGTGAGTTAAAATATTCGTTATGTAGAATCCAAATAAAACAGAGAAAGTGTTAAACCAATTGATGCTGCCAAATGGTGTCGTAAATCGTAAAAAATATTTACATACATTCATATATATGAATATGCAACATCTGCGGTGCATTATTATACTTTGATATGTAAACTTGCATTAAAAAAAATTACCGCAGAGTAAACCTTAAGCAGAAACACAATCACAAATGCACTTGCTCACCTAGGATACATATGTAAACCTGCAAGTCTCTGCCAGTGGATGTGAATATTGTAATCACCAACATTAATATGATACTTATCTTCACACTCAAATAAATTGTTGTAAAAAGGTCGAGCGAAACTGCGATGGCGCAACTTTTACAATAGAACAAAAGTACACAATCAGAATTTCCTTTTATTAAAATGGCGCTTACATTTTGACAATTATGGAGTACAAATTTATGACGGCTTCCTTTTCACGTCAGAAACAGGCTGGATGAATTGGATTTGCGTGCAACTAATGATATAGATTTTTTTCACATGCAAAGAAAGATGTGTAGGATTAAGGTTGAAACGAATGTATGTATGTACACATGTCATAATTCACATCCCTTTATTCGAATTTTGCTTGCCATGCTGAAAGCCAGGATTCGAGTCCATCATAATTAAAAAAAACATATGTAATACTTTGCTCACCTGGTCAGTTTAAATTAAAATAAAACTTCGTCATTGCTTGCTAGCAAACCTAGAAGGAAAAAGGGTGTGAAATTCTGCTTGCGGTTAAATTTTTTTTCTAGAAAACTGCAAAACTGATTTAATTAATTTTAATAATGCAACTGAGCATCTGCATACAAAGGAGATCTAAAATTCTACGAAAATATTCGGCGACTTACGGAAGGTTTCCAAACCATAGCAAAGTTTTGTAGGACACAGAGGGGTGAGCTAGTGACGGATGTCCTTAGTATACGGAATTTTTGAAGGGAACATTTTTCAAGCTTGCTGAATGGCGGTGAAAACGAAACACACGGAGAAGGTAAGCCCGAAACTCCAATTGATGACGATGGAAAAATTTGTCCATAACCCGACTATAAAGAAGTCTAAATAGCAATCGCCCGCTTAAAAAACAAACAAAGCGGCGGGGACCGATGGATTGTCGGCCGAGCTATTCAAACATGGCGGTGAAGAAATGGCAAGGTGTATGCATCAGCTTCTTTACAGAATATTGTTGGAAGAAAGCATGCCCGAAGATTGGAATTTAAGTGTACTTTTCCCAATCCATAAAAAAATGGACCCCACAGTATGCGCCAATTATCGTAGTATAAGCCTCCTTAATATCGCATATACTTTCCTGTCGAGCGGATTGTGTGAAAGACTATAGCCCACCGTCAACAAACTGATTGGACCTTATCAGTGTGGCTTTAGACCTGGTAAATTAACCATTAACATGATATTCACCATGCGCCAAATCTTGGAAAATACCCGTGAAAAGAGAATCGACACCCACCACTTCTTCGTCGATTTTAAAGCCGCCTTCGACAGCACGAATAGGAGCTGCCTTTACGCCGCTATGTCTGAATTTGGTATCCCCGAAAAACTAATATGGCTATGTAAACTGACGTTAAGCAACACTAAAAGCTCCGCCAAGATCGGGAAGGACCTCTCCGAGCCGTGATTCCTTATCGTGTGACTTCTTTAACTTATTGTTAGAGATCTTCTATAAGTGTGTACAGCTGATGGCGTACGCAAATGATATAGACATTATTGGCATCAACAACCGCGCTGTGGCTGGACAAAAAAGCGAAGGATATGGGTCTGAGAGTGCATGAAGACAAAACGAAATGGGACGATGGGACGATGAGCTGTATGACATAGTTCAGCGAATAAAGAAACAGCGGCTTCACTGACTAGTTCATGTGGACCACGTAGAGAGGGGCCTGGCTCCACTTGGTATCTCTGAATCGCATAAGCGATGTCTACGCGAGTAAAGTAAGTAAGTAAGGTGTCTCACTATCTTCAATGCCTGGGAGGCCTTATACCTAGTAAATGTACCCATTTCTATTATCAACCAGTATTTGAATCGCTTCTTTACATAATGGGACCACAGCTGACTTCGTGCGGCCTTTATGTCCGCTTGATTTCCACATAGATGTGTATTTTTTTCGTTTGAAATTCGTCACATGACAAAAATTTCTGCTTGGAAGATACTGCAATAGCTTGGCAGCTTAAACGACTTCCTTATCTCCAGCTGGCCATCTGTGAAAACGTGAAGAACTTTGTCTGCATATTTCATGTCTTTGCTCCAGCCAATTGCCTCTACATAGCTGAAAACGGCTTCCTGAAATTCAAGTGTGGGACTACGCTCAGGGGTAACACAATACTACTATGCCCGTAGGTCCTGACTTGCAGCTGCCGGGAAGCATAAAATCTCACAGCAGATAGGAATGCTCTGTTGTCCAGGCTTGCTGGAGGAATGTTCGAAATCGCATTTAGCGCTTCAGATGGTGTTGTTATGCAATTTTGCCAAACATCCTTTTACATGTGTATTTCTCCTCATTAAACCATCAGCCGTTGGGAGGCGGCTAAGTATAATTGGAAAAATTGTAGGAAAAAAACTCAAGATGCGTACCACAAATTGATAAGGTGCTCGGCCGATATTAGCTTCAGCGGTTACAAAGTGCCAATCATATAAATATATACATATGGTACAAATATATATATATATATATATATATATATGTAGTATTTCCCGGATATATGCACCCCGGTTATAAGCATACCGCTTATAATTTGTAATTTTTTTGCTTAATACGTGTACATAGAAAAAATCACGATTTAAGCACTTTGGCAATCACTTTATTATTCGATTGTCATCGATTTTGTATTACGTTTGTTCTAGTGCACACATCCCGGTTCTATTTGTATAGTTAAAATCTATGTGTTTAGGTTAACAATGAGCAAGCGAACAACATTAAGTTCTATCCGAATTGCAAAGCACAAGTCTGTATAACGAGCTCGTACATATCGGCACCTCTAAACCGTACTATGCTGAGTCGACTTAGCTTTATGTTTATGTTTTACATATTTAAATAACACGCCAATCAAAAGTTATAACAAATATGTACTTAGTACAGAGCACAGACCTTTTCCTGAAATACTCAGTTTTCAGACTTAGCTTAGTATGGTTTGAAAGTATCGATTTATGGAAATTTTTATATTTTTTGATCTCAGTTCACTTGAATTCCTTTGCACATGTACATACATATGTATGTGCATATTTATTTGAAATATATTAAATCTTACTGTGTTCTTTATATATTAATTTTAAATAAATGAAGTCTCAATATGCCCCTTTTTTAAATGCAAATCTATTAGTTAAAAGTAGCAATGGTTCGTTTGGCTTATTTAGATGCACCGGTAATGCATATAACCGGGATTTATATATAAAGACTCACCGCTTATAAGGGCCAAATGTGCATTTTCGGGAAATACTATATAATAAACTCTTTTCCATTAATAATAACTTGTAGTTCTTCATTTAAAAATCTCTCTCGCACTAACAAAAAAAAATAACTTTTTCACACTTTTCCCTAGGTGCACCAAGTAAATAATTTTAAGCAAAGGCGGCGAAGAAATTACATAAAAATTAAACTTGTTATAAGATTATTAATTGATTAATGCTTCGGATGTCTTTATTTTTTATATGAAAGCTTGATAGACATTGGGCTGCGGAATTTATTCTCCGATGCTCTCATTATGAGCGTAATACTAATAGACCCTTGCAGCGTCTTCCAAGGCTGTTCAAATTCACGGCAGCAGGACAATCCGTTACGAAATACTCCGACAATCAAGCTACCATCAGGTCAAAAGTTGACACTGTGACAACCCAGGGAATTCCATAGCAGACTAAATAGCGAGGGAAGGAACCCACCGATAAAACATGTACACGATGCTGGTTTACCCTTGTCCGCGGCAAAGTATATGCTCAAATTGGTTTTCATTAGGGAAGCAGACTCAATATGACTGAATGAGATCATGTGCAACTGGAAAATGTGAGTTTCTACTGCATCTCTGTGGCGTTTCCAAGTTAGTCGTCTATCCAAGTGAATGCCAAGGTATGTGATTTCGTTAACTTGTGGGATAGGCACATTGCTGAACTTTACGATAGGACACGTTTTTGGCTTTAATTTAAAAGTGATGTGTTTGCACTTATTTTCATTAAGTTTTATGCGCCATTTTGCTTGCCGTTCTTCAATTAAATTTAGGTGCTGCTCAAACACTTTTGTGGCTGTAATGGGTCTTATTATAGCAGTATCATCCGAAAAAGTTGAGTGATTACTTTATCAGTAGGAATGTCTGCGGTGAACAGTGTGTATATACAATATTGGTCCAAGAATATACCCTGCGTGATTGGATAAATAGAATTAAAGGATATAGTGTATAGTGTTAGGTAGCAATTGTTTAATTTTATGAGTGAAACCATCATGCCACACTTTGTCAATTGCTTGCGCTACATCAATAAAAAGGCCCTAGCAATACGCCCTGAATTCGAAAGCTTTTCTTATTTAACCCTTTCGACCCCGACTTTTTTGCAATGGTTTTAAATTTTTTTTTTTATCTTTACCCTTATTATATATACACCAGAAGTATACTGACAAATTTTCAAGTCCCCACACCCACCCGTTTGGGTGCTACAGAAAGTTGCCTGTGGGCAACATTGGGCAATCGTGGTAAAAAATTAAACAAATTTTCTATTTGCATTTGGTTTTATTTATAAGAAAATATTAGGTATGAAAAGACAAGAAACAGTTTTTATTGTTATTACTACACAAATTAGTTATACGATTTTTCGTTCAACGGAAAGGAGAATTTTTCGATAGCAGCACATTTAGAATAGTTTAGATAGGCAAGGAAACAGGCTGATTGGTCTATATGATGACGGCATGGTTGCGTCTTTAAAATATTAGGTGTAGTTAAAATAAATCCATTATTATTTCAATAAATGGGGTTATTTATCTGTATTTCCCGTCGTATAATGTATGGGGTTCCGCTAGAAGGTGTTGGAAAGATGACATTTTCTTACTAAAAAAGCTTTTCCGTCAGTTTTGTGATTGGTTGATTCAGTTTTACACACTAGCAAAGAGAGAGAGAAAATACGCTATATTTTACAGTTTTTCTTTGATAAGAGCGAAAACGCAAGCCAGGCGGCTGAAAATGTGAAAAGCGTTTATGGTCCTGATACTGTTGCAGTCAATCATGCACAATTTCGGTTTCATTTCGGCAATTTTGATGTAAAAGATGTTTCACGGAGTGGAAGGCCAATTGTCGAAAATGTCGAAAAAATGATATACATTGTCTAGTCCGACCGTCATGTAATCACTGTTTTGATTGCTCAAGAGCGAAAGATTGCACAAAAACCGTTTGGAGCCAGTTAAATAAGGCTGTATACGAAAATAGAAAATTAAACCATTAAATTTTATGCAAAAATAATGGATTTCTTTTGTTTCTAATATATATAATTGGCGCAATACACTACCAGCTACGACCGGTATGTTTCCTATATTGAGTGCTGGACGTAGCATATTTGACCGAATATTATCTAATAATGAATGCTGGGTTTCAAGATGGGTGATGGTGTTGCGAATAGTTCGTACTAGGCCGATTATGTAGACCATAAGTTGAGCGATACACCTGTTGAAGAAATTGAAAAAAGTACCTCTACTACGATCAGCCGTTGTAATACAACTCGGAAGTACAATCATATGTGCTCATATTTCTATGAGTCTGTGTATGCGCATCTATGATTAAGGAGTGCACAAGTTTTAAATCATCCCTTTAAGTGAAGTTTCTAAGATTGCACTGTTGCTCGTTTAGTTGCTATAAGGATGGGTCGGGGAGAACGGAAGGAACGACACTGGCGGCACGACAAAACGTACGAAAACGATAAGTGATACTTAGCCCAGGGTACCCAACTTCGGTGCTCCTCCGTTGACGCCTCCAAACTACAGCTCCGCCACTATCCACCAACGCGACACTATCTTACTACACAGAATTTAGGTTTTAACTGCCTTTTCCACTATTACTTGCTCCGTCTTGCAAAGCACTGCACTATTCTATATATTTATGAAATATTGTTTTAAAAATAATACGACGTCTGTACAAAAAAGGATGTTAACACTTTCGTAGATTGCTCGAATCTGATCCGGCACGCACTTACGAGCCAGACCGCAAGCTACGCGTCGGCCTTCAGTATTCTCAGGCGAGTGTGTATTGGTGCCCAATTATTTAGCGCCGCCACCATTACCCAAAGGGACAGGGTTGTATAGCGTACACCAAGTACACTGCGATAATTTTCCCCTCGCCGAATAAAGCGAAAAGTGACACCTCTTTTAACGGAATACCCGCGCAAAGTGGAGGAACCGTTTTGTACGAACACCTTCTTTTGCAGACTTATTCCACTGGGTAGGCACACACCGAGTACAACCGTGCCATTAATTCCTGGCTTTAAATTACACAACTATTTGCCGACAGGTGCCAGTGGCAACGCTTGGAGTGAAAGGAATATTAGGCAAAACAAAGGAAATGAACAAACAAACACAAAAGAATTTTTTGTTGCGGCCAGTACGCGACAACTCCACCCCTTCCTCAACGAAAAGGAAGAAACCTTCCTTTTGGTCAGGGAACGGAAATCTCCTACCATATCCTATTAATCCCTATATAGTCTCAACTCCTTAACGTTCCAAGTTCCTTTGTCTTTGCCTAAGTCATCTGTCAGTGTGTATGTCCACGGTTACACTCTCTTCCTTACTATAAACGGCTCTACATACTTTGGCGCTAACTTCGCTGCAACCGACAGCATAAAATTCTTCCTCCACACTAACTCTCTAGGCTTGTGCTGTACATCTCGACGTCTGAGGTTGTACTGCCTCGCAAGCTTTTCGCTCGCCTGCTCCAACCTTGTCCTAATCTCTTTGAGCCTCTTTGCTCGCTCCTGACAATTCAATTTCTCCTGATCTCCTAAGCTGTCTATGAAGTCCCTACTGTGTTCTAGCGTCTATCGAAATTCACAAAATATGGCGGAGCTCCTAACGCTTCGTGCTACGCTGTCCTAATGGAGCATGCTACTTTCGCTAATTGTTGGTCCCATGTCCTCTGGTTCTCTGACACGTAAGCCCTAAGTGTTGTCTTATTAATCTGATTAATCCTTTCGGCCGGATTAACTTGTGGGTAATAGTGTGCGATGTCCCGTAGTCCAAAGTCACCGCAGAGGCCCGGAAGTTTTCGACTTTTAAATTGGGGTCCATTGTCACACACAACCGACTGAGGAACTCCAAAAAAGAGAAATACATGGTCCTCCAATTATTTGCACACGCTTTTTTCCGTGGCAGTACGCAAAGGGAATTGGAGGGGAAATTTGGAAAAATAGTCCAATATTGTCAAAATATACTGGTAGCCTTGTAACTACTTTAGTAAAGGCCATACCAGATCTACACAAATCATTTCCCAAGGCTCGACTGCCTAGGTCGTCTCTATTATAATTCTCAGGTTTCACCTGCTGACAAGTTTCACGCACCCTAACATGTTGAAATGTCTTTTCTTTCTTTTGTTTGTCAAAATTTCTTCAGTATTCCCATGAGTTTTACACTTTGCACAAATAAATTAAAAATTATGGAAAGGAGTTCTGTTAAGAACGTCAACTTTTTGATTTAAAATGCTCAAAAATGCTCGACAAAGCTCGAATTGCTCGAGCTCGTGCTTGAAAAGTTTCGAGCAATGAGCAATGAACGAGGTTGTGAGCACTCTTTGCTCAATGCTCGAGCAGCTCGTAAATGTTCGAACAAAATCTTGAGCTCTAATTAACACATTTTTTGGTTAAGCCGGGGAGCACAATTTACATATTTAATGGTTGAAATGGTTACGTCCTCAAGCTTCGACTATTATGCCAAAACCTCAATTTGTAACATACTCGTAAGCTGCTCGCCTTATTCAATAAACTTTATCTCTATGTGCTCAGATAGGATAGTAGGCTATCTGAAATTATTTCAACAATCTAGTTGATGGGTGAAAACCTCGTTATTAAAGAAGAAGTAAACATTTTAACAAAGTTATTTAATTTTAAGGAATGTGTTGATTTCAATGAAACCTTAGCAAAGAAGTTAGACAAACATATGTAGTTTCAAAGTCACTAAGGTGGACTGTACTGTTTGGCTCTTAGCACATTCTCATATCCTAATATTGTATTATACTCATGTAGTGGACACACAACAATGTGTTTACTCATGAGCTTGGCTATACGCAACGTCATTTTCACTTCTAACGCAGTGAAGATGATGCCATAAAACGCAAATAAATTTAATTCATCATGAGATACTCAAATTCTTCACGTGAAGAGGACAATGGTTGGGCTAAAACAAATCGCATACATATGTACATATGTATGTATATGTAGCTATGACTGTATCCTTTTGTCATTTTGAATATAATATCGGCAAAAGCAAAAGGAACTTGCTAAGTTATATATACTTTGTATGTGAATTCCATATGTCAGGGACATAGCATATGTGTGTATAAATGTACTAGTAGGCATATACGAGTATGAATATACATATTTACATTATATATGTTATGAAATAGTTTCGCAACCTCTAAAACTTATTCATTATGATTTTCTCATATTAATTCCAGAAAATACAGTGGAGCTGTTTTCGCGGGACTAAAAGATATAGTTATATTTTATTTACGTGTGTACATACATAAGTATGTATTTATAAAATTTTTTCGTCAAATATTATGTATTCTGCCTAAAGATTTTTTTCCGTTTTGTTTTATTTTGAGTTATTCAAGTCTGTTAGTTTTTCTCCTGAAGGTTTTATTTTTAAAGAAAGATTATTGAGATTGCGTACAGGTATGTACAACATTACCTTTGCGAATTCACTTCATTTTGTTTTACAGTTTCAATCGTGAATTCAGTGAGTGCGGTCAAATTCATATCAATCGCTGCATTATAATCGAATTTGCATTTTTGTAAACAAATAATCGTGTGAACTAAAAACGAAAAAAAAAAAAAAAAAACAAGTAAAAGCAAATCTCAACCTTATGGGTTACGAAGACGCTGTATCGGGCGGTATGTGTGATGACAGCGGAGGCTGGCAAAACACCTACCAACAAAAAGCACTTAAGCGGAAAAATACTGAGTCTCCAATTCTACAGAAAAAACAACAAAAATCAAACAATATACCAAATACGTCAAACCGCTTCTCTGCCCTAGACACGAGCGAACAAGACGACATCTCTAATTCGAATAATAATAGTATTGAACGAGAATCAGCGGCTGCTGAGAGTATCTCTCATAAACCACCACCGATCTTCATACCAGATGTTAATGACATAAATAAAATGATCACCAGTTTCTCAGCTTTAATTGGTAGAGAAAACTTTACATACAAATCAGGCAGAGATGGGCAAGCCCGAGTGATGCCTATTAACAGCGATTCTTACAGAAAACTAGTGGCATTTTTAGACGATAAAAACTTTGTTTTCCACACTTATCAGTTAAAGGAAGATAAACCGTACAAAATTGTCATTAAAAACATTCATTATTCTACACCAACAATCGACATCAAACTAGGCTTAGCGGAGAAGGGCCATACTGTGAGAAATATTGTAAACGCAAAAAGTAAAGCAACAAAAATGCCCATGTCAGTGTTTTTTGTTGATCTTGAGCCATCAACAAACAACAAAAGTGTGTTTGATATCAATCGTTTATGTAAAGCAGTAATCAAAATTGAGCCACCTCGAAAATTTAATGATTTAGTGCAATGTCATCGTTGTCAGGAGTTTGGACATACCAAACGGTATTGTAAAAAACCATTTAGATGTGTGAAGTGCGGACTAGACCATCCGTCAGCTCTATGCGTAAAACTTCTTGATACTCCACCCAAATGTGTACACTGCTTGCAGAATCATACAGCCAATTATAAGGGCTGTCAAGTTTATCAGGAACTAGTCTCTAAAAGAGATTCATTTAGGTCGGCTCCTAACAACTCACGATCGAATACAATTAATCCTTCGAATTCCGGTCCAACATTTTACAACAATAATGCCACCTATGCAGATATCACAAAAGGACAAGCAAGCTCTGCCACAAATAGCCAAAACAACTTAGAAAAGTTAGAAGCACTGATTTCTAAACAAGTTGAGCTGACCTCAGCACTGATGACAATGTTGACCTCCCTTATATCTAAGTTATGCAATTAAGTCTTAAAATAGCTACATGGAATGCAAATGGACTTAGTAACCATTTATTAGAAATTGAACATTTTATCTTAACCAAAAACATAGATATACTCATGATATCCGAGACACACTTTACCAACAAGTCTTATTTTAAAATAAAGGGGTTTGATGTCATTACTTGTAATCATCCTGATGGTAAAGCACATGGCGGTTCTGCTATTATTATTAAGTCTACTTTAAAATACAAAGTACTGGAGTCGGTATCGTTACCTTCAATTCAAGCAGCGTCTGTCGAAATTACAAGTGTCAGTGGTGGAATTGTCATAACAGCACTGTATCTACCTCCTCGTTTCAACTTAAACAAGCAAGCATTTAATACATTTTTTGATCAATTGGGCTCCAGATTTCTGGCTGGTGGGGATTTCAATGCCAAACACCCTTGGTGGGGCTCTCGTCTAACTAATCCTAAGGGTCGCGAGTTATATAAATGTATTACAGAAAATAACTTTAGCGTTCTATCCACAGGCGGACCCACTTACTGGCCTACAGATCCTAACAAAACTCCTGATGTGATTGATTTTGCAGTATACTCTGGCATTGACTCAAATCTTCTCAAAATAACTCGTAATGACGACCTTAGCTCAGACCATTCCGCTCTAATTATTAATTTTAATATACCAACAATACTCACTACTCGGAAACTACGTATTTTAAATAAAAAATCTAACATAAAATTATTTCAAGACTGGCTAGAATCTAATATAAATCTCAACATGGAGATAAACTCAAATAGAGACTTAGATGATGCTGTGGAGATCTTTACCAACAAAGTACATAAGGCCGCCTTTTTAGCTTCATCTCACATTCACAACAAAACTTTTCAACCATATAGAAATAAGCTACCATATACTGATTCAGTATCCGAGCTGGTAAAAAACAAGAGAAGGCTTCGAAGAATTTGGCAAAGCAGCAGAAATCCACGCGACAAAACAGCACTTAACAAAGCAATCAAGGAACTTAAACATAAACTAGCTGAAATGAAAGAAGAGTCGATCGGGGAATACCTTAAAAATGTTGATCCAAAGAAAGACGATGAATATAACATTTGGAAGGCCACAAAATACTTAAAAAGACCAACATTACGACAAATCCCCATAAGAGATGTTAACAACTCATGGTGTAGATCAAATGAAAGTAAAGCACACGCTTTTGCCAATCATCTTAAAACCACATTTCAACCATTCGATATTAACAGCGACAGCCAACGGCGGAGTGTTGAAGCTTTTATCGACTCCCCGTGTCCAATGGATAACACCATGCTCTTCGTTAAAATCTCAGAAGTTCAGGCTGAAATTTCTAGAATGAAAAGTACAAAGTCTCCTGGTTATGATAATATTGATGCTTTGACAATTAAGCAACTTCCAAAAAAATGTTTATTGTTTTTAGTGATGATTTTCAATTGTAGCTTTAGGCTTAGCCACTTCCCTACCCAGTGGAAATGTGCTGAAATAATCATGGTACCAAAGCCACAGAAACCTGAAAATGAGTTATCCTCGTACAGGCCAATAAGTCTACTGACAATATTCTCGAAAATACTCGAAAGAATATTTCTTCGAAGATTACTGCCAGAGTTAGAAAGACAGTCGATTATTCCAGATCATCAATTCGGTTTTAGGCAGTTGCATAGCACTCCAGAGCAATGCCATCGTTTAGTTAAAACAATACTTAGCAGTTTGGAGGAAAAAAAGATATGTTGCGCAATATTTTTCGATATACAGCAAGCATTTGACAGAGTCTGGCATTCAGGACTGCTATATAAAATTAAAAAGATACTTCCCACCCCATTCTATCTCTTTCTTAGATCTTACCTAAGTTACAGACATTACTACGTTAAAATACAAGATTCAGTTTCAGACATATACGAGGTAAATGCTGGAGTTCCACAAGGTAGTGTATTGGGTCCAACACTTTACACGATTTTTACTGCAGATATGCCAATAATAGAGGACAACAATATAACTGTTGCTACTTATGCAGACGACACTGCAATACTTTCTTCATCCTTCTCTGCAATTGAGGCTGCAGAAATTGTACAAAGGCAAATGAATGAATTACAAAACTGGCTTACAAAATGGAATATTTCAGTAAACGCTTCGAAATCTGTCCATGTCACCTTCACATTTAGGAAAGAAGAGTGTCCAAACCTCAGCCTTAATCAAATCGTAATCCCTAGATCGAATAGTGCTAAGTATCTGGGACTGCATTTAGATAAAAGACTAACTTGGCGTGAACATATTAGAGTCAAAAGAAAGCAGCTCAAGATTAAAACCAGAAAAATGTATTGGTTGCTTGGCCCCAAATCTAAACTTAGCCTTGAAAATAAAATTCTTCTTTATAAAACGATGTTGAAACCAGTGTGGACTTACGGAATTCAAATCTGTGGTACAGCGAGTAGAACCAGTATAGATGTGATACAAAGATTTCAATCAAAAACACTCCGATTAATAGCAAATGCGCCATGGTACATAAAAAATATTCATTTACATAAAGATCTAAAAACACCCATGGTAATAGACGAAATAAAAAGGTTCAGCAGAAGATACATCGAAAAACTTAACAACCATCCAAACACACAAGCCATCAACCTGCTAGACAATAGCGAGGAAGTACGAAGACTACATAGACTGCACCCTCTAGACTTGCCATTCAGATCCTAAAATAATAAAAAAAAAAAAAAAAAAAAAAAAAAATATATAAAAAAAAAATATTATATACCTTAATTTTAGGACAAATTGCACTTAATGCATCAATGTAAATTTAAGTTATAGTATAATTTACTTATTGTCAACCGACAGATTGTAAATAAATAAACTAAAAAAAAAAAAAAAAAAAAAAAAAAAATTTTGTTTTACGTCATAATAGAGCGAAGTGAAAGTTCAGCAGGACGCCTTACAATCATTACAGACTGGCGACTTACCGGCCTCACAAGGACCTACCACTGAGGAAACGAAGAAAATGAAATTGCTTCCTAAACCTATTATTGACGAACAAAAACTAAATAAAGTAGTACTAATAGAGAGGTAAACGATGGAACGACTGCACTAATCACACCTCAACTACAGAAATACCAACAGCCTCTACTTCACAACAGACCCAAACATACCAATAGCAACACATCGCCATATAGCACCATAGTGTACAAACTTAATTTCAGCATTTTCAGGAGCAACATCAAAAACATACCCATTTACTCACTCACCGACAGAACAACTTCAACAAACTCATTTGTGCAAATTATAAAAACCTAAACAATTAAACTTATTTATATTATCGATTATAAATATATTGTGAAACAAACATTAAAATAATTAGAAATCGAAAATGAACTGTTTTATTGTGTTCTTATTTAATGATTTTAATAGTTTTTATATAATAATTTTTGCAGGTCTTACATTAGTTTATGTTTCAATACTATTTTTTCAATGCCTACATATATAATGCCTAAGAAACTTACTTACATATATAAACAAGATTTTTTTTAGAAAATGTATAAATACTTAAATAATCCCTTATACAAATCCCCCATTTACATGCTTATACATGCCTTATTAAAAATGGATACGAGTGAAATAGATCTTGTGTATTCATATGGGATTAGTGCATACGAAAGAGTGAGCGAAGAGCTCACACCTTCGGTAAAGTATCCCTTAGATTTTTCCCTGTACTGTATAAAGGAAAGTTTTTAGATTTATAAGGAATACCCTCTCTTAGTCATATGGCTTATATAAGCCATACGGTTCTTGCTGGGTAGTATTGCAATAAAGGCATCAAATGAAAAGCTGAAAGAAAATCCTCCAAAGAAAGTATTTTTGAAAGGAGCTGCCACCTACTCAAAATTTTTAATTAAAAAATATTGGGTGTATCCATTAATTCGAGCGGTTTTTTTTCAAAAATTGTGAAAAAATTGTTATACATTTAATGTTCAAAGTATTGCCCATCGGAAGCTACGATGTTTGTTTTTAACTAGCCTTGCAACATGTGGCCGAGCGTTGTCATGATGAAAAATTATTGATTCGTGTCTGGTCGCATATTCTGGTCGTTTTACCGCGATGGCCTTTTTCAAACGAATCAATTGTTTTCGGTTGAGGTCCCCATTGATCGTCTGACCCGATTTCAATAGCTCATAATAGAGCACACCCTTGTGGTCCCACCAAATACATCGCATAACCTTGGCACCATGGATATTTGGCTTTGCCGTGGATGTCGATGGTTGGCCGGGTTTCACAACGGTTGCTTGCTCAACTCCTAATACTTTTGCAAGTTCTTCTTGCGTCTGGCATGAATCTGCGTCGAGCAATGTCTCCAATTCTTCGTCTTGAAATTTTTTTGTCTATCCGTCATCTAAGTCGAAATTGCCACTTTTAAACCATGCAAATCACTTTTGGTACGTGCGTTCAGCTAAAACAGGTCACCATAAATGTCCAGTAAAATACGAAGGCTTTCGGTAGCACTTTTCTTCATGTTAAAGTAATGAAGAAGAACTTCCAGCAAAAAACACTTTATCTGGTACAAATTTCGACATTTTCAAATGAATGAAACAAATTGTTGTTCACGCTAAAACAAATGACATCTACTGAAAACGAGGCGAAATGACAGTACCTTTGAAATGAGTATAGCCACAGATGAACACGACGCAAATTAATACTAGTAGAGCCCTCTCTTAGAAAACCGCCCGAATTAATGCATACACCCAATATATAAATTAAATGAACATACACGTACATTACATGATTAGAAGTAAATAAATAAAATTCGAAATTTTTTTTTTTAATATATTATAATTAAAAAAAATATTGCTAGAAAACTTGTCGGAATTAATACAGGGTTTTTCGTTTTCCGCGGTAGCCGAGTGGTTAGCATTGCGAAAAGCCATTCGAAGGACCCGGGTTGAAATCTTGGTAGAAAATAAATTTAAAATAAAAAATTAAGTTAATTTTTCTAATTGCGGTCGCTTCTGTGCAGGGAATATCAACCCCTCCGAGTCTACTTCTGACATGAACAAAAGGCATCTCATAAAAAACCAGCGGTTACAAAGCGCCAGTTATATATTTATATTAGACATTTCTCCCACTCGGATGTGTCACTGAAAAATATCTAACTGATAAAGTTAGGAAGACTTAAATTAATTTTTCGATGGAGGTTGCTGTCATTTTCAACTGAAAAGTAAAATAAAATGCATACTGAAATATGGGTATCGAAGAAAATAGTTGAAAAAAAATTAGGAACGAACTTATTTGTGTTGTATGTGATAATGGTTGGTTGGTTGGTTGAAGTGGCTGCGGGGCCGTAAGACAATGCTCTGTGTTTGGTGGGACCAGTGTGGTGTGGTGTACTACGAGTTCTTAAAACCTGGTGAAACGGTGAACACGGATCGCTACCGACAACAAATGATCAATTTGAATCATGCGTTGATCGAAAAACGGTCGGAATGGGCCCGAAGACATGGCAAAGTTATCTTGCAACATGACAACGCGCCGTCTCATACCGCTAAACTGGTGAAAGACACATTAAAAACACTTAATTGGGAAATATTATCGCACCCACCATACTCTCCAGACCTCGCCCCGTCCGACTATCACCTTTTCACATCGATGGGACATTCCCTTGCAGAGCAGTGCTTCGCTAATTTTGAAGAAGTCGAAAAATGGCTCGTCGAATGGTTTGCCTTGAAAAAGAAAAAGTTTTTTTGGAATGGTATCCATAATTTGCCTGAGAGATGGGCGAAATGTGTAGAAACCAATGGTCAATACTATGAATAAAAACATTTTGAGATTCCTCTGAAAATTAAGAGTTTTCTTTATCGAAAAAACCGACAACCTTCTACTAACACACCTGGTAAATTGTTGTATAAGTGGCAAATGTAAAGTTTTGTGTTCCATTTCTTATAATTTAGCTTATATGAGATACAGTTTTTACATATGTGTTTAATTGCCTGGAACTAATTAATTACGAATAAGAATACAAAAAACAGATTTACCATCTCAAAATCAACGTAAAAATAAGTCAAAGACAAGAAGTACCCCAATGCTTCTTGTTTTTGTTTTTGCCTAATTGCACACGCGTAACTAATTTTCCAATTAATTCAACAAGTTATGCGAAAAAAGGAATGAGATATGCAAAATAGACCCCGCATCAGTTAATTGATTTTCACTTTCCTTATTTGGGTCAAATATGTACTTTTCAAAGAACACAAAGCTGTAATGTATCGATCAAGTTAAACATTGATTTGATTTGATTTGATTTTGTATTGGATTTCCAGGCTGAAATTGTTGTTGGTGTTAATACTGGTTTCATGAAAGACGAAGTTATCAGAGGCTTCAAAGTTATGAAAGTCAACAGTGACGTGGGAGCCGAATCACAAATCGCGAATCGCTTCGCTTCTGTATAAAATCTGGAGAAAGAAGAACTCACGTGTTGAGGCCAATAATGTCATCGGCGTAGATGATTGTAACCTTCGGATTATCATTTACTTTAATTTATAATATATAAATGTAGCTTTGTTACCGAGCTCCTCCTCCAATTTGTGGTTTTGCGTCTTGATGTTTTTCCAACAAATGTAAAACTGTAGGTCCCAGTTTATACTAAGCCGCCTGCGAACGGCTGAAGGTATTTTATGAGGAGCTTTATTTCATGTCAGAAATACACCGCAATTGGAAAATTAAGCTTAATTTTTTTATTTAAATTAATTTTCTATAACTTTTTGGCTATTAGTACGACACCAGGATTTGAACATGAAACATTCGAATGGCACTACGCAATGCTAACCACTCGGCTACCACGGCCGCCGAGACTTCACTATAATTTGTCTGGCAACACCAAAAATGACTGCTTAGAAAAAAATTTAACAAGAGTCAAGAAAAATCATGAATTATATTATATTGAGCTATTATTTTTGCTTTTCCGAAAATTGCTTCAGCAGCTATAAAGTGCCGAGCAGAGTCAATACGTGAGTATGCAGAGTATATTCGTTAAGCTTTTTATGAAAATAAATAATGTTACTGGCCAAGAAAACACGCTTATTTAAGAAACTTATATTGAGTCCCAAACATCTTTACGTATCTTGTCTGTGCAGTTAAGCATGGTTTCTGGATTCTGCAAATTCCCCATAAATTTCAAAAACAACAGTTTAGACTTGCTACTGTTTTACTTGTAGCGAGTGACTAGTATTAATATGTAATATTCGAATGTTTGTGCACGCGCGTGTGTGTTTGTAATAAACGCATTCATTGCCATTTCATAAGTGGCTGCGGCAAAATATATGTTCCGTACGGTTGGATTGACAACGCGAAATTGTGGAATGTTGTTACCTGCGTTACCAGTCATCCTGCGGCCTTTACGGCTCGTTGCATAACGGATGTAAAGGCACTTTTCGGTAATGGCCGATGGACGGCTGTGATGACACTGAATACGAATTAGTGTGCATGATGAAAGTGTTGACGGGAGAGACCGACCAAATGCCCACGAGCAATTACATACGTGTATATATGTGTGTATGTGCATGAATATGTACTCGCCCATATACCAATCATACGAAAAGTTCTCGGAAAAACTGCACATAAAAACCAAAATACTATGTATGTTTGTGCTGTGACATATGAAAGTTGTATGTACCTACTTTTAGGGTTAGTTAGAGTTTCATGTTGTTGTCGCTTGTCCTTTTGGCATTAAAAGCTGCAGCTCTTTTTATATCAGCGAACAGTACGCAAAAAGAGTGAACACTCTGTCACTAATCAATTATTTTAAGATATACATACACATATGTAGATCAGTGATTCTCAATTTTTTTTTCGCCACGACACACATTTAAAAATTTCAAAACTAAAAAGAAAAAAATATAAATAAGTAAATAATTAAAAAAAGAGTTAAGGAATCATTATAACCTATAATGCGATATATATTGTAGATATAGCAGGCGATAATAAATTTTAATGGAATATAAAATAAATTAAATTACAGGAAGGAAGAATTTTATTTTATTAAAACTTTCTTGATTTAATGAAAAATTTGTGGTTAGTGTTTTGTTTTTTGACAAATTTATTTATATTTGGACGTGAAATGTTACTCTTATTACAACATCTAATTTAAAAGTCAGAATTTTTTCGTTTTTTTTCATTAACTCGTAGTTTAATTACTTATTAAACTATTACCTTTCGGTCTTTGCATACTTGGGTTTCTTCTTCTTCATTATTGGAGTAGGCACCGTTTACGCGATTATAACCAAGGGCTCTTCTTTCCTTACTTTCGCTCTCTAGCATCAATTGGAAATACCAAGTACAGGTGATAGGTACAAGGTGATTCTCCAATTGGACCTTCCCACAGAGTTGAGGTCTTCCTCTTCCTCTGCTTCCGCCGGCGGGTATTGAATCAAAAGCTTTCAAAGCTGGAATAGTTTTATTAATACGGACCACATGACATAGCCAGCATATATCTGGTAGAGCTCGATTCATCGGCTGTGGTATTTATGCGCATGTAACCATAAGTATTACTGTATACTACCGTACCATATAGGAGGACGGGAATGATGATCGACTTATAGAACTTGGTCTTTGTTCGTTTTGTCTTTATGTTATTAAAATTACATTGTCTGATATGCTACAAGTAAATTAGCACATAAATTTTTGTCATATCACATATCCTTCGCAAAATATATTTGTTTCGTTTTTTAATGCAATGATGCGATATATAAATTTCCTGTTCCAGTTCTATTTCTAATGCTAATGATAATTGTTTTGTAATGAGTGTTTCCCGATGTAAAAAGAACAATATGTTTAAATTATATTCTCTGCCATGAATCTTTTTATAGATCGGGCCCCCGTCTGCAATTTTAATTTCTTTTATAATTTATAAACTCTAATATTTTTGTAGACAAATCGAACGAATTCTATGTGCTTTTCTGGTAATTTCAGTAATTTGATCGATATATTATTTAGTTTTTTTTGCAATATTATAGTTCTACAAGTGTACCAGGTGTGTTTGTTGAAGTTTGTCGGTTTTTTCGATAAAGAAATTACTTAATTTTCAGAGGAATCTCAAAATTTTGTTATTCATAGTATTGACCATTGGTTTCTACACATTTCGCCCATCTCTCAGGCAAATTATGGATACTATTCCAAAAAAACTTTTTCTCTTTCGATGAGCCATTTTTCGACTTCTTCACAATTAGCGAAGCACTGCTCTGCAAGGGAGTGTCCCATCGATGCGAAAAGGTGATAATCGGGCGGGGCGAGGTCTGGAGAGTACGGCGGGTACGTTAATATTTCCCGATTAAGTGTTTATAATGTGTCTTTCACCAGTTTATCGGTATGAGACGGCGCGTTGTCATGTTGCAAGATAACTTTGCCATGTCTTCGGGTCCATTCCGACCGTTTTTCGATCAACGCATGATTCAAATTGATCATTTGCTGTCGATAGCGATCCACGTTCACCGTTTCACCAGGTTTTAACAACTCGTAGTACACCACACCACACTGGTCCCACCAAACACAGAGCATTGTCTTACGGCCAAAGCGATTTGGCCTTGCAGTCGATAGGCTAGCTTCACCAAGGAAAAGCCATGATTTTTTTCGCTCGGGTTCTCAAAATAAATCCATTTTTCGTCCCCCGTGACAATTCGATGCAGAAAAGATTTCCTTTCGAATCGTTGAAGCAGCATTTCACAAACGGTTTTTCGATTTTCCATTTGTCTATCGTTCAGCTGTATATACCATTTAATTGCCGCTTTGTAACCGTTGAAGCGTATTTAGGCCGAGCTAGTACTCAAATTTGTGATGAGCGCCTTGAGGTTTTTTCAAACAAAATTGAGGGATCTACAGTTTATTCTAACTAGCGAAATCCGACATAGGCTCTTCGACCGATTTTTCAGATATGAGAATAAACATGCCTATTCTCACTGTTACCGGTAAAGCAAATTTTGTTGCGTTTTTAACACCCGAAATTGAATTTGGTGTTCTAGCGCACTGGTTACATTGGTTGGAAAAACTTTGGCAAGGATGACTTCTGTCTAAGACAAATTTTATTTTAAAAATTGTATATGAAATGATTTTTTTTTCGCAAACTTTTTTACATGCGCCTTCTTGCACTTTTTTCATCATTTGCAATGAATTTTAGACGTAAAATATGCCTATATATATTTTTTTTTTTTTTTTGAAATTCTCAAATTAACATAACGAAATCAATCAGCAGATTTTGTTATCTCCTATTTCGCGGGTAAAAAGACTTCCAGGGTGACAGTGAGCTCAGAATACAAAATAATCATACCAAAGTAAATTTTAGAGCTGTTAATCCTAAAATGAAATACCATAAATTCTACATGGTCATAAGAGGTGTGAAGACTTCGGCATATTGTATATTATTTTTTGATCTATGTAATAAATTTGCATTCCTCCACTATTTTGCTTTGAGTCCGTAAGATTTGATGGTACACTTTAAGAATGTCATTAGTGGAGAATCTTCGATATAGATCATAATACTAAGTTTATAGAACTTAATTATACAACTACATAGCCTATATTTTGGAGGGCTTAAATATTAATTTACCACGTTACATGATACGGGACAATTATGTCGTTTGCTTTAGAATTACCTTCGGTTATTTATTTTCAAATGCTTTGAAATGCACTTTCCGCAGCTACTCCGGAAAAATATACTTAATAAAATATATAACAATTTGCTTGAGTTAGCAAATCATCTTACTAGCCTTGACGATTTTTTGACGATTTGCCGATATGTATATTATATTGTATGCCAGAAAACTTTGACCTTAATTATTGAATATACAGTTTAGTTCCATATACATATCATCAAATATTCGACTGAAATGGGTGCCGCAAATTTTTTACTTAAAAACTTAATTACGATACATATAAATATAAAAATATGCATATAACTGGAGGAGGAGCTCAGCCAAAAGTCGCTTTAGCGGTTATAATGTATAAATGTAAAATTAGGTGATTTAACCCTTACTTTATCGAAAAACGAGAAATAGGGTTGAACCTCTACTGTGTATTTTAATTGTCCGACCTCAAAGTAAACCAAATAATTCACCAAAAATTTGTATAAATAAAATGCACAGCAGCTTTTTCATAGACCATAATCCCTGTTCTTGAAATTTTTGTCAGATGTGTTGACAGAATGATAATAGTTCAATATAAAGAAGTGGTAGTTATAAAATATAATTACTAAATGAAAAGAATTTATTTCTTAAGTCCCCAAATTTATATATTATAAATAACGGGCTTTAAGGGTATCGGTAAGCTTTAGATCTTTTTAAGCTCCAGATCTTAGACATAGACGAATTTGAAGTAGAGAAGTCAATCTGATACGCAGGGGACACCCTACTGTATACGCATGTAGGAAATATGGTCAAAACGAAATACTGAGAGCATTTAATCATAAAACTCTTTGTTTGTATTTACTTGAATAGAAATTAATTTTGTATGTAATGATGTTATTAATAATATATAGTCTGGCATCTAATTATGTGATGTAATTTATTACTGACTTAGCTATCGTTGTTCATTTTATAATAATGTCTTTGATATCCTTTTGTCCAGGATACTAACAAATATCGAAATTCGAAATGCTATTTGACCAATGTAATAATTTGTGTATTTGACAGGAGTATAAAACTAAAGGGTTCTATGGCTGGATGTACCAACCGATATATAAAAACACAATTAGCGTATGTTCGTAAATTTTTAAATACCAACTTAAATCTTAAAGCCATTTCTAGTGCGAAATAAATAAAGAAATGACCTTTATCTAAAAATTTAAACATGAAAAATAAAATTTTTTTACTACTTGGAATATAGCAAAGAAATGGATTAATTTGAAAACCAGTTGTATATTTTAAGTTTTCGTAGTTTAAAGGACTAGAAGCAGTGTCAAAATTATAAATCAAGGCTTTTTTATGTTTCGGACGACTACTTTAGCACGAATTAAATTGAACCTCCTTATGACGCTGAAAAAGATCAATAGATCAATGTAAGGCGTAACAGCTAGCTTAACTTAACCAATGATACTTACAGGTCTATTCTATCGAGGTAATAAAATTTACTTTGGTATTAAAATTTAATATTCAGTAAGGTTTGTTAATATTTCGTATTATGAGTTCGCTGTCAGGCGAAATAAAGGTAACAAGAAAAAATTAAGACAAAAAAGTATAGGCATATTTTACGTCTGAAGTTCAACGAAGAAGAAATTGCAAGAAGGCACATGTTAAGAAATTGAAATGGCCATTTAATTTGGAAGGTAGCGTTTTCATTCAGCATTTTCGCCTGAACAAAAAAATTTGTTTAGAGCTTAAAAACGAATTGGCGCCATATGACAAATGACTAGATGTTCATTTTCAAATATAATTTTTAAATTAAAATTTGTTTTAGTAAGAAGTCATTCTCGCCGTTTTATTTGAAATTTCTCTGAACAATATATTTCTTTCCCACGGGTCAATAAAAATAAAATTGATGAAAACATTCAATGAACTCTTTCGTGAAGCCGAATGGATTTATGCTCAATTGATGCGTATACTTTAGTTCTTGTGATTAAATGAATATAACAATTTTAATACTTGTATTATTTTATTGGATAACAAATTCAGTCTGCATTGCTACCATTGCCAACTGGCAAATGTAATTTGGTATGGTCGAAAAAAGCAGTGTGCTGCTAAAGTTTTTTCAAACAATGTAACCGGTGCGCTAGAATATCAAATTCAATTTCGGATGTTAAAAAATTAGTAAAATTTACTTTACCAGTAACAGTGAGAATAGGCATGTTAATGTGTGTTGTAAAAATTAATGATATTATTTATTTTTTTTTAGATGAATTTTTAAAATATGCCGAAAATAAAGAATGTTCCTTATTTTCTTTGTGGAGTCATATCACCGCCTTTTGAACGTTTTCAGCATTTACCTTAAATATCCAACCAAGACGTCGGAACTAAAATCTTAGAAAAAGAATTTACAAAAGTGTGTTCGATTGTGTTTTGATATATGAGATTTTTATGCAAAAAGTGCCAATCTTGTTTTCAAAAATTTGAATAATAAATGCTTTGCAATGATACTTACCCACTTGATAGAATAAATGAATACTGACTCAAGTATATGTATATACTCATTTTCTTTACGAACACGAAAGCGAACTTATAGCGCAAGATAACGAAAACTTGGAAACGAAAAAAAAACAACAAAAACAATGCAGACGTTTTTATTCGGATTTTATTGGCGACGTACATTCACAGAATCTTATACATATCTAATTGTTAAAAAAAATGTAAAGAAATACATTAGGAAGGATCGATTTATTTCTAACGACTCTGTCATCCAGGTGTCACAGCAAATCTCGATTTTTCAGTGGATATGATATAGTCCAACGATAGCAATTTATAGCTTTTACTGAAAAGAAAAAACAGAATTGGTAATAAGGAGTTAACTGTGAAAAATAGAATTAATAAAAATGAACTCAGTTGATACGGAAAAGCACCCAAAAATTCCTTTATATTAAAACCAAAATTTAAAAAAGTATAAAAATGTTTTGTGTTTGCTAAGAATTTAAAGCAAAAATGTCAGGGAACTCTTGCTTTTACGTGACAGTGACTGATGTTTCGGAGATCACCACAACTAAAAGATAGGGAACTATTCACCACCCCAACTTCAGGTAAGTGCTTAATTGCTTAATCTATAATTACAAAGTGCGACTAATCTTGCTGATAACGTAACTCACGAATCTAGTTGATGGATTTTGCAATTGTATATATTATTGATTTGAACTGACATTGAGTTCACCGACTTATAACAACACGGACTATATATCCAGCCATTTTCCAGTGCAAAATTAACTTTAATTTGCCTTTAACTCAGATTTGTTAGTTGACAATCGAATAAATATATTGAAGTTTTTTGACAAACTTTAAATTCCGAAAAGTAGATCAAAATAAGCAGCTAATAAGGAAAAGTAAAGCTGAAAAGCGAGCAATCGCTTAATTAACTATTTTGATATTAGAATTTGAGTTCTTGTTTCAAAGCTCTTTTATAATCAGCTAATTATACTGTTGCATGTAGCGGTATAAAAAATCGAGATAGGTATGGACTTAAGTGTAAAAAACTTCATGAAATGTTGAGACGGTCAGATTTAACTATCTCTGTCTATCGTTCCGTCCTACCCCCCGCGTGTAAGGGGTTCAAGGATTTACCCGCGGTAAGCATGCCTTTCGTAAGAGAGGACTTAAATCCAATAGTCTACGCGGCAGTCGGGTTTATATATTTTTATACCCCTAAGGAGTGACACTCCCGCAATATTTCCCGTAAACCGATTTGGGGAATATTTTTACGTTTAAGGATGCAAAAGAGTAAGAGAAAGGTTACACAATTATTATAATTAATTTGGTTTTCGAACTGCTACTGCTCTGAGAAGGATTTTATAAAGTTAACATCAAATCCTTGTGAGATTATTAAGGTTCTTATTTAATTTATTTTCCAAATTTAGCGCTCCGTTATCCGCTTTTCTTTGCTCACCTTAAGATTTTCTTACATATTTGCAGATATGCTTAGTATTGTATAAGCAGAAAATTAAAATCCGCCAAAAAAAATTTGCTTGTTTAATGTTCATATGTATGTACATTCATACAAATGGATTTTCTTAAGTAAAAAATAACTCCTTTGTACTTTCGTCTTTAGCAATTGTTACTATATTCGTTTTCGTGGATTTAAGGCTTTCTTATTTATCTTATAATTCTTCAATTATGTGACGCATGAATTATTCGGTATTTGTATTTTTGTAAGTTAATTGAATTATTCCTGCAACGGCAACGATAAGCTTGGTAAATTTTTGATTAAAAAATAATACATTATTACATATATATTTATTTGCAGGGGTAAGTTTGACATATACGAGGGGATTAACAAAAGTTCGGTAAGCTTACCAGAAAATAAAACTTCTTTTTGTACTTATTCGCAACCTTGTCCTGTTCTATCTTCTCTACATAACCGCCATTGATTTCAATGCATTTCTTAAGCCTACATGGTGCTGGACGTATTTCTTCGATCCCAGAGATCGCAATAAAATTACTCGTTATTTCAGCAGTGTGGGATGACGCGTTGTCCTGATGTAATAAGTAACGCCGCAAATTCTCTTTCTCCCTGTTTTCCAACAAATTTTTGAAAACGATAGGTAAGCACTCTTCGGTGTGCCATTTCGCAGATACCTATGACCCTTTTCACATTGGAATAGCTGCTACGATTTTAGATCGGGTGAGATAAACTGACATCATTAACCTTTGCTTTTGCTTTACTTTTACAGGAGGATCTTAACTATTTAGCCAATTGGAGAATTAGGAATAATTTGCCCCTTAATATAAAAAATCTTTTAACATTACTTTTTCAAAGTGTTCAAATGTGTTCAGGTCGACTTATAATTTATTTGATAATAAGTTATCTTTTGTAAATGAATTTTGATCTTGATGTGCTGTTTGATGTGAGATTTAACTTCATTAATCACATCAATTGCATTATTTTAAAGCCTATTCTAACCTTGCTTTTTTACGGCGGTATGGTGGTGATTTCAAAGATCCCTGCACGCGTAAAATTTTATATAATCCTTTGGTTCGTTCAAAGTTGGAGTATGCTTAATTTTGAATCCATTTTTTTCTACGCATTCCTCTAGACTTGAAACCATCCAACGTAGGTTTACTCCTTTTGCCCTTGCTCCACTTAATTCCCTGATTTTCTACCTTCTTATACTTCTCGATGTATGCTAATAAATCTGAATTCTCTTGCTCTTCGACGATCTATTCAGTAATTACTATTTATTTATGACATTATCAATGGCTTAATGGACTGTCCAGAGCTGCTTGAGCAAATCAGAAACATTAACCTCATAGAACTTTGCGTTCTCATTATCCGTTCTATTTAGATGTAATTAAAGCCAATTATCATAATTTCGATCTTATTGTTAGATCATTATCTGAATTTAATAGAATTTCTAGAAGCCTTGATCTCGTTTTCGTATTCCCGAGATCTCGTTTTGGTTCTATCCTTGCTGCTTTCTTTTCTTAGTATACTTATATAGTTTTAAGTTTGTTTTAATTAATTTGTACTTCTAGTCTGTAAGATTTGTAAATCATTGACTGAATAAAATGAATTGAATAACTTTTGCTGCTTATTTTTGTTGGTTAGATTCTACGGATGGGTTTGCTCCTGTTGGGCTCCACATTTCTTCGTATATCCTAGATGATTGCTTAGTATTCGCGATGTAGACATGACATTCAAGCCTAATTAATTAGCAATCGTTTCTTGTATGAATCGTTGGTCTTCGTTTATTTTAGACATCACCAGAGCTACAGTGACGTCATCAGTGGAAGATTTCGGTCGACCTTCTCGGAGCTCGTCCTCTACGGCAAAATGTCCGGTCTGGAATCTTCGGAAATGCTTAGAAATAGTATTTAAAGACGGTGAAATCGTTCCATATGCAACATGACATTCACTGAATGTTTGTATTTGCTGTAAATTACGCCGAAACCCGAAGAGAATCATATGGTGAATTACTGTTTGCGTTGGTGGTGGAATTTCGTCTGACCTATCTATCAGCTATCTTGCGTTTTCTCGTCTCCCTTGTAGTCGATCGTTCCAAAATTTGAGAGGAAGACTAATAAAGCAATTGCAAAGTTTATCAAAAACAAATTTAGAGTCACTAACTGACCGAACTTTTGTTAAACCCCTCGTATTATTATTATATATTTATAAATGTATGTACTATCTATACGCTGCAACGCTTCGCTGTCGCACATACTCATTGAATGTATGAAAAATTAGTCATGGGATATATGTTTATCATAATTTTATTTACTCAATAATTGTGGGAATACAGCGTTTTTGGTTCAGCCATTGACATTGGCCCACTTCCGGGGGAGAAGAGTAGTTTTAATGCTATCTAAGCAAAAAGGCACCTAATCACTGAATTTCAAGTAAACCGAACCATAAATAAAATTATTTGAATAGGTCAGTGCCTTGCCCACTTTCCGAAGAGAAGCGTAGTCCTGTTAATTTAAGCAAAAGGCCACGAAAGATAAATACATTTTTCGAATAGTTCGGTCCTTCGTCCACTTCCCGCAGTTAAGAGTAGTCAAATTTTTTTAATTGGTCGGTTCCTGGTCCACTTCCCGGAGAGATGTGAAGACTTTATATTTTAGCAAAGAGCTACTTATGTACCGAATTTAAAGTAAATCGAACCATAAATAAGATTTCTTCGAATAGGTCACACTCTTGCTCACTTTCCGAAATATTGCTCTTGAAATTATGTAAGGCAGTAATACAGATCGATTCTCAAAGATCAAAAACAACACAAACTCTCTAAACAAAGCAAATAAACAAAAAATTCTACGTATGTATTTGTTGTTGCAGAAGACGGAAAAGAAGATATAAACATGTCGACCCAGGCGTTTGGTGATAGTATGAATTTCAGCCGTATTTTATCTTTTCAGTAAACAACAGCGCGCTGAAAGAAAACGTTAAAACATATAGAAATTATATGCGAAATACCCCTGCAATATAATATAAATATAAAATACGCAGTATATGAATTACCACTTACCAGCAGGCGATAAAACTGTATATACCTGAAGTGCAGGTTTTCTTCCAAAATGCCTTCCAAGTTCTAACCTTTTACTGCTGGGTTGTTGTATTTAAGCAAGCAGAAGTGTTTTTAACAGAACATTGCTGAATAAATGTAGAATCAGCACTTAACTCACAGTCGCGTACCACTCCACCAGTTACATACCTAAAAAAAACCTTGTACATACGTAGCCATGTAACCATACTGGTAGGCATTTGTTTATTTATGCTACTACTTTAAGCTACTACTGAATATATTTCGATATCGTCACGCTTCGCCACCCATCGATGGTAAGCGCTGCGGTTTCAACATTTTCCATGCGCACAAACTCCCCCTTACCTCTATCCCGTCCATTCCGGGCTGCAACCAAGCAATGCAGGCACGAATGGTAATTAATGCTCCAAAGCGAATGGGAATGAGGAAACACTGAAACCAAACTTGACAGCAAAATCCACATATCCACATGCAGATATGCAGGTTTCCCAACATCATCCATATGGATATGTTTTTGCTCAGAGTAAGGATCCAAAAACCACACTTCGGCAGGTAGACTGGATTTTTACATATATAGGTATATGTATAACTACATGTAATATGTAAACGTGTGTACCATATTTCAATTTATGGAGACCAAATTAAATAAAGGTCGATAATTATGATTGGCACAAGGACGACCTTTAATATGGTAAAGTCTGTTATGGATTAACTAATGTGAATCAGGTGTTGGGTGGCATTCCGATTAGAAACAAATTTTAAGCTGCATTTACAATCAACTTTTTTCCTCCAATGACAGGGAATGTCTAACTCAAATCACCACACCAGTCAATTTCTGATATAAGTATAATAATATCTGATAGAAATCGTTCTGAGGCGGCTATAGAGCCCTGTATTTATTTATTTTTTTTTTTTTAATCAAACACACAACCATTAGATATTTTAAAGTGATTGAATTTAATTCTAATAACTTAAATTAAAACATAATATACATCCTAGTTATAACACTAAAACTATCCATTTCTCTCTAAACATTAAAATAACGTTAAGAGTTAGAAATTTAAAAAAGAAATAGTAGTATTTACAAGATATATGTAAAAATTAACGTACAGATTTACGATTCATAGATTATACAAAGTTTTATAGCTGTTCGTTTCTAAAGCGCAACGTATTTCAAATGCCTTTGATCCTTTGTGGCAGAGCGTTCCAAGGACGAACAGCAAAAAGAAAGAACTGACGTTCAGATACCAGGCAAATGCATTTCATGCTAAGTAAGTTAAGTGAATTGAACTCGTTCTACAAGATATTTTGGCTGCTGCACTTTAACTTCAGTAAATAGTCGAATTTTATGGAAAATAATTTTAATGCAAAACTACTTAAGTGCTCACCACGATTTACACCAATATACGTATCTGGCGATGTTATTGTAAAGCATGTTGAGTTTACTACAACACAGACTGCAAAAAGTTCGCATCCATACAGCAAGGTCGGTAACAAAAACGTTTTTGCTGAAAGCAATCGAGTTTTTAATGGTGTGAAATACCACAAATACCATAAACCTTACCAATACCACTATAAATGTGGCTATTCCAAGACAAAGCTCTGTTGAAGATTATTCCTAGACTTCTGGCAGTATCCACGAACTTAATAACAGATTTATTCCGTTTCACTTCACTGTAGCCTTCGAGTTTGAAAGGCTCATGTACATAACAATGCACTTAGATTTACTAGGATTTAAAAGTAAACCATTATCGCTGGCCCACTTGCTAACGTGATCTAAATTAGTATTGAGGTCTTTAATGCAATCATCAAAAGGGCAACTGACGTATAATTGAACATCATCTGCGTGTAAATAATAAAATAAATGTCAGAGTATTTTGAGGTCGTCAACATATAAAGCAAACAACAGAGGCCCAAGAATAGATCCTTGTGGAACACATTTAGTTACGTGTAAATGGTTCGATTATAGCTTGCCAACTTTTCTTACATACATATATTACTGTTACAGTCAGATAATTGTACAAATTTTCCATTCAACCCATTTACGTTTATATCCTTGGAAAGGGAATCAGTTTTGTTTTCAATTCTTAATTCACGAATATAATTCCATATTTTTTTAGAACCTATTACTATCGAGGTCCTACTAAGAAGAATACCGCTGTGTAAGAGTCTCTGTCAGCGAACACAAACAAAACTCTACAAGGTGCTCACCATACCCGTCCTAATATATGGCACAGAAGCGTGGACGATGTGAACATCTGATGAGTCGGCCCTGGGAGTCTTCGAGAGAAAAGTTTTGCGAACGATTTATTGTTCTTTGCGCATTGGCAACGACAAATACCGCAGACGATTGAACGATGAGCTGTAGGAGTTATACGGCGACATCGACATAGTTCAGCGAATGAAGGGACAGCGTCTACGCTGGCTAGGTTATGACTTCCGGATGATGAAAGAGTTCCAGCTTTGAAAGTATTGAATGCAGTACCGGCTGGTGGAAGCAGAGGAAGAGGAAGACTTCCACTCCGTTGGAAGGATCAGGTGGAGAGTGACCTGGTTTCAGTTTGTATTTCCATCCGGCGCATGATACCGAAAAAAAGAGAAGAATTGCGCGCTAATATTGATTCGGCTATAATCGCGTAAGCGGTGCCAACGCCAATGAACAAGAAGGTGCCTCTAAGTAAGAAGCTGAGATGCAATTTAAAATTATAAAACCTTTCCAGCGGGCAGACTTACTAATATCGGGCTCAAATTAGATAGTCTCCGTTTAAGGTGTACTTTTAGTATCACGTTACAGAGCCAAGTGCGCATAGTTTTGTCTAGATTTAATACGCCTGTTCTTATATAATTACTATGAGCACCGTTGAGAGATACTCTTGATTAGGTAATCAATTTTTGAATAACATGCATTTTTTGATGTAATCTTTTTCTTCGTTAATTTACACCAACCTCACATTCGTACAAATTTATTGGAATTTAAGAAGGTTTTATTTGTAACATTCCCATCTAACATTTCTTTCAAAAATTCCAAATTTATTGGCGAAAGGCTAAAAGAAACAATCGTAACCAAATAAATGAAATTTGTCAATAACTTCACTGCCTTTAATATATGTATAATACATACTTTGGTTTTACTGCATTTATGTTACGTATACGCCCCGCTACCAGTACGTTAAGGGAGTGGTTGAGTACTGTGCTGGGTGTCCCAAATGTGCCACAAATACAATATCGACAGTAACGAAGAAATGTTCTCGTCTCCTAATGGCAGCTAACATAATTGAATTTAATTTTAAGATAATTATACTTACTGTTAGGTTTAAGTTGATTTAATTAGATTTAGTAAAAAATAAATTATGTTGCAAAAAATATTGTTTGTATAGTGATAAGTTCACTAGACAACTACAAAACAGAACATATAACCAAATTGGTAATGGAAAACTTTTTTGATATTTTAAATTATGTCATTTCAAAAGCTGCTTCGCAATAATTTCGGGAGGGGTGTCAAGCCCCAAAACCCCCGCTGCATTCTCGCTTGATGTATGTGTGTATGTATATTTATTTATTTAATTGAATTTCTCTTATTTAATATATTTTTTCTGAATGTGAACGAGCATACGAGTGTTATTATTCTATCACTAACAAACAATTCTAAGATGGTCGGTTTTGGTCAATCATTCAAATGTTGGTAAAATTAACGTGTATTTAAATAGATTGAATTTATTTAGCCTTAACATCTAGCTCTCGAATAAAGAAAATAAATCCATGAAAATTAATTACTCAAGCAATGTCGAAAACGTTTTCCTGTATCATATTACGTGTACATTAAAGCAGTGTGCTGTTCTTAAAGAATGCTACCAGCAGAAGTTAATACCACCATATACATACACAAGGAGGTTTATAGAATAGAAGGTTACGACAAGAGCGAAGTCATATGTTTAATGACGAAGTTGGTTCGATCTTGTGGGTTGCCAAAGATTTTAAAATAATTTTGCTTAATTTTATCCATAAAACTTTACTATAACATTCCAAAGCCTTGCATTAAAATTTTTTAAATAAATAACCATCACAAATAAAACGTCCTGAATAGTTTTATGTTTAACAATTTATTTAATTTTCAAGAATTTTTAAATTACAAAAATTAGTATTATTTTTTAACAAAACTTTCTGTAGCCTGTGGCTATGAGAATGGCATAAGTAAATAATGTCAAAAACGTATAAAATTATCAAAATTCTAATGTAAAAGGTAGTATTTTTTAAAAATGTTCTATAGAAACCGATTTTTGCATATTTTCTTTGTCTGCTAAAAAACTTTTCGGAAATGGATAATTCCTTTTTTGGTGAAAAAATCGTGTTTAAAAATTAGTTATTATGGATAAAATTTGAAAAAAAAAAGTTGTGTGAGTGATTTATTTTAACATTTTCTGCAAAATTGAAGTAAAATTGTACTAATGTTAATATAAGCTACACTTCCGCAATCAGCTAGTAGAAAGTAACAACGTAAATTTAATTTGTGGAGGAAAGTGTAAAAAATATCTGCAAGATGTATACAAAGAGGTGCTTAAATATTATTTATATTACTATGAAGATATCTGCCAAGTCCCAAATTCCTGTGCCACGCCTTCACATCAGCAACTAATTTGCGGTGTTGCTCTGCAGAAAAATTAAGGGCGATTTTGGCGTTTTAAACTCGGTGACCTCCATATCTAAAAAAACGTTACTTTTCTTTCCTTAAGAAAACAATTGTTGACATATATAATTTGCCAAGTTCGCACGAGCTTCCACATTGTTTTTTTTTTATGAAAGGGGAACATTTATCGAGAAATGCTTTGACGTTATCGATTCTTTAACTTAAGAGCCGCATACCGTTCAAAGTTCACATGACAACAAAAATTTTCTTAACCATGATTTTAAGCGTTTTTTATATGGAGTTTGTAGCAACGGACCAAAAACTTAGTGACTCAATTGGCCGATGCTCCCGGCTCATGTAGTCGACTATCACGTCGATCTTCCCCTGGAGTCCGTTGCAGTTAAATTGTAAGAGTTGTGTCTGTCTCGGGGGAACGTTCGTGTTGCGGAGGGTGAGGGAGTTATGCGTGGATGGAGTGTGTTGCTGCTGTGTTACCCGCTGAGGCTGGTTCCGTGTTTGTATGTATTTGCTGTCATGTTTACACGCTGAAACACAAATCCACAAATCACTAAGTCACTCCTAGCGTATAAACATTTACATATGTATTTAATGATAAAACCAAAATGGAGAACCTCCCGCCACCGTTGTGTAATCAATACAACAATTTGTCCCACTCAGTCGGGGTAAGTTTCTAATGGAAATGTCAATAAACCAAAACCACTCCCAGTATTCATTCATTTATTGGAAACCACTAAAACGCCAGCACTACACAAAGCATTAACTTGCTTTTTGAATGAAAAATCTCCTCCTCACCACACCTTTGATTACAGAAACTTATATGATTTCAATAAGAATAGCTTTTTCTGAGAAATTTTTAAATGTTTCGAATATTAATTTTGACACAAATAGACATAGAAACCAATTTAAGGACGTCCAACGCCCCAAAATCATTTGACAATAACTTTTGTGCCAACAATAAAATTCATTCACGCATTCCCTTTTCACGGATACTTGATCAGAAGCCAACTAACCTTCTTGCATTTTCACACAGCAAAAGCTCGCTCCTATCAGCCGCATAAAAAGTGGGCGAAGCAACACAGCTCCCTTCCACGGCGAGCATTCGTTTGTACTGTGAAGGTTTCCCCACGTTCACTACACTTCGCCTTCTGTTACTGATAAGACGTCAACTTAATTTGTTTGTGATACCAATGGAAATAAAACATCATCTGCCACGCAACCTTTAACAAGTGAAGACGGTCTAACCGCGTCAGCGCCGAGACGACTACTAATGACGATGCGGACAAGCATTGCGGCTGATGGCCTTTCACTTACTCATTGAGTTCTCGCATTTAGTAAAGGTAAACAAGAATTGTTTTTGAGCATGCGCTAACTGCCTTGGAGTGTCGATAAAGCAGTGCGGCCAAGTGAAAACGTCGTGCTCTTTGCAACTTCTTCTGAATGAATGGTTCGGTGTTCGTACAGAGCATTTTAACGCAAGAGAGCTTTGTAGTCGTGTGCGTTCACGTATGTGTTCACTGAGTTCAAATTGATTGCATTAGTTTGCCCCCAACCAGATATCGAGCAGAAGAATAGGTATTCTGCTCTCTTCAAGAAGAAAACACTTTTCTACTCGCTTTGGTTTTTCTTTGCCGCCTAACTGTTGATTTTTCGTGGTAAGTCGGTGTCAGCATCTGAGGTGTTTTTGCCTTTGCAGCTAATTAATTAATCGATTATCAATAATTGAAACTTTATTAGCAAACTCTTTCTTATTCATGCCATGGACCTTAGAGTTTTCGTTAGCTGGATTTCATGGGAAAACCTTTATATAAACATACGAATATAAATACATATAACTGTGCATATGTAAGAATGTATAATTGTATAAATTTGTATGCCCATTAACTGAAGCGCTCCTTTAAAAGAGATTTCAGAGCGAATTTTGTTGAGATTCAAATTAAAATTCTTGCAGTTTCATTTTGTATTTTTCAATCCAAAGTCTCGTTCCTTAAAAAACATGTACAAAGGATATGGCGTGTTTCGTGCTGCTATTGTATTATGCAAGACCATCGCCAAAGGCAACATAATATTGGTTTGTCTTGCATTGTAGAAATATGCCGCCACAGTTAAATAAAATACATAGTGCAAAAAAGTTTTGCAAATTTTAATGAAATTGTTCATCTCTGAAATAACAAAAAGTAAAAATAGTAGTAAAAAAGCTTACAAGAGGCCACGAAAACCACATCATTGACTCCACTTTAGCATAATTTTTTGCATTGTCTACAGTACCGATTGAAAGAAATATGAACGTATGAGTTCATGTATGTATATAGGAGTGTATGCACTTGTTATTCGCCTATTTAAAGGTACAGGGTCTAGCACTCAAAGCGTAACTAATTAAAAAGACCATAAATTCAGTTTGAAAATTACCTTTTATCAATACAAAGCGAACGGCTTTCTTCAGCGTCTCGAGACTGGTGTATCGTTTAGTTCAGACTTTGCTCTCCAAAATGGCACAAAGAGAATAATACATCGGAGTAGCGTTTGGTGAATTCGAGAGCCATTGTGAGGACGTTATGAAGTTTGGTTCACTCGAGCTTTATAAGACGTCCATGGTCTGCCAACGAATATTTGACTGCCCACGGATTCAAATCAATCTCCAGAATACTTTTCCGATAATATTGCCCATTTACCTTAAACCAGACTCAATGGAAACGATTGGAGAGCGCCCATTTGCGGCGACCCAAACCATTATATGTGGCGGGTGCTGCATCCTTGTGACGACTCGATGACTTAGATTCTTGCATGAATGGTCGGTCAACTAAATCCTATCGTTTTGGGAGTTTACGGATTGTTCAACAGTAAAAATTTTCTCGTCCAAGCGAAGCAACTCCTTTGATCTCACAAGTCTGACTTGTTGCTGCTTGGGTGTGAGATCATGCAAAAAGTAAATTGTTTCCTAATTTTGTATTAATGTCACACATTTTGTATTCTGAATTGATTAAAAATAATTTTCCAAACTGAATTTATGGCCATTTTAATTGGTTACACTTCGAGTGACGGATCATGTATTTGGAACAATGGAATATTAAGTGGAAGCCTTGAAAAGCTAGGCCCAAAGAAAAAAATGAATTATTTGTTAATAATTGTTTAAGCATTTTTCTGGCTTGACGACCTTGGTTGAAACTATATCTGTTAAACAAATTTACACAGAGATGGTCAACCAACGAAACGATGCCAATACGATTTGTTAATATCCTACAAGACGCAGTAACCATTTCACTGCTACAATCGTACGATTTCGCCGCAGTACCACTACATCCAAAAAACTATTTTTTGTTCCTGTAGGATAATTTCTGTAGTAAGAGGAGTAACGTATATCAAATTTGATTACTTAGTGTGTTAAAAAGAGATGTGCGTATACACATTAATTCAAATGTGGCTTTTAAAAATTTTACGTCATTTACTTATTCAATTTTCAGATACAATACAATATTTATCAATAAAATATTTAAATAATAATATAATAATTTATTACAAGTTAATGTAAAATATGCCGGCGCAGTCATAGATTCCAAGCGCCGGAAAACTAAGAAATAAGGTAAGTTAACTGCATCTGCAGATATACGAATGTGCATGCTTTGTGCATTGCAGTTTAATTTATAAGTAAAATCAATATAATAATATATAATAAGTAAATTGTTTATTACAGGTTCGTTTGAATGTATTCCGGTCCAGGAGCAGAATCCAAATAGTAAAAAACCGAGACAAAGGTAAGCTAACAACATACTAGTATGTACATACTTATGTAACTCTTTAATTATTTATTTTTTATTATTGTGGAATCGGAGAACCGTACACATGTTGAAGTTGGCAATTAATTGTGATTTAAAACGACTTTTGCAGATAAATCGATTTCTTTACCACTATGTTTGAATAGCTCTGCCGGTAGGCCATCAGCTCCAGCCGCTTTGTTGTTCTTTAAGCGTGCAATCGCTATTTGAACCTCAGCATAGCCGGGTAGTGTAACGTCTTTTTAATCGTCATCGATTGGGATTTTGGGTGCTTGTCTCTACTGCTAGAAGATGGTGGTCCGAGCCGATATTGGGCCCTCGGAGTGTACGCACGTGAAGAACACTGGAGACAAGTCTTCCGTCTATTCCAACATGATCGTTCTGGTATGGGTTTTTGGATCTAGAAACAAATAAGTACCTTGATGAATTTTCTACTGTAATCGAGTACTAAATACAACCCACTTTGGGATATTTCGTTGTTGTGGCTGAATTTTCCGGCAGTTGTACCAAAGATATCGTCCTTGCCCACCCAGGCGTTCAAGTCGCCAAGCACAGTGTACCGATGAGTACGCTACAGACGCTTATTAAAGGTATCCTTTGTCACATCGTCCTTCTTTTTACATCGTGGCATGGACGCAAGTCAGTGTTGTGTTGAAAAATTTCGTTTCGATGCAACTGAGCCTCTCTCGCACCACAAATTCGACATCAGATTTGCGCTTCTTTATATTGCCGTTGTAGTATATTTCACAAGGACCCACCTTCTTGGACTACGGTGACGTCAGCCTTTAATTTTATTAGGGCATGAACCAGCTGGTTAGCGGCTTATTTTACTGAAATAAATTTTTTTTCCTATATATGCACATTTTTCTAATTTAACATTTAAAAGTAATTTTATTATTTATATTATTATTATTTTGCATATCCATTCATTCTTACAATATATATTTTAATGTCATTGTTGCATATAATTTAGAAAATATAGATATATTATTTTAATTTCAAAGGTATTTAATTCGTGTTTAAAATGAATAAAATATACCATATAATTTACCTACTAATTTTCTTAGTTTTTAACTCCTTTTTTGCTACCTTTTTCCTGTATTTTTTTTTAATGGAACATATTTTCTCCACCTTTCTACTACCTTAAAAAAGCAACCATTTGTAAGGGAGTGTCAAAACTCCCTTGTCTCTACTTACCCAACCTTTAATTATTGAATCATGCGTAGATCCCATAGCCGTCGTGTCAGACTGAGAAAAAAAGCTCAATGAAAATTTGTCTGGTAAAAAACTGAATTCGGTGCATTAGTAAGAGCTTTATTCTCGAAATTATCTCTGAAGTAACGAGTGGCTGAATTTATAAAAAAACAATGTAAAGGAGTAACTACTCCAGTAATAAAGGCACTAGAATCTCAAATGTTGTGACTACAGTTTCCCCAGATTCTTAAAAAAAAAATTAAATATCTTTTAATTTATATGAACTTATTTATTTGAACCTTAGATAGTATATACCTACATGTGAAACTTTTTGAAGCCGCTTGTCAAGTTTTTCGGTACTTAATCAGAACCTTAGTGCCATGATCGCCATAGTTCTGGGTAGAAACTTAAGCCAACATTTAAGAGGTTTTTTTCAAAACTCGAAAAATAGAAAAAAAAATAAATTTAATTTAAATTTCATACAGAGTTCTACCCCATCTTATAAATATATTAATTTTGATGTTTAGATCTTTATTTCATATTGTTGTTAAACTGGATAAAATCATCTGAATATAGCTGTGTGCATATTCCTCTAAACGAAATAAGGAAATTTCTGGGTTTATGTTGTGCTTCTGAGTCAGAAAATTCTTTTCCCCTACAAAGAGTCCATAAAATTTTATAATAATCTGATGCAAATACTCTGCGTAATGAAGGAAACGAATTTTATTATTGGGGATGTAGTTGTTGTTGTTGTAACCGCAAAATATTCCCCGAACTGGACATTGCTGGAGTGACAGTCCTTGGCCGGATTTAAAATTATGGTCGTTCCCGACTGTCGCGGGAACTATTGGATTTTAGTCGCCTCTTACGACAGGCATGCCTTACCACGGGTAAATTCTTTAGCCCCTAACCCGCATGGGTTAATAATTATATTGGGGGTCTTTCGGGGCGGTGTTACATCTTATCCTCTGTATACATGAAAAAATTAAAAGGCTGTGTAAACTGCCATAGTCACAAGTGGGAAGTGGTTGGCGCCCAGTCGATAGGTACTAAACGAGATTTTTAAAAAGGTGACTCTCTACTTTAACCTAATGCTGGAGAAAATAACACGAATTGTACGAGCTAAATACTCATAGACAAGTTACAATTTTATATAATATAAAATCGTATTTTCATCTTTACTTGTGTAGACACCACTTACGCGACTGTAGCCAAGTTAACAACAGGGCGACGTTCATACCTTCTTTTTCGCAGTTTGGAGTCAATTGAAAATACCAAGTACAGCTTGGTTTTTCTCCACCTGGTGCTTTTAACGGAGTTAGGTGATACAAACCATGTAACTGCTTCTCTTTATTCGTTGAACTATACAATATCCCCGAATATATATCGTACATCTCATCTATCCATCGGATGTACTATTCGTCGATGTAGTGGATCATAAATCTTACTCAAAACCTTGTTTTCGAAAGCGCCAATTCTCCAGGTGTTGTCATTGTACATGCCTTCGCACCGTATAGTAATGATAAGCGACTTGTAGAGTTTGCCTTTTGTTTGTTGAGAGAGGACTTTACTTTTCAGATGCCTACTCAGTTCAAAGCAGCACCTTTTGGCGAGAGTGTTATGACTGTCAACAGTGACGTGTCAACAGTGACGTGGGTGCTCAATCGCGGATGCGATGATAGTTTGTTTGTTGCCAGAAGATATTTCGTCTTGTTCTCTTTTACTACCACACGCAAGCAAAGCGTATGCTTATGTAAAAATAGATGTACCATATGTATGTACGAACATATGTATGTTATTTCAGTTTTATTTTTGTTTAATAACATAATTGCTTTATTTTATGTTTTGTCATCGTTTGTAATATTAGAATACTCGATATGGCCATCACATCACCGTATCTTAACTAGTTGACCCTTTGTAACAAGAATTTATAGCTTTGGAAGTATCGTTATCTAAAGAAACTCTTAAACAGATAGCCAACGTGAGCTCTGCAGTAAACAAAAACTTCGTCATGAGGGCAAAATGCAAGTTTTTGATTTCTAAGGGACTGTAACTACTGCCAAAGATGGGTAAACCGTACTGCAAAAATGTGAAACATTTGGCTGTAGTTTCAAAAGTGAAAATAAAAGTGTTTTGGAAATACAAATACATACGTACATACATATTATATGTATAGTGTATGCATGTGTACCAAATGATACGTATGAAATGTTCTTTTTTTTGGGTAATATTTGACTTTAATTCGTTAAAATGAATTTAAAAAGAAAGTTTATTTAATTATCTTTTAGTTTAATAAAATGTATTTAAAAAAATTTCCTTTTTTTGTAAAATTTTCAAACTTTTGCTGTACAGGCAAACATATATTGTATGCGTATGTAGCAAAAGTCTGTTGTATTAAAAGTTCTTTTTTTGTTTAATCATTTAACTTAAATGAGTTAAAATGAATTTTAAAAGAAAGTTTATTTAATTATTTTTAGCCTAATTTAAATTTATGTTATTATTCTTTGTTTATTTTAGGTTTCACTAGTAAAAACAACTCGTTCCTTTTGGAAAAGCCTTTCAAGATGAAGCCATGAGCTCTTTGGGTTACAACGGTTTGATCCACAAACAACCCGTTTGGGTTGTACCATTTGCCAATAAGAAGTAGTATATTAGTAGTTCTGAAGAAGGGTAAGAATCTTCATCGCCCTGCTAAGAGTATTAAACTCTGCATTGCTAAACAGCGCAAGGACCTGACACAAGCTACTCTACATCGTGCGTCTGCTTGCATCGTCAATGAAAGATGTTAAAAAATAAGGTAAGCATATGTGTACATATTTATGTACATATATATATACATAACATCTAACATAAAACCATTTGTATGGTTATTTTAAAATAGACGACTCTGTTAAAATAACCAAACAAACGCTTTTAGGTTAAAATTTCCATAAACATTTTTTAATATTAACTAATCCCTGACAGAATGTTAAAAATTCATCTGGTAGCTTACATTCCATGCATTTTGAAGATAAACAAATATTTTAACTAACAATACATACATATATTAAATTTTCAGTTAATATTGGAGCCAAAGGCCATAAGGAACTCCAAGCTTTAAGGTAAGTTTTTTAACTACATATGTCAAAAATTGTATTATTGTGTAAATGTAAAGTTTCTTTTAAAGCATTCTTTATTAAAATATATTTTACCATTTGTTTACTTTTTTTGTTTTATTATAACAGATAGATGTGGTGAATATAATCGGTCCAAGACTGGAATTAATTCTGCTGATTCATATCAACCGAAAAATATGGATGGTAGCAGGACTATAGATATTTAAGCTATTATTTAGTTAGTGTTAGTAAAATATAAAATGTCTTTAGGATTTGATCATCTAATATATTAAATATTGTATAATGCTATGCCTATAATGTCTATAAGTAAATATTGTCAAAAAAGTAAAGAAAATTATTTGTAAATGCAAAATTGTATAAACATATACCATAATAAAGGATATTTTGTTATATTTATAAATATTTAATATTCATGTACTGTATATAAGTATTTATATATAGTACATATGCCAATATGCCTTATTTGTATAATACTACACGATTTTTTAAAAATGTTAATTAAAAATGCGAAAAATTGTATGATTGTAAAAGTGTATATATACATATAGTAATATATGTACGCCATTATTGCATCGATATGTATATATTTGTTATATTGCTTATAAATAAATCAAAATGAAAAACATTAAAACATATATTTTTCTTTTTAAAGGAAACTGGTAAGTAAGAAATGCGGCGGTGGTAATCGATTAGTATCCCAATTACTAACCTTTCGTACGGCACAAAATATCCAATTAATTAATTTCAGTTAACTGAAGGATTAATTTTATATAACAAATGGATAATACATACAAAGCCTTATCCAACAGTTTGTACGAGTACAACAATACCAAATGTTATAACGTAATGTAAAGGCGCTGTTAACCAAATAATAACACACATTTTCCCAAACCAAATATACAATTTGTGCAGAAAAGTATATTTTCTTTACGTCGCAAAGTAATGAGATAGAGTGAATAAGATAATCACACCACATGCGGTGGTGTTTCCAAATACCTTAGACTAAAAGCCTCGGATGATATACCCCCTTTTGATAACGACCAGTGCAAACGAATTAAGCAATATGATGTAAGGGCATGCACTTAGAATGCCCGATCCATTATTTGGGAAGATGCCTCTAAAGGCTGACACCACCGCCGTCCAAGGAGAAGCAATGGATGAGACAAGGGGGTAAACGAGTGGGTTATTGGAACATTTATATTGTTGTCGGATTCGTAGGAGAAAGAATTCATCATCGAATATTGGCATTCTCTCCGCATGATGGTCTCTCGATGTTCATCGAACCAAGACTCGAACCCTTCAATTGCAGTACGCAAAGCTACCACAATGCTATTACGACTGCCTAAGCAGACAATGATATCAATCTAATGAGTCTCAATCGTTGGTTCTGCTTCCTTTTTCCGGTCCTAGAAAGTTTTCGAGAGAAGGTAGCAATTTAGCATTAGCCACCGCGAATACCGCAAACTATGAAACGATTAGCTATAAGAAATATACGACGGCATTGAAATAACATAGTCCAGCGAATAATGAGAAAGCGGCTATACCAGCTAATTTTTTATAAATTGATGAGAACAGTCCAGCACTAAAAGTTTTCGATACGGTACGAGTCCGTGAAAGCAGAGGAGACGAGAGACTTTCACTTCCTTGCAGGGGGAGATAGGTTTTGTTCACTTGGTGTCACCAATTGGCCATGAACGGCGAAGAAAAGAAAGTGTTTTGCCAACTGATTTACCGAAACGATAAGTGATATGTGTGTGGCAGAGCAAAATAATGTAACAAAAACAAAAGTGAAAAAGAGTGTGTGTAAAAGGGAGGGCATATATCGATGATAAAATTTGTGGAAATGAGGGCACATCAATTCACTTTCATATGAAATTTTTAAATTATCATATTGTGGAATCAAAATGTGAAATCGGGAGCACGGCTGTGTATCAACTGATTTTTAGAAACAAGCACATTAAAAAAATTTGGAAAACTCTACGGAAAAGTTTGAGTGTCATTTTTTAATCCCATCGTGATATGTGAGTAAATTTGTTGATATTTATAAAATAAAGTTTTCAAAATTTAACATATTCAATAAAACAAAAATCAAAATCAACCAAAATATCGTTTAAATAACTTGGCTTAGAAAAATTTACCTTACCTTCTACGTGACGTCATCATTCAGAAAAGAATAGTCAATTTCCAGATAAAGTAAATTATTGAAAACCGTTAAATAAACGTTAAAACAGTTGATTCCGCAAATGCATTGTCAAATGAAATATTTCATTATAATAAGTAATTTTTCATATGAGAACTTACATATGTACGAGTATATCATTAATAAGTGTATTGCAATATTAAATTGTAACTGCTCTTATCAATTTACATAATTACATTCGTTTAATAAATTTCGTGAAATGCATACATTTAAGTAGGATCACATATATGATGATTGGTAAGTAAGATAGAAAAAAGTTCGGGTCAAACCGATTATTATATTTGGTTATTCTGTTAGATACGTTCAAGCCGACTGGAACTCAACCCCTCAGACTGAAGCAGCATGCATTGTGGTTCGAGCGAAATTAAGAGAAAAGCGAGTGGCATATGACAACAAACTAGAAATCAATCCAAAAGAGCTTAAAGACATCTTAAGAAGGTAACAAGTAAGCTCAAAATGCCGGCATTACCACAACCCGCTATTAGAATAAGAAACAAAAAGTGGACTAAAAGTGTTTTGGAAAAAGCAAATACGTTATATGTATTTATATTCGAGTACATACCTCAAATACTTGGTGGAAAGTGGGCCTGGAGCCGATCTATTCGAGAATATGGTTATGGTTCGGTTTGTTTGATATCTTGGACAAAGGTAGAAAGCTCTTTGCCTAGGATAATCTATGGAAACTTTTCATTCCTTTTCATACATTTCAACACAATAGTTTAATGGCTATAATAAAACAAATAATCTGAAAACGGGTTTAGAACATTATTAAAACTGTTTTCAAATTTCATGCGAGCAAATTCGCTCGCAAGTATGATATATAAAAACGCTTGTTTGTATGTCTTTTTGCTGAGATCTCCGAATCCGATCTGAGTTTGTTCCTATTGATCGGCCTTTTCGAAAAAAATGTATTTATGGTTCGATTTATTTCAAACACGTTTTGTAGATGGCTTTTTGCTTAGATTAGCAGGAAGACTACTTTACCCGCCAGGAGATGAACTAGGAACTGACTCATAAATTTTTATTGCTGGTTTGATTTAGTTACATTTATAGATGATATGTTTGAATGGAATACTTTTGTTTCCCGGAAATAGACTAGGGACCGGGAAGCGGATCACCAAAAGTTTCACTAAAATTAGTATGACTTTGATTTGGATATAAGCATAGTTCGTGCTCATTGCGCAATGTTATTCGTTTCGGGTAAAAACGAAATAAACTTTACTTAGATAACTGCTTTAGTGATAATATTTTCAATTATTTCAACCGAAACGAATAAAATTGATTGAAGAGTTGTAACGTGAAATGCAGCAGATACTGATATTGACGAAGAAGCGACCCACACATAAATATAAATACGAAACTTGATCAATAATTTAACAAAAAACTTAATGTTACCTTGCAATATAAACAACAAAAATTGGATGAAATACAGAAAGCCTCAACAACGTGTTGCTGGCCCTGCTAGTTTTAAATAAAAATACTAACTGAAAAAGTATTATCAATTCAGTTCATTGGATAGGAAATGAATATAAAAACGCTTAGCACACATACTTATCTCATATACCTGGATTTGATTAAATACCTTCTAGTAATTTCATTCAATTAAGGATACCTCGTAAGTCAATAAAATTATTTTTCTCCTGTACACTGTGCACCCGGGCTTAAAAATCATCATTAATTCAATTGAAAAAATGTCGAACATAATATTATCATTTTTATAATGAACACACGTATGTATGTACGGCTGTATGTACGAGTATGTTCATATTTAAGCATTTCTGGCTCTATAATTCACGAAATAAAAATATGAGCCTAGCTTTCAAATAACCAAAATTCTTTAAAACAATATAATTTAACATTACTCCTTATCCGAAAAAAATTGTGTGATTGTGTGATAAAATTCACTTGTGGCATCCGTAAGGGGAACCCATGGTTATATAAAATTAGATGGAAAATTTATTACTCTGAAGAAAAATTTAATTAAATGTGGTATGGATACCTGACTGAAGCATTTGGATAAGCAGTGCTCGATTCAGAATGTATAGCGTTTGCGAGTTTTTTTCGTATTACAAAGATATGATAACAAAGTGCGGACGTTGAGCTCAAATTCGGTGTTAAACTTGTAGTGGCAGAAAGACTTTGTTCTAGCATTTACCATGCTTCGGTAAACATTTCTTCAACTTACGCTGATTTGCGCCACACTTCGACGGAAAAGAAGGACAATATGAGCGCATAGAGCCCTACTATGAGTGCTGCCCTCGTCCGATGTCCACGTGACAAAACAGCTCCAAACCGGCTGAGATTGATCAACTTAGCTTGGGCTCGAAATATACTGGTATGAACCCTTCTTCCAGTGTTTTAGATGTGCGTAACGTAGTCGTAGCAAAGAACACCCGTCAACAAACCCAAGGAAGATTAAACGGCGAAAAGTTGCAATCACAACAAATACTACGCTGTTTTTTTATTCGACTTGCACTCCTGCTAAGGAAACTGTTAAAGGTATTTTCAAGCTCCTTACCTAAAAATAGGCATGAAAAGATACAGTAGGTTACAGAATATTTCAAAACCAGGGTATAGTATTGTAGGAACCAAGGAAACAAACTAGTGTCCGATGTTCAGAGTATACTGAGTTAAGCTTGCTGAATGGCAGTGAATGTATTACCCTCGAAGATGGTGAACTCGCATACCCAAGTACCTCAGTTAGGTATTTCAACCAAATACTGCTATAATTAATGCACCTTTGTCATTAATTCATATTGTTCCAAGATACAATGTTACATGCGGAGCACCTGTGTCTGAACTGGAAAATTTTATTACCGTATTAGATCTGAAAAAATCTCCAGGAGACGATCATATCTTACCAAAAATGTTAATGCCAAGCATTGTAAACATTTTTCTTGCAAATATGTTCAGTGCTATATTAAAGCTAGGATATTATCCACAAATATGGAAAAAGCCGCAGATAATTATAATAGCTAAACCAGGAAAAACGCAAACGTGCCGATTACGTAGACGAATGGCGGCCACGGTTGTCAGATGGTCGCCGCTCGGCAGGGAATGTCAACCCCTCCGAGTGTAAACCATCAGCCGTTCGGAGGCGATCATAAACTGTAGGTCCTACCATTTGTTCGAAAAACAGCTAAAAACATGCCACAAATTGGAGGAGCTAGGCAGAAAATCGCTTCAGCGGTTACAAAACGCCAATTATATATATAACAGTAAATGAGTACGTAGCAGAAGAGTTTCCAATAACGGCAGGTATTCCTCAGGATATTTAAACGACTGGCATGCTTTTGTAAACGCGCAAGTGGTGCTGACGTGAATGAAAGAAGGAGATCTAACTCAAAATTTTGAACAATCAGTATCAAAACTTCTGTTTTCCTATACTTACTACAGCTTACTCCCATTGCTGCGTCATATATGAATAGAAATCGAAATTTTCAATAGGAAAAATTAACCAAAATTTTTGTTTGCTAGTATCATGTCTTGACGACCAAAACCCTTCAATGACTTTCAATTTTACATATATTAGATCATAGGCTTTATCAAAGTTCAGTGGAGTGATTGATTGCTTCGGAAGTTCGTTTAATACTTGCAAGCATGTATTCACATAACAGTATTTGTAAATACATATGCATACTCGTGTGTACTAGCTGGTGTAATTGAAAGTCTTTTAATCCATATACAATAGATGGGGACATATGAAGGATGTCGTTATCACATTTTGTAGGATTAAAGATTTAAGTTAGTAGTATTTCGAATGGACCAATACTCAAATAAGGTAAAAAAGTTAAAGTTAAGAAGCGATTTTCGGCGGGGCTCCTGTTGCAATCAATAATATCATTGCCGACCACTCTCCTCGAAATGAAGTCAACATATTATTGTATAAAAAATCAATTAAGCCATTTCCACTTGGAACAAGTTATATATGTATTATATACAGAATATCCAACATTTATGCATGTTAATGTTGAAATGAATAAAAAAAATTTCGAAAACAATCAGAATGACTAAGCGTATTGTTTTGGCCATACCTGTCACTTCGTTCCCATTAATTTTAGTAAAACTTTTCTTCCTCTTCCTAAGCCCGTATTAAATTCAAAACAAAGAACGATTTTAACAATGTGAAATTGCGCAATATGAGAAATTGTAAGCTCTACAACTTAATAACCTTTCATTCTTAATTTCAAGACTACGTCATCTTCTCAGAATCAGAAATAGCGCGCCACTACTTCTCGACGTTTCTCACCAATTGGAGACACCAAAAAAGGCAGGTCCTTTTGCCTGAGATCTTTTTAACGGAGTACAGTTCTTCTGCTTTCTGTGCTTCCAACCGCTGATATTGATACTTTCAAAGCTGGAGGACTCTCTTTTGCTTACCTAAGTTAATGTCGCCGTCTAACACGTACAGCTCATCGTTTCATCTTGACAATATGAAAAATATCCATAAATCTTTCACAAAACCTTTCTCTCCAAAATTCTTAAATTGGACTCTCGGATAAAGTCAATGTCCACGCTTCTGTGCCATACAGTAAGACGAAAATGATAAGGTTTGCTCTTTGGCCGTCGAGAGAGGACTTTTCTTTTCAATAGCTCACTGAGTCCAAAGGGTGAATTTATTGTTGTTATTAATACTGGTTTGTCTATTTGTTGGAAAAACATCAAGAAGCACGCCAAGAATTTGATGATAAACTCGCCTCAGCAGTTATAAATTATATGTTAATGGTGTCAACAGAGCCGTTGATAACAAGACATAAAAGCGCTGAATGCTTCTTTCAAGACAGGATAAATTTCGTATTGTCCTCGTTCAACCTCAGACCCATTCCACTTTTTATCTGATACGCCAACTGTTGGACGCTCTTAAGAATTCACATAATAAAGGCTATCCTTGTCTGAAACCTCGTTTGAACGGCTCAACGTCAACTTTCATAGTTGCATAAGTTTTGCGGAATACCAAATTTAGACTTAGCTTGGTATATTTTTGACTTAGCGCAGTAAGCAGTCTATAATCTCTCCAGTGTACCACCACCCTATTTGTACCAGCTCTTTTTTTGACCTTGTCGATACATAAAATGCTCGTTGCCGGCTGTAGAGAGGTCGCAACTGTTTATTGTTAAACAGTTAGGTTTTGATAATTCCAAAAGTAGGTGAACTTTTAAGTCTCCAAATGTTGTCTTAGAAATGATGTTAAGATCCATTGATATCTAATAAAATCTATTTGGAACTATTTTCATATAACTCCCACCCATTGAGACTATATATTAAACAATACGAGCAAGTAAACATACAGGGTCCGCCATATAACATTTTTTTTTTTTAAATGCAATAAAACAAAAACGGTTCATCCGATCATCAAATTTATTTTTTCATATTAAAGTACAATCCTTCCGGTTACTTATGGGATACAAGTTCGTTCAAATGGCTGCCTCGGCTGGCCTTGCAGTACGCCATACGGCCGACCCAATTTTTGAGGACATTTCCGATTGTTTGCGGCCGTATTTCGGCAACGGCGACGCGAATGTTGTCCTTCAAAGCTTGAATTGTCGCTGGCTTGTCCACATAACACTTGTCTTTGACGGCGCCCCACAAATAATAATCCAACGGTGTCAAATCACAGCTCCGAGGCGGCCAAACGACATCAGAATTTCGGCTGATAATTCGGTCTCCGAAAACAGTGCGCACAAGATCGATCGTAACGTTGGCTGTGTGGCACGGAGCGCCGTCTTACTGGAACCAAATGTTGTCCAAGTCCTCCTCTTCTATTTCCGGGAAGAACCAATCCGTTAACATGGCGCGGTAGCGTTCGCCATTGACCGTAACGGCGGCTCCACCCGCATTTTCGAAGAAAAATGGGCCAATGATGCCGCCGGCCCAAAATCCACACAAAACAGTAACTCTCTGAAGATGCATTGGCTTCTCTTCGATCACGTGCGGGTTTTCCGTCCCCCAAATACAATTTTGTTTATTGACGTAGCCGCCAAGATGGAAATAAGCTTCGTCGGAAAAGATGATTTTTTGGTAAAATTCCGGGTCTTCGGCCAAGCGCTCATTTACACTATTTTAACGCGTTCCTCAATCGTATGCACAACCATTTTCGTTCAGCGGAAGGATAAAACTAACTTTCTGTCAAATCAGATGTAACATCAGTGTTACCATACTCAAAATAACGACTAGTTCAAAAAAAAAATGTTATATGGCGTACCCTGTATATACATATACGATGTGATTGACAAAAGTTCAATAAGTTGGCTAGAAACAAAACCGTTTGTATTTATTCGTATTTTTTGTCCTTTTTTATCTTCTCTTAAACATGTACCATACATCTTAAGCATATAAATCTAGTTTTTTAAGCTTATCAAGTTCATCATTAACCTCATTAATTATGTCCACGTAGTTATTAAAGATCTTTCTTTTTAATTTTTTTTTTTAGTTTTTAGAAATAACCAGTAATCACAATGTGCTATATCTGGAGAATATGGGGCTGGACGTATTTCTTCAATCCCAGAGATCCCAATAAAAATACTCATTATTTCAGCAGTGTGGGAAGGCGCGTTATCATCAATCGCTCCAGCAATTATTTCCATATTACCTAAAAAAAATAACGCCTGGAAGTATAGAGGGTTTCAAAGAAACTCACCGTCTAAACTATTAAGGGAATAGCGGCTAAATTAGCGCACTTAATGGTTGTTGGTTAATAATGAATTGAATAATACAACAATAGATTACATGGCTGATGTTGGCGCAATAGTAGAGCACTCGCCTGTTAAGTCAGGATCCGTTGGTTCGATCTCTGCCATAAGTCTGATGAGGAGATGTGGTGATCTCCGAAACAGCTGTCACTTCTACCATTTTTCTTTGTTGTATAACAAAAAAATATTCAATTCATAACAACAAACAAGGCCTTTCGCTCACTAAAAAACTTATAATAAAAAATAATATCATGGCCGTAAAAACAATTATAAAATATATTTAGTTCAAAGTGAAACTTACGGGGCGAATTTATGATTTCATAACAAGAAAGTTAAAATATTTATTGCTTTGTTTTTGAAAAAAATATCTGATAGATTTAATGTGCACATTTGATATTTGAAAGGGAAATTATCAAACAGCTATTGTCACATGCCATATTATGGCTCATTTAAGCGCAAATAGAAAACACACACTTGAACTGAACAACGTATTTGGTTCAATGAACTTTATGTATAATTGATGAGTCAACACTTAGGCGCTCATATGTGTATTATGATTTTCCAAGTGACATTTAATATTTATTTGTGATGGCAATTGTGCCTCTCAATTTGCTCTTGACAATTTTGATTTTGAATTTTTCTCAAAGCAAAATTATATGTCCTAAACATACATATGTATTTTTTATTTGTTAGTTCTTTATATTACCTATATGACATTAAGGTTTATGTACGGACTATACGATATACCATATCCTTCAGTTTGCATATGTACGAGTACATGTCGGATATACAAACATATAATTTTTTAATTTACTATTTAAAATGTCCATAACTTTAATTTTTATTAATTAAGGCTGTGTGCCAATCGGTATCTTTTTTTCATATGGTAAAATGAGGTGGGAAAAATTTTACAATTTGTTGTGCCAAATGAAATTGTAAATTTTGACGTAAACAAAATAAAAGCTCGTGAGGAAGTCGCATATATTTTTTGCGCACTTGTAAAATATTGGAATGGAATAATGGAATACAAAGAAAATACTTTATTTTACTAATGTTTCCACCAATAAAACAATATCAATGAATTCAATTAATGATTTCTTGTTAATTCAGAGTTTTAGGCAAAGGGCTAGTCGCCAGATAACACTAGTGTTAAAACAATTATGTCCGGTGATCAAATAAAAATTTGGATACATTTAAGAACTTCTTACAGCATGTTCACAAAAATTGTCTAATTAATTCTCACATATCATTACGATAATGAAGTTATTTGCTTTCTATATTGGATGGCATGTGGATGCATTCATTTGTTGTTGTTATTGTTATGTTGTTATGCTCTTCATAGCATGTACCATATTCAAACAATCGAAGTTTCTGACGTCAGAATTTCAAAGTTGGCTGTCAAAATTTAAAATTTTCACCGGATTGGCACACAGCCTAAAGTTATTTTTCAACACATGACAAAGACTTATATGTACATATGTAGTGTAGCTTCTTCATTTCGTTCGAATAAAAAACTATTGTCTGCCGTGTAATTGATATGATAGACAATATTTGTTTTTTTTTAGTGTAAGTTTGTGAAGTTGCAACTGCAATATTTACTCTTAATAGCAGTTCGGTACTTTGTAAACGCTAAAGCGATTTTCGGTTGTGCTCCTCCTCCAATTTGTGGTTTTGCGTTTTGATGTTTTTCCAACAAATGGAGAGACCTACAGTTTATTCTAAGCCGCATCTGTATGAGCGATGAATTTTTATGAGGAGCATTTATTTCACGTCAGAAATACACTCCGAGAACTTGACATTCCCTGCCGAGGGGCGATTGCAATTAGAAAAATTATTGTTCTATAATTTTGAATGTTGCTTGAACCATGCTAGAAATTTGAAGATGAAATCACAGCAGTTGGTTATTTTAGAATTAGAATTTCTTGAATTTTTGAATTAGAAATTCAAGATGCCTAAATGAACCAGTATCTAACTAGGCTAAAGCTGACAATTGAAAGTTCTTAAGGCATTACCGTGTTAAGAAGACCAGTTGCTTACATGGGGAATAGGTGGAAAATGAAGCAGTTAGATTCTAGTTCACAACTAGTATTTTTCTTCCTTATTAGTTTTTATTTACATAATGAAAATGAATCTGAGTTCAATCTGTTTTTTACGCAGCATTATTGAGTTTATCATGTCGAATATTTAAATTAAGCTCTTTATTATGTCAATGACGTTGTAATTTTTTTGTTATACAAAAGGACGGAAAATAGTATCATGCAATAGTCATTATGAAATGTAGAGTATTAGGTATTTATGCAAATATGGAGAATTGGGTCAAAAAGTTTGCAAAATTTAATGTCTTATTTGTAAATTTACAGATTTAAAGCGAAGTTAGAAGTAAATTCAGTTGCTCACGGTCTTGTATTAGATTTATGATTTTGACGTTTCTTTGTTTACCCTCCAAGCGCATACTTAATTCGTCATGTTCTACATATTTAAATAAGAATGGAGGCAAAGAAGGCAATGAAGTATTTATTGCCTAAGATTTGAACGTTATTGTAATAAATTCATTATAGCACACTTAATAAGGTATAATAGCTGGGTATACATACATACACACCTACGACCGAAGTGAAATTAGGTAAAAACAAAGAAAAACTCAACGAACTCTGAAGATGCTTAAAGCGATGTTTGCTCTGTGCAAAAAAAAAAAAAAAAAAAAAAACGTTAATGACGCTTTTCATGGCGAAAGTATTTTATTACAATTTGTAAGATTTCGGCAGCAATTTAATTGTGACACTTGTTTTTATGCGGAAGCAATAAAACGCTGAAAGACATTAGTAATGACTCTCCTTTATCACCCACACCCACAAGTATATATCTAAATAAAAAAGTTGAAATTTTTGTAGGCAATTATGAATGAAAAAACTTATGGGAAACAAATCTCGAGAGAAATACCAGATAATTCTTGGCGTAAGCAGTATGGGCACAGTATGGTACCATTTGCTATAACAACGCATACACTCGTATGAAGCGAAGCAAATGGTTATAATCCATTTACTATTAATTTAATTTGCTTTGGTCTAAAAAAAAATTATTTTTATAAAAAATTATAGAGTCTAAGAAAATTTATATCTGGAGACTTGTGGTTACAAAAAGCCATTGTATACTCATATATACGAATATAGAGCTTTCCAATAAGACTGATATGATTTCTTAAAAAAACACTCTAATTGTTAAGAAAATTCAAAAGCTTTTTTTATTTCATTTGAAGTACAATCGATACAATTAAGTTCTGAATTTAACATTATTCAAATGATCTCTCCACGAATTCTTTTGCAGGAACGAATTCGATGAACCCAATTTTTCAATTCAATACAACTAAGTTAGTAAATTGAATTAAGGAGAGGAGATTGACACACCAACGATTTGAGTGAATTTTGCTAGATCTTCCTGTCAATAAGTTTTAAAGATATATTAACAAAATTTTGTAAACAGATAGTTGATTAAATATTTCCCACCTCTTTTAATTTACAAGACAATTCTGTGTAAGACAACTTCCGAGTGTATTAATGACATGATAAGACTCCTCATAAAAAACCATTAGCCATTCAGAGGTGGCTTAAAAAACTATTGGACAAACATCAAGACGAAAACAACAAATTATAGCAGACCAGAAATCACTTCAGTGCCAAATATATTCTGATATGTATATTCCATATATACACGTATATTATATAATAATATTCAGAGATGCTCAACTAACGGTATGATGCCATTGTGTTTTGTTAATATGAAAAGTGAATTTTGATTTAGCTTCATTTCGGCTCCAAGTGAAATAATTAATGTTGAAACCGCATTAATTCATCGCTAACGTTAATTTTAAAATGACAGCCTGCTATGACTTAATAACACACTTAAAATAAAATGTTTAACATTATCTATTAACGGTTTAACATTAACGACACCATATCGATTCGGGTAAAAACGAAAAGAAATTTGTTTTGATAACTGCTTTAACTATACCGTTCCGAATTGTTTCAACCCAATCGATTGAAATTAGTTGATTAACGTAAAATGATACAGCCTTGGTAATATTTTATAATTATATACATACATAAGTACTTATGTACATAATCCCCCTGTCTGGAACCTATGCTCCACCGCGACGAAATCCTTGTCTATATAATGAAGGTCTTACTTACTAACTTTACCGGCGTAGACACCGCTTACGCGATTTTAACCGAGTTTATAACATCGAGCCATTCACTACTTTTTCTCGCTACTTGGCGCCAATTGGAGATACCAAGTAGAGCCAGGTCCCTTTCCAGCAATTAATCAAAGAAGTCACACGATAAAGAATCACCTTGTCTGAAACCTTGTTCGTATCGAACGGTTCGGAGAGGTCTATATTCTGCAAAGTAGCTGATGCATACATTTTTTCATCGCCATGTTTGAATAGTTCTGTCGGTAGGCCGTCAGCTCCAGCCACTTTGTTGTTATTTAAGCGGGCGATTGCAATTCGAATTTATTCATGGTCAGGCAATAGAACGTCTCTGAAGGTCTACTTTGGCGAAATTCCCGATCTTCTTATCACTCAATTCTTTTAACTCTGGGAGCTCCATCATCTTTTTCTTTCTATTGAGAAAAAATTCCGTTGAACAATTCGATAATTTCCTAAATTTTTTTTTTCACTAAGCCTCTCTTTTATTAAGATGACGATTTTTGGAGCAAGGCATTTTAATATTTAATACTAAATTGTTTCATTATTTTATTTATCGCTTTATATTATTATCCTCACTTTTCATATAATATTTTCCAGGTATTATTCCTTAATATTTTTTATTTAATGGTAAAAATGAGTCTTCGAAAAAGTCGAAAGTTTCAAAAGAGCTTCCAAGATAGACACCAGAATAGCGAGCGCTCCTTTGTCAGATTTAGACATTTCCAAAAACTGGAGAGGAGTTGAAAGATATTGGTTAGAATCGCCCTCTTAATCTCAGGGCTAATATATAGCTTTCAAAAAAATTGCAAAATAAATGTGTTTTTTACTCGTATGTGTACATGCATACATATAATAATAAAAAATCTAAGTTAAATAAATATTTTAGTGGCACGAGCAAACAATTCAAATGTCTTATAAATTGTTAAGGAATGTTTATGCTATATGCACTCGTATATATTGTATGTATGTCCATTATTTGTATCGATTAATGAAATATTTAAGCATTTTATATTTCGTTACACAAACCAACTATTGTATGTACATACTCTCCATTCCGCAATTAGTGCTATTTTCATCAGATCACAACAAAAACAGTATAAAATATGTATGTATGCACATCAAAAGTATTTCTCGAACTTCTTGCCATTAAAAGATTTCTGTTGATCGTAACGCGTGACAGTTAATGAAGCGTTTTCGAAACAAAACTTTGAAAGTCCAACGTAAATAGAATAGTGAGAAGTTCACTTAAGGCTGCTTTACCCTCCGGAATTTTTAAGCATACACAACTACATACACTTTGAGTACATTTTAAAAGATCCTAGTAGAGCAGCTTGGGACTAATTAGTGTGCACGTGGTTTTTGTTTTATTAAAAGGTGAAGTGGCAACTTTATGAATTTCGATGAAAACTGTGGTACAAAATTTAAATTTTAATTTTAATTGTCTTATAAAAACACACTCCATACGCTGATATCAAAAAATTTTCCAACAGGTAATTTTTCAAAAACAAATTGTGGAACTTTTGCGAGAAAGTTTGGTAAGTGCGACCGTGTTAAAGACGACGTCAAACTACTTGCTTTGATGTTAACTTTTGCCTTTCGCGTATGAAGTAAACAAATACACTACTGATAGATATACATTCATACTTGTAGATGTACATACCCACATACATACACATGTGAAGTCATCCATGGAGTACTTTATGTATGTATCTAATTTTATTTCGTCCAATATCATCATTTTATATGTCAATGATGTGTCTTTGGTTTTAGCATTCTTTTCTTCCTCTAATGTAACTACATGCACATACAATTAGAAGCGCATGACTTAACAGAGATAGCAGCTTGGAGGATGGGACTATGTGTAGAAGTTCAAGCAAGCAAGGAAAGTTTTTGACTGCCATTCACCTGGGGATATGGTTCAAGCAGCTCACGACTTCCGGTCTTAGACCAAGTCTCCTCTGTGTTGCCACTTGGGCCCATGCTCCGACTAAAGGGACGGGCCTTGTGACCAAGGATGCCTTTTACGAGCGCCTCGAACGCATTTATGAGCGCTGCCCCCGCCACGAAGTCAAAATTGTGCTTGGCTACTTTAACGCCTGCGCGGGCAAAAAAGGTATTTTCGGCACAGCTGTCGGAAAATTTAGTTGCAGCAAAGATACGCACCCGCCTCTGTATATCAACAAGAGCTCTAGATACCCGAGTATTGAGCAGTTCGAGTGACTCCATACTCGCTCGAAACTCGCTCATTGCTCAAGTGCTTAATGTTATGTCAAAAAAAAAATACGAGCTCGTACATTTTTTGTAATACAATACACACATTATTAATAATAAATACTACAGATACATGGTTATAAAAGTTGGGTTTGGCGCTATGCTTCCGGAGATGGAGCTATGGCACGGTGCAATATTTGCAACAATCATATTAATTCTACTGGAGGCAATAGTTCCATTATGCAACGACACCTGCAGAAAATTCACTCAATATCCAATAATACCAATGTAAAGTATTTATTTATTTATTTATTTAAAAGAGAAACAATTATTAATAATTATTCCACTTACAAACTAAAGCACTGGCTGCCAGGGCCTTCGGCTTATTTTTAAACTAATGTTAAAGCGTTATACAATGTAAGGTTATTAAAGTATAAATATTATAAATTATTTCTAGCTTATGTGATAATAATAAAAATACTACAAAAATATCAATAATATTTTATATTTGATAATTTTTTTTTTTTTTTTTTTTTTTTTTTTATCATATGGTTATTTTACAAAGAGATACAAATTTTGCAATTAGTTTAATATTACGGTCACTAGGGATTTTAAGATGATCAGATGGCTTGGAGTTGTTGAATATTCCACTTCTTATTACTTGTGAGTTTGGGCAGTTGTCGAGGATATGGATAACATTGAATTCAGTACAACCACAATGCGGACAGCTTGGTTTAGGTAGGCCTTTCAAAAGATGTTCATGAGTAGCTAGTGTATGCCCAATGCGAAGACGCATAAATGTTCTTATATCCTTGGAAAAAGGGTATGAAGGGTAGACTGGCCTTGTCCCTGACGTATTAAAATATTTGTAATGATGGTTGTAGCTACTTCACTCGTTAATGAATTTGTCACTGAGAACTTGGTTAGCTAAATTTTTAATATCGTTATCGGTGAAGTGTCCCGATACGTATAGTGGTTCAGAGCAAGCTTGTTTAGCTTTTTTATCAGCAATTTCATTGCCTTGAATTCCTATGTGCGCTGGTACCCACATTATTTTTATTTCATTGGAGTTTTGGAACAGAACGTTTCTGATCTTTATTATAATGGGGGTTTCGTTTGATTGGTTGAGGACAGCTTCAATGGCAGATTTGCTGTCAGAGCAAATAAGGGTTTTCCTATTATGTTGTGATGAAAAAAGTACTGCTTCTAGTAGGGCAGCGGCTTCGGCTGTAAATGCAGTGCAGTATGATGGAAGAGAGTATGCAGCGATGGTAGCACCTAGTATGTTTGTCACAGCAAATGCAGTACCGGTGTCTGATTTAGATCCGTCTGTATATAGTACCTCCCAACCTATTTTGTGGTGATCTAGAATTTCGTTATGTAGTTGGTGATATTCACTATTGCTGGTTGCATTCTTAAGGTGATGTTGCAAAGTATTAATAAACGATGATGTAAGCTTAAAGCAGGATGGAAATGCCGCTGTTTCGACCAATGTTGGAGTTGCAACGATATGTAGTTCTTTTGCTATCGTTAGAGCGCGGATTATGGTAGATCGTCTTTTGTTAGTGTTTAAGATACTAAGAGCGTTCTTTACTTGTGCGAACAACAAATTGTTCCGGATATTTAGTAACTTAGGTATAAGCGCCATCGTATTTCTGGCAGTTCTTTGGACAATATTAGGTAAACCGGCTTCCGATAAGATAGGTATGATTGGTGAAGTTGCGAAGACTCGAATACAGCTTCTAGCTGCCGCATGATAAGGTGCATAAAGAAGTTTGATATGGCTTTTTGCGCAATGCCCGTATATTGAAAGTCCATAGTCTATTTTTGACAGTAGTAATGCCTTGGTTATATTTACAAGTGTATTTGTATGACATAAGGAGTACTTAGAAGACATAAATTTTATAATGTTAAGTCTAGTACATAAGCTTAGTCTAATATATTTACAATGTTCTTTAAATGACATACTTTTATCAAATACTAAACCTAATATTTTTAAGCAATTAGTGTGAGGGATTTCAATGTTACGAAAGGAGAGGGATGGAAAGGAGCATTGGTGTTTTCTGCAGATGTGAAAGGTGGTACATTTGTTTGTGGAGATATTGGCTCCAGATTCTTCAGACCATCTGCTGATTGCGTTTAGAACTTTAAGAAATATTTGCTTCACTTGTTGTAAGTCTTTATTTTTGGTAAAGATAGTTACATCATCAGCATAAGCAAAATGGTGAATGGTCGGACTGGAAGGGATTAAGGAGGTCACTTTATTAAAAGCTATTATAAAAAGAGTGACCGATAATGGTGAGCCTTGGGGTATACCATTATATAGGTGATATATTTGTGAATGATGTTTATTAGCAGAAATAAAAAATTTACGATGAGTCAAAAAAGATTTTACAATGTTATAGATTTTGGTACCAACTTGCCAACGCTTTAGTTCATCAAGTACTACATGCACCCCAATTTTATCGAAGGCCTTTTCAAAGTCTAAGCTTAATACGGAAATGTGATTACGAGTTGACATAGCTGTAGAGACAAAGTGTTCAAAATAAAGTAGAGGGTCCCTTACCCCTAAGCCTTTTTGGAATCCGAATTGATGGGGGTCCATAAGGCCACTCGCTTTTGCATACCACATGATTCGAAGTGATATAATTTTTTCTATTACTTTGGACATACAGGGGAGAAGGGAGATTGGTCTGTAATTTTCGATAAGATGGGGGGATTTGTTAGGTTTGAGGACGGGTATAATAGTGGCAATTTTCCATTGTTGTGGATAAATTCCGGAATCAAAGATGCTATTATACAGGTTAACGAGTCTATTTTTAAGAACTAGTGGGATATGTTTTAAAATGGGATACGATATTCTATCAGCTCCAGGCGTTTTTCCTGAAAGCAATGCAATTGTGGTATCAAATTCTATTGCAGTAATCGGTGAGTCAACCATAAGGGCTTTTGGAGGTATAATTTTCATTTAAAACATTTTCTTTTTTAAGGGTAAATCTGTTATGAAAATTTTGATCATTTGAAAGGGATGACCATGTTTGGCCAAACTTTTCAGAAATATCTTTTTGCGAGTAAATTGGACCTTCTACTGTCTGGATATGATGTATACTAAATCGTTGGGTACCGGATGTCAGATATTTTATATCTGACCATATTTTCATGGGACTCGAGGACGGATTTATATTCTCCGTGATTTTTTCGAACGATTTACGTTTAGCTGATTTTAGCTCCTTTCTAAATACGGCATTGGCTTTTTTATAATTTATTAGGTTGGTATCAGTCATATTTTGTTTAAATTTAGACCACAGGTGCTTTTTGTTGTTTCTTAGATAATTTAGGTTGTTGGACCAATAAGGAAGTTTTGCGGAAAATTTTTTGGAGCTAGACTGGGGAATAGATAAGTGCGCGGCAGAGAGAATAATCGATTTTATCGCAGAAGTTTCGGCATTTACATTTTGGGAAGTTGGTTTTTTATTAGACAGAGATGTGGAAAGGGATGAAAAGGTTGACCAATCTGCCTTATCTGTAAGGAACTTGGGTCTGGGTTTCACATTATAGGCTTTAGGGATAGAAAGGGTAGTTATGATGGGGAAGTGGTCACTGTTGTGGAGATCATCGATGGTATGAGTGGAAAGTTTAGGGGCTAATGTAGCTGAAGCTAGAACAAGATCGGGATGAGTGAATGTTCCATGGGTCGAAAAATGCGTTGGCGCACCATCGCTAAGTACAATAAGGTCATGTAATAGTATCACGTCTTCCAATATTTCACCTCGTCTGTTTGTATTTGTGGAACCCCATAAGGGACTCCATGCATTAAAGTCACCTACTACTAGGATAGGGGTGACGATGCAGTTTAATATATTCGAAATATCTCTGACATTAAAGTTTTGGTGGGGGGGAATGTAGCAATTAATAATTGTAATCTTAAAACCAATGTCTATCTCGAGAGCTAAACATGAGATGTTTGAGCTGATTTGGATACGTTTGTGGCTTATTGTTTTTTTAATAAAGAGAGCTATCCCTTGCTTACACGAAGTATTTTGTCTATTGTTGTGGAAGTAACTATAATATTTATTATGAGGATAAAAGGTTTTATTAAAGGGTAGATGAGTTTCTTGTATTGCTACAATTTCAGGAAAATATTCGTTAATTAGTATATTTAAATCTGGGTAATTATTGAATAGACCGTTCATATTCCATTGCAAAATTTGCATTATTCACTCTATCATTGGGGACTCCGTTGAAGGAGCTGTAAGTTGGGAGGGGTCTAATGCTGTAGAAGTAAGGTGAGAGAGTAGTGCGGACAACATTGTATGTGTAGATGAGTCGTCGACAGATGTTGACATTGTTGCGTTGAGTATAGGCACTGTGGTGTTGTTTTCTTCGTTTCCTTTTTCGTTTTCATTTGTTTGTTTGACTGGTATATTGTTATTGTTGTAGTTAGTTTGATCGGCGTTGTTAAGGTTGTTGTTTTCTTGAATGTTGTTAGTTTTTTGTTTTGTTATGTTAGCATAAGAAGTAGTGGTTGAAGTTTCTTTAAGGGTGGGAGGGATTTGCATTTTGTACATTCGAATTGCTTCACGCATAGAACATTTGTTGTCTGTTTTTATTGTAATTATTTCTTTCATTTGTATATACTTGGGACATGACTTGCTGGACGCTGGATGACTACCTGAGCAATTTGCGCAAAATTTTCGTGAACAAGGTGAAGGAGAGTGGGGTGGGAGTGCACATTCGTCACAAACAGGGACATTTTTATTGCATCGTTTGGTCGTGTGTCCAAGAAGTTGACAAGACTTACATCTCATAGGATTGTCATAATATGGTCTTACCTTTGTAGTATACCATGAGATATCAATTTTTTCGGGTAGACGGTACATGTCAAACGTAAGAAGAATAACACCGCTTGGAGTTGTTATATTGTTATTATATTTAGGGAATTTAAAAATTGATACAACACCCTGTTCTTTCAAATTATTTATGATTTCTTTATCTGGTACTTCGTTTAGGCATGGTGCGTAAACTGTACCTTTTACACAATTAAGATTTTTGTGGTATTCACATTTTATTTCGGTGATTCCGAATAATGATTTTGTTGCTATGAACTTTTCGGCAATATGAGTATTTTTTACGAAAAGCAACAAACTGCCATCTCTCAGTTCAGATATATTAATGATTTCCGAGCTTATGTTTTTTAGCGCTTTATGTACCGCAAAACAAGAGAATTTACTCAAGGGCTTAGTTGTATTTACCGCACTAACTACCAAATATTTGGGGTTGTCTTTTTTCACTGTTTTTAAGTTTGGAAAATCTTCTAATAAAATGTGTTTAGTTTTTTCTTTTTTTTTTTAGGTTTTGAACTTGTAGATAGCAGGGCAAACCTGTTATCCCCAAGAGGGGGGCGCCTGGGAGCCATTGTTTATTTTCTTTTTTAACACCAGTAAAAGTATTTTTTATCACAAGATAAATAGAAATGGTATATAGTGCACTAAATGCGAACGAAAAAGAGAAACGAAAGAAGGTCACTCAAATCACAGTCGACACAACCGTACGCAACGAATATCAGTCATAGCATAGAGACATAACACCCTTTGCCTTTTCGCTCAATGATGCACAACCTGCCCAGACAATTTTTTTAAGTATCCCAAAAGTGGGTATTTTCTAAAATTCTGCATAAGCCATAGAAGGACATACATACTTACATCAATAAGACCGAAAGGTCAGTTTCGCGGGCTTCTAAAAATTGTTTTACATCCATTCAAATTACTTTTGAAGAGGCTATATCGTAAATGGTCGATTTTGCAAAAATGTTATATGAAAATACATGTAGCAATGAGTATTTAAAAAAAAGTTGTTAGAAAAATAAAAGTAATTTTTATGTATTTTTATAAAAAATGTGTAGTGAGAACGATATAGACGGTCCAAGTGAAGGGCAGAAAAATTTTATTTAAAGAGTGTAATAAAAGGAAAAACCTAACAAAAAAACATTTGGTAACAGCAGAATTTATAGCAAAAAATCAGCTGCCTCTTTCGTTCACTTCAAGTAATGGATTCAAAAAATGTATGCGTGTAATCGCTTCGGGATACGAAACTTTAGGTGAAGAAGCAATAAAGAAAAGGTTAGAACATTTAAAATGCAATTTGAAAAGTAAATTCATGAGTTATTTACAACAAGCGCATTCAATATCTTTAACATGCGACTTGTGGACTGCAGTTTTACAAAATTCATATTTAACAATAATTGCTAAAACTGTCGACCAAAATTCTTCAATGCATACCTTTAATTTAGATACTTCGGAACTATGCGAAAAGCACACCTCAGATAATTTAAGAGATCAAATTTCAAATATACTATACGAATGGTCTATTGAGCAGGTGTCGGCTATCATCACTGATAATTCCGCTAATATTATTAACGCAGTGTGTGATTTGATCTGTGTGAAATTTAAAACTGGATTAAGATGCGCAACCCATTCTCTGGAGCTATGTGTAAATAAGGCTTTGGGAACCACAGAAATTCAAAATTTAACAGCCAAAGTTAACAGAGTAGTCAGCCATTTTAAGCAAAAATTTACTAGGATTGAGCAAATTATCCCTGTTGCAAAGAAGTAATACAGGATGGGACTCGACATACCTGATATTTAAGAGTTTTTGATTGAATCACATTTAATTTCAAAGAATGAACTCCACAGATAAAGGTCCTAATTTTAGAGCGAATCAAAAAAGCTATTTCCGACAAGCAAAGCTCTATCCAAACAGAGCAAATATTATTAAAAGAGATTATTAAAAATGAAAAACTATTAAAATTAGACATGTTTTTAAAAAAATCACATAGTAATTTAGAAAAAGATTTAGAGGCCGAACTTAGCCAATACATTGCTGAATTTCAAGTAAATTATAAATTATAACAAGTTCGGAATGCTGTTTTTCTACTACTGGCAATATTGCTCAGTTAATTTATTAATTTTTTTGAATCAAAATAAGAAATATATTGATTAATACGTATATTGTAATATGTACGAGCTTATGCTAAAGCACGTTATTTTTTGTTGCTGATGTTTGTTGAACAAATCAAAATATTAAATGTATCTAAAATTTTATAATTTTAAATATCAATTATATACACATCTGCAATAAAGTATGTGTCGAAATTTTACTATTAAATGCATTTTTGTTCAACTATCGTATCACTGAAGTTAAGTAATTTTCAAATTTTAAAAAGTAGGGCCGAGCTGAAAAGAATGTCATTGAAATCAAAAAAAAAAAATTGCTCGAAATGCTCGACAAAGCTTGAAATACTCGAGTTCGTGCTCGAAAATTTTCGATCATTGGGTAGATCGTTGCTCAAATGCTCTTGCAGCTCGAATATGTTTGAACAAAATCTTGAGCTCTAACATCAGCTAACAAAAAGAAGGTTCGACGCCGATAAGCTGCAATTACAACAGACAGGGGAATGGTTTTCTACTCGACTTGTATACTTAAGGGATCTGTAGAGCGCAATGTCAAACTCCCTTCTTACTGTCGCTATGGAAAAAATTGATTTTCAGCAGGGCAACATTGCGATCGACCACTACCCGTGCGGAGTGGGATAGATACCGAGAACAGAAGGGGGAAGAAAGAGGCATATGTAGACAAAAAAAGAAAGAGGCCGAGATGCGTGAGTATGACGAGCTTGGGAATGACCGACAAGGCGACTAACCAAAGGTTTCGAGGTAACCGATGTCCAGAGCATTCTTGGTGCATGGAACGAACTATTCAAACATGGTGGTTAAGAGCTGACAAGGTTTAGGCATCAGCATCTTTGCAGAATATGGTCAGACGGTAGCATGACCATCGATTGGAACTAAAGTGTGCTCTGCTCAATCCATAGAAAAGGGAACTCCACAAATCAATTACCGTGGAATAAGACTCCTTAATATCGCATACAAGGTCCTACCGAGGGTATCGTGTGAAATACTAAAGCCCACCGTCAACAGATCAGACCTTATCAGTGTGGCTTTAGACCGCTATGTCTGAATTAGGGATCCCCGTAAAACTTATGCAGCTGTATAAACTGACGCCTGACGCTGAACAATACGAGAATTGGAAAGGAGCTTTCCAAGCTGCTCGATACTAAACTAGGTTTCAGATGGGGTGACTCTTTGCAGAGATTGACATCATATACCTTAATAACCGCGCGAAGCGAAAGGGTCTGATAGTGAACGAGGCCAAGACGAAATATCTCCTGTCTTAAAATAGTCGGCGCTCTTATGGCTTGCCTCCCACGTCACTGCTGACAGTCATATCTGCGACATCGTTGATAGTTTCGTCTATCTAGCAACCAGCATTCACACCAATAATATTGTTAGCCTTGAAATCTAACACAGAATCACTCTTGTCAACAGGTGCTGCTTGGACTGAATAAGCGAATAAAAAGAGTAGTCCACTTTTGATGAACAAAAACCAAACTATACAAGTCCATCATCATTCCCGTCCGACTCTTCCGAAATGTGCTTCGAAATGCAAAAAAGCAGCTTTCCTCAATTTAGGAACTATTTTCGCCTTAAGCATTCTTAAATATCACATTGCACATATTTATACCTATTTGTATCATTTATTATCTTAACAATTTGATTTTTTTTAAATTACGAAACGATGGCATCCCTCAGATGTATTTTCTCCTGTAGGCCTTCAAATTTTTCTTAATAGTTTAATATCCTCAATGCCACTACCACTTTAAGTGTATTAAAATTTTGAAAATAGTGGCGGCTGTCCTCAAAACTTTCCCCAGCATTAAGCTTTTTAAATCTATTTATTCCGATATCTAGATATATACTTACTTACTTTACTGGCGTAGACACCGCTTACGCGATTTTAGCCGAGTTAACAGCATTGCGCCATTCGTTTCATCTTTTTTGCTGTGTGGCGCTAATTGGAAATACCAAGTACAGCCAGGTCCTTCCCTACCTGGTCTTTCCAACGCAGTGGAGGTCCTCGTCTTCCTCTGCTTCCCACCGGCGAGTACTGCATCGAAAATTTTCAAAGCTGGAGTATTCGTATCCATCCGGACCACATGGCCTAGCCAGCGTAGCCGCTGCTTCTTGATTTGCTGAACTATGCCAATGTCGTCGTATAACTCGTACAGCTCATCGTTCCATCGTCTGCGATATTCGTCGTTGCCAACTCGAAGAGGATCATAAATCTTACGCAAAACTTTTTTCTCGAGAACTCCTAACGCCGACTCATCAGATGTTGTCACCGTACATGCTTTCGCACCATATAGCAGGAGGGGAAGGATGAGGGACTTGTATAGCTTGGTTTTCGTTCGCCGAGAGAGGACTTTACTTTTCAATTGCCTACTTAGTCCAAAGTAGCACCTATTGGAAAGAGTGATTCTGCGCTGGATTTCAAGGCTGACATTATTATTGGTGTTGATGCTGGTTCCTAGATAGCCGAAATTATCTACGACCTCGAAGTTATGACTGTCAACTGTGACATGGGATGCACGTTGCGATAGCGACTGTGTGATGACAGGAGATATTTCGTCTTGTCCTCGTACACTACCAGACCCATATCCTTCGCTTCCTTATCCAGTCTGGAGAAAGCCGAACTCACGGTGCGGTTGTTGAGGCCAATAATGTCGATATAATCGGCGTACGCCTGCAGCTGTACACTCTTATAGAAGATTGTACCTTCTCTATTCAGCTCTGCTGCTCGTATTATTTTCTCCAGCATTAAATTAAAAAAGTCTCACGATAAAGAGTCATCTTGTCTGAAACCTCGTTTGGTATCGAACGGCTCGGAGAGGTTCTGACGAAGCTTTTAGTATTACTTAAGATCAGTATACATAGCCGTATAAGTTTCGCGGGGATACCAAATTCAGACATAACGGCGTAAAGGCAGCTCCTATTCGTGCTGTCGAAGGCGGCTTTAAAATCGACGAAGAAGTGGTGGGTGTCTATTCTCTTTTCATGGGTCTTTTCCAAGATTTAGCGCAAGGTGAATATCTAGTCAGTGGTTGATTTACCAAGTCTAAAGCCACATTGATAAGGGCCAATTAGTTTGTTGACGGTGGGCTTCAGTCTTTCACACAATACGCTCGACAGGACCTTTTATGCGATATGAAGGAGACTTATCCCATGATAATTGGCGCAGACTGTGGGGTCCTCTTTTTTATGGATTGGGCAGAGTACACTTAAATTCTAGATATATAGTAATAAATAAAGTAAGTGCCAAAGTGCTCAAAACTATATTTTCATTAAACATTCATTTCGTTATTTTTATCACCATTTCGGAGTTTAAATTCCACAACAGATGGCAGCTCTGCAAATTGTTAATCTAAATCATTTCTAAGTACACTTAAACGCAAACGATCCTTTTATATCGAACTCAGTTCAACCATTTCACTTAGTCTATGACTGAAGACACACTTACTTATGGTATACCAAGACATCCAAAACGGGTTTTAACTCCGCTGAATTATAAAATAGTTATTATTGAGTTCTTTTGAACACATGCACAAAATTTCATTCATATCGGTTGAGTCATTTACGAGAAATTTGGTCAGAAAATCCCGAAAACATGTTGTGCGAATTTGGTTGGATTTTGTGAAGCCGTTCTCAAGCTGCAAAGTGGCAAATCAACCGTTCACCAATTTTTATATTTTAGTTAGTATGGGAGGTTCCAGGCCCCTTTTCAGAATTCGGGCAAACTTCTTATAAAATATCTCAATGATATCACGAGTGAGGTGCATAACTTTGGTTGAATTCGGTGAAATTTGGAATCTTCACAGCATCCATCCATATAACTTAATTGTATAAATATATAATATGTACATAGTTACGTATAAGTAGCCTAAGTGAAACTGTTTCATAACAATAGTTGTTTGATAATAATATGTATCAATCTGCACGCAGGTTAAAATTAGAAATTACCTAAGTATGTACGTAGCTTGTGATTTGTGGCAGGTATACTCGTCAGTGTCGTAACATCAACGGCAAACGTAGAGCACCTGAGAGTTTCCACCTCACTGAAGAGAAGGCTATTAGAGGGATTCCACGTCCAATGCCTATGTAAGAAGTTGAATATTATATACATGTATACATATATTTATTGCTATAATTAATATTTGTTATAAGCATTGAAATAGCTCCCTGTTATTTTAGCAAACCTTGGCGAGACTGAGCTAACCCCAGCCAATTGAGAAACTTCGTTACAAGGTAACACCAAAAACGTGCACTTAACTTTTTATATAAGATAGATATATGCGTATATACATTATACTTATATATATATGTATGGCAAATACTTTGACTGAAAAAGTTACTTTGTCCTCGATCTAAGCCGCAGTTTATACTTGATGAGCTCAAAGAAGAGATGTGATAAGAGAATTAAACCCTATCTGAGTAAAATGTCTATTTTGTGTAAGTTTATGCACAAAAGATTCTTAAAATTTATTACTATTTATTATATTTAAGAACGGATTTTTTTGTTAATATGTATCGTTCCATCGTAATGGTTTCCTTTTTCATAATATTACAAAGGTTTTGTTATGACAACAAAGTAAGCGGAGCAAAGATTTATTTTCACCTTGAACATGCGCCCATACATATTTACAATCATACAGTTGAATGTGCACGTGTATTTGATTGGTACCTTCAGTTCATTCTTCCCTTCCGTGAACTTAGTTGGATTTGACACCTGCCAAAATCGAGACTGTCTACAGATAAACAGGTGGCCACAAAAGCAAACAATGAGATGTTATTTTTCAATAACATCATCACAGCATCGACTAACTGCCTCGGCGGGTTTACAAAATATTAATTACTTTGAAAGAAAGCTCTGCAGTGACAGTTAACAACCTACTTTTTCCATCTGTCGAAAGGTATTTAAATATATACATACATATGTATATATATATGTCACATCATCATTGGTTCTATGCTTTGGCTGACATAAATATTTACTCCCATTGCAAGCTTTTTAACCTAAAACAACACTGTGTGCGGAAGTTCGAAATTTTTCACAACCACAATTTAATAACTTACAACGACTTTCGCTTATTTCCACGTATCACGCAGTAAAAATGAATAAAACTTTTTTCCTATTAACCCAAAATCAATTCGCTTATAGCTTTTCCTGTCGCGACGAGGGGTCTCTACTGATGCTGCAGTAAAAGTCGTGTTTTGTTAGAGTTACCAGATGTGCTGAGCTTGTTCAGGCTTCTCAGAATATAGATTTTGAAGATATTAATCAGAAAAGTTGTTGGTATTTTGAAAAAAAGGCTTTATAAGTGCAATATTTATCATCTATAAATATTAATAAAAAAATGTTGTTGGTATTTTGAAAATAAAGGCTTTATAAGTTCAATATTTATCATCTATAAACCTCAAATAATAAGCATGTTCTGCATTTCACTTTCGATTAAAAGTGAATCGAAATTAATTCAATTGGACATTTCGGTCATCTCATTTCAACTGTATTTTGTTTACAAACAAGAAATTGCCAGTTCTGAAAACCGATTCTACATAAAACATATAATTTCAAACCACTTCAAAATTGCCTTATAGGTTTATCGAAAGAGCCCGTAAAAAGCTAAATACATTAACATATTTTACAAAATTTTCAAATATATATGTATAAGCATATATTAAATATTTAAAATATTTAATGACAAAGCAATGATGGAATTGGCCTTAATAGACGAGTGGTTAGCAATGCGTACTGTCATCCGGGATGGCTTAGAATAAACTGTAGGTCCATTCTATTTAATCTAGCGAAACAGACCATTTCCTTGTTTCAGTTTGATGACCTCGACGTAGTTTATTGCCTTTACCTGTAACTTAAATGGAGTGTAACGAACTGTTAGAACAAAAACAAAAGTCATGTACCTCATTTCTTCTCACTTAAATCTTAACGATTGGAATGAAATTTTTATTTGTATTTTTTTTTTCAAATTCATAAAATTCTGGTTCTTACTGAGTTTTTAACTCAAAATGAAAAAAATACTTATCGAATTTCATTTCATTTACATCCACCACTTTTCTGTATAAACTAAATATATTTAAGAGAAAGTACAAGTATGGAAATAAAAGTTTAAAAAGTCTAAATTCGTTAACACCTCTTCCAGAAGCCCGCTGAAGCGATTTTCGGCCGAGCTTCTCCTCCAATTTGTGGTTTTGCGTTTTGATGTTTTTCTAACAAATGGAGGGACCTACAGTTTATACTAAGCCGCCTCCGAACGGCTGATGGTTTTTTTACGAGGATCCTTTATTTCATGTCTGAAATACACTTGGAGGGGTAGACATTCCCTGCCGAGGGGTGACCGCAATTAGAAAATTTAACTTAATTTTTTATTTAGAGAGCGTATTCTTGCTTACTCTCTTTTAATCCATTGATGGCTGGTGATGGGTAGTTTTTAGTTCGAACAGATCTATTAACGATAATCGTTGATTTGAATATTGCCAATCGATCTTATAGCGTTCTTGCAATTCTTCTTCAGTGGCGTTAGACTATAAAAATTAGCTTTTTTGTCAATGGAACCTGACCAGAGATGATCAACTAACAAAACGGTGTAGTTTCGTCTTGTGAATATGAAAATAAACTTAACGAAATGATATTGTTTCGATTAAGCGGAATGTTATTAAAACGAAATGAAATTGTTAATTTTGAAACTGCACAAACCCATCGTTAAAATGGCTGCTTGCTATGATATTAACGGCAAATTGTAATTTTAACATTTAACAGCCCATTACTTCGCATTAGATAATATAACGAAATAGGCTCTTAAAATTTTTGTAGCAATTAAAACTGTGGAAATACTTCAGAGCTTCAGAAAATAAATCCATTTTCTTAAGGAAAAGACCTAAAATACAGTCAAATAAGATTAAATCTGTCAATAAATAATTGTTAGCTAATCCAAAACTTAATGAACGCCTAAAGTATGTGGGATTTGTGTTTGTCGAAAAGTAAAAGTAAAATAAATGACTTCCAGAAACTTAGTTTTACTTCTGGCATGGCGAAGATTTACTTATCGTAGCAAATGTAAAATCCGTGTTGCTTCACACAAAATTTATACAAATACACGTATGATATAAAAGTAGGCTGATCGGTTGGACAAGATGTTTGTTGAATGTGGTAGAAATTTATATGTCGATAACTAAAGAGCGAAATATTTGTTTTTGGGATGACAAAATAAACCAAAAATTTATGGATTGTTATTTGCTTTAATGGGCGCTTTTTAATCGCTGAAGAGATTTTTAGCCGAGCTTCTCATATTTGTAATGTACGTCTTGATGTTTTTTCCAACAAAAGAAAGGAACCTAAAGTTTATACTAAGCCACCTCCGAGCATTTGATGGATCTATTAATTTCATGCCATATATACACTCGGAGGGTTGGCATTCCAGTATTTAAAAAAATTAAATTAATTTTATGAATCAGAGGTTGTGTTTATGTATATCTACATACATATACAAATACAAGTTTATAATTAGTAAGTGAATTTGATTGAACATTTATTGAATTTTTAATTTGTATGTTCTGTTAATATTTTTAAACATTTTTTAGAAAGCAGATTTAAAATTATTTTACAGCACATCAGGGTTAAGCTGTACAGTTTTTTAAAAGTGGAAAACAAATTAAAATTATATCCTTCTTACATATGGTACATATGTATGTATGTATGTAGAATATAACTAGTATGAAAGTTTGTCTGTATGTAACTTCATACGCAAGTTTTTATTAATTAACAAAATTCATAAGCATTTCACTTAATTAAAACAAAATAGTAATTGCTATTTTTTTAGGATAATTACAATTTGGTAAAATAAATAAGACTTAATACGAACATTGAATAATACATAAATAAAAACCGATTTCAGCTAATTAATCATTGCTTTTTGCTGGGATTGTTGATTGTAATTTGTTTATTTACAATTTACACACCATCTTTCGGCAAAAATGATACATGTATATGTACATAATTGTGTATACGTGTACGTACATTTGTAATTAAATTTTAAATTAAATTTATTTCACAAGAAGTATAATGTTTGAAAATGAAAATTATAATAATTCAGAAAATGAAGATATTTGAAGTTAAAAATTCAGTAACATAAAAATTGAAAAATTGAAAATTGTTAAGTAAAAAATGTTAAAGTAGATTCCTACATTTACTCCCCCTCCAGTGAAACGCATATTTATTGATATTAATTAAGGTTAAATGTACCTATTTTTGTTCGGTGTTTGTCAGTGTAGTTGTGATTCGTGAAGAAGTGGTTGCTATAAAGTTTGCAGGTTTAAGTAAATCTATTGATAATGTTTTAATTTTATTTCCATATTGTATTTCAAAAGTTTTGTTATGTTTGGATATAACTTTAAATGGTCCTTCATAAGGGGGTTGAAGATCATACTTATGGATAACTTTGACAAATACGTGTACATATTCACAAGAACTTAAATGTTTAGGAATGAAACTATTTTCTTTATTATGATGTTTTACTTTCTATCGAACAAGTGAGAAATGTTTTCTTAATTTAGAAAGAGTTTCATTTGTATTTTCGATTTCGTTATTATAATTATTATTGGAAACAGTAAGTTCACCCGGAAGCCTCTGTGTTTGGCCATAAACTAATTTAGTTGAAGAACATTTTAAATTTTCCTTAATCGCTGTACGTAAACCTAAAAGAATCCACGGTATAATTACAGACAATGAACTGAATCATATGATGCTGTAATTGTAGTTTTCAAAGTTCTATGAAATCTTTCAATCATTCCATTTGACTGTGGATGATATGGAGAAGTGTGCATTTTGTAAGAACCTAATAACTTGTTTGATTCATTAAATAATTTTGAAGTAAATTGTAATCCGGTATATCAACGTTATATTGAGTGGAATACCGAAACGTGGAACATAATTTTGAATAAATGTACGTGTAGTTGCAACAGAAACCGCTGAAATGTCTTTAAGTGAATATGATTTCCGGCAATCGTGTATGTCTGTCAATTATTGTTAATATATATCGATTCTCTTTTGAAACTGGAAGAGGTCCTACTAGATCCATATGAATATGTTCAAATCGTCCAGAAGGAATATTAATCTTTTGAATTGGAGTTTTTATGTTCTTAGTATCGTTAAATTTCTGACAGTTAATGCAAGATGATGTCCAACTATTAATTTCTTTACGCATATTAGGCCAAAAATATTTAGATTGAATGATACGTCGAGTTGTTCGAACACCAGGATGTCATAAAGAATGAATTTTTTCAAAAATAATTTTTCTCATTGAATTAGGAACACACACGTATAGTTTAAAAGGTGTTTGTTTAACATCACACCAAATATTAAAATTAAGAATGGGTATATTAATTTCTTTTAAATTACTATTAGCATTTGGATCTGAAATAATATTTTTAAGTATTTCGTCTTTTCGTTGTTCTTCATAAAGGTATTGGAAATTAATGTCTTTGGTTGAAATTGAATTAATTTCTGGGATACGAGAAAGAGTAGAAGAGAATTTTGTTATCCTTACCACAAATATATCTAATATCATTAGTAAATTGGGCAATATATTCTGAATGCCTAATTTGACGAGGAGATCTACTATCTGCTTTAGACTTTAGAACATGTGTAAGTGGTTTATGATCAGTGCAAACAGTGAAAACTCTATCATCGAGAAAATGTTTAAAGTGTTTAACTGAATTATATATAGCCAAAATTTCTCTATCGAACGTTGAATAATTAATTTCATTTGGAGTTAATTTTCGAAAATATGCTAATGGTTCTAATGTTTTATTACTCTTTTGTTGTAAAACAGCTCCAATAGCAACATTTGAAGCATCTACTGCAATTGATAATTGACAGTTTTTGTCAAAATGTGTTAATAAAGTTTTTTGTGCGAAAAGTTTTTTAACATTTTCAAAAGCTTGCTGCTATCATTTTAATATACCTATAATAATTTACCATACCTAAAAATTTTTGTAATTTGTTAATCGACAGAAGTTTTTCAAATTCTAAAATTGTTTCAATACGTTCTAAAGAAGGCCTGATACCTTTACTTGAAATTTCATAGCTAAAAAAAATTAATTTTTTTTATTACAAAAATACATTTAGCAGGTTTAATATTTAAATTGTAATTTTCAAGCCTTTTAAATACGGATTTTAAATGTTCCATATGTTGATCTTCATTGTCACTAACTATCAGAATATCATCGATGTAAACAAATACGAAACCTAATCCAGAAAATACTTCATTAATAAATCATTGATAATGTTTGAGCACTGTTTCTAAGTCCGAAAGGTATACGTACAATATTAAACGTTCCGAAAGTTTCAGTTTCTGCTATCTTTAATTTAATAGGATCAAGGCGACGAGGTTAAGAAAATGGAATGATTCCTTTTGTTTCAATTCTGTGAACCGTATGGTGTTGTACTTGTTTAGTGTAATCTGGTTCACAAATAATGGATGGAAATTCATTTAAAATATTCGTACATTTATTTTCAATAATGGGAATTCGAAGTGAGAAAATGTTGCAAAAAAAAGTAGATCCATAAATTTAAATTTAGTTGTTAAATATGTTATTTCTTTATTTTTGATATCTACTCAAATTCCAAATTTTTCTAAAAAATTTGCACTAATAATTGGAGTTGAAATATCGGCATTTATTAATGGAAATTCGAAATCTCTTCTTAAACCTAATTCTATTGGGTGTATGCATTAATTCGTGCGGGTATTTTTCGAAAATTAAGACTTTATTGTGAAAAAATTGTCTTGATCAACACCTAGTACCTTTGCAAGTTCTTCTTCCGTCTTCGTCTTGAAATTTTTTTGCCTGTCCGTCGTCTAAGTCGAAATTGCCACTTTTAAACCGTGCAAACCACTTTTGGCACGTTCGTTCGGCTAAAGCATGGTCACCATAAGCGTCCAGTAAAATATGATGGCTTTCGGTAGCACTCTTCTTCATGTTAAAGTAATGAAGAAGAACTTCCCGCAAAAACATTTTATCTGGTATAAATTTCGACATTTTCAAATGAATGAAACAAATTCTTGTTTACGCTAAAACAAATGACATCTACTGAAAACGACGCGTACCCTTGAAATGAATACGACGCGAAATAATATTTACTAGTAGAGTCCTCTCTTAGAAAACTGCACAAATTAATGTATACGCTCAATAGTTTTAAAAGTTTTGTTCCAAATGTTTCTATATTAGATTCGTTTGCAGCTGAAAGTTTAAGATCAGTTTATTAATTAAATCGAAAGTTTTATCTGCCAAAATAATAATTTCATCTTTATTTTGATTACCAGAAGAAGTTAAATTAGTTTGAATTTGTTGAGGTAAATAGTTTACGAATGCATGATTGAAAAAGTAATTCGTGACTAACAATTGAATCTGAACCAGTTAACGATTTCATATATCTAAAAAGCTGTGAAGGTGAACGATTACCAAGTTCAGTATTTGAAAATAATTGTTCCAATCTCTTTTCTTCACTAAGAGAAAATCTCTCAAGAAGAACTGTCTTAATAGTTTCGTATTAATTCGAAAACGGAGATGGATTAATAACATCGATAATTTTGAAAATAGTTTATCGTTGAAGAGCAATTAAAACATTTTGAAGTTTAACATTATCATTATAAATGTTGTTAATTTCAAATTGTCCTTTAAAAAGCACAAACCACGCTTCATTCCAAAACGGAGGTAATTTAATTGATTTGGAATACGGTCTAAAATTATCTTCGAGATGTGTTAAATTATGTGTAGTAATGTTTTGTGTTGTATTTATATCTGTATTAGAGTTCGCGATTTCGTTTTATGATTCTGTTTTTGTAAAATTACGTGTGCGTATGGGTTATCTATGCATGTTTGGAGAAGGAGTTTACAAATATTGATGTGAAAAATGTTAATATAGATGTTGATTGAAGCGTTCGTTGATACTTATAGTCTTTATAAATAATCAATCGAATTTCAATGAATGAATCACAGCAGGATCGAAGTTGAATTTCCTTTTATAAAATTGTTTTTTTTTTTTGTTTTTTTTTCGCAAAAAGACCAGCAGAAAATTTAGTAATTGAATGCTGATTGCAAACGGGCAGGATTGATTATTGTTTGATTCTTCTTTTGTAGTTTAAGATAGACGCTATTTAAAGGATTCCACAAACAAATTTTGAAAATCGCACACTTTTAAAGTCAGTGGTGTATATTTTTGTTACACACAAACACGTGTATACATACATACATTTGTATATTTTTAAAAGTTTATTTTAAATAGTTTTAATATGTAAATTTAAATTCCTGTTCTTTGTTTTAAATAATTCACATATAACAAGATCGCCAAATAAATAGATGTTAGTCTATATATATATACGTGTATTTATATATTTAAAGGAGAACTTTAATATTTATTCTTAAACAAAATTTATTTCACAAATGTTAAAGTAGATTCCTACAGTAGCCAAGTAGTAGAGATTTAACAATCTAACAAAAAGCTTGCATTATATATATTTATGTTGCAATAGTCATTCATCTGGTCATCATTGTACATTCGTATGAATACTAAAATTGTTTAGTACCGTCCGCCGTGTTTCAAAAAAGTCTTGAAAGGAAAAAGACGTCACTTCAATTTAAAAACTATTCATTTCTGATGTTCTTCAAAATAGTCATTCCATTTTTCATTTTACATTTCATTTTCTTTACTATTAAGTCCACTTCGCCTTCATTAAATAATTGTGCGTATGTACATAGTCTATGTATGGCGGCCGCAGTAGCTGAGTGGTTAACAGTTTATGACATCCTGCAGATGGTATCGTGTTTGAGCTTCAGCCATATTGACTTATCTCAAACACGCAACCATGTTGGAAAAATTTACTGTTCATTTGGTTTACTGTCAATCCGCTATTTACTTCTTATCTATTGTGTATTAGGAGCCAAATAGTGGATAAAAATACATACATTAAAAAATTGGGAACATTACAGTCGGGTCAGTCCTGCCAAAAAAAAGCCCTTAGTTCAAAAATGCGAAAATATCATTATGAAAAGTATTTTACATTATGTATTGCTACGTCCGCCACCAAAAAGGTGATCAAAAGGTTGAAGGAAACTGGGTATTGGGGATGATTGAAAACGGTACAAATTAAATGAGTGCATGGGTATTGGCATTTTCGGATCAATCACAGCGAACCTAACAATCATTTTGTTGCCGAGGATGAGACACACACCCAGCGAATATAATCCCAATGGCGGGTTATGTAACTTTTGCTTTTATAATTATAATTACAACCACCCAGGAGATTTTGCAGATTTTATAGTAGAACATAAGTGACGTAAGTCATTAAAAAAATCCTTTTACACTAATGAAATCTGTTAATGAAATCAAGTGGCCTTCGGCCGCGCCTTGCACAGCATTTATAAGTTAAACACTTTTATTTTCGGGTAACTGTAGACATGCTTCTACCAACCAAGAAATTTTCATTCAAAAAAACACAGGCTCCTTACTAAAGTCAACCCTAAAACGCTTTAGCGGCCATAAAGCACCAATTGTATGCACGAGTATATGTATGCATATGCAAATAGTATAGTATAGTTCATCAAATATGTTCTTTTGTTAATGGGTCCCAAATCAAACCAAAAAATAATCACGTGCAAAAAAGTAAGACAACTTTTTAAAATCGACAGTTTTCTAGTTTTATTTTATAACAAAAATTTGTCGTCTTCGGAAAATCTGTGTCACACCAATGAGCAACAAGGAATTGAAGACGGTAGCTATTATTTGTCTGGATTTTAAACACAATTTTGTTTACATACAATATACACACATCAGCACATTACTTCCCTGCAGAGATTTGTGGACCACATGGTCCATTTTAGTATTCCAAATAGAGCAAATGCGAAAATTAAATATGTTTTATATTTATTGCCAACAAAATATTAAGTTGAAATTATTTGATGAATATAATGTTAGTAGAGTATTAATGTATGTACATATGTATGTTTTGACCAAAGCAAATTGTATTCGAAACTAAAAATTATGTCAAATTGTCATTTTTCGTATATACTCCATGATGTGACCCACTTTAGTATCTTTGTGTAGTAGTTTCAGAACTAATTTCTCTATACTTTCCATGGATCGGATGTTATGCAGAGGTATTCTTGTATGGACTGTGATTAGTTTCGGATTATTCTATTGTCCGCATTGAGTATATATTTCACGCGTGCAAGAAGTAGTCGCGTTGTTTGCTGGGATATCCGTTTACTTGTATGTATATACATGCATATATATATATATATTTATAATTGTCGCATTGAAACCACTGAAGCGATTTTCGGCCGAGCTCCTCCTCCAATTTGTGGCTTTGCGTCTTGATGTTTTTCCAACAAATGGAGGGACCTACAATTTATACTAAGCCGCCTCCGAACGGCTGATGGTTTTTTTACGAGGAACCTTTATTTCATGTCCGAAACACACTCGGAGGGGTGGACATTCCCTGCCGAGGGGCGACCGAACTTTTAAAATTTAACTTAATTTTTTATTTAAATTAATTTTCTATAACTTTTTGGATGTTAGTGCGACCAGAAATTAAACCCGGGCTTTCCGAATGGCAATGCTAACCACTCGGTTACCACGGCCGCCATGTGTACATACGTATATATTATATTATATAAAACATATGTATAAAACGGTGACTGGTTTTATGGCATTCAAAAAATCATGAAAAAGCGAACGTATAATAATTTAAGGTTATTGCAAAAACACTAAAATTTTTTTTTTATAATTTTTATGTTTTTTAACTAATATTCACTTATTTTACAAAAAGTTTTACCCACCTTCAGTTTATAAACTCATACAAATGTACTTATACATAAGTGTGTTTGTTATATATGCAGTTATATGTATATGTACATATGTACATTCGGATATTCAAAGGAGTCTCATTTTTGGTGTGGTTAATGGTGTCCTTGCTAAATTTTTAGTTCTTCCCTGCTGCAAATGCTGATTGATTGAGTACACAAAGTACTATGGTACTATGATTGCTCAGACGCGAAATCTTCTTTGTTGTTTCGATTCAAACTTCCTGCAAATACATATATACATATTTCCTCTTTGAGGGAAACAACTCGCCACCAGAGCAATTAAAGTTGTCAAAAAAAAAACTCTGCGATTGGTTTTGACGTTTGCGTTTTGCAAACTAACCTTTGCCGATAACTTGGGCATCCAACTTTTTATGCTCATTGTTTGAGCGTTGAATGTTTTTTTTTCGAACAAAACATTTTGATTGACATTGTCAATAGGCTACGGCGCCTATTCCACGAATAGATTGTATGTATGTAAATGTATATAGTATTGTACCATATATGTGCTCGTATGTATGTATGTACACAACTGAATAAAATGGGTTGGTTGGTAAGGTATTGCATATACCATATTTGGTTGAATGCACATTGTGCGATCTTAAAAACAAATAGAAATTGTTTGCTATTTTCTAGTTGTGATTTATTTTGTGAATTTAAGCAAAATCACCTTTTCCATCGGTACTATTTACATTTATAAACACTTCTCCAGCCTGCTTAACTGCCGTGAAAATGAGACACCCGAATGCGGCGAACCCAAAACCCTCAATCGACTGTGTTGAAACAAACAGTCAGCCCACCGCATATTAACTTCTACGTCACTGTTTGCAGACATAACTTTGAAGCCGTAGATAATTCCGTCTATCTTGGAACCAGCATGAGCACCAACTACAATGCCAGTCTGGAAGTCCAATGCGAAATTACTCTTGCAAACAAACGCTACTTTTGCCTGAGTAAGCAGTTGATAAGTAAACTCCTCTTTCGACAAACAAAGACCAAAATCTACAAAGCGCTCACCCTATTAGTGCTACAACTGATAAGTCTGATGTTGCAGAACTTGGCAAATGCAAATATCACAAACAGCTGGCTCACAAAATCATAAGAAAATACACTGGTCACCAAGTTTAAACTTTTTACTCACATGAAAACTTTTAAAATTTTGAATCTGTTGGGGTCACCAAACATTTATTTTCAGAAAAAGTATATAAATCTTCATAAAGAAAACTTGGATTGGTTAACTTGAATATTTGGCTCTATTCTAATGATAGAAACACCCACTAACGTAAACGTACCTTCCGTGTCAACTATCAGAATCAAACTTATGGGAGTACCATGTATGGTAAATGAAAACTCACTAACGTGTACGTACGAACGCGGTCATAGATGTTACCGTGGGAGATCTATAAATCGCTTTTCTCTGCAACCAAAAGGCCACCTATGTACCGAATTTTAAGTAAATCGAAGCATAAATAAACTTATCTCGAATAGGTCGGTCCCCGAAAATTTTATTTCGAAAAATCCTTCTCAGGACATAAGATTTTTATATATAAGAAGATCAAAAGCTTGAGAAAAAGATTATGTTTTAATTATTGGATGTATGCATTAATTCGTGCGGTTTTTTTCGAAAATTAAGACTTTATTTTGAAAAAATTGTCTTGATCAACTCCTAGTACTTTTGCAAGTTTTTCTTGCGTCTGGCATGCATCTGCGTCGAACAATGTCTCCAATTCTTCGTCTTGAAATTTTTTTTGCCTGTCCGGGTCGTTCTCCGTCGTCTAAGTCGAAATTGCCACTTTTGGCACGTTCGTTCGGCTAAAGCATGGTGACCATAAGCGTCCAGTAAAATATGATGGCTTTCGGTAGCACTTTTCTTCACGTTAAAGTATTGAAGAAGAACTCCCCGCAAAAACACTTTTCACTTTACTAGTACAAATTTCGACATTTTCAAATGAATGAAACAAATTGTTGTTCACGCTAAAACAAATGACATCTACTGAAAACGACGCGAAATGACAGTACCTTTGAAATGAATACGACGCGAAATAATACTAGTAGAGACCTCTCTTAGAAAACTAAACCCAATATTATTAATTATTCTGAGAGTCATTAAGTAATTCTTGAAATTTATTTCCGGTCAATGGTCAATGGTCTCTCCGTCATGTGCTAGCATGTCCGTGTTGCAGGTAGGGAGCACAGCTGAGCTACACACATTGCTGAATTGGCGTTGCAAAGGAAAAGAAGGATGTTACACAATAGGAGTGCATGCAAAGAATGTATAAAAGGACAAAGATTGGGATGGCAACTAAAGTTGAGAAGGTGGCGATGAGGTAATATTTAGGGGTATTGTATTTAGCGAAAGCTGCTTTAGCTCTCCTAAGAACAATATGTCTTCAATGGCTTTTCAGACAATTAAATGCTGCGTGCGTATTTGTCGGAGTTGTGCTGCCCAGTTTCCTTCTGAAGCTTTCTCATTGTCCTTCGTCACATGGTTTAAAGCAGTTTTCAATATTTCCTTCCGCTCTGCTAAATGTAGTCGCAAAAAACACAATACATAAATAAGTAATTACTCTCCATTTAAAAAAAAAATTACTTCTTCTTCTTAAGTTATATTGTTTTTAACATCAAGCGTTGAAATACCTTCTGTCTGAGCCTTCTGGTTTCTCAAAAATTCCAGTTCGTTAAAGTACTATAGATTTGGCACGTACTCGTCTTCGGCACCTGCAACCGATGGCAAGCTCCTCTCCAGTTTTTAGCTTTCCTTTTGAATTTATTTCTGTGATCGTCAGTGTCCACAGTTTTCGCATGTTTTTGGCTAGTTGCAGCATTAAGGGATCTTACGGTATAAGCCACGGGCTACGGACACGTTCGTAAGGGCTTCCATTAAGTAATTATTCTGATGGAAACTCAGCCACCGTTTGCCACTAGCTGTGCAGATGTCAATCGCATATCGCTCAAGTGAGCAGCGATGGGAAGACGCAAACAGATAAGATAATCAGATATCTGATCTGGTCCATAAGATGGAAATTTTAATTGCAAATAATAGGTATCTGATCATTAGAGATTTGCATCCTTGCATATGCATGCGTGAATGTTAAAGTATTCGGACATGCATATCCATATGCCAGAATATAGAAACACAAATGGCAGGAAGCAATTAGCCAGCGCTCCAGCGTAAACAATCAACACAGGTATTTTTAATGACATATTACAATACATACTAAGCTTTATATAGCATTATAAGTTTATTTAATGTTTTATAATTTTCTGATTTAAAGTTTCCAAGAAAGTTCTGGAAAACATTTTCGTAAGTATCTTTAATATGAAATCACGTACTACATCGTTTAAATAACTTTGCGTCAAAAAGTGCAGTAGTTTTGAAATTGATGGTTCATAACTTCTGTATTTTGAGATTCCGAATCGTGCTGGGGACAAAAAAATTTTGGTACAGACAGGACGGCACTATATAGGATAGGTCTTTTGGGCTAATGACAAGTTTGGATAGTGGATAGTGCACTTGGGCTTATTTGCAAAGTTTTTTCTTTGAGTTAGAAAAAAAAATAATAGAAATCACTTAAGTGCTCCTTCGGTTCCATCCATTTCATTGATATGGAAAATGGCATAATCCTAGATTGTTGTTTAGTCCTTGTGAACTCTCACGGAAGTTAGGTATACACTAAAAGCGTGGACCTAAAATTCTTTCTCTCACTTGGAGACAATGTTTCTATACGCTGCATTATTCATTGAAATGACAATGAACGTAAGCATGCACCAAGAAACGGATCCCGTTTACACACGTGCAAGCCTTGCTTATGTATATGTACATATATGCGCATACACACAAACGCTATAAAGAAGGATTATTAAGGCCTTTTTATGTATATTTATTTAGATTACACCTGAGCCAAAGAATGCAGATGGGCTCAATTATTTCACTTGACTAAATACATACATACAGACTCGTAAGCACATTCATGATTTGAAAGCAAATGTTTAGGTACATGCAAACATGTATATTAAATTTGAGGTTTTGGAGCAGACGTTTTGGTTAAGCCATTACTTTTACAATATGGTTTTTAAATGACATGCTGAACAGTTTCGGCTGGTGCTCGTCATAGGTATACCGAAGTAAATGTACTTTTCGAATTTATTCGCGATAGGTGGATTCATTCATCAAATATTCACAGAGACGTGAATAAAAACTTCGTTGGGAGAAGGGTTGAATTTGAATAAACATTTTGATAGGCACCAACCTACTTTTTAAATGCATATATGTACATGTATGTATGTAGGTTGACATACATATTCTCCAAGTTTGTTTCTGTTTGATTTGTTAATGCTCGAATATTTGGAGCATATTATGTTACTTTAGTATTGAAATAGTTTCGGAGTAGAAATAAGTGTTATTGTTACACTGTGCTCACCTGTGTTCACCTTATCCTTCCCTTTTTCGAATCCTTTCAAATGGTTTGAATGATGGTTTATATATATGCAGTAGTTAGTTAGTTTAACAGTTTACTTGATCACGGAACCAAAATCAATCACACTTAGACCCATTGGCCCGTTGTTGGTGGCGTGTTTTCTGAAAATCAGGAGGTTATCACGCTTACCGATGCAAGCTCTGTAAGGCAGTCGTTTACCGTCGTTAGGACTGTTCCCTCCTTGGCATCCTAGCTGTCAGAATATATTATAATAGGTTGGGTTAACGTATGGGAAACGAGCAACCATGAAGCTACTTCTGTTAGTTTTGCTTGGAATGCGTTGCAGTGGTCGGGAGCTGCTGCATTTTCTCACTCGTTCCTCTCTGGGATTTTTGTTGAGAAAGTATTGCCGGAACAGAAGACGGAATTGGTGTAGTCCATCTCTTTCGAGAGTGATGTAGGATTTAGTATTTGGGCGTGTCCCATGTGGCTCAACCGTGGTTGAGTTGGATTCAGTCTTAAAACGTTGCAGCTCGCATGGAGTTTTGAACGCTTTTGACGCTCCAATAAAGTTAGTCCCATTATCAGAGTAAACGTTCTTTGAACATCCTAGCAATCGGACAAAAGCTGCTAGAAAAGAAGTTGAGGTCAAGTCGCTTCTGGCTTCTAAGAGGATGGCTTCAGCATGAAAACAAACAAAAAAAAACAGACGTGTCCTTTATCAAAATCGGCTTCCGTGGCCCCGAGAACTTTCAATGTTAAAAGGCCCGGTAAATCTACAAGCAAAATCATCAGTTTGACAGACTGTGAAGAAACTTGTTAATGTTGTCGACGGTGGATGTGCCGCCCTGTCTGTTTCGGAACGCGGTATTAGATCCTCTAACGCGCACGCGAATTTGAACTTTATGCAGCGGATTACAAATTGACTCTCCATTTTATTTAGAAAACGTTTGTATGGGAAATAGAAAAATACTGTTTTGAGGATTTTCCCGGCAATTATTCGAATTTTTCTCACCTTTTAAACGTTCCCTAGACCTCCACGAATAATTAAAGACCAAGATAAGATAAATCCGTTCAGCCGTTCTCGAGTTTTAGCGAGACTAACGAACAGCAATACTTTTTTATATATATAGATATATATATATAAAGTCAAGTGTGATTAAATTCGATGGTTTGTTATTTGTTTTTTTTTTTTTTTGCTTTTTGCGTATGTGTACGTACCACATATGGTACTTCATGCATCTAAGCCACATCTTTTACCCAGCATTTGGTGTTTTATATGTGATTTGTTTGCAGATATGGATTATATAATAATTGATGGAAAGAGGCATAGCGCAGAGGATGTGGAAGATATACTTTCTGATGATTTTGAGGTTGATATGACCAACATTGCCATTCTTGAAATCGAAAGATTTCTTGGCTTTTATGTCCTATCACTAACTACCATGTGTGACAGATTATTGGAATAAGCGATATGGAGTTTGAAGTCACATTGTTTAGTACCTGGAGAGCCAGATTTGAAAGCATCCGTTAATATTGTTGTGCGTGTCGTGGGATCCCCCGTTTTCATAATTATATAATTTACATGGATAATTATTATACCATAATACCTTTATTGATTTATCTAAGACGCAATGAATCCGCAGCAATATACGGTGTGTCTACAATATCTCTTTCTTGGAAAGACAACCGGGTTGTTAATCTTGTTCCAACTTACGTTGGAGAGAGACCTTTACATACTGCGCATGCTGATGATGCTGAGGTTTCAAATATAAATATGTGAAAAACTGGCTTATTTTTTTATTTAAATTAATTTTCTATAACTTTTTGGATGTTAGTACGACATCAGGATTTGAACCCGAGCCTTCCAAATGGCAGTACGCAATGCTAACCACTTGGCTATCGCGGCCGCTAATACAATAAATGCAACAATTTAACTATCACTTGCCTGTATGTCCCATCTCTGCTACCATAACAGCTGTAGCATCAAAAACCTATCAACTAAGGTTCCAGCGTTCATTATCCAACAATCGAAGTCAACTCAGAGGCTTCAGGTTTATTTAGTTACTAAATGCAACGCCTTTGAGATATTTATATAAACAAAGATATCGTAAATACAAGCTACTTATGTAAATGCTTGCATGTGTATTATGTACTTACCTATTACGAAGAGATCCACATTCACAAGTAAATTGTGTATAAGAAAATTGAGAGCATTCCTTTTTTGAAATAAAAAAGCTTTCACAAATCTTAGCACTCGATAGGTAATTGCAAGATGAAGGCGGCTGTCTGTATTCGAATGGGTACCTGTGCACGGAACTAAATACTTAACAGAGGGAGTTATCAAAAAAAAAAAATGAGATGGTTTTCCGGTAAGCTAATTGAAATCGCATCAGATGGTCAAGAGGCTTCAGTTCTTGGATGAATTGCCCAGAGTCGATAGGTTTTCAATATTTCCCAATTTTGTTCAAATTTAAATATTTCGTGAACAGGAAACCTTGTACGGAATATTTGACACACCGATTATGTCTTTGTAAATATTAAAGCACAAATTTTCCTTATTTCCGAATGCAAGGTAGATGGCGCTTAATAACCGTTAAAGTGATTTTTAGCCGAGCTTCTCTTCGATGGTGTTTTATCAAAATGGAGCGAACGTAAGATTTTTATGAGCTCGACACATCCTGCAATTAGAAACTTTAACTTTCTATTATTTTGTTGTCTATTTTGGCCGCCCAGGTGATCTCTTCAGTAAAAATTTGCTCACCATGTGGTATTATAGTTAAAAGAGAACTGGGTAAGAGATAAATAGAGATTATAAGTAAAAAACCTGCCTGTACCTCTGTAATGAGTATGACTAAAGCCAATATAGTGCAATGTGTGGAATTTATTAAGACCTCACACTAAGCATTAAAAAAAGGATTTAATATTGCTTACTTTGTACATAGATTCATACACAAATCTTCACCTGATTGGCCTCGAAATCACCGTATTTGTATATATATGTATGTGCATACATATATTGCTCACCACAGTCTAATCAATATCATGATTTATCCCGACCCATCCACGTTAAATTCAAATCATAAGTACAAACAAACCGCAAACTGCACATCAACAGCTATCAATTGTGGATGGTCGATGACAGCTGCAGAACGGAAAACGGACACTGCGGCAAAGGGATTGGTAAGATGAACTGTTTCCGGTGGCAAACAAACGTCAAAAACACTATATTTGGCTTCAGATTTATATTTAGCCTTCGCTTTTGACTTCTGTTTCAGATTTGTCTGGGAGTACGCTTTTGCCACCGCTACGTCAGTTTCGCAATGATTACTTAACAGCTTAAATAATTTTTTTTAACTACGTGTAGAAAGTCTGTGTCAACAGGCAAGCGGAGTTAAGAAATAATAAAGAGCAGTGCAAGCTGTAAAACTCAATGGAAAATTTATTTCCTGTGGACACATTTCTACTCACATTGAAATTCAAAATAAATTGCGTAAAAGACGTAAAATAATTTGTAGCAAGTAATTAATTGTAATTGAAATATAATTTCCCAAATGTCTTTTGCGCAACCTTATTAACGCTGCGATGATACTAACAACTATGCCAACTAGGATGTTGCCTGGAACCTTTTAATCTTCCTTGAAAAACACTCTTTTTTCTCTCTCTCACTAAGTGAAAAATGTTGTTTGCGCTTGCGCTCTATGTATTTGAAGAGTCGGTAGTTGGCAGTGAATATAACACTCTTGGAGATTTCGCTCTTAATTTTACCAATGTGGAATGTAAGCTTGTCTACACTGCAATTTAATGTTCTAGTCACCAACTATTGTATTTTACAACTGCATGAATTGAAGTTATTGTAAGTATCACAAGAGTGTACTCTGTACAAATCAAATAATCATGAATTATACTTTGATGGAACCGTATGTGCTCTTCATATGCGGCTTTAAAGTTTTGAACCATTACAGGTCTTCTGAGCGAAATATCGATGAAAGTGTGGTTTTAGGGACGACTAAGACTAAGGATATAATACGAGTATGTAAGCCAAAAAGTGCTTCTTTGGATTAATAAAAAAAATCATCTCTGACGAACAAATGCCAAACTCCATATATCACCCATTATTCCTGTGTCGCTATATGGTGCGGCGTTAGAAGTTCTCTAGAGAAAGTTTTTGCCTAAGATTTAAGGCAAGCCAATGGAACAATAGCTACACGAGATATACGACATTATTGACATAGTTCAGAGAATAAAGAGACAGCGGCTACGCTGGCTAGGTCATGTAGTCCGAAAGGATGAGAATTCAGCTATGAAAGTTTTCGATTCTTGGTCTGTATCAACTAGAGCTCCAAGTACCTGGGTATCGAGCACTGTGAGCAGCTCGATACTCGTTCGTTGTTCAACTGTTCAAATGATAATTTGAAATTTTTTAAATTTCAAAATTTTGTTTGTCAAAATTTCTTCAGTATTCCAATGAGTTTTTCACTTGGCATAAATAAAATTAAACTATACAATGAACGAGTGTGCGAGTACTCGTTGCTCAAATGCTCGAACAGCTCGTAAATGTTCGAACAAAATCTTGAGCTCTAGTATCAACTAGGAGTATCAAATGAATCGATAGCTCTCAGAATCTGGATTGTAAGATGATGAACCATGTTTTGATGTCTGATGTCTTAGGTATAGTAATGTCGATTCATACTCATATACCCAATAACAATATACATACATCTTAACTTTATGGCAGAACGTCAACAAAAAAGCAAATCTAATTTGCTCTATGTGAAGGAAAACACTTCAAAAACTCAAATATACTCCCCTAAGAAAGAAGAAAGTTACACTGAAGCTTAACCGACGCGAGTCAACCGTACTTGGACAAATAACTTTAATCAAGGTTTTTATGTTTGTGCAATGGCGGATAAAGGATGGAAACAAAATAATGAAATTAGTTTTCCTTTTCAAAGACGGAAACATTTTCCAGATCTCATAATTGTTTTATGTGTATCTTCAGTCACTCAAATATTAAAGAATAGTATAGAACACCTTTATCTTTATAATCGATGAATAATATTCCTTCATAACGATGAGCCCAAGTTTCAATACACCATATTTGCCTTTACTACAGAGGTCTAAAAAATGCTCCTTTAGGACACAAAGAAGTAATCTAGTCACCGACGCCAAGAGCATATTAAATTTATGGAGGGAGCACTTCTCCAGCCTGCTGAATAGCAGTGAAAATGGAGTATCCGACGATGGTGAACCCGAAACCCCAATCGACGACGATAGAAAAGAAGTTCCACTACCTGACCATGAAGAAGTTAGAATAGCAATCGCTCGCTAAAAAACAACAAAGCGGCTGGAGTTGACGGCCTACCGGCAGAACTATTCAAATATGGCGGTGAAGAGCTGACGAGGTGAATGAATCAGCTACTTTGCAGAATATGGTCGGAAGAAAGCATGCCCGACGATTGGAATTTACGTGTGATATGCCCATTCCATAAAAAAGGGAACCCCACAGTCTGTGCAAATTATCGTGGGATAAGCCTCCTTAATATGGCCTATAAGGTCCTGTCGAGCGTATTGTGTGAAATATTAAAGCCCACCGTCAACAAACTAATTGGACCTTATTAGTGTGGCTTTAAAGCTGGTAAGTCAACCATTGACCAGATATTCACCATGCGCTAAATCTTGGAAAAGACCCTTGAAAAAAGAATCGACACCCACCACCTCTTCGTATAGGAGCTGCCTTTACGCCGTTATATCTGAATTTCGTATCCCCGCAAAACTTATACGGCTATGTAAACAAACTTTAAGCAACATTAAAAGGAGCGGGAAGAACCTCTCCGAGCCGTTCGACACCAAACGGGGTTTCAGATAGGGTGATTCGTTATCGTGTGACTTTTTTAACTTATTGTTGGAAAAATTATACGAGCGGAATAGGGAAGGTACAATCTTCTATAAGAGTGTACAGCTGCTGGCGTACGCCGATGATATCGACATTATTGGCCTCAACAACCGCGCCGTGAGTTCTGCTTTCTTCAGACTGGATAAGGAAGCGAAGGGTATGGGTCTGGTGGTGAACGAGCGCAAGACGAAATATCTCCTGTCATCACACAAACAGTCATCGCATTAGCGACTTGAATCCCATGTCACTGTTGACAGTCATAACTTCGGGGTCGTATCTAGGAACCAGCATCAACACCAATAATAATGTCAGCCTTGAAATCCAGTGCAGAATCACTCTTACCAACAGGTGCTACTTTGGACTAAGTAGGCAATTGAAAAGTAAAGTCCTCTCCCGACGAACGAAAACCAAACTCTACAAGTCTCTCATCATCCCGTGCTGCTATATGGTGCGTAAGCATGGACGATGACAACATCTTATGAGTAGACGTTAGGAGTTTTCGAGAGAAAAGTTTTGCGTAAGATTTATGGTCCTCTTCGATTTGGCAACCGCGAATATCGCAGACGATGGAACGATGAGCTGTACGAGTTATACGACGACATTGGCATAGTTCAGCAAATCAAGAAGCAGCGGCTACGCTGGCTAGGCCATGTGGTCCGGATGGATACGAATACTCCAGCTTTGAAAATTTTCGATGCAGTACCCGCCGTTGGAAGCAGAGGAAGACGAAGACCTCCACTCCGTTGGAAGGACTAGGTAGAGAAGGACCTGGCTGTACTTGGTATTTCCAATTGGCACCACACAGCGAAAAGAAGAAACAAATGGCGCAATGCTGTTAACTCGGCTAAAATCGCGTAAGCGATGTCTACGTCCGTAAAGTAAGTAAGTAATATCTTAATGACAAACTTCATGCATAAATATATTTATGTACACAGATACACATGTACATATGTACATAGGTGCTTACTGCTAATGAATAATACCACTCTGTCTAGCTGAAGGCAAAATGCTTTTTATTGTATTCTACAGGTGTACACAATAACCTACGGCTACCAGCATTAAAAGCTTTAAGTAATTATGCTTTTGCAATCAATGTGGTTTCATATAATGTACACTCTTATTAAAATGGGTATATATGTATGTGTATGGCATATATGGCAGCCAGTGCTTTAGTTTGTAAGTGGAATAATTATTGATAATTGTTTCTCTTTTAAATAAATAAAAAAAAAAATATCTGACCCAACGGCAGACATATATTTTTGTGTTTTAACAAATTTATATTAGTGTTTAATTTAAATTTACCGCACCATTTAGATAAGCTGGATTAAAAAAGTTGAAGCTTTTTTTCTAAACATTTACATACCTATATCGTATATATTTACATAAACAAATACATATGTATGTATAAATTATAGAAAAAAAATTTAAATGACAAATTAATTTAATTTTTCTAATTGCGGTCGCCCCTAGGCAGGGGCGACATGAAATAAAAACTCATCATAAAAATCCTTCTGCCGTTCGGAGGCGGCTTAGCATAAACTGTAGGTCCCTTCATTAGTTTGAACAAGACAACGACGCACACAGCAAATTGGAGAAGGAGCTCGGCTGAAAATCGCTTCAACGGTTACAAAGCACCAATTGTATAATTAGCGGCGAGTGTCGCACCTGAGGGTTATTATGAATGGGAGATTCTTAAGACTTCCCACACCAGATTTTGTCATAAAAATTAAAAAAAAATTGCGCTTTTAAGGTTCATATTTATTATTAGTTTTAACTAAAGATGGATTCAGTATATCTCCTCATTGAATTTTTTTGAATTGTGATACCAAAATTAAAAGCGATATCTTTGTATTTGCCTTTGGTAATAATGAGATATACGATATACATATACACGAAAATTACCATTAGAATAGTCCAAACAGTTCCTTCTAACTCGGATGAATTTTCCGGAGTCGCAGGGTTCAGTAGATCGACACCAGGTGCTTGATTTTCTGCAGCTATGGAAGTAGCAGTAGATTCATATTATTTTTTTAACTTGCGTTTATTCAATCCAAGAGTAGAGTTGAAGCATGCATAACATCTGTGCGCGCATTTCGTTTAGCCGAATGTCAAGTTGTTCCAATTATTTGACGTTATTGTGAAAATTGCTACGATATCTTATGCCAGCTGTGGATATTTTGCATTTTGCATATACAACCATTTATTCTTTTACTGGAATTAGTCTGCACATGGTGAACTTAGAGTATTGTCAGTGGAAAAAAGGTAATAAGTGCTAATTTCAGTGCGCATTTCGTTTAGCCGAATTGATGGTTAGAGCCATTTAATAAAGAAATAGAGAAGTAAGTTACATTTTTCTAGGAAAAATCTTATATCTGACATTGCATGGATTCGTTGGAGTCATTTTAATTATTAAGTTTTGTTTTTTTATACCCTTTAAGGTCCTGCCGAAAGGACCACACTTGTCAATTAAAAGGAAAGCTGTTATAACGGCGCATAAAGAAAACGGCTTGATTAATTTGCAGATTGCCTTAATGATTCTCAGATCTGAGCAAAGTAATAGAATTTTTTTAAAATTGGGCAAGAATTATGACCAAAAGAAAAAAACTAAAGGTAACAAAAAAATTACAACACGCAAACAAGGTCAAATTAAGGACCTGGTAACAAAAAAAGAAGCTTACCGCTTTACAAATTATAGCGGAACTTGATCTTCCCATTAAAAGCGACGTGTTCGGAAAATTTTAAGCACAACAGGAAACGTTGTTTACAAAAAGTAAGCAAAAGCCAGCTGCACTGACAAAAGGACATAAGGATGCAAGATGCAGTTAGCTAAAACGCACATGAAATGGACGTCGGAATGGAAAAATTTAATTTTTTCCGACAAGAACAAATTTAAACTCTACGGCCGTGATGGATTTAGTTACTTTTGGCATGATTTGAAAGCAAAATAGGAACCAAGGTTGAGCAGGAGTTTTGGTGGAGGAAGTGTCATGATTTGGGGAGCCTTTTCTTATTATGGGAGATCTACAATATGCTAGGTTCCAACAAAAATGAACAGCGAAATCTACGGGGGCATGTTGGTAGCAGAATTAATCATTTTTTCAAGGACTGTCATCAACAATTTGACCTTTTTTGCGTGTTGTAATTTTTTTGTTACCTTTAGTTTTTTTCTTTTGGTCATAATTCTTGCCCAATTTTAAAAAAATTCTATTACTTTGCTCAGATCTGAGAATCATTAAGGCAATCTGCAAATTAATCAAGCCGTTTTCTTTATGCGCCGTTATAACAGCTTTCCTTTTAATTGACAAGTGTGGTCCTTTCGGCAGGACCTTAAAGGGTATAAAAAAACAAAACTTAATAATTAAAATGACTCCAACGAATCCATGCAATGTCAGATATAAGATTTTTCCTAAAAAAATGTAACTTACTTCTCTATTTCTTTATTAAATGGCTCTAACCATCAATTCGGCTAAACGAAATGCGCACTGAAATTAGCACTTATTACCTTTTTTCCACTGACAATACTCTAAGTTCACCATGTGCAGACTAATTCCAGTAAAAGAATAAATGGTTGTATATGCAAAATGCAAAATATCCACAGCTGGCATAAGATATCGTAGCAATTTTCACAATAACGTCAAATAATTGGAACAACTTGACATTCGGCTAAACGAAGTGCGCGCACTGTAGTTCTTTGATGTCTCTGTCGGTATTCCATCCACATTACCGGCTTCATATAGCGCAGACAAGCTTTATTTCTTCTTTCCATCCAAAGTTCAAAGATTGGTATAGCAAATCTGGTTCATGGAAATAAAGACGATGTGCTGTTTTGAATTTCTCAGTGAACATTTCCTGATTTTCTGTATTCGGCACTATATGACCACAGACATTGCAAAAATCGTCGTGCTTTGGCCACCTTGCATTTTGCATAATGAAATTATGAATGATTTTATGCATTTAAAAATATTATTCACTCTAAATTAAAATTATCTCTTTGCACAAAACACGCTTGATAAACTAATGCTCTCAAATTCTTATATGAGCTAAGAACGCAAAAGCAATGATGCGGAAATTCTACCTTAAACATCTGATCACGAAAGTCTTGTCGGACCCGAAAAATTTTGTGTTATGGTAGTGTGTAAATTTTGCTCGTGATAGCAGAGATATTAAAATTTCAACAGGACTAGCTCGTTTAGTTTAATACATTCATGTACATATGTATATACATACATATGCATATATTGCGAAGTGTAAAATATTCAGTACAAGCTTTACGGTATACGACGTAAAAATGCAAGAAAATTACGCACAAAATTCAGTTAAAATAACTCGGCTTCAAGGCACTTTGTAGAACAATTAGTGCAGAGCCAATGTTACAATCTTTTGTGCATTGTGTTCGAAAACCGCATGATTAGCAAAAATAACGATGCCAACGCAACTGCGATTTGATTTCGTTCAACTATTTTTTGTGGGGAGCTGCTCCCCATCCTGGGAAGATTCAAGACTTGAAATACGAAATTGAAGTCGTCATTGCAGCCGTATAAATGTGTGCCGTCACAATTATTTTATTTTGAGGTGTGACCACCCTGAATCTAGTTTCTGTAAATTCATTTCATACGATTGCAGAAACAAAAATTGCAGTATGTAACTGCATTCATACATATGTATATCGGCAATTAAATTTGCAACTGCTCGTGCTATACCATACTAGAAAGTTTTATTTCCCTTGCAGTTGCTCCAAAGGATATTTCCAAATAAGAGTTTTCATAAATTGTTGTGAAATAAGCTACTTTCCTGAAATTGAAATTCATTTTCCAACGTCTGACGGCACCTTTAGACGACTCAATGGAAAACGTGTCAAAAACATTAGGCTGCGGCAGCCATATCAATAAAATTACGCTCCATCATAACCCGTGATATTGGAGCAATTTAATAACAGTAAAATCATTGTAACTCTTGCAGGATGATCTAAGGATGGACTAGGGTTGACGGCCTACCAGCAGAGGCATGCATCAGCTACTTTGCAGAATATGGTCGGGCGAAAACATGCTGGCGTCATGAGTTCTGCTTTCTCCAGACTGGATAAGGAAGCGAAGAATGTGGGTCTGGTATTGAAGGAAGTTCGTCTTGCCTATCTCCTGTCATCACAGAAATAGTCATCCCATTTGCGACTCGGCCGCAGAATTTTACGGTTTAGGTTTGTTTTGTTTCACAGAGTTTTGTGCCAATGGGCAAATTTGCAATTATTTACTGATTTACTGTACTGAATACAGAACAAGAGGGCTGATTTAATTCAAAGAATAAATGTTTATTAGACAAATTTAAAATCGCAGCGGGAATAAGAGAATACTCGTATGTACGAGTACAGCACATTACCATTGGCGTCATATCGTTTTTCAGTTGACTCCACATCGATGCTAAATAATTATTGACTAAACATTTGGTGATAAAATGAATGCCATTTTGTCTCAGTATTTTTTTTATTTATGGATGCAATGGGGGTATGAAGTATATTATATTTCATTTTAGATTTATAGCTTGTTTTCGTCAGCAAATTGTGTTTGAATTTATAATGGAAGAAATTGAACCAGATTTGAAAAGTGGCGTGCGGGCGTCGTCTATATGGCAATTTGAAAAATTGGTGACAACTTTATAGACTTTTGTGAAAAACTTTACGGTTGGAAAGACTTCAACTTTGAACTTGCTCAGCCAACCATTCGTGTAGTCTTGTCTTATGCCGCTTTAATTTGCAACATTAGTTCTGCGAGAAAAATTCTCAAAGAAAGATACGATGCCAACGCAATATTTCAGGAACGTCTCAAGTCTACTTTGAAAAGTTTTTTTTCTAGCCGAAATTCAGAGTCAACATAAATTTCGCTGTTTATAGCTGAATCAGCCATTTTACATACGTACCAGCCGTACCTCCCGGCTGGAGGAGGGATTTGCAACAAAATGTTGCCAGCCGCCAGTGCGCTTACATACTTTTAAACAAACATAATTTTCTTCAAGAAATTTCATATGTTCGCATATAAACGCTAATCAAATATACATGACCTATATGGCAATAAAAAATAATAATTAAGAATCTAAATTATTTTTTCTTTAAATAAACATTTTCTTTGCTCATTTAAAATTCGCTTGGTCAATACTGACAACCTTGAATAACAGTTTAGCGGAATAAAATGCGTAAATGAGTTTCATAGAAACACAGCAAACAAAGATATAAACATTACCCTTAATATTTTTCATTCAACCTGGCAGTATATGTGGTGGTCGTATGAGCACTTATATCATTTAAGGGAATAAACAGTTGAGTGAGCAACGACTAGGATAGCATAGCTTGTGACCCCTATAAATGCAAGAGTACCGTCTAACTCAAAACAACCCGCTTAAGTTTGATTTTTTTCGAGTTACTTATAAAATCGTCCATCATCAGCCGTAGGAACTAACTTAGCCAAACACTGTGCCATGGATGGAACAGTGGCTCAAAATTATACGCAAAAGTTATTTCAATTTACTCTTCTATATAGGGGAACTGCAAGGCAGGTGAGACATATTATTCTAGAAAAAACCGCCTTTGTGTTCGTGCTTCTAAAAGACAGGCTTCTTTAATGTGTAAATACAAATACCAGCTATAAATCAAAGTATGCTTCGCTGAGATGGTAGAGGTCAAATGATTCCGTCCACCATGTAAATGCTAGTTTTATAATCTCCATGCTGTTTTTCTGCATGGTTTTTGAGGAGTGACATTCCGAAAGTAATCAACCAGCTGATATTGGTGAATTGTCGGCAGGTCATAACATCAAAAATCCTGGTGTCACAAAGGATCAAAGGGTGTATGCCGTTATTTACACTTCTACAACAACGGCGCTCGTTCTTACCTACTTAATAGTATACAACCTGTGGGAATATATCCAGTTTTAACCATCAAAACGGCGTAAATGACAAAATTTAGATTTTCTGTTGTCGATTTAAATCTATAACTTACCACAATACCCATCAAGCACCAATATTTCAAAGCACCATGAGGCACTATTGCACAATTCGTAGACAAATAATTTTGTCGTATGTACACATCTAAGGAAAAAGTCTCTTTTGCTAGCTTAAGCACATTTGGCGCTTAATGCAATTCAATTCATTTCATTTGCCCAAAATAACATTTGTTTTATAAACCGTTCTTACATTTTAAAGGTGATAGTGTTATCCTAACATACTTTAGTATTTATGTAGGAGTTTAAAATGTTGTATACCTATATTAGATTTGTATACTATACAATGACTTAATATTAGTTTAGCATACTAATGCGTAAAGCAACAATTAAAATTAATTTCTTCCAAAAAAGGACTAAAAGGAAATTTGTTTGCCTAGTCTTAAGAATAAGTGAAACTTACATAAGTTTTTTTTATTTATTAATGTGCGCTTATTTTAGCTATTGTAGTTCGGTCGGTTATTCAAATATTGTTCAGCATTGTACACAAGGCTTTGTTAATTAATACCTATTATATGTGTTGTAACGTCTGTAACAGTATACCATAGAAGTTTGTTGCTCTCGTATATGGTATTATTTGGGGACTTAGGATCAGAATTTGACTTTGGTACACTTATTACCTTCGCTATTTTCCATTCTTCCGGAAAATGACCTATATTATAAGAATGGTTAATAAGTATGGCCATAAAAAAACGAAATGTTTTCTTTAAGATGAAATTTGAAGCTCCATCTTCACCCGAGCTTTTTGTTATTATTTTTAAAATGTTATCGGTTATTCCCGATTTCCTCTGCATTTGTAAATATTTTACTGAATTCATTTATTTCGTGCAATGTATGGCTCGATATTATGCTCGATATCGGCACGTAAATTATTGTTAAATGTGACGATTGCGTCGTTACTTTCAAGTAGCTCTTTAATATTGTGCTTGATGTGTCTTGCAAACACCGCGTCACCCAAACTAAGATTTTGTTTATTTATTTGCTCAAACACATAAGCTAAAATATTGGTTTAATGAAAATTTTTGCGTAATTGAATAGTGTTACCATTCACAATTCTAGGTATGTCAAAGTCTATATCAGTATCAGAACTTATTGTTGGATCTGGTAATTGCGGCTTCGAGTTCAAGTCACATAAGCTTATGAATTTTTTATATGTTTTGTTATTCATACTTTTTTTTGAAAAGAATTTCGACCAATATCTACTTTCATGGATTTCGATCTGTTCTTAATTAATTTCAGTTAAATTTCGCAATATAGTATTGAGTATATGTTTGCGTTGCGGGTCGACGCATTTTTCCTTCTGTACCCATCTACATATATGTATGGATACAACTATGTACATATACATACATATATATTGGAATGTATGCCACACAATATTAAACTTTAATTTTAATCAACCAAAACGGAGCCATTATTAAATTATTCAGAACTTCTGTTGCGAGAAGCTTAGAAGGAAGAATGTAGAGCAAGCAATGAAACTTATCCACGCCAAAACTAAACAACCGGAATTTGCGTACAAAATAATAATAAAATAACATCCACCGAAGTACAATGTTAATTTGTCGAGCCCAACTGTGTTGACTGTTAAACCACTCACCCATTTATTTATGACCATTGAAAAAACTGTTCATTGCTGCTGCGAACTGGAAATTAGAGCGGGCGGCAAGGCTTTAGCTATTAAACGGTAGTGGACGACGACAAATTTACAAAGTTTCCCCTTTTGCCTATTGTCCCTAGTTTGAAAGCATCCAGCTAAGGTTGGCCTAATTAAATTTCCTCGCTTAATTTGTACGATTCGCAAAATGTTGTACCGTTTTATTCATTTTGCACATAAATCTGCACACATATAAAGTATGCATATAAATGTGTAAATATGTGGGAATTAACAAAAGTTCTGTTGACCAGAAAAAAAATATTTTTGTATTTATTCGTAATCTTTGTCCCTTTTTATCTTCTCTAAGCTTTTTAAGCTTATCAAGTTCGGCATTAATCGCATTAATTATCTCCTCGCTGCTATTTTTTTAATTTTTGGAAATAACCAGAACTCACAAGGTGCTCTGGAGAACATGGCGCTAGACGTGTTTCTCGATCCCAGAGATCGCAATAAAAGTATTCGTTATTTCAGCAGTGTGGCAAGGCGCGTTGTCATGATGTAAAAAGAAGCGCCGCAAATCCTCTTTCTTCCTGTTTTCCAGCAAATTTTTGGAAGAGCAGCTACGATTCTAGATCGATTGAAGTAAACTGACATCATTTTTGTTGCTTAGATGAGTTTGCTCCTGTTACTCTCTATACGGTGGACTGCTGTTTGGTTTCTGGATCGTACTTATAGAACAAAGCCTCGTCACCAGTAACGACTTTATGAAGTTGCTGGCTGACCATTTTCGAATTTGTTTAGAAAAAAATTGAGCAAAATGCACTCCAGCCTCTTTTTGTACCTCACTTAAAATTCGTAACACCCATCAATCAATCAGATTTCTTCGTGTGCCTTAGATGATTACTTCATATTCGCGATACAGCCATGACATTCAAGCCCAATTCATTAGCAATCATTTCATTTTTCTTTCACCAGAGCTACAGCGACGTCATCAGTTGAAGACTTTGGTCAACCTTCTCGGGGCTTGTCCTCTATGGAAAAATGTCCAGTCTGGAATCTTCGGAACCACTTAGAAATAGTCTTTAAAGAAACCCGTAGGGAATCAAATGGAGAATTTCTGTTTGCGTTGGTGGTGGAATTTCGTCTGTCTTATCTTCAGCTATCTTGGGCTTTCTCGTCTCCATTTTAGTCGATCATTCTAAAACTTATAAGAAATTCTAACAAAGTAATTGCAAAGTATTTGGTATTTTTAGATATAAAAAACAAACAAATTGAAAGTCACCAACTGACCGAACTTTTGTTAATCCCCTCGTACATATACCTAGAGATACAAAAGAGCACTGTGGGGAGGAAATTGTATTTTTTCATAAAAAACTACTACAAAATATAAAGTTCTTTAGAAATGTCAATTTTAATAAATAAACCACCATCTGTCCACCATCAATAGCCAAGTTGTTAGCAGTGCGTACTATTGTACTATGTGGAAAAAGATGTCTTCGAGTGCCGGCCAGAACAATATTCTGATCCAGTCGCCGGTATGCAAGGCCAGCATATTCGAGTGTATTTCTAACATGAAATAAAAGCTCATAAAAGAATTGCGGTTCCTCTAATTACAATGTAACCACGATGTAACAAATCGGAAGGGAACAAGTAAATGATTATATCAAGTAATTCGTTGAAGGTATGCTATGTTGAGGTTAAGTTGGTCTAAAACTCGTTATAAAGAGGTAAAAATAGTTTTTGTCACCTCACCATTACGTATTAATTTTTTTTATCAAATTACAGTATGTGTGTTCTATTTAAAAACAATTATGTAAGCAATAAATTTTTTTTTACATTAATACTGAAAATTAAATGCAGTGAAATCAGTAAAAGTAAGTACATAGCTTGGTGGGTATATAAATTATGATTCAGATTCACACATCAAAACTCACGAATTAAGGAAAAGAATCAACAATGTGGTTATAGAACATTAATCTCAATTTTTTTCTTCTTGATTAGAAAAAAGTAACAAATGGTTGCCTGTTTGTCACCGTAAACATTCCAAGCGCAATCCAATTTCGTGATGGATTTGACTACATAGTCACTCAAATCTCCCTTTTTGAGAAACATCTATTTTATTATATTTAAAGTATTATAACCATATTTATAATTTTCATCAGCAACACAGCATCAGTTAATTCTTCAGAGATGGCTAAATCATTATCAAAGGTAACAAAGTCTGCGAACTCAGGCTTTTAAAAGTTCTGCGAGCATATTACTTCAAAACCACTTTACTTGAAGCAGTTCACAATAGTCTTTTCAGTGATTAGATTCCAAGCTTTGGCAATCATCAACAGGGCTTGTAAAACATCAGTTTTAGTTGGCGTTAGGCGTTTAACATCAACAAGAAATCATCTGACAACTTCCTTCCTATAACGTATTCTGTTTGTTTGTTCGCTTTGGTCGTTGCCATGCTCCAGAGGTTATAGTTTCGAAGTGGTATATGGAGCGAAGTACAGATTAGGAATTTCTCCGTGTGCAGTACAATTATTGATGAACATAAAAATTTCATTGTTTTCTTTCTTCATCTCCTTATCCAGCCTTTAAGCCAATTGCAAAAAGGAACACTGGTCATCCAATCCTTATGGATGAACGTGTAATCTGTTGGCAGACTATTGAAATTTTTACAACCTTGCCGTTTTTTGATATTTTCCGATGATGAGTGGCCAGTATAATTTGCTTCCAGCAGTACTGTAAAGCGAAGTTCGCTGTTTCTCCTGCAATCACATTTATCGCCTTTGAATGATAAGGTTTTCTCAGGTAAACATTTATCGGCGTCAAATCGCATCCGCCGGTCACTTTGTCTTTCCAATCATCGCATACTTTTTACCAACGCGACCATTTTCACCAAACAATTTTTCGAAAAACAATCTCGTTTCGTTTTTTAAAATCTTGAAGCTGAACCTTTGCCTGAAGGATAGGGCTTCCGGTTGTGACTCTTTTGTATCGCCATTAGTTATCTCCTTCAAGCACTCCTTCTGTATATTTACATATCTTTAAACATTAAAAATTTTACCAATGTATCAACGGAAATCTCGAATTAATTAGCTAAATATATCTAATTTTTTCGTCGTAGGATTTTTGTCAACATAATTATTGATGTTTCGCTTTTTTTGTGAACGTTAAGCAACACCTTTAAACTTGATGTGCCATTTCATCTTTAATCCTTAACAATAGTGAGCAGCAGTGTTTATATAAAAAACTTAAATTTTAATCCCAAAAAAATATTAAGAGCAGCAAATAAATTACAAAATCTTGAGAAGTTTAAGTGGGCAGAACTGTTTTGGTAAATTTAACCATTTTGAAGTACATTCCGCACATTGCAAACTCTTTAAAGTAGTGCAAATGTCCAAAAGAGGTGGATAGTTTACACATAAGGATGTATTATGTAATAGAATAAACAAATAAGTAAGACCAAGTTAAGCATTTTTTCAAATTATATTAAACATGATTTCGTTAAGAGAAATTTTATGTAGTTTTCAAAATGCAGGTTTAATTAAGGATAAAATTTTACTATACAAGACGAATTCTGAAACGGGAAAAGATAATCTTGGAAAACATCGAATGTTCTGTTCTGGATATTTGGATCTTATTATCATTTTCACAACCAATTAAATTGTATAAAATATAATATTAAAGGAAAATTTAAAAAGACTAATTTTGAGCCGCTAAAATAAAGTAACCAAATAGAAGAAGAGAGAAATCAGATTGTCTACGTCGCATCGTTGATGAGGGAAGCAAGGAGCATGTGCAGACAAAAAAGAGGCCGAGATGAGTGAGTATGAAGAACTTGTCGACAAGGGTATTGCTCGAAAACTTTGCGAAAAGATATGTAGTTCGACTAACAGAAGATTTCAATACCGGAGCAAACTCTTGTAGACCCCAGAGAGGTGATCTATTGGCTGATGCACGGAGTATACTGAATTTATGGAGGGAACACTTCTCTAGCCTGCTGGATGGCAGTGAAAATGGAACACACGAGGAAGCCAGACCAGATTACCCTATCGATGACCATGCACTAGAAGTTTCACTGCCCGACTAGCAGGCGCCCCTTGAAAACAATATGGATGGGCCGTTTGGATTGCCGATCGAGATATTCAAAAACGGCAGCGAAGATCTGATAAGATGCATAAATAAGATTTTTTGAAAAATATGGTCGGGTGAAAGCACGTCCGTCGAAATTCACAAACAGGGGGATCTTGCAGTCTGCACCAATTACCGAGGAAAAAGAACCTTATTATCGTACATGAGGTCTTATGGAGAGTATTGTGTGAAAGACTAAACCCCACCGTCAACAAACTGAATGGAGCTTATCAGTATGGCTTTAGAGCTGGTAAGTCAACCATTGACCAGTTATTCTCCACACGCCAAATCTTGGCAAAGATCCGCGAAAAGAGGATCGACACACAATACCTTTCCGTCAACTTTAAATCAGACGTTGACAGAAGGTAGATGCATTTACAAGTGTATCCCCGCAAAATGTATACGGATGTGTATACTGGCGTTGAGCAACAACAAAAGCTCCTTCAGGTTCGAGAAAGACCCCTCTGATCGGTTCGATACCGAACGAGGTTTCAGACAAGTTCTTAAAATTTTTACCAAATGCTAGAGTAGTTGGAAGATTATAAGCACCATAATCTACTCCTAAATGTGGCCGCGCTAGAATCAATAGGTTTTAACAAAATCGTTCATAACAAACTTTTAAGCGACTTATTAATACTATTAATATGTTGGGAAGTTAGGTTATTAACCGAGATTAAAAAAATTATATCGAATATGAAAATCGATTATTGAACATTTTAATTGATAAAACAATCCCCGAAGAATTGTTCAAGAATAAATTAAAAAGAAAACTGGTAGAAGCGAAAGCAAAATTGGGAAGTGTTAAAAATTCATACATAAGTTAGATAAGTAATTCTAATTCCAAATTTCAGTTGGAGCAGCAGCTACATATAAATTAATCTTTTAATAGTACATACCAAGTTTCACACATTCATACGTGTATGTTGCTTGACAGGTTGAATGAAAAGGTGAATAAATCGTAGATATAAATTAAAGTGCAGTTAAATAGCGGCAAAGTGAAAGCGCTGGTGCATTGTATTCCCGCAAGGAAAGTCTTGACTTTAAAAGGATGAGACACAAATTAGTGTTGGCCCGGACGAGGTGTTGTACTATTGATCCGGGTTATATTATTTTTTCAAACCTGTGGTTAAGGCTGAAATCGAGATAGTGTATGTTGCCGTGCTAATGGAGAAATTATTTAGGATGATTCCCGATTTCTTACTTTTCTCGTTGATTTATGACAACACGTACTATTGACCTTCAGGCCTTAGCTAGTGTTTTACGGAGAAAAGCGATTGTTCTGTTCTTCTTCTGAGAACATTCGAAACTGCGTTTTACACCTTAGGGTGAGTTAAATCATCCTCAAAGAAATAAACCACTACAAGGCCCCTGTAGTCCATAGTTAACTGTATAGGTTTAACTTTTTATATTGTATTTAACAAAAATTCTATTTAAAACAATAAGCAAAATGTTCCCCTCGAATATACGTGTAAGTGTAAGTGACTGCGTTAAATGGCATTCTCGATCAAATGAGATTAAAAACGTCCGAGTGTAACCGCCAGCACTCACCATGTTCATTTTAAAATCTTGTTGTCCGCATGTAATTCAATTTAATTTCCACTTTTAAACCTGAGATGCACAAGAAAGCTTTGCATTTGTCTACCTCTGCTACTATTTCAATTTACTTACGTTTGATCACTTACAGGTCAACAAATAGAATACATGGGCGAAAAAAATTTAATTTTAACAAAAGAGCATTGCAATTTGCTTTTGTTGCGAAGTTTGATTCGTACATACAAACTAACAAAAATATACGATAATTTTGGACTTATTTATGTATGCAGTTCTTTTTTCGACGTTGGTTTATAGAACACACAAAAACGCGCTTAATAGTTATCTTTATTTCCAGGTCATTAAATTAACCTGGCCATTCATAGCTGTTCAAGTACTTCTAGGAGGTAGTAAAGATAATTTTCCAATTTTATACCATTCATGAAATCAGGAAAATTATTTGAATTAGTCTAGACATTCCAGTCTATCTGTTTATATGGGAGGCCAGACAGCCTCAAACCGTTACTGAACGTTCCATTATGAACGCCCACATGAAAGGGTACGGTGATATCGCAAATCGAGAGATCTATTTTGGTTAAAGAGTACAGCCTGATAGTTTTTTTTGGGTATTGAGGGTGCCTTCAATAATATAGCGTCGACTGTAGTTGCATCTGTCATGTTTTGATTGATCGAGTAACTTTTCTTATACTCCAGGTTGTATATCTATGGATTTCGGAATTAAAGCAATTGCTAAGCTACATGAAGTCCTCCTTCATGCAGAAGGATCTGTCACACAAACCATATGTGATAGCAGGCAGGGCATACTAATAGTTAAAGAGATAGCTGCGGATTGGTAGTTACCAAAAATAGAACTCTCCGTGAATGCATAAATAATGGAAAGTTATACATGGAAATTTTTTGCAACATAACCGAACCCGGAGGGGAGCAAGGGGTGCTTAAAGCATATTTCACCACCTACATTTGCAAAAGCGCAATTGGCCAGAAATAGTCGGGTGGTCTACACTCAAGAATAATAAGCACCTGGTCACAATCATAGCCGATAAAAAGATGATAATACGCTATGTACCGAGGAAGTGTTCTTCTCTTCCACTTTCATTATCATGGAAGAGTTTGGGCCGCCATTCTTCAATTGTTAGTGGACTATCACTTATTCATCACGGATGCTTACTTAAGATGGAAAAGCCTCAATGGTTGCAGTATGTCTGAGATAATATGGTCAACATAAGGAAAAAGTCAATAGAGCTTATCGCGCTGAAAACAAAGGAAATATCTATAGCACGCAAAGAGGTTTCTGCAGAAGTTGTAGAGAAGAGGAAGAAATTGGAACCTTAAACCACATCCTTTGCGAATGCTCCACTCTTTGGAGGAGAAGGTGCGGAACCTTTAGAGACTTAGCGAAATATCAGGTGAAAAGATACATCGAAACACCACGCTTTGGCTTAATTATCAGGTGGGTGCCTTTAGGATCCTCTGTGATATCACAGTGAACACGTTTAATGGTATACAAGTTGCCTTCTCAATAAAGAGACTAGGACCTAGGGTGCATGTCCTCAAACATCGTCCTTAAAACGTTTACTGTGTCGTCAAAAAGATTTTTAGCCTTTTTGTACATTCATATGTAGTATGAAGTAAGCTAAATATTTATTTATATTTGTTTCCGTAGGACCTAACATTAAATTAATCCAAATTCAAAAAAATTAAGGCTTTGACTAAAACTAAAGTCAAAGGATCCATAAACAATAAGAATTAACATTATTTTCTGCTGCAGCGAAGATATGTACGGAAGTACATAGTTGTTAATTGTTCTCCTTATTCCAATTCATTTCCTTACCACAATTATTACATTGCGATAGCTCACCTAGTAAGAAGTTGTTAGGCTGCAAAATTCTTCGCCACCACCAAGCCCAGATCTGCTATACGATGAAGACATGAATATTTGTCCTACACTTACGCAAACGCTGCACGAAAATACGGTATACACTTTCGATTGTTTTATTAACTGAGTTGTCAGCAGCCCAGTCGAGTGCTTCCTTTCTCAGATTATTTTCTTCTTTATTGTCACTTTACTGCCGCTGTGGAATTCCATTATTCCAAAGAATATCGCAAAGCGTAGTTCATATATTGTACAAACATACATATGTACGAATTTATGTTAGTGGTTTTCTGCTTTCAAATTATTACTCCGTGCAAATTTAATTATAGAATGTAAAGTTCGCAATTAGCAATTACTATGAAATCCCCCATTCGTATTGTGGCGCATATGTATGCAAATGAGAAAGGCTTGGCCAAAACAGAATTTAATTTAAGCGCATATACATACATACCTACAAACATACATATACTCGTACATACATATTTACATTTCATAAATTTTACAACAGTGATTAAAATTAAGTAAAAAGTTAGGAAAATATCAGGGGATTTCACTTTGTCTAAGAAAAGCATGCTGGAGGGGGATTGCAGGGGTTTCCTATCCGAGTAATGGCACACAAACAAACACATGTAAAATATATAATACATATATACTATGATAAAAAGTATTATTTGAAAGAATATATTGTAAAAGCTACCCTGCGTCACCTTGCTTTTGGCATATGACGGTGAATGGCATGTTTCGAATATTTTTTAAGTTAAATATTACAAAATGATCATTTATTATTTTCTTTATGGAAGGACCAGCGAAGAAAAAAAGGTTGGAGCCGAACAGCAAGCGGAACAATAAGGTTCTACATAAAAGTGATTTTAGTAAGATTTCCGCATAAATTTAATTTTTTCATATAACCATTGCGCAGCGCTCCAAAAGTTGGGTGCTTCCTGAGATTTCCTCTTTAAGATTTAATGATTAAAATGTACATACATACATATGTATTCGTATCAAATGGACAGTGAGATCAACTTTTTAATTAAATTTTCCGCAGTAATGCAACTTTCGAAATTACAGGCCGGGAAAATTTGATTAGATTTTGTAACCAGGAACATGACTATACTTTTCTAAAGGTTTTTGTTGTGCTGAATCCGAATCTGGATTACGTCATCAACTTTTCACTGCTTATTAAACAAACATTTACTTTCGAAAATTAATAGCATTAAAAATAAAACTATAATGATTTTAACAAAAAAATATATTGATAGCTGAAATTCATTTTAAAATTATCATATTTACAATAACTTTCGATTGATATAATTTAATTTAGGCAGTATTTTTTGGTATATTCGTAAATATCCGAGGTTACAAAAAAAGGCGTGGTTATCCAAAACATTTAAAATTGGTTCTCGGCTTGGAATTAACATTGGTTAGATACTGTTCCTGCAGAGCAATCACAGAAAAACGATCATGTCGTATAAATTCAAAATCACGACCAGCATACATTTTATTATGCTTCAATGTTGGATTCATTTTTTATCCAACACCTGCCATAGTCGGCATTTTTTCCGAAGTCCGCTCGTTCTCCGAACTCCATTCGGTGTGTTCGAGTATACTTCGTTTTCTTCAATGCATTGCAAGAACATCATGGCACTGGCATCCAGTCGAGGTTTAACTCAACTTGCTGAATTAATTAAACAAAATCTATAATTGAACCAGCTGTACCCTGCAACGCTTCGCTGTTGCACATACTCATTGAATGTATGAAAATAGGAACATGGGATATCTTTCCATCATAAGTTTATTTACTCAATACTTGAGGGTATACAACAATTTTTGATTTACCAGGGTTATTCGGTTTGCAAACCCTAGGACTTGAAACATACAATTGTCCGTTTCTAAACGTATGTAGACCACATAACTCCATAGATGGACTCTAAAGCAAAGTTGACTAGATACGAAGCTTACTCAAATTTATTCATATTTCAGCTGAGGACCTCCCCCCGTTCTAATGTTGACAGCAATGCCAGATGATGGAATACTGAACAGCTACATTTCGGATAGGAGGGCTGCTATATATATTTCTGGCATAATAATGAAAATACAAATATTTATCAACGAAAATGGTTTTATTGTTATTCAAAATATTTTCCATGAAGATTTATACACTTTTGCATGCGCTCAAACCAATTTTCGAAGCACTTTTTCCACTCCGATTGAGACACCTCCAAAACATGGTTTTTGAATGCTTCAACAGCATCTTCTGGCGACAAAAATCGTTGACCACGCATTATTTTCTTGATGTGTGGGAATGAAAAGAAGTCATTGGGTGCCAAGTCAGGACTGTACGGCGGATGACCCATCAATTCGACGTTTTGCCGGTCAAAAAGCCGCTGGTTTGAGCCGCATTTGTCATGGTGCACAAGGATTCGTCTTCTCTTATTCGTTTTTCGAATTTCTACGAAGACTTCAGCCAAACAAATGGTGGTGTACCACTCAGAATTGACCGTCCTACGTTGCTCAAGCGGAACAGTCGCCACATGACCAGTTTTGCCGAAGAAACAGGTGACCATTTGCTTCGAAGTGCTTCTTCCACGAACAACTTTCGTTGGATTTGGTTTGTCTTGGAAGACCCACACGGTCGATTACTGTTTTGTTTCGGGCTCATACGTATAGATCCATGATTCGTCACCTGTGACGATCTTATAAACGTCTTTTGAAGCACCATGAACGTATTTTTTCAGCATTTCTTTACACCAATCCACACGAGCCTTTTTTTGAGCGATTGTCAAATTGTGCGGGATCCAACGAGAACAAACCTTTTTTACGGCCAGGTGTTCATGCAATATCGAATGTATGCTGGTGGGATGCCTCTATCTGAAGGTATGTTACATGACGGTCTTGCATTATCAGTTCACGTACGGCATCGATGTTTTCTGACACAACGGCTGTTTTTGGACGACCTTCACGAAATTCGTCTTTGAGCGAGCGTCGGCCACGATTGAATTCGTTGTACCAGTTTTTCACAGTGCTATAGGATGGTGCTTCATAGCCATACAAAGATTTTAGTTCATCGATGCACTCTTGTCATGATAATTCACGTCGAAAGTTGTGAAAAATAATTGCACGAAAATGTTCACGAGTTAATTCCATTTTTTGGCCGAGATGAATTTTTTAATTCCCTGTAAATAAAACAATTCACGATTAAATGACAAAACGTTCTGTCAGATTGCACCTGGCAACACTTAGTGTTGCCTAGGCCAGACCTATATATAGCAGCCTACCTACGTAGGTAGTGCTATTAATTTTCAAATCTACAAATAAAATAAAAAATTAATTCCGATGACGCAAAGTTAAGTACAAATTTTCAAAGTTTGGAGGTGTCTGGCAGAGGGTTTAAACCATTGCAAGAGTGCAGCAATCTTTGAGGTCATTTTAAACATTATTCATAATCCTGAGCTTTTTCTTTAATGAATTTGAGATGCTGTTTTCGCATCTTTGACACCAAAAGTAACTGAAAAAAATTGTGTGATGTGAGTTTCCGTAGAAGCTCTGTGTATAATATTATATTATGTTAATATAAATTAAATTTAGTGACGATATTTTAGATTTACCGGAAGTCCCCAGTTCTGTTAGATTTTTTTATCCAAATCCAATATCGGAGTTAAGCACTATGGATTTTTGTCCAGTTGAAAACGATAGCTCAGAATCGGATATTGATTCCGGTAATCTTCTTTTATTTGCATATATAGCAGAAAAAGCCAAGGGAAAGTAATGAACTTAGAGACATTCTAGGGAAATAATAATATTGTATTTTGAGAAGGCTAATCAAACAAATTTCAGTTGGAAGAGTTAGCGAGGAAATTCGAAAATTTCAAGATATATTGTAGTTTAAGGGAAAATTGGAAAGATGTGATAGAGTTTTTGCAGCGGTTTTCGTTCATAAATAGGATCAATTGTTCGAAATAGTTTTAAAAACTCTAGCCGCCATCTTATTGATCGTAGATATGACAATTATTTTGAAATTTGGTTTTATGTGTATACTTTCTTTCCCCATCAGTGTATATGGTAGATACCCAAAGCCATTCCTTATGTTTCCAAATGAGAGGACACTTTACTTCTGTGTATATTTTGCGTCATGATAAAATAGTAAGAGTGGTTGTACTATGACGATGAAAGTTGGACATGTAGAGCAAGAAACAGTGCTATGACTCTTATGGTACAAAGAATAGATGTAGCGCCTTGGGCTCATCCCTTGTCTTATTTTATTTTCCATACATCTTAAAGAATAGAATATACGAGTATTTTTGAGGCAATAATACAATTACAAAATATTGGCGTTAACCCTTCCCATTTCATTTGCGAATTCCAGGGAACCATACGTATTTTCAGGTAAATGGCAAAAGTATTTTTTTTTTTTAATGATAGCCCCCATCTCTTGAAAAATACCAGAAATTTCCTTGAAAACTCAAAAAATAAAGTAGTTTTTAATTCGAGTTCGGTAAGTTGATCCGATACAGTATATTTTTAACAAGAATACGCATAAACCTATTCGTGATAGAAGCTCATATTTTGCGGAACGATTTTCAAAACATGAGCGTCAAACTAGCTAGTTAGGTTATGCGTGGCACAATAGCTTCAGGAATGATGTTCATTTATAGAGCAGGCACTTTCACTTCTTAGCCTATCACATGTTTGAATACGCGGAATATATTTTTGCTAGAATTTAAATAGCAGTTGTTTAGTCGATATTTTGCCTTCTAAAAAGGTGTTTTTAGCGACAAAGGAGCAGATGCGATTATTAAATGAAGCTGATAGACATTTGAAGACAACTAGGGTAGTAGATGATTCTAAGGCTGGCCTAAATTCATTTTTGAATTCTATCATGAGTTTAGTTCTTCATATATGTAAGTAGCTTGAAACGGTTGTGGTGTTCTTTGCCACATTCTGGGTTCCAAAACATACAGACGAAACGGTTTTGTCAAGACAATTTAGAAAATTACTTTGGACAAATTAAGAGGTGCGGTTTTTACCATTAAAACCGATAACCATTTTACATTCTCCCAAGCGAACCGCCCAACTGGAAGAGGAATATGCATATACATACATACTCGTATGTCTGCATTAAACTGCAATATTCCTCAGTGAATTCGGGGAGAAAAAATGTTATATTATATTTCACTATAATATATTGTTATATATCGAAGTGCACACATTTATACTCTCAATCTCATTAAACTTTATAGTTAGCTTCATCAAGTTCTGAAATGAAATTTATTGCACAATAAACTTTCGCAACTTGACAAATTGAAATATTCCCACTAGAGCATACTTAACTTCTAATCTGTATTTAGAATACAAATACATATATACATATATATGTACATATCTACATACTCACCAGCATATTAAAGGAATAAAAAACCTCCATCGTAAATTTGCTATGCAATCAGTGTTGTTGGTATGCGGCGTCTAAGTCTGTATACCCGCCGAGAAAAGGCTAAAACGTCTTTGGAATCTGATTATGACGTGACATAAAACTTTTGCAATCAACTCCTAATAATAAACTGATTGTCGCTGAAAATTGCATTGCTGTTTCATAAATGGCGTCTAATTGAAATTGAGGGTGAAATTGCCAAAAAAACATTTCGCACAAAAAAACGTCACAACTCAAAAAACTCAAATTATCAGGAGAGGTAGTGATTGAAAAGAAACACTAGCATTTATACTAAGGGACCACATTGAAATAGAAATCAAAATCATTTTTCAAGAAAATTTACGGCGCACATAATCGAAGCATATTTTTCCCTCGGGGGATAAATAAATAAGCTAAATTGTCGCTCCAAGAATCCTCAAATAATTGAAGAGAGGCTCTTTGGTCCTAAGGACACTGTGAATTTGGACCATAAGGTCGTATGATAACCGACTTTTTTTAGGCTGCAATTAAAGAACACGACTTAGACAAAATAAGGTTTTAAAAAGGTGTGGCTAGGCAAAGGACTGTTTTTTTGCGAATAAACCTGTTATTCTTGAGCATTTTAAAACCAAAATTGGCCAATTTAAGGCTGAAATAAAAATGGTGGAATTTATATATCGAACGGATCGAAGTTTACCAAAATTCGCGAGGCGGTTCTTTCCATGATATAGTGTTTCGCATATAATGCCAAGGTTAAAACTTAACTATAAAAAAATGAATTTCATGAAAAGAATTATTTTAAATTCATTTTATTTACACTTAATCACAAAACCATGATGGAATTTTTAACAAAAACAATGTAAGCCAAATTTTTAAGCATTCTACAAAAATATCACAAAAACTTATGGCCGGGAATAAATTCACAAAACGTCGACGGGATAAATCCCAGTTTTCAGAAAATGTTTGATTGAGCCCTAAATTTTATTTTTCTGTATGCACTTTTTACTAATCGGATAAATTATATTAGGTTCGTTCGGTTTTTATCTAAGAGTTGGCGTAGTACTAGTGTTACGTGTCGCATCATGTCATACTATACGGCGCTGAAAACGTTTTTATTCGCGCTAAAAGTTTGTCTGTGACAGTTTTTCGATTGATTGACTCAGTACGTTGTGAGCGTTCGTCAAAGATGGAAAGGGGTTTGCTAGGTTCCGTTCCGGTAATTTCGATGTCAAAGATGCACCTCGCGTCGGGAGGTCTGTCGCCGAAATTTGCGATAAAATCATGGAAATATTGGAAACAGACCGTCACGTGAGCACTTATTTAATTGTTGAGGAACTAAAGATAAGACAGAAAAACATGATGGACCGAATTTCCATCTGCGAATCGCTGCTGAATCACAACAAATTCGACCCAGTTCTGAAGCGGTTGGTGACTGGCGATGAAAAGTGGATCACTTACGACAACGTCAAGCGAAATCGGTCGTAATGGTGGCCAAGCCAGGATTGACGGCCAGGAAGGTTTTGCTGTGTGTTTGGTGGGGTTGGCAAGGAATCAGCTGCTACGAGCTGCTTCCCTATGGCCAAACGCTCAACTTGGCCCTCTATTGTCAACAACTGGACCGCTTGAAGGCAGCACTCATCCAGAAAAGGCCATCTTTGATCAACAGAGGCCGAATCGTGTTCTGGGCAACGCCAGGCCACTCACGTCTTTGGTGACGCGCCAGAAGTTCCAGGAGCTCGGACCCCACCTTATAGTCTGGACCTTGCACCAAGTGATTACCATCTTTTCCTGTCCATGGCGAACGCGCTTAATGGTGAGAAGTTGGTCTCAAGAGAGGCCTGTGAAAATTGGCTCTCCGAGTTTTTTGCCAATAGGGACGCAGCCTTCTACGAGAGGGGTATAAAGAGGTTGGCATCTCGTTGGAAATAAGTTTGCGAACAAAACGGCGCATATTTAAATCGGAAAAATGTACACAAAGTTATCATATTTTGAAAAATCAATAAAAACTAGAACGAACCTTTTATATTTACAGTACTACTAGTGAGGGGTAGGACAGATACCGATAGCTGAAAGGGAAGCAAGACGCATTTGCAGAAAAAAAGAGAGAGGACGAAATGCGTCAGTATGAAAAGCTTGAGAAGCTGACTGACAAGAGTAATGCTCGAAAATTCTACGAAAAGATACGGAGACATACGAAAGATTTCAAGACCGGAGCAAACTCTTGTAGGACTCAGAGGGGTGATCTGGCAACCGTTGCCCAGAGCATTTTGAATTTATGGAGAGAACATTTCTCCAGCCTGCTGAATGGCAGTGATAATGGAACAGACGGAGATGGTGAATCCGATTCCCCAATCGATGACGATGAAACAGACGTTCCGCTACCTGACCATGTCGAAGTTCGAATAGCGATTGCCCGCTTAAAAACAACAAACCGGCTGGAGTTTTCGGCCACCGTCAACAAACTGGTTTGACCTTGTCAGTGTGGCAGTAGATCTGGTAAGCTCAACATTGACCAAACTCTACAAGTCGCTAATCTTACCCGTCCTACTATATGGTGCCGAGGCGTAGACTATGTCAACATTTGATGAGTCAGCATTGGGAGTCTTCGAGAGAAAAGTTTCGAGAATGATCTATGGTCCTCTACGACATTGACATAGTTCAGCGAATCAAGAAACAGCGACTACGCTGGCTAGCTTATGTGGGCCGTATGGATAAGAATACTCCAGCTTTGAAAGTTTTCGATGCAGTACCTGCCGGTGGAAGCACAGGAAAATGGAAAGACCAGGTAGAGAAGGACCTGGTTCTACTTGGTATTTCTAATTGGCGCTAAATTCCGAAAATAAGAAATGAATGGCACAATGTTATATATTTACGTGCGGGCGATATTGGCGCTCACACGTAATACAATTAAAGAGAAAAGAAAATATTCGAATTAGAATCAATATAATGTCTTTATTAAAAGAATATTAATAATGTGTGTACAATTTTTAATAAGACGTTTTGCAATACATATATATATATATATATAGTTTGGGCGGCCCCCGAAATTACTAGGCCGAAAATAGATGGTTGAGCCATCAAGCCGGCTACGGTCGACGGCGGCGTAGTCCCGACCATTACTTGGGCGTAGACGTCGGCGCCGAGAGTTAGTCTGGTCGGCGTGCTTCGATAAAAATTATTATCCGCTAACCTCATGAATTGGAACGGTGTAGTTACCGACGGGTCGATGTTTGTGGCGGGGCACAAGCGGCTGTAGCGCTCGACCGTTCGAGCCTGTGTGGTAATTCGTTGTGCCACTCCATATTTCCCACGTATTATTAGGGAGCACCACGTTTGGTTTCTTTCTAGCTTTAATTCCCGGGCTAGACTTCCGTCGATGCTACTCGTTGGTGCACACGGATCAATTAGGGCGCGGATTAAATGAAGGCGGCCGCTCGCCTCGATGGGCACTATAGCCGTTGGTGCAATCGCGACAAACGGTCGCATTATTGGCGGGGGTGCCGTGCTCCTATTTAAACGGCCTGACCTAAAACCTTCTGCAGGGAGCCGTTGCATCGTAAGGGAAGGTGATTTTGATCTGCTATATGGCGTAGTCCTGTGACCATGGCGGAGAGGTGGGCGGAAAGGACTGGTTTCCGCGCCATCCTGTCGGCCGTAACGGCGCTTGGATTTGGATGAGCGGAAAGGACGAGTTTCCGCGCCATCCTGTCGGCCGTAACGACGCTTAAATGTAGATGGGCGGAAAGGACGAGTTTCCGCGCCATCGTCTGTTAGACACGCCTGTTCGTGACGCAGCAGTGGGCGAAATTGGCGTCCCTCGGTGTTACCGTCGCTAGGTAATGGGGTGCCCGCTATTTGTTCTCCCTCCTCTTCTTCCTCAACTAATTGCGCCCATGACTTGTGACTATCATCGATGTTGATTGATAGTGCACTGTCGCTATCATCGACGACTTCAACCGTCGTCAAGTTTGAGTTGTCTTCGGCCATGTGCAGCGTGGTATGATGCTTCTCGGCGCATCGTTGGCACCGGTACTTGCTGGTACATATTTCTACCTTGTGGAAGGGGCTAAGGCAGTTAGCGCAGTATTTGTGTATCAAAACGGCGCGCAAACGTTCTTCTGCCGTTTTTTTCCTGTATACCGGGCATAGTCGTACCGCATGGCTTTTACCGCACAAACGACAGGGCGTCGAGAATTTCTCCTCTCGTTGTTCCAATTTTTGGCGAGTTGCTGTGAAACGCGGCATTCTGAAAACGGATTTCTTAACTTTTTTTTTTTTTATTAATTTAGGGGTTTTGCTGGGTGGCTAGTGACCTATTTATGGTTTGTTTGTGGCATTGGATTTATTTTATGTACTACGTTGCATTGCGTAGTTGAATAAGAGTTGTGTGCTGAACGCACATATCAATCGTGGCGTGTGAATCTGGCATAATTGCCTATAATCGCTGGACTGCATGCGTTATCGATAAATGGCACGGTTTCGACAGCATAAAAATACACTGCGAGAACCTTTCAATGTGCACTGTATAATTTTGCGGAATAATCTTTGAAAGTATTTGTATTAGCAAGTAAGTTGAATGAATTAAAACTTAGCTTGCGGCTCAACTTACGTGCTGAGCTTGTTTACATCAGTTTTAACATTGTGTAGAACAAAAAAAATTAAAAATTAAAAATGAGCTTTCTGGGAATGCGTGCTCAAAATGGATAGGTAATGTATGAGCAGCGAGCAACCCCCAGTAAACTCACTTGGGTTAGTAAAGCGGAATAGCCTGTTGGTTAAATGAAAAAACAAACACTGTGACTGTGGTATGAAAAATGTATGGCAATACAAAATCGTTATTTGTTGAAAATAGTATTTCTTTCTTTCTTGAAATGCATGCTCAAAATGATTGGGTAATGTATGAGCAGCGAGCAACCCCTCATATATTCATTTGGGTTAGTAAGGCGAAATGCTTACGAGGAATGTGAATGTATGGAAATGTATGGCAATACAAAGGGTTATTTGTTGAAAAAATAGTATCTCGGTTATTTTTGCGAAAAATCGAATTATGTCGTACATTGGTTATATTTGCGAAAATCTTATTATGTCGTACATTGGTGTGGTGAGTTTTCACCACTTGACTTCCCACCCGCAAAAAATTAAAATTTCATAAATGAAATATATATATTTACATATATATACTAATGTGTAAATTAATTTGTTTTGTGACGAAAAAGTTTATAAGTTTATAAAAAAGAAGTGGCAACTCTACAAGTACCTCCCATCTCTATCTTCACGAACGTTACATTTCCATTACAAATTTTCCAACGACGAGCAGATCATTCGTAAGTATGTAAGAATTTTTATATTTTTTATTAATTTTAAATATTTTTTAGGAAGAATTCGGAAAATGCAACATAACGACGTATCCACCCTTTTTACGAAACGGCAACATGAGACATTACACTTAGTCTCCGCCGAAAATACTGACTCCTTAGTGATTCGCCAATGTGAGGTTAAGACCTCCATTGGGAAGCAGCGTGCGCTGCGTGGGAAGCGTTATCCTGAACACGAAAAGTATGCTGCAACTTTATGGAATTTTATCATAGTTTTATATGGCTCCAACGAATTCGGAAACCATGACATACACCGCAGTTCTTTTTTGAAACAAAGGAGGGTTCAGACTTTACGTCGACGCGCGCAACATACACACGCATACGAAATATGGATTCAACCGCCATTGTTGAGGTAAGTGCAAGTATTAAGACAAAATTATCCCCCATTAGGTTCTGTGATACTTTTTCACATGCAAATACTAATTGACATTACATTCAATAACTTAGATTTACTACGCGAAGGTTTTATATATGCAGGACCACCAGACAAGCAACCATTTCAGTATTAGTAGCTATGGGCGAAACACGCAAGTTGCTTCAAATCGATGATGCACTTGTAGAGACATCGTTCCTATCTCTTGGTTGCGCGCAGTGCGCGAACTAAAATCGACAATCCACCTTGGTGCATACGAACGGTGACGTATGCGGACGTTCATTAGGCTGGAGTTTTGGTACTGCCAGAAATGCAAAAACAATGCAATCTTCTAAATGTTCCATTTGTGTTATCATAGTATGGCCTCTATGCCTGGTGTCAAGGCTGTTCACATGATGGTCACTTAGAGCATAGAATGGACTATTTTGCCAATCATTTGAATGTCCGAAATGTGGCCATTTATGTGAATATAATTAATGTGTTCTAATAGCATACTGAAGTGTTTACATAAATTTACGTTGCGAAAGTGTCGTAATTGTGTAGATCCGTACAGATCGTATTATTATAACAAAAAACACATATATATGTATATATATCTATATATACATACATACGTGTATGAAGACATATGTGTTTACATAAAAATATTTCCAATACAAAAACATATATATATATGTAAAATATACATATATGTATATACGTACATACGTGCATGAATACGTATATGTGTTTACATAAAAATATTTCCAAAACAAGCGAATTGTAAATGGTAACCATTTGCTTTATTACGACTAGCTTATTTTATAAAAAATATCTTTACACGGTAATACAACTACTATCTTTTAGTGCCAGCTGTGTTTGCAAGTAAAAATTAAAATCAAATTATATGTGGAGGATGATATTGTCGTATCGATGAATGTCCAGCTCTTGCGATTTGGTTCAGCTGATGAACATTGGAAAAACGCTAGGACAGATATATGTGTGCATCCTGTTAAGGTTCTAATGCGCAAATTAGTTAAAGTATCCGATCTCACAATCTGCATAGACAGACGTAATACGCCGGGTAATATTGTTCGTGTATTTGTTGTATACGTACATATACATTTAACTAATTGTTCTTTCAACATTCGCAGCTGAATATGATGAAGACGATTCGCCTACTTATCGTAACAGGCGCTAAGAAGCAACGTTTGAATGGTACCGATCCAGATGAACATATGCAGATGGTGATTCCGTTTCCGAAAGCAGTGAAGACTTAATTGGTGAGAGTTCCTTTTGCCTATGTATGTATTATGACCTTATTGTTAGTTGTTAAGTTTTCTTCTGCTGATTATGAATTGGCACTCCTGTGTTGCATTTTAACGTTTAGTTGGAGAGAAAGTTTCAAATTCGTGAATTTGAATTGAATTTTTGTTAATATAACCAAATTGATCTCAAATTAAAATAATTTAAATATAATCCCTAAATATTAGAACTTAACAAAAAGATTAATAAATAATTTTAATTATTTAACATGAATTATATGCCAACAAAATAAGTGGCATTCTGTCTTTATTCGAAGAAGCAACAATTTTTAAGTATGTTTATAGAAAATTCTTTCGAGCATAATACAACAATTAAATATAACACCGACATATACCCGCAAAATCCATGGGGAACGTCTGTTAATGTCGTATTTGCTAATTGGAAAATCGTGTGAGGTTAAATTGACTGCTGCAGTTGCATTGTGTGCTGAAAATTTTATTTTTTCTCAAATATTTAAAATATGAGCAATTTGACAAAATCCGTTTTACGTTTTGGCAGTAGCTTGATTGCTGCAAATTCGTCGAATGCATTGAAAAATGTTTTCGGTAAACGCGATTTCACACGTACGCTTTGGCACATGTGCAAAAATCCAGAAGCTTCTGGTTCAACCACTAGTGTCCTAAATGTGCACAAACCCAGTTTGGGTTGTAGCTGCGGTTGTGGCGGAGCCAAACATATGCATAGTAAAGGTGAACGTGAATTGGTGGAATTTCTTACTGAAGAAATTTTGTCTGAACGCAAAGCACAAAAAATCAAGACCAGAATTTAAAGCTATACTATCTCTCTGCTATATCACAACAAATACAATTCCACAGCAAAAACATAAAAAATTAAGACCATACCAACGACTTTGGACGGTGCCGATGTTGAATTAACTAAGCAGTCTGATAAAGAGAAAATTGTCATCAGCTTCAATGTCAATCACACTGTGGATACTGATGAGGAGCCCGAATTGGATCCCAACGCAGAAAAGGCTGAAATTGGTGAGATGCGCAGCAAACCACGTTTTGAAGTAGACGTCATTAAGGGCACCACAACACTTTCATTCACATGCTCGTTCTTGGAAGGCACACCACAGGAGGGTGAATACAATGACATCTTTGGCATTGATGAAATGTGCATTTATCAAGGTGAATGGAACGATAAAGTATATGCTGTAGCTGGCGATGTACTTGATGGTTACCTGTATGACTTGCTAATGAATCTCTTGGAAGAGAAGGGTGTTAGCAACGATTTTGTTGAAAAACTCTCAGATTTGGCTATAGCTTTTGAACATACTTCATACATTGGTCTATTGGAGAGTCGTTCGAAGTTTACCACCGGCAAGTAATTGCCCCCCATATGCTGTAAAGCGTTTTATTCTTACCAACTTTTACAACAAATCTAATTTACGTTTAAAGTTTAATAATTAAGAGAACATGGAGTGCAAATCGAAATAGCAAACCATATTTTATTTTCTGGAAACTGCGTTTTCGTACTGTTATATAAGTGTTATGGAAACAATGTGTAGATTTTTGTATGATTGCCAATTTTCCTAACTGGCATGATACCCATAATACATACATAAATTGAGTATTGTTGAATTGTTTTCCTTTTTAATCTCTATCAGAACATTACATAATGTAAAATTGTAAAGTTAAACTCATGGATGTAGCATTGAAAATTGAAAATAATTTCAACTGCCAGTTTTTCCTTAGTTTCGATAGTACGTTTGTCTACATTTGTTATGGAATTAATTACACAAATAAATGTAAATAATTTTAAGGTAAACCGTGAAGGCTATTGCTCACTACTTGGCTTCATATCAATCTATCTATTCTCAATTTTAAGAACATGAGAGTCACATTGTTATCTGCAGTGCTTCTCTGGATGTCGGTGTTCTCCTGCATCTTTCTATCAATATCTATTGCGCGCGTTACATGTAATTTGGGTTATATCCTATTAGTCTTAGCCATAGCTCAAACAATGACCGCTTACTACATGATGGGCTTTCATTCGAGATTAAGTCAACCGGATGATTCCTATTTGGGTAACCAACAGTATTTGCCTTCGGTTGTGGAAGCAGTAAATAAAAAATGGCTTGGTATATTTCGTAGTGGCTACTCTTCTTACTGGTGGTATAGGTCAATTTATGTTTGGAAGGAAAAGAATTTCAGACTTATTTTTGTATTTCAGTCATCCTTACTGAAAATCTAAGCGCCTAATGGTTACACTACTTGCGTGTCAACTTACTCAGGCCTGAAAAATAATTTATTTATTTATTTGAAATGTAATTATAAATAATTACATTGTAAGATAAGGCACCTAGCAACGGAGGCTATCGGCCTGCGAATTTTAAATAATACTCTGGAGTTTTGTTTGTTTTTTTGTGTTTCAAAATATTCTTTTTCATATATATATTTACATATATGTGGGTACGTATATTCATATGCACGCATGGATGTACACGGGTTGTGTATGTATGTATGTAGGTATATTTATACATAGCATAGCATATGTATACATGTCTGTATGTATACATCTGCAAATATATGTATGGATTTGCGTATATATGATTTGCAAGTATGTTTACACATATTTGCGTGCATACGAGTATATGTACATATGTACGCATGTTGCAAGTGCATTTGTACGTATGTACATGCATTAGTTACGCCTTAATTATTAATATATACGTATGTAGACATGCATTTGTTACGCATATGCATGGGTGTACGTATCTAGGTCCGTACGTATGTAAGTACGAGTATACATATGTATGTACATTTGTATACACGTAAAGTGCACATATCTACATACATGTATGTATGCCTATGATATGTGCGTATGCATATACTTATGTAAGTAAGTAGGCGTTTATACAAGTTAACTTAATTACTGTTAAGTTATAGAAAAAAAATAAATTTTTCTGTGCTTTCAGCACATGTTACTTTATTGAATTCTAACTTAGGACTGAATTACAATTTTTACTTCCTTAACATTAAGCATCTGTATCACGTTGCGGGCACAGGTGACAGTTTACGGTGTTGGCGAAATGGTTGCGCGTGTACGGGCTATATGATACGTTGATCCGGCGCGGCAGACATGGCATCAGCATTTTACCTGTATTGTTGCTGTGGGTGCGTTTCCGTACCGTGGGAAACATATGTTTGGAGTTTTTAAATGTTAGCAGCGTTAACTCCTCCCTCTTCAAAAACGCTTGTCCTCGAGCGTCTGAAAAATTTGGAAGGTCCTTGTTTCAGGAATAGGAGCTTCAGTGGTGATTTCTTGAAGCTGGTTGTCCTCAGAGCTGGATTCTGTTGGTTTTGTCGACTTCGCTTTTTTATGAAAATAGTTTATGGCGCTGGCCATCAGGATAATTACCATAAGAAGAGTAATTCCTGAAGAAATTCGATTCACGGTTCTTTCTATTTGCAGTGAATGTATTTCTACGGTGTTATTTACGTTTAGCTCGCTGAGCGCTTCCAGGGAGAGAAGCTTTGTAATGCTTTCTTCTATTGGTGTTGGTTGCGCAATAGCTGGCATCACTTTCATTACTGGTGATTCAAAGTTCTTATATGTTCGCTCATTGATGGTAATCGATGCGTTTCTGAAATTAATGATGTAAGTGCCGTTCATGATTCGGATGTTGTCATTCATAACGATGTTACCATGATAGTCGTTGAGGAAAATGATTCCGGGCGTGATTAGCTCGTGTCTTGGTATGTGGTGAGAGTTTACCATGTGACAAGAAGAGTTTTGGCTTTTTATTAATTTCGATATACAAAAATCATTACTTAAATCTAACAATTCTTCTTGCTTACAAATACTAACTTTATTATATTTTTTACATTGGTTTTTAATTCCATATATTGTATTTTTGTTTTTAAGTACATTGTTAAATTTCAAATTTATCATAACATCATTTCTTATTACAGATTTTATTATATAATTATTATAAACTTCCCTTGTCGTTAAGGGTATTTTCAAAATATATAAAATTGTTGTTGAATTGCTTAATACATTAATATCTGCTAATTCTAAAGCCTCCTCTACAGTATTGAAGGGCATCTTTTCTTTATTAAATTCTTTTACAAATGTTTCAATTTCCTTTTTATTTAAAATGATAGTATTAACGATTCCTAGTCTAGCCCATTGTATGGCATATTTTATATTTATGATTTCTTCTTTAATCAATCTTAATCTATTTTGTAAATTTAACGCTATTTCGTTTGCAATCATGTTATCATTTTTAATCGATTGTAGTATGTTATTAGTTATTTCGGTTAGTTTATTTATTTGGTTTTTAACAGCATTATTTATAAAAATTTGATTGTTATTATTTGTTATAAGTTTATCTAAGTTGTTATTAATCATATTCAAGTCGTCGTGATCAGGGCTTCCTGCTAGGTATTTCCAAGCAGTACCAAGGATATCAAAGGATCTTCTAATTCTAGGATTCTGGATGGGTTCCACAATTGCCAACATTTCTAATGCTTGTTGAGCTTCGTGTTGTAAGGTAGGATATATGGGATTTTCTGGTGGGTAACTCTTTTCTATCATGTCAGTAATATTTTCTAAAACGTTCCGGTAGGCCTGAATGTCGATGATATGGATAAAATTTAAGGTACCGTCCTTGATTTTGGAGTAGCCATTGTCAATGGTTATTAAATGGGATGAGGAATAGTCGTGGATTTGTATGTCTGCATAAGACATGCAGATGAAGAGACTGAAAAAATTAATTTGTATATATGTCCTTTAATGACGATTCGATTGGTTAATGATTTCTAGGCTATTAATTAATCTAAAATCGCACCGCCTATGGCATTTTGGTCGATTGATTTTAAAACTAATTTCCTTTATCTCCTATTTGCTAAATTTTATTTATTTCTTGCTTAATGGCTTTTTCCTTTAGTATTTTCTTTGTTTAATTGCCTTAATTATATTATAAAATTATTTAGTTTAGATTTCATTTTATTAGTTTTATTATTATTATTATAGTTTTTTTTTTTTTTTTTTTTTTTTTTTTTTTTTTTTGTGCTTTCGTCGCCTAGTGTTATGTGCGCTCTAGCTGATTGACTTTTGGACACACGTCCTTCCTCCCCTCTTAAAAGGGCTGTCAGGGGTGGAGCTGCTGTTCTGGGTGCGGATGCAAGCATCGAGGGTCTAATAATGTCGTTATGTGCCATTTTATTTAATTTAATTTAATTTTTTTAAATATTTTTAATTAACTGTCTTTTTATTTTAATATTCTCTGGAGGGTCCCCCTTTATGGAGTGAATCGCAGAGATATGGTTATGTTATAAGCCGAAAGCTTTAGGGTTTGTTTATTTAAGGATGTACAAGCCTTTAATATTATCTTTTATGCTTCAAAATTGTTTTATTATGGTCCTTATTCCTTGATTTGAAAAAGTATTTTTAAATTTTTTTTTTTTTTTTTTTTTTTTTTTTTTTTTTTTTTTTACAAATTTCCTCTTTTCCTTTTTAAAAATGATTTTTCCTTATCTTAATTTTAATTAGTACTTTTTTTTTTTTTTTTTTTTTTTTACTTTTCTTTTTTTACAAATTTCCTCTTTTGCTTTTTTTAAAAATAATTTTTTCCTTGTCTTAATTTTAATTAGTACTTTTTTTTTTTTTTTACAACGTTATCTATATTTATGTCTTAATCTATTTCTTACGTTAAAATCCCACGACGCATTGGGAATTATCCAGTTTGCTTCCGCTACTATGGTTCCGGGGTGATGCGCCTTCTGGTGGGTTTGGGTTATCTTCCACCGAAGTTTACCCGTTTTGGTTCGTCCTGTCGCTTCTCCTTTGACGGTAGAGTCCTTTACGTACGCGCACTGTTCACTTAGGTTCGCGCGTGATGCACTATGTTTCGAACGTATGCACTATGTTTTTATACGTATACCGTTCGCGACTGGAGCGTTGGGCGCCAGTTAACTTAATTACTGTTAAGTTATAGAAAAAAAATAAATTTTTCTGTGCTTTCAGCACATGTTACTTTATTGAATTCTAACTTAGGACTGAATTACAATTTTTACTTCCTTAACATTAAGCATCTGTATCACGTTGCGGGCACAGGTGACAGTTTACGGTGTTGGCGAAATGGTTGCGCGTGTACGGGCTATATGATACGTTGATCCGGCGCGGCAGACATGGCATCAGCATTTTACCTGTATTGTTGCTGTGGGTGCGTTTCCGTACCGTGGGAAACATATGTTTGGAGTTTTTAAATGTTAGCAGCGTTAACTTACATACTTCTAAACGTCCTACTTAAACGGATTTTTTGTCTTAATTTTCGTCGTAGGGGGGAAGTAAGACCAATTTCGCGATTGGTCTTGTGGTTTTTCCTTTCGATGTTTCCACGTCCACTACCCGTACTCGGTTGTCGGGACCTGGGTGTAATTGGGTGATTCTTCCCAGTCTCCATTCGTTGGGTGGAAGGTTGTCTTCTTTGATGATAACTAGGTCCCCCATTTTGAGGTTGGATTGAGGGTGCCTCCATTTGTTGCGCTTCTGCAATTCGCTAAGATATTCTGCCTTCCATCTTTTGCAGAAAGTTTGGTGTAGGGCTTTGAGTTTTTCCCATCTGTTGACGATTGACACGCGGTTTTCGTCAATATTGATTTCTGGTGGTGCAAGAAGAACGCTACCAACTAGAAAATGACCTGGAGTAAGCGGCTCCAAGTCTGTAGAATTGTTTGACGAGGGACTTAATGGTCGAGAATTGAGGCACGATTCAACTCGACATAGGAGAGTGCTAAACTCCTCGAACGTGAACTTATGGTCGTTTGCGATTTTTCTAAAATGAATTTTAAAGCTTTTTACCCCTGCTTCCCAAAGACCACCCATGTGAGGAGCTGCAGCGGGTATAAAATGCCAATTTAGGACCTGATGTTGGAATTTGGACAATGCACTAGAACGTGCATCAGCTATGAAGGCCTTAAATTCAGCTTTCAAAGATCTCGAAGCCCCTACAAAGTTGGTTCCATTGTCCGAATATACGTTTTTTGGACATCCACGCCTGGCTATGAACCTAGAGAAGGCTGCTAAAAAGGAAGCAGTGCTAAGGTCACTAGTGGCTTCTAGATGAATAGCTTTTGTTGAAAAGCAGACAAATAGGCAGAGGTAACCTTTGGAAATTTTACAACCTCTGCCGCGATAGGACTTAATATCGAAAGGTCCAGCAAAATCCACTCCGGTATTTGTGAACGCTCTGGAAAAGGTAGTGCGTTCTTCTGGAAGGATTCCCATAAGTTGGCTTTGCGACCTTTTTTTGTAAATTGTGCAGACCTTGCAGTTGTGAATGACGGATCGGATCATATTTTTGACCCTCGGTATCCAGAACTGGGATCGGATGAGCCGCAGCATCAGCTGATTTTCCCCATGGATGGACACTTGGTGGACAAACTGGACATAAAGACGGGACAACCTGGCGCTATAAGGAAGAAGAATAGGATGGCGTTCACTATAAGATAGGTCCGAAGATGCGCTGAGACGTCCACCGGCTCTCATAATGCCATTTCTGTCAATGAATGGGTTAAGAGGCAAGATTTCACTTTTTTCCCCAATGTTTTTTCCGGATTTCAATTTTTCGTATTCTTCGCGGTAATACCGTTTTTGACAAATATTTATTAGACACTGAGTCGTCAACTTGATTTCGTCGGGCGAAATTAAGTTAGACTCTATCTTAAAAGAAGATTTTGTTTTCGGATGTATTCTTTGATAGAATCTCCTTATATAGGAGATAACTCTCAAAGCTCGCGAGAAATTAGAAAATCGATTCAGTATATCCTGGGAATCGTTTACTGTTGATGTTGTGTGAGCATGCACTCTTTTTTCTTCTATAGTTGTTTGTTGTTCGATTTCGCTTACAGGCCAACCACTGTCGTCTTCTTGTAACCAAGAAGGTCCCTGCCACCACAGCAAATTGTTTACCAATTCACCGGCTGGTAATCCTCTGCTGGCCAGGTCTGCTGGGTTGGACTCTGAGTCCACATGGCGCCAATTCTTGTTCCCAACCTTTTCGACTATTTTTGTCACTCTATGGGCAACAAAAGTTGACCAGGAACACGGTGGTTTTCGTATCCATGCTAATACGATGGTAGAATCCGTCCAGAAATAAGTAGTTAAATTACCCATATTAAGTTGATTGATAATGGATTCCATTGTTTCTGCTAGAAGAACCGCGCCGCATAATTCCAGTCGAGGTAACGATATCGTTTTGACTGGAGCGACTCGTGTTTTTGCCATTAGTAGGCTTACGTTAACTTTGTCCTCAATTATAATTTTCAGAAAGATTGTGGCTGCGTAGGCCTTCTCCGATGCGTCACAGAATCCATGTATTTCTGCAGTGGCACACGGTGTGAAGTTGACCCATCTTGGTATACGGATACTGTTTATTTCCGTATACCCGTTTACAAAGGTCTGCCACCGATTCAAGGTAGTTGACGACACAGTTTCGTCCCAATCAGTTCCCTCAAGCCAAATGTTCTGCATTAAGATTTTGGCCACTATTATGATTGGTGCAAGCCATCCAAGTGGATCGAATAGCTTGGCGATCGCGGAAAGAATCGCTCTTTTCGTAATGATTCCTTTGCTGTCTATAGGTTTTGTAATGAAGTAGAAATAGTCAGACCGGGCATTCCATCTGATTCCAAGAGCCTTTACGGTGCTAGTGTCTTCGAATTCCAAAAAGTCTGTACTTAGCAAGTGTGACCTTGGTATACCATCTAAAACTTGAGTGTTGTTGGATGTCCATTTGCGCAAGGGAAAACCAAATAATGTCATTACTTTTGATATTTCCTCTCGAGCCCGTATTGTGGAATCCAGAGTATATCCACCTGTGAGTATGTCATCTACGTACATACAGTTACGGAGAATGCTCGATGCTATCGGGTAGTTTTTCTCTACATCATCTGCTAATTGATGTAAAGTCCTTATAGCTAAGTAGGGCGCGCAGTTAATGCCAAAGGTAACCGTCTTCAGCTCGTACAAACTGATAGGTTCCTCAGGGCTCTTACGAAAAACTATTCTCTGGAATTTCGTGTGTTCATGATTTACCAAAATCTGCCGATACATTTTCTCGATATCGCTGTTGAAGACATACTTGTAAAACCTCCATCGTAGTATCAGTATTGGTAGGTCTGCTTGCAGAATTGGGCCGGGATATAGTACATCATTTAAGCTCACGCCATTAGCTGTGGGGCATGAGGCGTTGAATACCACTCTAACTTTAGTGGTAGTGCTTTCCTCTTTCAACACTGCGTGATGAGGCAAAAAATAGCAGTCAGTGGAGTCTGCTTGTATGCTGTACGGAATTTTGGACATATGGTCCAAAGTCTCGTATTCGCATAGGACTCTGCTGTATTCCGTCTGCAACTCAGGTTTCTTTGCCAAACGCGTTTCGTTGCGGTAGAACTGAGCACACGCTCCTTTCAGTGATGGTCCCAGGGAAATATCACTTGGGTAGTCCTGTTTGAAAGGTAATGAGACCACATATTTACCGTCAACATTCCTTTTTGTAGTTGCTTTAAATAGCTCTTCGCAGTATTTGTCATTTTCGTTTATGGTTGCTTTCTTTGGAAGATCTTCCAATTCCCAAAACGCAGTCAATTGTTTCTCCAAATTGACTTCATTATAAAAGGAGACAATATTGTGGGCTGAATGGGAAGTTTCGGCACTACCGGTTATAATCCAACCGAATACGGTTTCTTGAGCGAGAAGTGTACTTAACACGTTCTTTCTAATTCCCCCTAGCATTATTTGCGGGTAAATGTCTCCTCCTAAAACGAGATCGACTGGTTCATTTATGAAAAATCTCTTGTCTGCCAAAACTAATTCTGGGAATGCTTGCTGTGTCAGTGCACTTACTTGGCAAGTAGGCAAGTCCCCTGTCAATTTTGGCAAGACAAGAGCAATTGCCTCTAGATTTATTAGAGGGTCAATGGGTGACCGTAATTGAATGGCACAAGCTTCTTTGACCTGTGCTGATATCGAATTATTGATGCCCGATACTTGGGCATGCAAGCGTTTGGATGGCAGATTAATTCGGCGTTTTAGTCTTTCAGTTATGAAAGTACATTCAGATCCTGAGTCTATCAATGCTCTGGCCGAGAAATTGATGCCATTGAAATGGATTTGTACCCGTGCTGTCCCTAATAAAACTCCTCTGTTTGTGTTTGCATGGCATGAATTTACATTTCTAATCGTATTATGATTTTCAGATGCAGATTCCATTCTTTGTTGAGCCTGTCTGGAAGTCGAAGGTCCTTCTTCAAGTGGATGTGGAAATCTCCTAGAACCTGTTGCTTCTGGCTGACTTGCTTGTGGGAGATGCAGCAAAGTATGATGTCTGGATCGACATATGCTGCAATTAAATGGACTTTTGCATCTTGTAACTGTATGGCCAGCTGACAAGCAATTCAGGCAGCGGTGATTTGCTTTAATGAATTCGATCCGCTGTGCTGGTGTTAATTTTCGGATATCCTCACAGTTCTGCAACTTATGCTCCGATCGTCTGCACACTTTACATACATTGTTGTTAACACTCGCTTGAAAAGTGCCAAGTCTTTTCGGGTGTGCTTCTACAAGGTGTTGTGTGGGCTGCTGCTGCTTTGGCAACCTGCTGGGCTTGCTCTCCTTGAGACCTGAGACGGTCTCCAGTGTTTGAAAACGGTTTGATAGAAACCTATCCATGTCCTTCCACTTGGAAATCTCCGTTTTGTTTTCTATGGTTTGTTCCCATAGAGCTAAGGTGCATTCCGGAAGCTTGGTGGAACATAAATACGTCAAAATAGCGTCCCAATTCGAAATATCAATGTTATGACATTGAAGTGACGAGATGCAATTATTGATGTCTCGTTGCAATTTCTTGATGGAGCTACCGCATTCGTTCTCGATTGCCTTTAAATTGAATAGAATTTTCAATTGTGTATTGACCAGAATACGTTTATTTTCGTATCGGTCAATTAGGCTTCTCCAAGCCAATTCGAAACCGTCATTGGTCAATGGACACCTTCGTACTATTTCCTTTGCTTCCCCTTGTGTTTTCTGGTTGAGGTGGAATAACTTCTCAACTGAGGATAGGCGTTGGTTTTGTATATAAATTGCCGTAAACATGTCTCGGAATGACGGCCATGAAAGGTAATCACCTTTGAAAACTTCAGTGTCGCAAGGAGGCAAATGTATGGTATGCTCCCGAATGGACACATTCTCAACTTGCTTTGTAGATTTTTCTACTTTTTCGGCATCAGCCGCTAAGGCAGCCATGCACCTCATGTAGCAGGCAAAACTGCTTTTTTGTTTACTTTTCACAGCCAGCCGTTCCTCTTTAGAGAGGTCTGTGTTGTTGAGGTTGTCTTGGGCTGATTTGACCTTTCGCCACATAGCCTTCAACTCATCTTGAAGTATAGCTAAGGTGTGCTTGTTCTGATCTCCTGATGGGGTCTCTTGGAAATCAGCTTCAAATTCAGTAATGGCATCGGCCAATCTAATGAAGGATTCCATTGTTGAGAGAAAAAAGAATTTGGACCAAAAACAGAGATACTTCCTTGACTATAATATTAATGATTTGAAAAATTTGATTGTATTTTTTTGTAATTTGGTCTAATTTTATAGCTAGCCAAGAAGAAAAAGCAAGAAAAAATGCAACAACAAAAAACCCAATGCGGAGTGGGTGTATATGCTTCCAATATAAACGCAGTGTCAAAAAAACTCAAGACTCGTCTTGTGCGTGAATATTTATATTTTGTTGATCACCAGCCACGAATGATATGCCAAACTGACCCAACGTCAAGTGTATATAGGTGTAATAAGAAAAAACGCAGTGATATATGTACAAAATCTTGGTGTATATTTATTAATCACCAGCCACGAAAAATACAAAACTGACCCAACGTTAAGTGGGTGTATATATTGTGATAAAAAACGTAGTGATGTATGTAAAAAATCTTGGTGTATATTTATTAGTCACCAGCCACGAAAATACAAAACTGACCCAACGTTAAGTGGGTTATAATTATATATTTGTGATAAAAAAAAACGTAAAGAAATATATAAATCGATCGTGGTGTATATTTATTAAAACACCAGCCACCCAACTTTATGCTAAATAATATATTTTGTGTCTGTGAAATATTTGTGCACCCGTGTGTATGTAGTAGCGCGAACTCAGAAAATAAAAGAAAACGGGAGACAATCTGTGCTATTTTGGCTCAAAATAAAATATAAAAAATGTCGCGATAGTGAAACAAAGCCAATTAAAAAAACTTATTAAAGAACCATATATAGCAAAATAAAAAGTGAATTGTTGCAACGATAATTGTTAATGTATGTGTATATATGGTATCAAAAAATATACTCCGCTATATTGAATTCCAAAGAACAACAACAATATGTGATAACACGAAATGGCGGTTTCTCGCGGTTTAATATCTTTTCCGTTTATATAAATTATTAAAGTGAATTCGCTATAACTATTTTATCGAAAAAAAATTACTCGCGATTTATATTGATGTGTTCCCCTTTTCTTTTTTTGTTTTCGGAGATAAACGCGAAATCGATGATGGTGCACAAATATTTTTTTTTTTTTTTTTTTTTTTTTTTTTTTTTTTTTCACTTGTTATTTTCTCAGTTTTATTTAAAAACGCGAATTTTGTTACAACTTTTTTTTAAGTGCATTGAAATAAAAAACCACGTACCTTGCAATTATTGCTTGTTGATAAAAAAATATTGTGGATAAGCTGATCGTGTGGCACGTTGGTGTGTGTGTGGCAATACAAGTATGTTGCGTTGATGCAGTTGTGTTGCGGTGATGCAGTTGTGGTGCGATGATGCAGTTGTGATGCTGTGATGCAGTTATGGTGCGGTGATGCAGTTAGGATGCGGTGATTCAGTTAGGATGTGATGCAGTTAGGATGTTGGCACAATATAGTGGTGGTTATCCAAATGTTCACTTGAAGTAATAAAAAGAGCAAAGCTTGTGATGAGTGAAGTGAATCTGGATCCGCTTGATCAATTTCAATAGATCCGGCTCGAAGGACCAATATTTACGTGCGGGCGATATTGGCGCTCACACGTAATACAATTAAAGAGAAAAGAAAATATTCGAATTAGAATCAATATAATGTCTTTATTAAAAGAATATTAATAATGTGTGTACAATTTTTAATAAGACGTTTTGCAATACATATATATATATATATATAGTTGGCAATTACCTTGAGTGGCGCAGTGGCTGGTGTGTATCGATCGACAAACGTTATAGAAGTGAATAAATGAAAATAAAAAGTTTTTTAATAAGGCGAAATAGACCGTTTCTTTTTTTTGTATAAGAGAACGTCTGTTACTTATGCATATGTGCGTGAGTATGCATGTAGGGTTACATGCACATTAGGGTGGTACCTTATATTTAGGCCATTGGTCTAAACATTATAAATTCGGCTATAATCGTGTAAGCGGAGTTTACACCAGTAAAGTAAGTAAGTATTTACAGTACTATTTGATCTTAACCAACTTCGAAACAAATTTAAAAAATTTCTTTTGTTTTGGCACAAATCTCAGCTGGTTAAAACAGATAATTCAAGTTATCGAATCCACACCGCTTTTTATATTCACATTTGCCAAAAAAATTAAAACTTTTACAACTTTCAAATATGTCTTATCGTTAAAAATAAACGACAAATTATGTACAAGAGCTTTGAAAGCTCTCAGAAGCTTAAAAACCCTCGATCGCCATTGCCTACTATTGAAGACACAGCATATATATATTCTCCATCTTTTCGTGGCTTCAATAGTCCTGATGAGAAAACATAATTGAGATTTGTTATACAAGTGACTAATTAAAGATATTCATATAGGTATTGCATAAATATCACAGGATCCGAGCAATAATGGCCCTTGGAGACGATCAATAGTTTCATCAAGCATTGCATATGTGTGAGCGAAGTTCAATCGTGTCCTACCCGTAAACGTTCAAATAAATACTTCAAGCGTTCGGTTCTCATGCTGTCTTCGGAAGACAATTTACTCTTATGTTCTTATCTGTTGCAACTTTACTGGAATTTAAATAAATATTTTAAGTTATTTTATTCTAACTTGAGGATACAAAATACGATGGAGGGAGAGAAACTAATTATACGGGTACCTCGAATTGTAAATAAAGAGGAAAACTTTATCTTTAAACTACTTCTAATTCATGCTCTTCAAAAATGTGGTTAAATTGTAAGGGCCGATGTTGAATGTGAACCACACCTAAACGCCAATTTTTTTCCGAATTTAATTTGACATTTCTCTATTTCAGACTTACTCAATTTGAACCATGGAGAGATACACAATCCAACAACGTGTTAAAGTTATCCAGACTTATTATGAAAATTTTCGAAGAAAATCATCTTCAGTGATGAGGCACATTTTCACCTCAGTGGATTCGTCAATAAACAGAATTGCCGCATTTGGGCGAATGAGAATCCAAGAGTGATTGTCGAAAAACCAATGCACCCACAAAGAGTGACTGTTTGGTGCGGTTTATGGGCTGGCGGCATCATCGGGCCGTATTTTTTCCAAAATGAGGCCGGTCAGGCAGTTACTGTGAAAGGTGTTCGCTATCGTGAGATGATAACGAATTTTTTATGGCCACAATTGGAAGATATGGATGTGGACGATATGTGGTTTCAGCAGGACGGTGCCACTTGCCACACAGCTAACGAAACAATGGCTCTTTTGCGCAACAAATTCAATGGCCGTGTTATCTCACGTAATGGTGATGTCAATTGGCCCCCAAGATCATGTGATTTGACACCGTTGGACGTTTTTCTCTGGGGTTATTTGAAAGAAAAGGTGTACGTCGATAAGCCAGCAACAATTCAAGAGCTAAAGGATGAGATAATTCGGCACATTAACGGCATAGAAACTCCATTATGCCTCAGCGTCATCGAAAATTTGGACCATCGTATGGAGGTGTGCCGCCGAGGTCGCGGCGCTAATTTGGCCGATATTTTGTTACATACATAATTGAGTAATACCAATATATCATAATAAAATAAAATTTCAATAATTTCCTAAATAGTTTGTGTTTTATTCAAAATCAACATCGGCCCTTGAAAATTTAACCACCCTTTATAACAAGGCTTCCATCTGAATGTTCTTTCATCCATGCATTATTCTCTACTTCACCATGAAACATCACAACCCAAATTAGCTCGTTTTTGTGCGTGTATGAGCGTGTATACATGTATTTATGTACGCCAGTATAAGTCTTATTAACTTAAAATAAATAAATCATAATTTACAAAACGCAAAGCACACATTACCGCTAATTACAAGTTTTGATTGATTTCTGCGCCTGTTTATATTAACTTGAAATCTAATATTTGTACAAATTATGCTGTATTTAGCCAATTAGATTTTCAGAGGACTTAAATCCTTGTTAAGATGTTTGAAAGCTATGCAGCTTAAGTGGAAAAGCGTACAACTTCCCTGCCGTCTTGTTCTCGTTTATTACCGCACCCCTTCGTTTCGCTACCTCATTCAGTTGTCTGAACTGATGGCGCGGTTGTTAAGCTCGATCTTCAACCCGCCTACAATTGTAAACTATAAACGAACAACTCAGAGGTGATGGCGGCTTTGAAATCGAAAATGGTGGGTATAGATAATTTTTTACAAATTTTTTCACCTGGTCTGATTTTTCATACATGTATTTACCCCAATCTATGTGGTATAATCTTTCAACATGAAAAATGTAGTACCCGTTTGGAAAGATTTTATTTTTCCCAAAAGTTATCGATCGATTGGCTAGACATTTTGTCAGATGGTTTTTATGGGACCTGGAAAGATTTCAATGAAATAAAAATCGGTACAATGCGAAAAATACGTATTTATAATTCTTTTTACTTTACATTTTTTTATACATATTCATAGTTCATTCTAATTAAATTTTTTGATTATACGCCCAAATGGTAGTCGCAATAGCCGACAGGCCAGCATTGCGCACTTCCTAATCAGGATTCGTTGACTGCTCTTTGCAACGTGTGACCTGGTCTGCTGGTGTTACATAATAACTTTATTTATAAAAAAAATAATAATTATAATGCCAAAACATCATAAAATGTAAAAAAAATTTGTTATTCTGTTTTAATATTTCACTAAAATATATCTCCAAATACTCGCCAAGAAAGATCCTTTTGAAAGCAGCCACGTGTATTTAATGAAATTATTTCCGGAAATTCACATGTACTATGAACGTATTCTCCTGCTCCTTGTGCTCGATTTGATGTTTACAAGTAATTAAATTTTTATTTTGCAGTCACCATTCAAAGTCTTATGTTCATATGTATGTACTATTTATATTTATATGTATATATCTACAAACGGATGGTAGGACCTGAAAAAAAGAAGGAAAAAGTGCTTTCAAGAAATTTCATTTAAAACAATTTATTTCTATACGGAAAACAATCAAAGCAATTTTCTGTATTACAATTGGAAGTAGGACAAGGGGTACACGCCATATAAATAATTTCAGCTCCCATATAAAATACATTTTCAATAAAAATAACTAAAATTGTTTCGTGGCTGCCTGTTGGGGTAAGTCTCCGTGGTGGTCTGGCATGCTAGCTCGTCGTCTGAGGAGGTTCTTGCCACTTTCGCCTTACCTTCAGCCACTATAACCATAATTTATAACTCATGCCGTTTGATCTGGGGAAGGAGTTGCGGTACACTGGTTTAAGAAGAGGGATATGGGAAATGAAAGTAGGGTAACTGTCCTGTTAGTCGGAGCCGGCCCACCCGCTCTACTCGTGTTCCTTGAGTAGCCATGGACTTCGTTACGGCTGCCAAGTTTCCACAAGGTCCCCCTTACCTGACATCGGTTCGTCTGTCTACAGTACGTCCATTCCTAATTCAGTCTGTTATCGTCATACGCATTTCCCTTATGTCACACCAATGCAACACCCACACCAACATGTGTTCCTAGCAGAACACATCACCCAATATGAGAGGCTACTAAGATTCATACGACATTTCATAATTCATATAATATTTAATTTTATGTTATTATCATAATTCTTTTGTTTGTTTAAAACTCCAATTTTTGATTATGATTTATTATAATTATATGTATATCTATATATCTATACATATACTTGCATATATCCCTGTATTATACAAATTTCTACTTTAACTTCCAAAAAAAAAAAAAACAAGAAAAAAAAGAAAATTATTATAGGGCCAGAGTGAACGTGTATGTATGCATGGGTGTATCGAAGCATGTATATCGATTTCACAAAAAATTTGTTTGTTTGCAGCCGTGACTGTGTCCCAAACAATGTGTTTGACACTCTCTTCTCAGCAGCGCAATGCAAATCAGTCAATAATAATGCTAGGAGATGGGTGAGCTGGAATTGTAACTAGCAACAAAAGAAAAGAAACATGGCATGTATAAGAGAGACTGGCAAAGCATGTTTAGAACTCAATCGGCATTTATACGCGGCTTTTATCTCATCTTATTTTGGACTTTAGTTAATGACAGTGCCGCGGTCATTACAGAGCTCTACTCTGTACATATATCAATTCCCTTTTTTTTTGTTAGTTCTAGTTAGTTCTATTCAAATTTAGTTATACTCGTGCATTTTTTTGGATAAGCTGGATTCGGCAACGAGGCAAAGGAGGAGTACGCCGGGGAAGGATGGAAGCCCCGATTTCGTTTGACGCCTTCAGGTAAGTACTTGTGTGCGTTAGTGCGTTAGTTACAGGTGGTCTCCTGTATTTGTATTTTTTTTTCTTTCAAAAAAATCTTTCAAGCCAGAACCGATTTTCTGGGGCTTGATAAAAATGTCGTGGATTTTTGTGTAGGCCAGTTCAGCTATATATGCAGCACGTGGCGTTTTAGCTGCTGATCAGACGTTGTTGCGACGAGGGCGTCGCTACGGTGGATGTGGTTGTTGCGCCGGCGCTTCTGTTGTCGACGCGGATGCTTTGTTGACGCTGCTGCGGTCCGCCGTGCAGTTGCTTAACTGCCTGAGTGACTCTTCCTCTTCTATTTTACCTTTCGCGTTCGTAAGCTCTGATGTGTAGTAGCCCGACCCAGTTGGACCTGAAAATTTAGGGGCGTGTGTGAAAACTAGCTGGGGCCATCGTACTTAATTGCCTAATCTTAAAATATTTCTATTTTTATTTTGTTTTATTTCATTTTATTTTATTTTTACTATTATTTTTGTATGTTTATGTTGTTGTGTATGTCGGTATTTGCGCATACATACATTATTTAATTCAATTTTACTGCTTCACTTTAATTTTATTTCAGCTTGTCTTTTTTTGTTATTTTTTTCCGTGTTATATTTTTTTTACTTTTCTACGTAATTCAAAACAAATTCATTTTTGTCATATTTTATTAATTTGACTTATATTTTTTTTATATAATGTGACTCATTTCAGCCTTTGTTCTTTTATTTATTAAAATTAATTCTTTTATTTCTATTTTTATTTTATTTCATTTATTTATTTTTTTTTTCTTACTTTAATTTAATAGACCTTCTAATTTTAGTAAAAATTCTAAATTCTAACTAATTACCTCTTTAACAGGAGTTTTCCTAATTTTCTTCTTGAGGTCCCGGTTAATGATTTTTCCCCGTTCAAACGGATTTCTTCCTATTTTTTTCAATAATTAGTTTTCACTTTCACTTTGAATTACTGCCTTTTTAACACGTTTTTTAATACGCTTTTATTAGCTTCACTTGTATGTCAGTCAGTATGTCAGTCAGTTTGTAACTTTTTAGCGGTGACGCGATCCCAATATGAAATATTTGAAATGCGAATCGTTGCACACATCGCGGCGTTAACAAAATTAATCAGAGAACGTATAATAATCCATACTAATAATTATTATACGTTCTCTGATTAATTCAGAGAAAAAAAATCAAAATAGAGTTAATTATAAAAATATATAAAATAAATATAGTTTAAAAAAAAAACTAAAAAACAACACGCTTTTAAAGAATATTAAACTAAAAAGTTGAAAATAATTTTGAAAACAAACTTAAGACAATAGTATATAAAAAATACTTGTATAATTAAGAGAAAAGCGTGGGGCGCTTTGTACCATAATTTCCATATATCGAGCGCCCCACGCTTTTCTCTTAATTATACAAGTATTTTTTATATACTATTGTCTTAAGGGGTTAGGGGTAGTCAGAGGCACGAAAAAATGAAAATTTTCAGTATTTTTTTTTTGCTATTAAATAATTTTATTTTACAAAAGTAGTGATATGGTATTATTAAACAATGTTTTGACTTGAAGTCACGAAAATTTCGAAAAAAAAAAATTTATTTCCGAAGTTACAGCTGTCTGTGTTAACCCAGTTCCAAAAAAAGGTCCTTGCGGTGACAATCATAAGTCCTTGGAGATTCATCTGAAATCAATCGGATAAAAAAAAATAGTTTTATAAATAAATAATCCTGGGCCTGATCGAAGGATTTTATTTTTTTTCAAAAATTAACAAAATGGCGGCCTCAGGAAATTTTTTTCTAGATTTTTGGGAAAAAATCAACAGTTAATTGGTCTTAAAAAATCGAAATTTTTCACAAAATAAAAATCCTTCGATCAGGCCCGAGTTTATTATGTATTCTACAAGCTGTATAAATTTCATTAAAATCAACTGAGCGGTTTTCGAGTTACAGTTGTCACCAGTTCAAAAAACATAGTTTTGAGAAAAACGCGTTTAAAGTTTCACACAGCGCTTTGAAAGGCCCGAGCTCTCTTTGTTATTTGTCGAATAACTTAAAAACGAATTATCGGATTAACTTGAAATTTTCAGAGATTATTTTTAAGATATTATACTTAACGAAAATGCAAAAAAAAAATAAATTTTTTTTTTTGAAAATCCTGACTACCCCTAACCCCTTAAGTTTGTTTTCAAAATTATTTTCAACTTTTTAGTACAATATTCTTTAAAAGCGTGTTTTTTTAGTTTTTTTAAACTATATTTATTTTCATCTAATTTTTATTAACTGTGTTCTTGTTGATCAAACCCGAGGTGAAGAAATTTTCTCAAGTTACTTTCACTCGAGCATACCCACACATCTTAAATTTTCACACACATGCACACTACTTTTGATCAACCAACATACGTATGCAACACTAGAACTATCTTACGATTCAAACGTACATGTGTATGCAACTTGTCGTTTGACATGTTTGACGATGTTTGCTTAGGTGTGGAGTTGTTTGATGTTGTATGGGACGGGCTTACACCACCGGAGGCTGTCGTTACAAAATTTAAAGCGAAATCAACGGTATACGTCTGAAATCAATGATTTTGACCAAGAAATTAGAAGGCGTCAAAAATAAGAATCACTGAATTCGTGTAAGCAAAATCTGCATTTTAATTGGCTTTTAATAAATATTTTAGGTATACACTTCATTAAACCTTTTGATGTCGACATATTCTCCATGTAATCATTTTGTAAGGTTCAAATAAAATCAGTTTAAATGCCGTACATAGGCTGCAAGCACTCGTTTGTTATTATTTTCATAATAATACGCGCATAACAATAACATACACATTACCTAATTAGTCTATTGTAATATTATTCATGTGGAAATAATGGAAACTCTTGATGGAAATTAACTGTAGGGCAAAATCATTTTAGCCATATATTCACATGTGTACATATACAAGTAAAGTATGGCAACACTAGTCAGTAAGAACGTTCGTATCGACCGATCCCGAAGTTAGAAGTAAGCCGACAGCCGACATAACCAGCCGCATAGCAGCAGGGCAGAATTTGAAATTAACTTAACTTTCTACATCATTTAAACTCAAAATATTTCACTTTATTAATTTGTTACTGAAATATATTATAATAAATTACATTACATTACATTTGGGGACTCAACCTAAACCACAATCCATAATAAAGCTTCAGAGAGTAGAGAAATCATGTAAATTTTGGTTATGAATGTGTATGACACCGCAGTGAAAACAAGACCTAAAGGAAAGGCACAGAGCAAATCGGAAAACGATGAAGAACACGTACAAGTAACAGCAGTGGAAAACAAAGCAGTCATGAACAATTTAGGTGAGCTGATAAAACTTTTTACCGCTAAGCTAGACAAGGACAATGAGAGCAAGAACAGCAATTCGGTCTTGTAGCAAGCGGCTCGCTATATAAATATGTACAAACTTTAAACTCACTCGCCCAGCGAGGTTGTGCGCTGGGTTTGGGACCCGCCCATGGATATCAGCCCTATAAAAAATTTTGATATTCTCACTAAATTAAAGGCTGACATCACCGCCGTCCAAGAAGTGCGATGGACGGGACAAGGACGAAAGCGAGTAGGTTCTTGTGATATTTACTACAGCGGCCATATAAATAAGCGCAAATTTGGTGGTTCCGTCGGAGAGAGACTCCGTCATCGAGTACTGGCATCACCCCGGTGGATGAACTTCTCGCCAAAATCCGCATCAAAGCTAAATTTTCAACATATCGTTGATTTGCGCCCACACTCCGATGGAAGAAAAGAAAGATTAGGCGGAAATATGGTTGTATGTAGTACTAGATTCTAGTCCAACAAATGCAAAAAGCTACTTGGCTGTCCCCTGATGGAAAAACACAAAACCAGATCGATGATTTTGCGATAGGCACGTCTACAGTGTTCTTTACTTGCATACACTCCGAGGACCCAACATCAACTCGGATCACTATCTTGTTGCAGCGAAGATACGCACTCGCCTCTGTGCATTAAAGAACGCCCGTCGAAAAGCTGCAATCACAACAAACTGCCGAACGGTTATCTACTTGACTTGCACTCCTGCTCTCTGAGAGTACTCATCAGCCACTCGGTATAAGGGAACTGTGGGACGGCATTTCAAACTCCCTGCGTACAGCTGCAAACGAAACCATTGGATTTCGGAAAGGTCGCAAAAACAGCTGGTACGATGAGGACTGCCGTATCGCGGTGGAGAGAAAACAGACTGCCTACCTCGCAACCTTGCAATCGGCCACAACACGTACGGGCTGGGATAGATACCGAGAACTGAAGAGGGAAGCAAGACTCATCTGCATGGAAAAAAAGAAAGAGGCCGAGACCCGTTAGTATGAAGAGCTTAAGAAGTTGGCCGACAAAGGTAATGCTCGAAAATTCTATGAAAAGATGCGACGACTTACAGAAGGTTTCAAGACCGGAGCAGACTCCTGTAGGACCAAGGGAGGTGATCTAGCCACCGATGCCCAGAGCATATTAAATTTATGGAGGGAACACTTCTCCAGCCTGCTGTATAGCAGTGAAAATGTAGTCTCCGGCGATGGTGAACCCGAAACCCCAATCGATAGTAATGGAAAAGACGTTCCATTACCTGACCATGAAGAAGTGGGAATAGCAATCGCCCGCATAAAAAACAACAAAACGGCCTAACAGCAGAACTATTCAAACATGGTGGTGAAGAGCTGACAAGGTGCAAGCATCAGCTACTTTGCAAACTATGGTCGGATGAAAGCTTGTCCGACGATTGGAATCAAAGTGTGCTCTGCTAAATCCATAAAAAAGGGGACCCCATAGCGCAGAAAGGAGCTGCCTTTACGCCGCTATGTCTGAATTTGGTATCCCCGAAAAACTTATACGGCTATGTGAACTGACGTTAAGCAACACTAAAAGCTCCGTCAGGATCGGGAAGGACCTCTCCGAGCCGTTCGATTCAGACAGGGTGATCCTTCATCGTGTGACTTTTTTAATTTATTGCTGGAGAAAATAATACGAGCTACTGAGCTGAATAGAGAAGGTGCAATCTTCTAAAAGAGTCTACCGCTGCTGGCGTACGCCGATGATATTGACACTATTGGCCTCAACAACCGCGCCGTGAGTTCTGCTTTCTCCAGACTGGATAAGGAAGCGAAGGATATGGGTCTGGTAGTGAACGAGGGCAAGACTAAATATCTCCTGTCATCACACAAACAGTTATCGCATTCGCGACTAGGCTACCCGTCACTTTTGACAGTCATAACTTCGTTGTCGTAGATAATTTCGTCTATCAATAGTCCTGCCTTAACACCAAATTATTATTAGCCTGGAAATTCAACGCAGAATCACTCTTACTTGGGACTGAGTAGGCAGTTGGAAAGTAAAGTAATCTCTGGACGAACGAAAATGACACTCTATGAGGCATAGACAATGACAATATCTGATGTATCGGCCCTGGGAGTCTTCCAGAGAAAGGCTTTGCGTAAGATTTACTCTCCTTTGCGCATTGGCAATGGTGAATACCGCAGCCGGTGGAATAATGAGCTGTATTGACATAGTTCAACGAATCAAGAATTCCGGATGTATAAAAATGCTCCAGCTAGTCCGTCCGGCCGACCGATCAATTGACGTTTTGCCGTTCCCCATTTCCAGTAACTGGCGTGGAAATACATTGGCCGATGGAGCGTTTTGCAGGTTGACTCACATATTGGTGGTTAATTAGAGGGTTTATAGATGTCGCCACAACGTTGAGTATTTTAAGCAAGCATTGTGCCCATCTTGTGCTCTGGTATTGAATGAGGAATGACAGCCAGTGTTGATGTGTAAAAATTTCAGATGGTCGATAGCTTTTCAAGATATGTGGATCTTTAAGAGCGATTTATCTATTTATTTGTATGTGTGAGTCACCAGAAACGATTGACTTTCCGAAATTAAAATTTGATGCATTGGAATCGTTAAAATCATCGCTAAATTATTTTAATGACCCGAAAATCGTCAAAAGACAATAGTAAATCCAACCACGAGAGTCATCATTTTCACACTTCTGATAAGTTACTGAGAAACACACACTTATGTAAGCTCATATATATTGTGAATGTTTTTTAATCGCAACCAATCACTTTCGAAGCGCTGTCAAGAAAAAACTCTTAGAAGAAAGGAAATTCAACTGTTTTATACATACATGAGTATAAACGAGACTTTATCCATAACTCGACAAGGACAAGACATATGGCCATACTTTTTTTTTGCTTAGGTTGGCAGGACTGTTTTGTTTTACGGCACTATAAACAAGTCAACCTCGAGTGTGTTTTTCGAATTTTACTATGGAAATTAGCGTTGAGCAAAGAGTTTGTTTGAAATTTTGTTATTCCAATGGAATAAGTGCGACGGACGCAATGAAAATGTTGCAGAAGGCATATGGGGAGTCTTGCCTATCACGTGCACGTATTTTTGATTGGTATAAGTCGTTCAAGGACGGCCGTCCATCGCTGGAGAACTTGCCCCATGATCGTCGTCCAGCAACGTCAATAAACGAAGAAAACGTCGAAAAAGTAAAGAAAATTGTGTTGGAAAATCGTCGTGTGACTGAAAGAGAGATAGCTAGTGAGCTCAACATATCAAATGGATCCGCTCATAGCATTATTCACGATGTTTTGGGCATGAGACGTGTGTCTGCTCGACTTGTTCCAAAATTGTTGAATTTTCTTCAAAAAGAGGAACGCAAAACTGTCGCCAAGGAAATGCTCACAATGAGTGATACGGACATCCAGCACATCATAACTGGTGACGAGACTTGGGTCTATGAGTACGACGTTGAAACAGCCCAGCAATCATCCGAATGGCGCCTTCCAACTGAGCCGAAACCCAAAAAAACACGTCAAAGTCGATCGAAAATCAAAGTTATGCTCACTGTTTTCTTTGATAACCAGGGTGTTGTGCACTCGGAATTCCTTCCAGAAGGTCAATCCGTTAATGCTGAATATTATTTATCCGTTTTGAAGCGTTTGCGTGAGAATTTTCGTCTCAAAAGGAAGGATTTGTGGGACAACAAGTCATGGTTTCTACATCATGATAATGCGCCAGCTCATACGTCTCGTCTTGTACGCGATTATTTGACCAAAAACAACGTAAATATTGTTCCGCAAGCACCGTATTCACCCGACATGGCACCGTGTGACTTTTTTCTTTTCCCTAAACTCAAATTGCCGCTTCGTGGAAAGCATTTTCAGTCGATTGAAGTCATAAAAGAGAATTCGAAGAAGGAACTGAAAGCCATACCTAAAGCGGCCTACCAGAACTGTTATGAAGATTGGAAAAAAAGGTGGCATATGTGTATCGCCTCTAATGGTGACTATTTTGAAGGGGATAAAATAAATATTGAAGAATAATTAACTGTTTTTGTTTTAAAGGAGCAGTCTCGTTTATATTTGAGCAGAAGGTACATAACTGCAAATTAATACTGATATTCATCAAAATAGATAAAGCGATAAAATGCTTACATTTATATGAATGTTACATAAGTGCTCCTGATAAACTCTTGTAAATACGTTCTTGATCATGAAGGTTTGTGCTAATTATATTAATGTGATGTGATCGAAAAAATGTCATATACTTTGCGCTTCTAAATTGATGGATAAACTTGATAATTAATTTACTAATTTTTTTTTATCCAGATTATCGCGTTTAGTAGCTAATTACATGCTTAAAGGAAGACCATTAATTAGTTTGTTTGATTTGATTAAAAAAATTTGAGAAAGTAATTTTCTTTAATTTCGATAAATTTTGTAATATTATATTTGAATTCTGGCGGTATCATGTGACGACAAATGTCGCATTGCATATACGAGCCCTAATCCTAATTAATTGGTACGGCAAGGTATTTATTGAAAATACAGTTTCCAATGACTTCTTTCCATGGTCTGGTGATAGTTGCAGTTTATTGCTTATACTTTCTAAAATGGTTGTTTTATCATCTTTAATGTGTATGTTTACATGTTATATATAAAAAATCTGAAAAGATAAATTAAAAAAACCCACTTTCATAATACACGAAATAATTTTGACCATTATTAATAGGTACGGCACCAGTTTTTATTATTTAAAGCTGAGTAACATCTCCGTTATTTTTAATAACAGCTTTAATTCCCTTATCCATAGTTTTTACAAAGTTAAGACATTTTTCTGGAGTTATAGATCTGAGCTTGATTATGGCCAATTTAGGACATCAATACAATTCTCCCGAAGCCATTCTTTTGTCGTTTTTGCAGTGCGTGGAGATGCACCATAATGTTGAAAGGTGTACTCCCTATTGTCACAAGGCTTTGGTATTGATGAAATGAGGTTATTTTGTAAGATAACAACAATACCTTTGGCTGACATGCACCCCAACATCATTGTGCTCGATGGAAACTTCATACTACCAATATTTTCAGACAATTTTTCCGCTATATCTCTTACTTCGACGATTGTGTTTTTTTATAGCCGACAAACTTCTTTTGTCACGGGAAGTAATTTTTGAGACTCTACCTCTGTGCGCTGTATTATTGTGAACACCGTCATTTTTTATAATTTTGCACTATATTTTGAACCGTAGACTTAGAAGACGAAAGACTTTTTGATATTTCGCTTTGAAATTTTTTTTTGTGTCGTGACGCCATAAAAAAGCCTCTTTTATACCTGGCTTTTGTACATGAGTTTCCTCCAAATTCTGAACGCGAACAACCAGCACCGTCATATTAATGAAAGTTCATAATAGAAGAAATAACAATTTGATTTTAAAATTTTAGTAACTTTTTAATGGAAAAAATAAATAAAACAGCTATGGTTGTTTGACAAATTACACAAATGACGTAAATGTGGTTCCCCAAGCAAGGAGCATACAGATTTTTTGTTTGATTTTAGTGATTTTCGAAAGTAGTACAGAATTGGCTTGCACATTTTCAAAAAACATTGAATTGAAAAAAAAATAAGATTATAAAAATTAAATCATTGAGTTCATAATAAGGATGGAGATTTTATTAAAAATTGAACGAGATAGAACAATTAAAACTTTAAAGCATCCGCAGAATTGTCAGTAAATTGATGCCTTAAAAATCAACTATCGAATCCTAACCGACAATATGCTCACTTTTTCTGTACACTGGTTTACAAGATCTGTGTTTCCTGTTTTTCTGTTGTTGGATATTTTTAAGGCTCTGACAGTGAAAAAATACAGGAAGATTGCTAACTTTGGAAATGTTCAGTACCTTATTGGTCCGAAGTATGGAAGTACCAGAAAGAGAATCGGTAGAGCCATTAAAATTTATACCGATATGACCAGAAAAGCGAGGTTTGATGATTTGGCCATTTCCGCGTGGGCGTCTGTTTACACGCAAAGTTGTCCCTTCTTTCATACAACTTATTTGTTCAGATATGAGGTTTAGGATCACAAACCTCTAAAAAAAAAGTAAGTAAGTAAGTAAGTAAAGTACGTTCCAAAACGACAAAACAATTTGTAATTATTTGGAAATCCCCATAGCATCATGAAATTAGGTATTTTAAATTCATATCTACAAATAAACTTTAACACCGAAAATCATCAAAATCGGAATACTATTCCATATAGTCTCTCCAACAGATTTTTCAGATATGAGATTTAACATTTAATCCAAAAATGAAAAGTGTACCATGAATTTAATTTGTCTTCTATAGACCTGATAAGTGCATTATTTGCGAAAAATTTAATAATGTAGACAGGGAAGCGAAGAAATATTAACGAAGTGAAAACTACCTGAACCATATTAAGGGCATAGAGATGTCTGAGAAAGTATTTGTGAAGATGAAAAGCAAGATAAATTCACACCTTTAATATGTAAATTTTGATTAATTCGTCGAAAGGTCTTTTTGTTAACCGATTGCACACATAAGCGGTTCAACTTTTTTTAGTGGGTATATGTTGCGATGGTTTTGTACAGCTGTGAAAATGAAAATAGCAGTACTTTGGTTCATTTGTACAAATTTCTATAAAGTATATTTTCTTTTTCTTCTTTACTGGCATAGACACCGCTTACGTAGTTACAACCGAGTTAACAACTATGCGCCATTCATTCTTACTTCCCTCAGTTTGGCGGAAATTGGAAATACCAAGTACAGCGAGGTCTTTCCATACCTGGTCTTTCCAACGGATTTGGGGTCCTCCTCTTCCCCTGCTTCCATCAGCTTCTACAGCATCGAAGACTTTCACAACTGGAGTATTCTTATCCATCTGGACCACATGACATAGTCATAGTAGATCGCATTGAGGACTAAGAGGAATTAATTTTAAAATTGAGATGAGAAGGAAAAAAGTATACCGATATTGAACAGCTTCTTTCGAACTCGGCAAAAAGTATTTTAAGGACGATATATTTTAGAAAAAAACGAAAAAGAGTGGTGGAGAAAGGAAAACTAACATAACTGATATACACAGCATCACCAGGATCGCCAAATTTGACCGCTTTAAAACTGCCAGACATATAGAAACTGAAATTTAATCCAACACTGTGGCTCTCCTTCTCACAGCTGGAAGGGAACTTGTTTGCCTAAAAAAATACATAGAATACAATTCGCCATAGCAAAGCATAGAAATAAATAAGCTAAAAAAATGGTTTCGCGCCAATAATATTTAAGTCTTGGAGTGGCCAACACAGCCCTCGTTCTCCATCCAATAAAATATATTTAGAGGAATAAACAAATTATTCAATGCGCGAAACCACGACCAGCATCCAATTTTCTATAAATTTGGATGCTGGTCGTACCAGGACTTGAAGCTTGGGCTTCCAAATGGCTGTACGCAATGCTAATCACTCGGCTATAGCGGCCGCGGCCTTACTTCTTAATAAATAGTTTCATGTTAATTCTAACTAACTTTTGCTAATAAACTCGACAAGTCACTCATCACCTAGAAGTCACCGAGAGAAAAGTTTTGCGAACGATTTATGGTCCTTTGCGCATTGGCAATGGCGAATACCGCAGACGATGGAACGATGAGCTGTACGAGCTATACGATGATATTGACATATTTCAGCGAATAAGAGGCGGACTTCTCATCCGAATGAATAAAAGCAGTACCACCTATAGAAGCAGAGGAAGAGGAAGGCCTCCATTCCATTGACAGTATCAGGTAGAGAAGGACTTGGATTCTCTTGGTATTTCGAACTGGCGCCAAACAGTAAAGAGAAGACTGGAATTGGTTGCTATTGTTGATTCAGCTATAATCGCCGAATTTTTAAACTTTTAAAGAAAACTTACGGTAGTACTGTTTTCATGTTGGCAGTTGTACAAGCATTTGTATATTTTATGTACATATAACTTATCCGAAAATCACATATCCTGCGTCGAGTTAAGCTGCATCTGGTCAAGTTCTGTGCAAAAGAAAAGTGTTTCAGCACGTACTAAAACGCAAACTTATAAATCCTATTTACGTTGACACTTAAATACATATATATGTATGTATGTATGTATGTATAGAAGTAGTTTGTTTTCGTGATTGTGCATTTGGGATAAAAATTTATATGTAGGTATATGTGTGTACGTATGAAAAAGGACCACAGCAAACGTTGTATCGACTATTAAAATCATGTCTTACGGAAGTAAAATTGAACAGAAATGGCTTCAGACAATTTAAGACATTTATAGCGACACACTCTTCCCAATACTTCACACAGTTCTTGAACATTCAGAATTTCTCGGTTATTTTCAAATTTAGACTTACAAACTTAGAAAAAGAATGCTTCTTCAGAGATATGCATGTACATAAATAAATGTGTATTTATCTAAGGTGAATCCTTATAGTTTGTTTATATGGTATATACATTAGGGTCAATTTCTATTAATCAAAATTTTGCAGAAAGACAAACATGCTTTTACTCCAATCTCATTGACATAACATCAGCATTCAATCACGATGAGTACATATGTATGTACATTTGCAAATACTTTTTTTTACTTTTGCACAAAACGACCTTAATTTAAGGAAAATTCGAAGAAAAGTTCGTATTTTATTTTGTGTGTGTTTGTAAAATTGTGTAAATATTTGTCTTTGCGCCTATCGCTTCCGGGTTGAGGTCATTTGTTCAATTCATTAGATTGATAGAAATCAATAGAGATCCAAATATTTGACTAAATTGTGTGCACGTGTGTCAATATGCACACACACAACAATAGAATATGAAAATAAAACGCACTTAATAAAACGGAAATGTAAGGGATTTTGCCAGCGATAAAGTGGCCGTGAATTGTTTTGTAAATGGTTTTTGAAATTGCTCTTCTATTTGGGCAACATATTTATGTTATTTGTTTTATACAGTCTTTGATGGCTTTTAAGTATTCGTACATAAATAGATGGTACACAGTAGAATGAAATTGGTCAAACTGCTTTGAAAACGTTGCTAATTATAATACATAACAATAAATTTATCGAAATGGAAAACACAAACTTACATTTATGTATATCCGTATGTACGTACATTTGTATTTATAAACTACTTAATGGTACACAGTAGAATGAAATTGGTCAAACTGCTTTGAAAACGTTGCTAATTATAATACATAACAATAAATTTATCGAAATGGAAAACACAAACTTACATTTATGTATATCCGTATGTACGTACATTTGTATTTATAAACTACTTAAATATTTTTCGAATATGGCTGACTATAAAATGCAATTAAAACTATATATGTGCAAAATTGTAATAATATGAACAATGCAATGTATGCAATGTGCCATGGCTCGAGTCCTGGTTCGAACAATATTCAAGATTATAGAAAATTAAATTTTCTAATTGTGGTTGTTCCTCGGGATAGAATGTCTAGGCCCCCGGAGAGTACTTCTAACATGAAAATTTAAAAACAAAAAACTCCTCATCAAAATCCATCGGACATTCGGAGGCGGCTAAGAATGAATTGTAGGTGCCTCCATTTGTTGGACAAACATCAAGACGCATACCACAAATTGGAGGAGGAGCTCGGTTGGAAAACGCTTCAGCGGTTACATTATATATATTCGCGTGCACAACATTCTTAGATTGTTAGATACTTTTTTAACGGAGTTGTGACCAAAGACAAATTTCTGAACAAATCTGTGTATGGGAGGTGAGGTTGATGCAGATATTATATCTGTCCGATTTCGAAAAATTTCAGAATCAATATGTAGAGAGTGTAATGGAGTGTAGACAAACTTCTGGGTATGCTGTTGCAGTTGCGAGGCTATAGCCAATTTTTACTGGTGCGTCCACGTCGCATACCCTAGAAACGTGAACAACCATTGGGCAAGATGCGGTAACCGACCCGTGTGGAGCCCTGGATCACAACTTATGAGAGAGAAAGCTTCAGTGGAGCCACTCCGACTTGTGGTGGGAGAGAGACTTCGTTGTCGAGTACTGGCATTCACTCCGGTGGATGAAGGTCTCGCCACAATCCGCATCAAAGCGAAATTTTTCAACATATCGTTGAGTTGCGCCCACGCCCCGACGGAAGAGAAGATTTGGTCAAAGATACCTTTTAGGAGCGCCTAGAGGATACTTACGATGTGAAAATCGTGCTTGGCGATTTTAATGCCAGGGTGGGCAAAGAAGATATCTTTGGTACGACTGTCGGAAAATTCAGCCATCACAACGAAATATCCCCTAATGGGTTGTGGCTGATCGACTTCGCTGGGGCCCATAATATGGTTGTCTGTAGTTCTAGAATCCAGCACAAAAAAATACTTCAACCCACTTGGCTGTCTCCTGATCGAAAAACAGAAAACCAGATTGATCATGTTGTGATAGACGGAAGACATGTCTCCAGTATTCTTGACGTGCGTACACTCCGAGGACCCAACATCGACTCGGACCCCTATCTTGTTGCATCGAAGATACGCATGCGCCTCTGTGTATCGAACGCCCGTCAACAAACACAAGGAAAGTTCGACGTTGAAAAGCTACAATCACAACAGACTGCCGAACGATTTTCTATTCGGCTTGAACTCCTGCTCCCTGAGAGCGCTCATCAGCAACTCGGTATAAGGGATCTGTGGGACGTACAGCAGCAAACGTAATTATTGGATTTCGCAAATGTCCCAAAAACTCGTAGTACGATGAGGATGAGGAGAGAAAACATACTGTCTACCTCGCAACGATGCGATCTTCCACACCACGTGCGGGATGGATGGGATAGATACTGAGAGCTGAAGAAGAAATCAAGATGCATCTACAGAAAAAAAACAAAGAGCTTGAGAAGTTGGCCGCCAAGGGTAATGCTCGCAAATTCTATGATACGACGACTTGCAGAAGGTTTCAAGACTGGAGCAGACTTCTGTAGGACACCAAAAGGTGATCTAGCCACTGATGCCCAGAGCATATTGAATTAATGGAGGGAATACTTCTCCAGCCTTCTTAATAGCAAGGAAAATGGAGTATCCGGAGATGGTGAACCCGAAACCCCAATCGTTGACAATGAAGCATATTGTTTTTATTAAAATTATTTCTTAAAATTAACAAAAAAATAATTATTTAAAATGTAATATTATATATAAAATTCTCGTGTCACAGTGTTGTACACGGTACTCCTCCTAAACGGCTGAGAATAACATAACATCTTTTTTTCATACCGGCAATAGGACCTGGGACTGATTTATTCGTAAAATTTGAATTTATAGCAAGATTTACTTGGAATTACATAGGCAGCCTTTTGCTTAGTTTAGCAGGAACATTACTTTTGTTTCCAGGAATAGTACCTCGAACCGATCTATTCGAAAAAATCTGGATTAATATATAAAAATTTTCGGAAGTGGACCAAGGGTCACCGAGCAGATACGACGTGTGATCAGAAAATAACCGTTATTTTCAATTTTTTCAGAAAGTATTTATTTATTCATCAATAACTATCTTATCCCTTTCGAAGTAATCCTTCTCAGATATAATACACTTATGCCAGCGTTTTTTGCCAATCCTCGAAACACTTCTGAAATGCGTTTTTTCGTATCGCCAATAGCTCGTGGCAAAACGCTTTTCTTTCATTGGTGTCTTCAGTTTTGGGAAGAGTAAAAAGTCAGCGGGGGCCAAGTCCGGTGAATACGTTGGTTGAGGCATGATAACATTTTTGTTTTTGGCCAAAAACTCACGCACAAGCATTGATGTGTGAGCTGGTACATTATCAAGGTACAAAATCCATGATTGTTTTTCCACAATTCTGTGCCTTTCATGCTTAAAACATCCGTAAAAATTGCTTGACATGAGCCGAACGATATGCCAACATCATCAGCAACCTCTCTGATAGTGGTTCGACGATTAACCAAAATCATTTTCTTCAGTGCTTCATTGTTTTAATCGGTTGTTGACGTGCTCGGGCGACCAGGACGAGCATTGTCATTGACATCTTCTCGGCCTTCCTTAAGGGGTTATGTACAGTGAATGGTACAAAAAAGTGAATTTTTAAGAATTTTTTTGGAGAAGTCTTTAGAATTTATTGATCCAAAAAGTTTACCTACTTATTATGGTATTATTCAACAATATTTTAATCCTTATAACTAGTAAAAATATTTCTTTGGAGAAGAGCTACAGCTGATCTCCAGGAGGTCCTCTGAAAAAAGACGTCTTGCGGTGACCACTCTACCTCTGAACTGGATCATCTGAAATTAAAAAACCAAACAGATTTCATTAAAGTAATGTTATATCTAGTGATTAATCACGAAGGAATAAGCCAAAAATTTTTGTCAAAGAAAAAAGTCGATTTTTCAGAGAAATTTCGATTTTAAATTGTTTATAAAAAAAAGTATCTACGGAAAAATAAAACCTCCGTTTAATCACTGAAAAATATATTCAAGAAGTTTAATTTTAGACAAATCGGTTCAGCCGTTTTCGAGTTATAGTGGTCACCGACTTTGAAAACGCCATTCTGAGAAAAACGCGTTTAAAGTTATACACGTACTTATACTTCCAAGCACTCCGAAACGTCTTTACAAATGTGCGTGTAACTTCGAAAATATTTGCCGGATCGATTTGAAATTTCTTGTGTGTATTCTTAAATATATGTAGATACAGAAAATAAAATAAAAAAAATCGATTTTTTGAAAATCATAACTGTATATAACCCTCAAACCGGTTATACCACAATTGAACTTGTGTTCTGCTCATAGTAGACTCACCAAATACCACAGTCAACATTACAAATGTCCTTGCGCATTTAATATCATTTTTTACACAAAACTTAATACAGTTTCTTCGATCCATTATTTCGAATAGTAAAAAATCAACCAAAACACGACCAACCTTTTTATTTGTCAAAAACAAACTGCAATCCAAAATGGCTGATATTGCTAACATATATAACAGACATGTATACCAACATAACACAAAAAAAGCGAAAATCGACCGTACGTAACTGACGTAATTTTAAAATAACGGATATCTCCTGATCACATCTGGTATTTGATTGGCTTGGTCCGTTCCATAACCCGATAGATGGCATCATTCGTTGATTTAAGTTGAAGCTTTGTTGGAAGGCACGCCCGTGCTTTTTCCCACAACACAATGCTTTTTCTTTTTTTTGCCTGCGAAATCAGCTGGAGGCAAACGTTTAACAACAATTGTTTTCGCTTGTCTGTCCACTTTTTTCTCTGAAAATACAAAATAAAAATTTATAAGTTTAAAATATGTTGTAAATAGTAACAACTTAATCCTACCCTTCCTATATGCCAGTATGTATATTGAAATGTCATCAAAGCATCACAAACCTCAGCGATGCACAGTTTGCTTTTGTTTGCGCATCGATAACTTTACCGATACATTTTGGAACATGATGCGTCCACAAAATTTGCACATTTGCTTTTAGGAATGCGTAAATTTGTATGGTTGCTTTGCAATTGACGTTTTGGAACTCACCCATTATGTGGAATTTAAATTAAAGAAGTGTGTTTATTTACGGTCGCGGAATAATATGGAGCTTGTGAAAATCCGTTGTATTCATCAGTGGCCAACTTCCTTTGGTACACGCTTCATTCTTCGAAGGTACGCTTATTTATTATTATTTTTCCTTTATTTGAACTTTGCAATCGATTGCCAAATTGGATTTTTCTTTGATGAAGCTGAAGGTGAGACTCAACCAACGCCAACAAATTTTCATCATCAGTTTACGCGAACTGGGCACACGAAATTTGCTTTGGAAAGGTAATAAATAATCCTATTCAATCTGAGTTACGATCAAATCGAAAGAAGAAGAGAGGACGTTTTCGAAATCAGCTGCTTGTAAAATTAAAACACAACAAATCTGTTTTTTCCAAAATGGATTTTGTATAAATTAAATAAATATACATATGTATGTAAATAAAATCTCTTTTTTTTAATTTAATCAAAAGAAATATTTTGAATTATATTTTCTATTTAACTACAATAAACTTTACAGCCTTCACAAATAAATATTTCTTAAATATAATAAAAATCAGTATCAGACGAAAAAACAATCTAAATAAGTATACAAACATAAATAAAAATAAAAATACAAAATACAATGAAGTTGATGCTGGTAATTTGGGTCCATCCTCAGCATCTTCCAGTTAATCTCAATTTTTTCCCTAAGCAGTTGTTTCTTTATTTGGTTATGTTTTTTCTGCTCCTGAAGTTGCTTCGCTGCAATATCCGCCAAGCTTGCTAAATAGCGATTCATGTGCCGTATATAGGTGACACTTTCTTCCATTTTCTTGAAAACAGCTTCATTATGTCTTCTGTTTTCTTCATACAACTCTTTTTGCAGAGCTATTTGCTTCCTCAGCAAGGAAGCCTTCTCTCTCTGTTCCGGGTGTTAGCTCTGCTAGTTGACGGAATATCATCTGCATCGACCGACTGAAACTGAAATGTCAGTTTCGTCAGGGTAATCACTTTCTCCTCGAGGGGAATTATAGGTTGTAATCGGCATGGACCCCACTGGTGCTTATGGCTTCCCTTTTACAATATTAGCATTTAACTTACGTATACGTGTAATGTATCACTTCCAATCTATCCACATTAATTATCCAGTAATATCTTACCTTTCTTCATGTATTGGAGTCTTTTGATGGTGGACCAAGTGCATTAAGGGCATTAGCAACATCGCCCCAAAATTATTGTATTTCACTATGCCCTTCGGACGCTTTTGGAAGCCCTACGCAATGTTCATTTTGGTGGTCACTATGGCATATTGGTCTAGTGTTGTTGTTTTTGATCTGCATATACCTATATCAAAAAAACCAAATAAAGCTCAAAACACTATAAAAAAGGCTTTTACAACTATCAAAATCCTGTTTTACTTACATTTGGGTTCAAATTTTATAATTTAAGAACACGAAGATATGAAATAAAATTGTTTCCGCCAATTGATTTGCAAAAACGTATCCACGTTCGGAATGCAGAATAGATAGAGTTGAACAGAAAAAAGTTTCGAGAATTGATCGAAACTGAACATAACGAAGAATGCCAAATTTTGCGAACAGAGAAAATGCGATTCGAGTCGAAATGCAGAATAGGGGTGATTACCATATAATGAGGAATTATGTTAATATGTATGTTGTAAACTATTCAGTGTTTACGAATTCTTTTGTAAGCTGATTGACGGAATTTATGCATTTCATTTTTGAAATGCATTAACATTTACTAAAGAGTTTTAATCTAATAGATAATGTAAAACTTTTTTAAATAAGTAATAAACATCCTCAACAAATTTTGAGTATTTCTGTTATAATTTTGAATAAATTATTTCCCCGCAAGTAAACCCACTATCTCGATGATTTACCTTTGTATATATGTATGTATGTGCGTTTATGTTAAAACTAATCCAAATAAGAAATATTTGCAGAAAAAATTTCACTATGTAAAATAAAATTCTCGCCTCTCTTTATATCCGAAAACACACGACTCTGGCAAGAAATATACCGAAACTTCGGAAATGGTTACATTAGAAGTGTTAACATAAATTTGAAAAGTGAATTAACACACTGTTGTGCAACAACAAACACATGGGAATTCACGCATTTAAATGCGATGTTTAAATGCATTTAAGCCAAACGGCATTTAACGTCCAAGTTTTTCATAAATCTTCGTCTTTTAAGAAAACTACTAGAAAGTATCTTTGTCGTTAGACGGCTATAAAGCATGTAGAATTTCATCATTGTTGAAATACAATAAATTTTGAATACAATTAATAAATTAAATATGCTATCTAATTGCCAATTTTATTAAAACACTTAGAAAACTACTTAAAGGAAAAAAAAATAAATTGTATAAATGAACGGATTTACCAGGTGTGCTAGCTTTTCGATAAAGAAAACACTTAATTTTCAGAGAAATCTCAAAATTTTTTTATTCAAAGTATTGACCATTGGTTTCTACACATTTTGCCCATCTCTCAGGCAAATTATGGATACCATTCCAAAAAAACTTTTTCTCTTTCGAGGCAAACCATTCGACGAGCCATTTTTCGACTTCTTCAAAATTAGCGAAGCACTGCTCTTTAAGGGAGTGTCCCATCGATGCGAAAAGGTGATAGTCGGACGGGGCGAGGTCTGGAGAGTACGGCCGGTGCGATAATATTTCCCAATTAAGTGTTTTTAATGTATCGCAAGATTCAAATTAATCATTTGTTGTCGGTAGCGATCCGTGTTCACCGTTTCACCAGGTTTTAACAACTCGTAGTACACCACACCACACTGGTCCCACCAAACACAGAGCATTGTCTTACGGCCAAATGATTTGGCCTTGTAGTCGATGGGACAGCTTCACCAGAAGAAAACCATGATTTTTTTCGCTTCGGGTTCTCAAAATAAATCCATTTTTCGTCACCCGTGACAATTCGATGCAGAAAAGATTTCCTTTCGAATCGTTGAAGTAGCATTTCACAAACGGTTTTTCGATTTTCCATTTCTCTATCGTTCAGCTGGTGTGGCACCCATTTTCCATACTTCTGGAACTTTCCCATGGCTTTTAGACGTTGGCAAATTGCTTCTCGAGTCACATGTAGTATTTCTGCCAATTTTTGTTGCGATTAGGTTGGATCAACATCCAATAACGCCTGCAATTCCTCGTCTTCGAACTTTTTCGCTGCACCAGGATGTTCATTGTCTGTCAAATCGAAATCTCCACTTTTAAATTGACGAAACCATGTCTCACATGTTCTAATTCCTGGAGCATGTTCACCATAAGTTTCTACCAGCTTCAGCTGCTTTTTTCTTTTGATGAAATAAAAAAAGCAACGAATGCCGCAAATGCGAATTACTAGGAACGAAACTCGACATATTCAGTGATGCAAACAAATATGACGCATTGTTTTGGCGGAATGTGACTTGCGAATTTTTGTAGGTTAATGTCAATAGAAAAAAATTACATACATGCCAAATCATAGAAATTTATACATATTGCTAGCGACATCTACTATTAAAACCGGCAACCTTCAACAAACACACCTGGTAAATTCAACCGACAAAATAAACAGTTGTAGTACAACTTGCTGGCTAATTTTTACTGAATTTTGTTCCGTAAAACTCATTAAATTTCTTTCTTTGTGATAGTAAGACATCTTTCTTTCCCAATTTCGATACTGACATTTCTCAACGAACAAAGCTAATAACATCTCCAAACGTTTGAACCGAATCGATTGATATTTTTTATTCAACGTGAAATTTATCGTTACAATGCAACCTTGCTATCGGGTAATTGTACTATAATAGCTTAATAAAATTTTAAAACTGTCTAATACGATGAACCTGTTCATTTCTAAACAAAAATGTCCAGCTTATATACTTCAAAATATCGAAATAAAAAAAAAACGGACAAAATTGAAAATTTCAGAAAAACATGGTAACAAATTTAAAAAAATTAACGACACCAACATTATATGAGCTTATATCAGGTGAAGTTGCCAGTTTATGAACAATTTTAAAGAACGTCAGGTTGAGAATTAACACAATGATAACATGGTTCGATGTCTTTAATTTTTTCTGTTACGGCTTTTGGCAAACTCTGAAAGGCTAATCAAGAAGTATCATGAATTAATGGACTCACCATCTTCGTTTGGCAAGAGTTCGCAGTTATCTCATGTTACAAGTGATAATAAGATCCCAGGATTTTCGAAAAAAAGGTAGAGAACGGAGTTATTCTAACATTATTATCACAATCCTTGCGAATCTGTCGAAATAATGTTCGAGTCTGTCTTGACAAAGGTTTCTGGTCCAGATTTTCTGGATGTTCCACAAGCTAGAAGCTAGCCCTTGATCGCTACACTATAACTAATTTTTGATAGAGTTAAAAAGCGGCTCAGCTTTTCAGAGAAGTTTTGTTTGCTTCGCACCTCCGAGAAAAAGTTTATTATGTTTTCGTAGGGCTCCAGTGCAACTGCTATTAAAAATATTAAAAACTTGATCGGAAAAAGTACGAAACTTAGACATATTAATTTTCCGGATCTAACAAACAAAGTAAAAAATTGCACTAGCAACAGTGTTGCTGAAAACCTGTTTAGCAAAAGCAATACTCATCTTTTCATACATATGTACCATATGTTCTTGCTATTATCTAGACTTTCTATGAGATGGGAAGAATCACAAACAAATACAATTCCTTCTCCATTTGCTCGAAAAAAATGGCCTATCTTTTGTAACTCCTGCTATACCTGCAAAATTTACCAAATTTGACCTTTGGTCGCAGACAAAATGACAAAACATCATCTTTGCAAGATTTGTGCACAGAAAAGTATGCCAATAGTTGATACCAAGACTCCTCTCCTATGTCTTGAACCATTAGTGTTAAAACAGTTGAAGCCATTCCGGACGGATTCTACTCACCGTAATCTTTTAGACCTACAATTAAATACTTATTTCTATAATACTGCAAATAGATCTTCAAAGGCATTTCAGTGCAAGCAGCACTTCATAGCCAACTCTGATTACATTGAGACCGAGTTCAGGTGAAATATAATCTTAGGTACCTAAAGCTAGAGTAGACAAAAAAGTAATAACTCAAAGTTATAGTTTTCAATTCCTACCAAGGCCCTGGAGATAACGACCAGTTTTATATGTACATATATATTTGACGCTTTGTAACCGAAGAAGCGATTTTCAGCCGAGCTCCTCCTTCAATTTGTGATGTGCCTCTTGATGGTTTTTCAACAAGTAGAGAGACCTACAGTTTATACTAAGAGGTTCTTTTATTTCATGTTATGTGGGCGAAATTCAAAGTTAACTAAATTTTATATTTAAATTAACTTTCTATAATTTTACGATGTTGGTCAAACCAGGACTCGAAACCTGGGCTTCCGAATGGCAGTACGCGAAACACTCAGTCATTGCGGCCGCCAATGTTAGTCCTCAAAATTGACGTTAACGATGTGTTTAGTGCGGCATAAACGTTAACGAAACAAAATCATTCCTTTAAGTTTATTTTTCATTTTAACAAAGCAAAACGGCATCGTTTCGATAGTTGAATATCTCTGGAAAATTCTCATTATGTTATGAGCAAACATTCATGTGTCTATATACCTACATGCAAAAAGTCAAATTTCAAGTCAAGATTTTCGACTATAAAATGTACAAAAATGTAAATATAAATTCAACTAATCCGATTATATGAATGGGCAAACATGTAAATTCTTGTATAATTTCAAAGTGAAAAATTTGTTTTTCCATTAGTGGTATTACTGTATTCCTTATCGATTCATTTATTATTATTTGGCATAAAAACAGCATTTTAGGGTTTAAACTTTTAGTATTTTTAATATAATTTTTTGCCATTTGCATATTCCATTTTATATGAAAATTAATTGCAGAAAGATTTCGCATGACTATTGCCACATTTCACAAGCACGAATGTGTATACTCACACATACTGCCTGTACGAGTATTTATGAATATGCGAGTATGTGAACATTCAAATACAAATCCAATAACTAACAAAGCCACTAATACATTTTGAAACCGTAGCAAGGAAAACAATAGCAAAACAACACAAGGACACCGAAAAAGTGCTGAGCTTAACTATGAAAAATTATACTATAAAACAGTCAGCTAACAGGAAAATAGTAGATATGTACATATGCACATAACAACAATGTAACAACTATACGTTAACGTTTAACTGCTCGAATGCATTAATATTTATGGCAGCATTAAAACAGTCAGCCATTACCTGAAGCAAAGGTTGTGTGAATACATATACGCATATACAATACATATAGGTATATTATAGAAATACCGCTTTAACTACACAGACGTTCAAAGCTGGTATAATTGAATCCCTATTCATATAAGAACAGTTCGACACGAGAAATTCCAACTAGTTTAATATATTTGTATATTAAACAGAAATCCATTATTTTTGCAAGAGATAGTGTTTGAGCAAGCGTATATTCTAGCTTTAAAGCCACAAATAAAAAACGAGAGTGATTTTAGTGTGGACTGTATTTGTCGAACACTCAAATGCTATTAAAAATTATGAACATTACAAATTTAACTTAAAGCTATGCTCTAGTTGGAAAAATACATAACAGAAACATAATAAAAGCTAGTGGTACTTCATGTTTTCTTGTTGTTGTAAGCATGAGTGGCGTGATATCCAAGTGTTTACGTAAGTGTTTACGGAATGCATCAATTTTAAAGATGAGCATAACAATGCATAGATGGACGAAGATCAGGTGCGATGAGTTGTGGTGAATTACAAGAATCAGGCGCGCATAACGATAACCAGAATTTCGTATACACGTATGTGCGAGACGAATTTGCGAAGCAAATATGCTTTGTGCCCGAACAGATAGCTTTAGTAATCTGTGTCTCGAGTTCTATAAGTGCAATTGGAATTCTATAGATGACGTTAGAAAGATGATAATTAGAAAAGAAAAGATGACGGGAAAAGTGGTAATCACTAACCCAGTAGTGCTTGAGCGGATGTCAAAGATGAACACCAGCAAAGAGAAACTACGCTATATTCTAAATTTTTTCTTCGATAAAGGCGAAAACAAAGGTCATGTAGCTGAAAATGTGAATAGTGTTTTGATACTGTAACTGTCAATCATGCACAATTTTGGTTTCGTCGTTTCGGGTGATAAAGGATTTCCCCTATATTCTGATTGTGAAAGTGAAACCCTCCGAGACTTATTATATAGTTAATGTTACAAATTCAATCCGAATTTTATCGGCGATTTTCTGAAACACGCTATCTAACAGAATTGAAATTGAAACCGAACGGAATTTCTTGATGGATTTTTAAAAATTATTCAATCGGAATCTTTGTTTCAATCCGATTATTCAACGAACTTAGTGATTCATACTGAGGTTTATCGGAAAAAGCCCTTTGAATAAAACTGACGAGGTGAAAAGATTAGAATTATAAAATTTAAATTTATTGCTTTAAGTTTTCCTCAACGGATTATGATTTTTGAAGAAAATTTATGAAACGCAATCCTAACATAGGCAAGGTCCATGTAGAGCATAATGCACATTGATTAAACTTCGTCATCAAATGTATAATTTATTGTTTTCCTAACATTCTTTTGCTTTAAAGTTAACGCTTTATTTTTCTTCTTTATCGGCGGGGCTTGGCTTTCGCGATTATAGCCGAGTTAATAACAGCCACTCAAGCCTGCATCGTATCTATAAATTTCTAGTTAATCGAAAATTTTGTATCGATTCGGTTGAAACATTTACAAATATGAGCCTTAAAGCAGTTATCAAAATAAATTTTAAACGTTAAAAATGAAGTATGCTGTTAAGTCAAAGCAAGCAGCCATTTTAAAATTAACATTAACGATTAGTTTGAAAGGTTTCAAAGTTAACGACTTTATTTCGTTGAGTAAATTCTTCTTGTTAGCGAAACGGAATGATATTTTTGCGCTTGTTGGGCATCTCTGAAAACAACAAAAACATTGTAAAGGTTTTTTTCATTGGGTGTATGCATTAATTCGGGCGGTTTTTTTTGAAAATTAAGACTTTATTGTGAAAAAATTGTCTTGATCAACTCCTAATACTTTTGCAAGTCTTTATCTGGTACAAATTTCGACATTGAATGAATCAAATTGTTGTTCACGCTAAAAGAAATGGCATCTACTGAAAACGACGCGAAATGACAGTACCTTTGAAATGAATATAGCCACAGATGAACACAACGTGAAATAATACTTGTAGAGCCCTCTCTTAGAAAACCGCACGAATTAATGCATACACTCAATACTAGCATAAAACAAAAAAACTAAGAAACCCAAAGAAAATATATTTTTAGTATTTTGCAGTGCCTTTTTGTTAAATTGAAATCTCAATTTTGTAGAAAATTTAATGAGGAATTCAAAATATAAAACTGTTTCCTAATAGTGCCAAAATGATAAAAATTAAGAAAATTTGTATCGCAACCTTAACCATTTCGTTTTATCAAATCTAATCCGACGAAATCAGTGTCTAAGGATTAGATTAGATAAAGCGATATAGCTACTTCCTTTGCAAGGCTGGGGTCACCTCACCAAAGTGTAAAGTAACAACGGTGATCAGACATAGCTCATCCATCTTCTACGCGCAATTTCCAACCACATAACCACCGCCGCTTCATGTCTGGTCACTCAACGCAGAGACGGCTTAAGTATTTGAAATGTTAAACTGAAGGGTTAGCCAGCGCAGGGAAGACAGCGCAGACGTATAAAGAAAAACATGGGTGCGATGTTGGCTCAACAGCCCTACTTAAATACATATGTAGGCTGCTATATATATTTCTGGCCTAATAATGAAAATACGAATATTTATGAATGAAAACGGTTTCTTTTTTTTTTTTTTTTGGATTTTGCTCGTCTTGGAAAACCCACATGGTCGATTGCTGTTTTGTTTCGGGCTTATACGCATAGATCCATGATTCGTCACCTGTGACGATCTTATAAACGTCTTTTGAAGCACTGCGATCGTATTTTTTTAGCATTTCTTTACACCAATCCAAACGAGCCTTTTTTTGAGCGATTGTCAAATTATGCGGGATCCATCCTTGCATCTCCAGCCCATTGTAATGCTCTGTTAAAAATTTCTCTTTTGCCGCAATTTTCTCTACTTGATCATCGGTAATGGAATCATTGCTGTCACTATCTTTGTTTGCCCTAATTTCTTGGCTATTAGTGTAGTTATCAACATCATCATTCCACTTTCGAACCATTGGTGGTGAGAATTCAACCTAAAAAGTTAGAAAAACAATGCCTTTGCTAGTACTTTCTAGGTGTGACGTAAGATTCTTTCCTGAGGACTTAAGTTCTGTAGGAGAGTAAATGATGTTTTCTTTACACAATTTATTTCAGCCTCCCATTTCGTTTCCAGGATATTTAATGAAAATGTTATCTTCAGAGTCCTCCTCATATGTCATTAAACTTAAAACATTTTTTCCAGCAATAATCCAAAGTTTCCTGCTGACCTGTTCCCAAGCGGCAGATACTAGAGTAATGGCATTTTTCAACGTTAAATTTCTCACTCAAAGCAAATCGGAGCCTTACGCTGCTATTACAGCCAACAAACTATTTCTGTAATATAATTTTGTTATTTTGATGGCGTTTTGATCCATCGGTTGGATTAGTGGGGTGACATTTGTGGATATAAACATGGCAACTATGTTTCCATCTTCAATTTTTAGTTACATATGCTTCACTTGGATGAGAGGGAACGTTGTCAATAAGAAATAGTACTTTCATTGACAAGTTCTTCTTCTTTAAAAACAATTTTACCTGATCAAATGCCAAAAATTTGTAAAAATTATAAATCAATTAAGAAATTGTTTACCTGTGGCAAAAAAGATTGATGGAACCAATGTAAGACTAAAGACGTTCACATTCGAAGTTTTAGATACACATTGTTAGGGGATTTCCCGAACTTTAAAAATTAAATTTAATGGATGGTCTTTTAGCCAGCGTAGATGTTGTGTGTATGTATGTAAGCGTATGTATATATTTATTTATTTTTATTTTTTTTTACAAGAAAACTAATTATAAATAATTAATCCATTAAAGGAACAAGCACTGGCTGCCAAGGCCTTCGGCTGTCAATATTAAACATAATTAGAAATTTACATTTACAGACTATGTCTGCCATATTTACAGCATTTGATATCTATTACATATCTCTAATATTACATATTTTAAGAAATTTGCCCGGATGTTATAGAGACTTGGTATTTTAAGAAGGTTTGATGGCTTCATATTACCGAATAGGTATAGTTGACCTGTTTTGGTCTAGTATGTGGGTTGCCGTCATGTTGGAGTTGTATAGTATACACACGGGTTTATTAGAGCCCTTTAAAAGATGATAATGTGTTCTTGAAGTGTGACCTATCCTCAGGCTCATACTCTCCGCAGGATAAATAGGTTTGGTGGCAATAGGATTGTGGTTTTTGTAAGGATGGTTATAGTTTGACCATTCTCCAGCTAGCGTTGAATTAAGGAACTTGACTGCGAATGTCTTTTGCAGTAAAAAAGTTGAACATGTGTGTTGGTTCGTTATCTGCTTATTTAGCGCGGTCATCTGCGATTTCGTTGCCCTTTATGCTAGCGTGCCCTGGGAACAACATGATTTTTATTAAATTATTATATTTATATAGTATTTCACGTATATTTGCAATAAAGATCGTGACATTTCTTTGGTTTAATATTGCACTTAATGTCGATTTACTGTCAGTGCACATGGTTTTTCAAGTTTTTCACCAGATTGTGCAACGAAGTGAACTGCTTCGTGTAATGCAGCCGCTTCAGCTGTAAATACACAGCAATATTGTGGTAACGAACCGATTGTGATTGTGACACCTTGATCGTTTGTCACGGCAAACGTAGTGTGGGTATCTGATTTTGATCCATCGGTGTATATGAGCTTCCGCTCGGTTTTAGTGGCGTTGAGAAGCTGAAGATATTGGTTAGCGTTTGTGTTATCTTTTTTGTGGCTCGGAAGATTGTCTATTATTAAAGAATTGAAAGATAGCCATGGCGGGTAGGTAGTTTCTTTGATGAGCTCTGGTTTCAGAATTATGTTGGCTTCATTAAGATAATTTAAGGCTTTCATTATTGTTGTCGGCTTACTTGTTAGACGTTTTTTTTTCTTTCACTATATTAAATAGGAGTTGACTTTTGCATTGAAGTAACTTCGGCGTAAGCATCATCGTATTGCATAGTGTCCTATGATCGATTTGTGGAAGACTAGCTTTAGTTACCACCGCTTTGATTGTAGAAGTGTAGAAGTACATGAATTTGTGATAGGTGGCTTTTATCACATTTGCCGTAAATTGCCAGACCAAAGTCTATTTTCGATAACAACAAGGCTTTCGTAATATTAACCAGAGTCGATGAATGAATATGGCAGTGCCTAGAAGTTAGAAACTTAATAATATTTAACCTAGAAAATAAACTTATTCTAAGATAATTACAATGATCTTTATAAGTAAGTTTCTTATCAAAAATTATGCCACGAATTCTTAAGGAGTCTGTGTGTGGAATTTGGGTATTGGAGAAAGAAAGGTTCGGGAACTTACATTTCGAAATTACATTTTCGTTTCCTGCAAATGTGGAAAGATGTGCGTTTATTTAAGGAAATATTGGCGCCCGATGATTTGGACCAGTCGGATATGTCGGTAGGTTAAGGAACTAAGTTCATTAAAAGCAATAATGAGTAGAGTTGTCGAGAAGGGAGAACCCTCGAATGCATTTTACTTCCAATTCTCCATCTTCTTAACTCCTGCAGTACAATATGGCCACCAATTCTTTTAAAGGCTTTCTCAAAGTCTAGACTTAGGACCGATAAGGGGTTTTTGGAAGACATAGCTGTTGATGCATGATGTTCAAAGTACAGAAGGGGATCGATGACACTGAGGACGGTTTGAAAAGCGAACTGATTTGGACTTATGAGTCCCTTTCTTTTGGCATACCACATGATTCTTCTGGAAACTATTTTTTCAAGAACTTTTGACATACAAGGTATTAATGAAATGGGTCTGAAATCTGAGAGAGACGTATTTGCTTTCTTTGGCTTAGGGGTAGGGATAATTATAGCTGTTTTCCAGTCTTGAGGACAAATACCTGGATCCATACTAAGATTATACAGGGTTATAAGCCTAGCTTTTAGAGAGTAGGGTAGGTTTTTTAAAAGGGATAATATATTTTGTCTGGTCCCGGAGTTTTACCGGTCATATTGCGAACTGTGTAGTTAAACTCGGGGATTCAACAAGAATAGATTCGAGACATAGTGTAGGGTTCTGATAATTTCCTGAAATTATTTGGCCTGAGAGTGTACTGAAGTTAGCATAAAAATTCGAGTTGTAAGAAATTTTTGACCAGGTTGACGCAAAACTTTTCGCAATTTCTTGGGGATCATAAATCGGACCTTGCGACGAGTAAACGAAATCTATTCTATTATGTTTAAAAATTCCTGAAATAGCTTTTACGCCACTCCATATATTTCCATATATGTTTATGAAAAACCAAGCCTCTCAATACTCAACGTGTAACTGTTTAAGGCTGTTTATGGTCCGGTGGGGTCATTGGACGTCACTTTTCGAAAATGAATGGATTGTCGATAAAATCATAGACATTGTCGAATCCGACCGTCAAGAGCTAAAGATTGCACAAAAACCGTTTGGAATCATTTGAATAAGACTGGATACGAAAAGTAAAAATAAGGGATTTATTTTTACTACACCCAATATATAGAAATGCGAAATATGGATAAGGATTTTGATCCAAGTTGTGGTAATAATAAATTGCCGATTAATTTACTACTTAATTTTTGATTATTATTTGCAACTTTTTTATTTAAGGACAACCTATTCGCCAAAGGTGAAAGTAATATCGGGTAGTGCACCCTACATTGTTCGGAAAATTCAGCTAATGGAGCAGGTGACTGGGATGGACGATGTGAGATGCATGTATCAGCAAATCTAAAAATATTCAACAAAACTTAACGAGTTACGACTGCAATCAAGATATAAATAACATGCTGATTCGAACATCCATTTTTTAATTCACGTACACGTCTTTCAACTTCAAGGAAGCCGCGATTATGAACCGCCACCGAATGACACACTGAAGTCTACTGCATAGACTGTTTTGTATAAAATAGTTGCTGATTTTTTGTAAATGAAGTTTTTCAATAAATTTTTTCTAAGCTACAGAAGAATAAATAGTGAATGTTATTACTGTACATACATACGTGTGAATGTCTATTTGTCTATATATGTAGACCAAATCTATGTCATATATTTCGGCCTTAAGAAAATAATGGGAAAATTTTTCTACGAGCTGAAGGGATACGACCGCAGCCATTCATGACATACCTATGTATGTTGGCTCAAATGATCGGAAGCCTTCTTGCATACATGCATATCAATCGGCAGAATTTACTAGAAAGAAATTACGTATTCTTTTTATAAAGTTTTTCAAGGAAAAAGGTTCTTCTTTATTGAATAAATTCGTTAAATTTAAGTTACCATTTAGGACTTTGAAATCCGATCTAGGGTGCCAATACTTGCAAGAGTAACTAAAAAAATATTCAAACTGTCCAATTTTTTGAACAGTTTTGAACAAAAGGCGCATAGAAATTAGAGCACAAAATAAGTAAAGCGCCTGTTTTGGGCACATTTACTCCATTCTGCGGTTTTCGGTATCGAAGAGTCGAAGCGAAGAGTGGAGTGGCATAAAAGAAATATTGGCCAGTAATCGGAACCCCTTATGATGGGGATGAGAAATAGCGATGAGAACCGTTAAGCCGGAGCGACATGGTTGCGTCACATGACGTAATATTTTGTGACGAAACTGAATGTACCTAAGATGCAAGGCATTGGGAAACCTCGTTCGATAGAAAATACTATGAATGCAGAACAGTACCTACAAATTTTGCATATAAATATGAAATCAAATGCAACGGAATTTCTAACTACCAAAAGCCAGCATTAAATTTTTTTCAGGATAATGATCTAAAGCATATCTTTATGTGTATTTGTGGCAAGATTATCGACACTCCACACCAGAGCCCTGATCTTAACCGCATCGAAAATCGGTGGGTCTACCTAAAGGAGAAAAAAAACCTAGAAAATCTAACGTCTCTGAAATCTGTCATTCACGAAGAGTGGAACAATATCCCTTTGGAATATGGCCTACCAAAGTTGACACATTCGATGGAAAACGGCTCCAAGATATACATACAAACATAGTAAATGCAACGGGATTTTAATAAATATTGAAAATAGCCGTAAGTTTAGTCGCAAAAGCCGACTGTTAAGCATTGCATGCTACCATTCTGACGGCCAGGGTTGCACCAACATAAAAGCTTCTCATAAGAATCCATCGGCGTTCATAGACGGCCTAAAATAAACTGTAGGTCCTTCCTACTGCGAGTACACATATATTCATAATAAAACATCGATTACCTAAAACTAAACCATTTTGTTCAACAAAATTCTGATATAAATTTATTTCAATATTGACATCAGTGGTTGTTTTTTCCAAAACTATTTTATCACAGACTTTTTGGTAAATGGTTTTGACTAATGTAATCCAAATTTCTTTATTGTATTTCAGTTATCATATTTCTTCATACCTTACACCTAGATTAGCTACGTCAACTTGTGCAATGAACATGAAGAATGACTAGGAAGTGATATTCTCTTTAAACTACTCAGTTCCCATGTTCACTTACTTCCAATATTGTGTCTTACTCTGTTATTGTATGTGTATGTACACCTAGATAATATAAATGTGTTTCAAACACACATGCATGTCGACTTATATACTAGGTAAGATAGCGGACTTCATGTGGTCGATCCATAATACTCAGGAAATTTTTCTTTACTTGCCGTGGAGAAGTTTAATTTGTCAATACCAATGTGCAAATGCAATTAATTTGTCTCTGGAATATTACTCCTGTGGCTGCACTAAAATTGTGCGTGTGCGTAGGTACTTACATCCCATACATACATATGTATATGTATATGTATGCAGACAGGTGACACATACGAGATTTCGCACGTGTGAATACCTTGCAGGAAACTCAATTCATAAAAAAGTGATATATTCTGTCCGTTTTTCAAATTGTCACCAGAGCTTTTTTAAATTACGATCTTTCATATTGTATATTTACATACATACATACACGTATATACAATACATATTGCATAGAAGATTTGAATGCCAATTTTTTTAGAATGCCTGTCAAATGTCTGCTTTCGGCAGCGCTTTAAAAGCTAATCCTGCCAATCTGATTTATTAAACATGACGATTTAACTTAAAGCAATTATTAATTATCTCTGCGTGATATGCAATAATAAATTTAAATTAAGTTAGGATTTTATTTAAATTGTTATTAATTTTCTAACAGGACAAACGTTTACAGACGTCGCTCTTAGGCGCGACACAATAGACGTTTAATTAAAATTATCGGTATCCATACTAACCTTATACGAAATTTGTGGAAAAACTTAGTAGCAAAGATGCACAACTAACGAAACGATGTCATTTCATTTGGTTAATATGAAAAATAAACTTAACAAAATGATTTTGTTTCGTTTCGGCGCCCTGTTATCGAATTAAATTCTTCATGTTGAAACCGCACAAGTTCATCGTTAAAATTGATTTTAAAATGGCTGCAGCACACTTAAATTTTAACGCTTAACATTATCTGTTAACGATTTAACATTATCGACCGCTTTTAACTAAAAATGAATAAAAAGATGAAAATGGTACAATATTTTTTCTTCAGGGAAGTGAAGCCGGAACTGGTCTATTCGAAAACATTCATTCCATGTTCGACTTACTTTAAATTTAGCGTATGGACAACTGTGTATCTTCCTCCGGTGAATTGATCCCGAGACAGATCTAACCGGAAAAGGTATATTTATTATGACTGGATTTTCTTTCCCGGATCTGACCAGTGATCAGGCTTCGATTTCTCAGATCATCATGTACATATATAGTACTTTTCTTTAAGAGACGTTCGCTGCGCCATTTTCGTATATTACGGCTAGTACAATTTGAGGAAGCTAACGATTCAAATGGAATGATATCGTTGCGTTTGTTGAGCATCTCATTTGAGAGAATTCGCTACAATGCATTCGTCTTTTGCACTCCATCCGAGAACAGTGAAAGCGCTACAAATTTGCATGCAAATAGTAGACTCCTCCAAACGAAATGCGGAAATTCATTCCGTAACTCTTTCTTGTTTTAAGACAATTTCTTTATGAATAATTCAAAAACTACTTTCGTTTTAAGGAGAGAGTTATTTGCTTGACTAAACCTCAAAGATGGAATTCTTTAAGCTATTGAAGCCATGTAGAAGCCATATTGGGATTTGGTGATGGAAAATTTTATAAAAAGGATGCGGTCCTGTAAGCGTATCAGTGACTTAGCTTTCTCTTTATATTGAAATAAACATCTGATCACTTATCTCAAAAAATGTAATGTAAGAGACCATGAATAACAATGGTAAAAATAGAAGTGAAAAATAACTGGCAAAATCATTCAAATCCTCTAGAAAAAATTTTTCTCTTTTTCATGTGTATGTATGTATATCGAGGCTGGAAAACTTAGTGCACAGGACAATGTCCATGTGTCCATACGAGAAGTAAATAAGTGTTATAGTAAAAACTTAGATATTGTACATGCGGGTATACTTATATTTCTATTTACTAATAAAAATTTGTCGGCCGCGGTAGCCGAGTGGTTAGCATTGCGTACTGCCATTCGGAAGGCTCGGGTTCAAATCATTGTACCACCAACATCCAAAAGTTATAGAAAATTAATTAAAATAAAAAAATTGGCTAAATTTTCTAATTGGGGCCGCCCCTCGGCAATGAATGTCAACTCCACCTAGTGTATTTCGGACATGAAAGAAAGGCTCCTCATAAAAAAACCATCATCCGTTCGGAGGCGGCTTAGTATAAACTGTAGCAATTATATATATGTAATAAAAATTTGTAACTTCCAAAATAGCGTGTTGTTATTTTATGAAACCCTTGATAAGGCTGAGCTAACCCCAGCCAAGCGGGTAACCTCGTTACACTACATGTTAGCAACTTTAGCCATAATTGGTACAAGTGCACATGAAAGCTTAAAATCACTAACAGCAAAGCATAAAATGCAAACTATGCGTACATATATGCAGTATATATACAAGGAACCTACATAGACAGTATGCATTGAGATAATTCTATCCCAGTTGTAAATCTGTAGTAACAAAGCTCATTAGAAAATCTATTGCTTAATTTCGCGACGATCCCTCTGAAGCCGATATGCATATCTAGTTATATTCTCCACGATTTACAAGTACCTTTTTTATATTAAACTCTTTATGCACAAAGAAATTCCAGATGTTGTTACCTATAACGATTATGCTATTGTTAGAAATGGAAATACATAATTTGGAAAAAAGAAATTGGGTCTTATTGAGTTATTGAATACACAAAAGAGCTAACTGTATAAATTTACGTATTACTGCTTTAATGTAAATTTAACTTCTGCCGCCTTTAATACTGCGTGCAAAACAATGGAATATATCAAAAACCAAAAAGATTTCAACGACAGAAAATCCGCAGTGACTACAGATTTTAAGATATAACTACTCGTACGTATGAATATTGGTTCTTGGAACGAAATTTGCAACAAAATGCCCTCTCAGCAGGCTGCGCTTATTAATAAGAATTTCTACATAGAAATGTATGCATTGTATGTGTGTCGATAGCGGATAGATAAAATGTTTCAAAACCTACATTTAACATCGACTTCGACATGTAACAGTTGTTAAAAGCATGCACATAAGCGTGTACTTGTGAGTAAGTCTGCCATTAACATGGTAAAAACAGCAAACTAGTGGTATGACTATACCACACTTTATTGCATTCATAATTGCCAATGTTGTAAGCTTGTGTCTGAGGACATTTAATTTCAAAAACATTCAATTACATGAGCGCACCTATTTTCATATAAACATACATACATATATATATACACACTATAAGGTAGTATACATGGAATGAACAAAAAATCTTAAACTATAGGTTTATCTGTGCATGGCAGCCAGTCGTTGTACGTTCGAAACTTTTCTCATACTTTTTTCCCAAACAGTGACTGATTCTCTGAAATCAATAAAGCTGTATAAAACCTCACTAAAAAACAAAATTTTTTTTATGAAAGCAATACAAATCACACTCAACTTTAAATTAATTAAACTTTTAATAGTTTCATCCGGAGATGCTCAATAAACGCATTATTACAGACAAAACATTGTATACAAAAAAATGAGATTCGAGACTTTTGCCCGCCGTGTTAAAAATACCAGTTGCTTACATGGAAAATGGGTGAAGATGAACTAGTTGGTGTAAAAATGTAAACTAGTTGAATCCTAGTTGACAACTCGTATTTTCCCCTGCAGGGTATGTATGTATAAATGTGCTTATGTGCATTTACTCGTATGTACACATGCATAGGTACATGACAACGGTTTTATATTTGCCTCCATCTTTGACGATTACCGCAAATGTTGGAGTTTAAATGGGATTGTTAACAAGGCAGAAATAATGTATTAGGTAAAGTAAAAAGTTCTTTCGGTTTTTATCTAAGAGATGGCGTTATTGTCCATAGTTCTAGTGTCGCATCATGTCATACTATACGGCGCTGAAAACGTGTTTATTCTCGCTAAAAGTTTGTCTTTGACAGTTTTTCGATTGATTGACTCAGCACGTCGAGAGCACTCGTCAAAGATGGACACCAGCAAAGAAAAAATTCGCTATATTTTAAAATTTTCATCGCTCAAAGCGAAAAAGCAGCCAAAGCGGCTGAAAAAATTTATTTAGTTTATGAGCCCGACACTGTAAACGAACGTGTAGCACAAAAGTGGTTTGCTAGGTTCCGTTCCGGTAATTTCGATGTCAAAGATGCACCTCGCGTCGGGAGGTCTGTCGTCGAAAATTGCGATAAAATCATGGAAATAGTGGAAACAGACCGTCACATGAGCACTTATTTAATTGCTGAGGAACTAAAGATAAGCCAGAAAACTGTTTGGAACCATTTGCATGACCTTGGATTCAAACAGAAGCTCGATGTTTGGGTGCCACACGAGCTAACGCAAAAAACATGATGGACCGAATTTCCATCTGCGAATCGCTGCTCTCCGAGTTTTTTGCCAACAGGGACGCAGCCTTCTACGAGAGGGGCATCTCTTTGGCAACAAGTTTACGAACAAAACGGCGCATATTTGACTTAAATCGAACAAATGTACACAAAGTTACCATATTTTGAAAAATCAATAAAAACCCGAACGAACTTGACCTATTATATATATATGTATATATCGCTTTATCTGAAATTTTGATGGTAGTTGCACAAATACATTTTTTTTGGAAGTACGTAGCCATTTTTCGATTAAATGTAAACTTTTTTTAATAATTTAGCGCGTATTTTTTAGTCAAAAATCAATCTTTTAAAAAAAAGTGGGCCGCTATCACAAAAATTAGTTAAAAAATAAATCCGTACGTAGTTCAAAAAATCATAGTTTGTAGATGATAAAAATTTTTGCTTTTCTATTCACTTAGAAAAAATTGATCCTCCCGTGGACGCCTTTCAAAAAAACATGGATTAAATAGTGTAAAGTTCACTGCCATTTCATAGCAAACTAATTAAAGAATATTTTTTATACTTTAATACACATATGTTCAATAAAATGATTAAATAGAAATTGTATTCCTTTTTCAATTTTTCTACAGTAAATTTTTAAAAATAAGTCTATTTTTCAAACCTCTAGAGTGGCTGTACCCCTTAAGTTGGCTACGCTCAGTTAAAGTAGCTTGTTTACGTTTAACGGTCAAAATATTCTAAAAATAAATTAAATAAAGCTAAGTGTTAAAATTTGTATCTGAGATCTGTTTTCTCCAGACTGGATAAAGAAGCGAAGATATTGGTCTGGTAGTGAACGAAGGCAAGACGAAAAATCTCCTGACATCACACAAACAGTCATTCGCATTCGCGACTCGGCTCCCACGTCACTGTTGACAGTCATATCTTGGAAGTCGTAGATAATTTCGTCTATCTTGGAACCAGTATTAACACCAACACCAATATCAGCCTGTAAGTCCAATATAGAATAACTCAACAGGTGCTACTTTCGACTGAGTAGGCAATTTAATAGTAAAGTCCTCTTTCGACGAATAAAATTCAAACTCTACAAGCCGCTCATCATACCTGTCCTGTTATATGGCGCAGACGTGTGGACGATGGCAACATGATGAGTCGGTGTTAGGAGTTTTCGAGAAACAGGGTTTGCATAAGATTTATGGTCATCTACGAATTGGTAACGGCGAAGACCGCAGCCGATGGAATGATGAGCTGTATGTTCAGCTGGCTGGGTTATGTGGACCGGATGGATAAGAACAATCCAGCTTTGAAAGTTTTCGATGCAGTACTCTCCGGTGGAAGCAGAGGTAAGGGAAGACCTCCACTCCGTTGGAAAGACCAGGTTGAGAAGGACCTGGCAGAACTTGGTATCCCCAATTGGCGCCAAACAGCAAATAATCACATAAGCGGTGTCTACGCCAGTGAAGGAGAAGAAGATATGTTTTGTGTTTGTATAGGATAATAAATGTGATCAGAACTCGATTACCTGGTATGAAAAATAAGCGAGGAAGACATTCAAACTCAAACATTCCCATTAGAAGAAATTTCATGCAGATGCGGATAAAATTAGTAGTATGAAAAGCTCACTTAAAGTGTAATCATCTTAGGTCACAAAAAGCAAAGTATGCCAGTTATAGTTCCTCCAGAACTGCTGCCACTTAAAGACCTCTATTATTTATCGGCTATCCATATTTAGAATTTAATTGAACACTGTTGTTGCTTTATCATCTAACCAAGAATCAAAAAAAAAAAAAGGATTTCTTTAAATGAAATGTATAAAATTGCTTTGATTTACGTTTTTGTCATTCTCAGTGAATTCCGTTCTCCGTTAAAATCGAATTCTCTAACTTCTTTTGAATACCACGTATTCACCATTTATTTGAACTAAAGTGGAATATAAAAGATGCGATTAGTTAGAGTCAGCTTTAACTTACTTTAAGGCGGTTTGTAAATTACTTATTTTCTTATAAAATTCACTGCTGTTTATTCTCACTTGTGACCGGTAAATTAATGGAGATATTCACGCTTCAACACGTTCCATACATCCTTGCAAAATGTTTTCGCTCATTAAATCCCTTAGACCATGCACCCAAAGTACAAACATTCGTCTGAAATAACTGGCGGCTACACTGCAAGTGTATGCAAAAACCTACATGAAATTCAGGTGATGCAACGACTAAACACCGCATTGCAACTATCCGCCTTCCTGACATTTGATGCGAGTGCGGTGTGGAAAGATTTTATATTATACTAGCTGACCCGGCAGACTCCGTACTGCCTCATGGATAAATAAAAGACCTAATCTTTTGTATAAAATGATTTTAAAACAAACAAATCGAATCCGTATTTAATAAAAAAAGCATTTATTGAATAAAGCATGAAGTTTTATTATTATTTTCGATACATCATGTTGCTTACTTACAAAACAGAGTTTTCCTTAAATACTGGCTATTTATAAGGTTTAAATTTGATAGTCACAGACACACACTATTAAAATACAGTCTGTTAATTAATTTAAAGCCTTCTCATAAACTATATCTTTCGTTTTGTTTTGTGGTGCGTAAATAAACAAAGAAGACGGTTTTCCGACGCGCGAACACGCGACGTATAATTGTCCATGCGCGAAACAGGGAAACTCCAAGTTGATTCCACAAACTTCTAACGAATGTCCTTGCGATTTATTTATGGTCATCGCAAAGGCCAGACGTACTGGAAATTGTAAGCGTTTAAAATCGAATGGTAAGTCCGTTGGAATCATCGGTATCCGCGGGATCAAGACATCCTCTCCTTTGTATTTTCCTTTTATGATTGTCGCCTCAATGACGTCATTCACACAATATAATATCGTAATATTTTTTTCCGTGCTCTTAAATGCGACAGGATGGATTGACACATTAGTAGGTTGTCAAATCTAATGTCAAATATTATGATTGCGTTCAGAAATTTATCTTAACATTTATAATTTAATTTGTGACAAAACTTAAGATTTATATTTCGATTTCTATATAGTCTTATTCAAAAAAATAATCGGACAGATTAACAACTGAAGTTAGCTAAAATTAAGTTTCTCGAAGCCGACTACTATTTATATACTATGTATTTAGTGATTATGCAATTTTGTCGCGTTCGCGATTCACTTTCACTTTTGTTGAGTTTCGGAACGCGGTATTAGATCCTTCAACGCGCACGCGAATTTGAACTTTATGCAGCGGATTACAAATTGACTCTCCATTTTATTTAGAAATCGTATGCCATGTACATACTTGCATACGTTCGTACACACGAGTATATTGAAACAGCAGTAATAAACACAGCAGGTATCCTTTACTTCCTTAACCAAAACTTTTACTAATTTTTTTTTTAAATACGTGGACAGAACTAATGAGATGGAATAAATCCTGGTGCCACCAACATACAAAAAGTTATAGAAAATTAATTTTAATAAAAAATTAAGTGTTTTTCCTAGTGTATTTCTGACATGAAATAAAGGCTCCTTATAAAAAAAACATCGTTCGGAGGGGGCTTAGTATAAACTGTAGGTCCCGTATGTTTATATACTCGTAAATAATTTGTTAATCTTCATACATACATACTTACAACTTTACAAATTCCAGGCAACTTCTAAACCAGAGCAGATCAGACTGATTCTTGGTAATATAGGGTTTTCCAATAAGAGTGATATGAGTTATTTAAAAAAAAACACAATTGATAAGGAAATTGAAAGTCTGGTTTATTGCTAAAGACCAATGACTTCAAATAACACCAGAAGATGTAGTATAATGGTGTTAAATCACAACTTCATGTTCACAATTTCTTGAAATAATCGAATATCCACCTTTCTCGGTTGTTGCACTTTGTCCCGTCTTGTTGGAACCAGGGGTTGTTAAGATCAATTTCTTCCAATAGTGGCCATAAAAAGTTTATTATCATCGATCTATACCGATCTCAATTGAGAGTAACGGTGCTACCAGCTTCATTTCGAAAAAAGTACGGACCGATGATTCCACCAGATCAAAAAATAAAACCAAACTGGTAATTTAGGTGAATGTAATGTTTTTTCATGAATAATTTGTGGATTGTCTTCGCATTAGAATCGACAGTTTTGTTTATTTATCGCACCACTCAGATGCAAGTGAGCCTCATCGGAGACGATTATTTTCTAAAAAAAAAATTGTTATCATTTTCATGTTGTTGTTGTTTGCAAATGATAAAAGATAATTGATTTGCAAAAAATTTAATTTTTTATACTGAAATAAATAGTGAAATATTGTATATTGTGAAAAGGTATACACTTTCGTTTGACCCTGACAGTATATGCAATTGGTGAATGTGCAGTTATGTTTTCTATGTGTAACTACGTAAATTGTCACTAAATCGAAATGCAATCAAGCGTTTTAAGCGGATTCGCACTTTTGCCATTCCGTATCTCCTTATGTGCACAAACTGCATTTTACGCTGGCATTTTGAAAAGTGGTTCAGAAAAGACTTCAAGCGGGGAATAAGTAGAAAAAATAATAAAGTTCAATGAACAGTAAAAGCTTTTTTTCGCACAGCAAAAATAAAAAACAGACCAGATGCAAATCGACATAAATGTATTTATAAAAATGAATTGCTCTTTCAGTTGAGTTTATTGCATTATGGTATACTTCCATACAAACATATGCATGTACATATGTACATACATACATCCATATGAACTATGTTTCATACTTCCTTCATTCTATTCCGCTCTTATTTTGCATAGGAAATTCTGTTTCGTTCTAATGTAATAATATCAAATAAAAAATATTTTTGTCACTTTAACTATTCGACAACCAATTCAATATTTCGACATTTTTCCACATGTACATACCATATATTTAAAACATAATTATGCGGCAGATCTTCTTTTCTTCTTAACTAGCGTAGACACTGCTTGCGATTATAGATCAGTTAACGACAAATCGCCATTCATTCATTCTTTCTGCTGTTTGACGCCAATAGCAGATACCAAGTAGAGCCAGGTCCCTCTCTACGGAGTGGAGGTCTTCCTCTTCCTCTGCTTCCGCATTCGGGTACTGCATCAAAAATTTGCAAAGCTGGTGTATTTTTATCCATCCGGCGCAGCCGCAAGTAGAGGACCATAAATCTTGTGTAAAACCTTTCTTACGAAAGATCGCTATTGCCGTTTCATCACCTGTTGTCATCATCCATGCCTCTGCACCATATAGCAGAACGGAAACGATGAGCGACTTTTACTGTTTGATACTTGTTCATCGAGAGAGGACTTTACTTTTCAATTGCCTACTCAGTCCAAACTAACACGTTTTGGTAAGAGGAATTCTGCGCTAGATTGACGCGACTGCGCCGACTGCTTGTTAGATGACGGGAAATACTTCGCCTTTGCCTCGTTCACTGCCAGACCCATGCGATTGGCTACTTTGTCAAGCTTGGTGAAAGAAGAACCCACGGCGCGTTTGTTGACACCATTGATATCAATATTATCGTCGCCCGTGCCAATTTAGCTCTGCAGCTCTCACTATTTTCTCTAAATTGAAAAAATCACACCATTAACAGTTTATACGGCGGGGATAGCAAATTCTGGCATAGCGAACCATCGAAAGCTACCTGAAATGGGTAGAAGAGGTAGTGTGTGTCGATTATCTTTTCAAGTATCTTTTCCAAGATTTAGCGCATGGGGAATACCCGATCAATGGTTAAGTTACCTGGCCTGAAGCCACGCTGATAACGTCCAATCAGCTTGTTGACGGTGGGCTTTCGTCTTTTACACAATACGCTCGGCATAACCTTATAAACCTAATCTTATCTGGATTAGGCAGAGCAATCGTCAGGCATGTCTTCATCCGACTATATTATTCAATTATTCAAAAAAAGCAGATGTATGCTCTTTGTCAGTTCATCAAAGCTCGGCCAGCAATTCATCGGACCCTGCCGTTTTATTGTTTTTCAAGCATGCAATTACTATCGTCATCAAATGGGAATCGCGTTTCGAATCTCCTGTTTGTCAATCTGTTTGTTTTTGTCTGCACATGCGTCTTGCTTATCTTTTGAATTTTCGGTGCATATCTCACCTTACTCTATAGTGATCGTTAGCAACATTGCAAGGTAGGTAGCTTGTTTTCTCTCCACTGCATCATGGCAATCTATGCGAAAGCCAATGTATTCGTTTGCAGCTGTATAAAGGGAGTTTGAAATGCAGTCCCACAGTTCTCTTATACCGAATCGCACTTCTACGCTCTTTAAATTGCAGTATCTATAGTGCCAACGTGTGAAGAATATCCGTGATCTACAGCCTTGGCCAAAAGTATTAGGCACCCCACTAAAATACAAGTGTTCTCAAATGTGGCTATCAAAGTCACCACTTCTTTTTGTAAATGTCTTACATGGGTGTTTAACTTTTGATTAAACGAATAAATTATGTAACATTAAAATTCATAGCACACTCTGGGTAAGCTAAAACTAAAACTTTTCATTTAAAATTTGAATGTGAAAGTGTAATTTACATTTAGTGAAAAGTTTCCAGACGTTCCACTACCTAACCATGAAGAAGTTAAAATAGCAATCGCTCGCTTAAAAAAAACAAAGCGGCTGAGGCTGACGGCCTACCGGCAGAACTATTCCAACATGGCGGTGAAGAGCTGACAAGGTGCATGTATCAGCTACTTTGGAGAAAATAGTCGGACGATAGCATGTCCGACGATTGGAATTTAAGTGTGCTCTGCCCAATCCATAAAAAAGGGGAACCCACTGTCTGCGCCAATTATCGTGGAATAAGCCTCCTTAATATCGCCTATAAGGTCCTGTCGAGCGTATTGTGTGAAAGACTAAAGTCCACCGTGAACAAATTGATTGGACCTTATCAGTGTGGCTTTAGACCTGGTAAGTCAACCCTTGACCAGATATTCACCATGCGCCAAATCTTGGAAAAGGCTCGTGAAAAGAGAATCGACACCCACCACCTCTTTGGCGATTTTAAAGCTTTCGACAGCACGAACAGGAGCTGCCCTTACGCCGCTATATCTGAATTTGGTATCCCCAAAACATATACGGCTATGTAAACTGACGTTAAGTAACACTAAAAGCTCCATCAGGATCGGGAAGGACCTCTCCGAGCCGTTCGATCCCAAACGTGGTTTCAGACAGGGTGACTCTTTATCGTGTGACTTTTTTAATTTAATGCTGGAGAAAATAGTACGAGCAGCAGAGCTGAATAGAGAAGGTACAATCTTCTATATGAATTTACAGCTGCTGGCGGACGCCGATGATATCGACATTATTGGCCTCAACAACCGCACCGTGAGTTCTGCTTTCTCCAGACTGTATAAGGAAGCGAAGGATATGGGTCTGATATCATCTGAAGGATATCAGCCTGAAAATCCAACGCAGAATCACTCTTGCCAACAGGTGCTACTTTGGACTAAGTAGGCAAATGAAAAGTAAAGTCCTCTCTCGGCGAACGAAAACCAAACTCTACAAGTCCCTCATCGTTCTCGTCTCGCTATATGGTGCGTAAGCATGCACGATGACAACATCTGATGAGTTTTATGGTCCTCTTCGAGTTGGCAACGGCCAATATCGCAGACGATGGAACGATGAGCTGAGTTATACGACGACATTGGGATAGTTCAGCGAATCAAGAAGCAGCGGCTACACTGGCTAGGTCCGGATGGATACGAATACTCCAGCTTTGAAAGTTTTCGATGCAGTACCCTCCGGTGGAAGCAGAGGAAGAGGAAGACCTCCACTCGGTTGGAAGGACCTGGCGCCACACAGCAAAAAGAAGAAGCGAAAGGCGCAATGCTGTTAGCTCGGCTAAAATCGCGTAAGCGGTGTCTACGCCAGTAAAGTAAGTACGTAAGTTAGTGCTCGAACAGCTAGAAGAAGACTTCTGGAAGCAGGTTTAAAAGGATGCAAAGCCCGAAAGAAGCCGTGGCTCTCAGAAAAGAAAATAAAAAATTGTTTGGAATGGGCTCGCCGATACCAACATTTCGCGGAAGAAGGTTGGTCGAAAGTTGTGTGGTCTGATGAATCAAACTTCGAGGTAAACTTAAATATGATCGTCTTAACGTATTTACAGCCATAGCTTCAACAATATCATCCAGATTGCGTGGTATCCACTGTTTAGCATAGAGGAGACAGCATAATGATCTGGGGGTGCATGGCTGCTGATCGTGTCGGCGAAATGTTCATTTGCGAGGATGGCAGGGACAGTCAAAAGTACATAAATATATTAGAAGCTCTTCTTCTGCCTTTGTTAATGCGCATTTTCGACGATACTAATTTAGACGGGGTTCAATTTCAGTATGATTTTCAGTAAGACAATGCTCCGTGTCACAAATGAGCGACTACGACGCGTTGGTTTAGGGATAACAACATTGTTTTGTTAGATTGGGCTGCACAGTCTCCAGATCTTATTCCCATTGAGCACATGTGGGCTATTTTAAAACGCAAGCTTAAGGAACACCGTATAACATCAAAAACTGCCTTAAAGAATGTCTTAATTAACGAGTGGTACGCTATAAGTGCGGACGAATGTGCAAAGGTTGTATGCACCATGGCCAAGAGAATTGCTTTCGATTTGAAAGCCACCTTTTAACCGAAGTTGACTGTACGAAGATATGTCTAAATTTGGGTACCCCACCAAAAGTCATATGGCTGTGTACAACGACATTGAACCAACTTTCAGCTTCGTTCAAATTGTCCCAACAACATACCGAGCCGTTCAAAATCGAACAAGGTTTTAGACAATGTGATTCGTGCGGCTTCATCAATTTGATGCTTGGGAGTGTAATATGAGCTGCTGATCTGAATCGCCACGGCAACACGACTGGTAGACACCACTTGCACGATTATAGCCGAGATAACAACATTGCGCCATTACTTTCTTCTTTTCACAAATTGACGGCAATTAGAAATACCAAGTATAGCCAGGTCATTCTCTACCTGGTCTTTTCAACGGAGTGGAGGTCTTCCTTTTCCTCAAAGCTGGAGTCCATCCGGGTCACAACCAACTTGTTCAAGAAAACCCAGATTTCTCGTCGGTCTTTTGAGCATTTCAAAAAGTCATTACACTGGGGCCTTAATGCTCATAATGTTCAGTTAACAGAAGAACTCAAGCCGCTCTATCATCAACAACGTCGTGCATTTACTGATTGCATTTCATGGAAAAATCATATCCACATGGATGGGTACGTCAATATGCAAAACTGTGGCATCTGGGGCGCAGAAATTCCCATATTCTTGGATCTTGAAATGCCTCTCTATTCTCAGCGTGTAACTGTTTGGTTCGGTTTATGGTTCGACGGGGTCAGTTGACCTTATATTTTCAAAATAGACGAGATCAAGTTTCGGAAAAGAATATTTGGGGAATCTATACTTAAGTATCCCACTTTGAAGGGGTGTAGGGCGCGAACGGAGGGGCCGGGGTACTTCCCACATACCCTATCCGAAAGTCAATGAATTAAACTTTTGATTTATATAACTATTCAGATTCTGGGGTTTATAATAAACTCGAGAGAAGATCCTGAAAAAGGAGAAATTTTGGTAATTACGGATCGCAGCGGCTTTTGTCAAAACTGCCCAAAAGCGATGTTGCCGTACTGTGTAAGAAATCTAAAAAAAAAACAATAAATACAAGGGAGCGTATGGAGGTCCGGCCCAGTTTGTTTTTTAGATTTATTGAAACAAACAAGAACGAAAATAAATAACATACACATACATATTTTTACAGAAACAAGACGAAAATACATAACTTTCACATATTTTTACAGAAAAAAAATTATTATTTCACAAATGTTATTATTTCAAAATATGTGCAATAGTTAAACATTTATCTCTGCTTAATAAATGAACAAAAAATAAAAATTTCATAATTTAATGATAGTTTATTTTATTATGTTTCCTATCCAACATAAATTTATTAAATTGAATGTGTTTTACATAATGAATCTAGTGAAAGAAGTTCAACGTAAATAGCAAAAGTGTGAAAATATGCAATTTTTGATAGACTATTGTAGAAAAACTACAGCACATAAATAAATAAAACAAATAGTGAACAAAAGTTTAATTCATTGTCTATCAACTCCATCATAAATTAATTAAATCGGTCCACCAGTTTAGATACAATAAGCAATGAAAGTGGGATACTTTTGTATAGCCAACCCGAATATTTAATAAAGCAGGTATTTATATATTTTGTTGTTTCATAAAATTAACATTATTTTCAATTCTTTTTAGGGAGGAGGGTTGATTGCCATTGGATTCTCGGAATGATCGAAGATGTCTGATATTTTCTGCTACTCGAGATCACTTTTCTTTGTTGCTATTTAGTCGTATTTATTTTTCTCGATATTTTTGTTAATCTCAACTCCTTGCTTTATTTCTACGTCTATTCTTTTAGATCCCACTCCTTCCTCTTCCACTTTTCTTCCAATTCCAGTTTTGAACTTCCAGCTCCATCTGTTTGTTTTCAATTTTTATTAACCTTTCAAACTTTTTTTTTATATGAAAGCCTAACTTTTCTTTCTGCATCGCTGCCACCTGGTTGAAAAATGTTTCAGGCAAGTGTGGCACTTGAATCTTCAACTCTCGTTACACAAACGACAGAACCAAATTGGGGCAGTCATCTGTTTGACTGCCAGAAATCTCGCGCTGCGATTCAAAATGTGAACACATTTTTCAAAATCATTCTAAATAGCAAATTTAGATTAAGTTAGTGAAACAAATTTTATTTACTACATTTTTATTGAAGTTTGTACTTAATAGCAATTGATACACATTCTACCTATTTCAACACAAACCTGTGTCATTTAAACCAAACCAATCGGTTCCTCCCTGAATTGCCAAGTGGTGCAACTTAACATGCACCGAATTCCAAGAAGCATCCAAACTCGACGATATTAACATTATCGGTTTCCACAATTTCGACGTTAGTTATGTTTACTCCATATTGAAAAAAAAGCCTCCTAAGAGGAGAGAAAGCTCAAGAGGCAATCAGTACAGAACAAATGAGGTTCGAGTAAATCCAAAGAGAGTTGTGCAAATACATATGTACTCGTATGTAAGTGCGTTCGCCATGGACAGGAAAAGATGGTAAACACTTGGTGCCAAGTCCGGACTATATGGTGGGTGCATTAGGACCTCCCATCCGAGTATGTGGCCTGGCGTTGTCCTGATGGAAAACAATTCGGCCTCTGTTAATCACAGATGGCCTCTTCTGGATGAGTGCTGCCTTCAAACGGTCCAGTTGTTGGCAGTAGGGGGCTGAATTGAGCGTTTGACCATAGCGGAGCAGCTCATAGTAGATGATTATTTGCCAATCCCACCAACAACCTTCCTGGCCGTCAATCCTGGCTTGACGTTGTCGTAAGTAATCCACTTTTCATCGCCAGTCACCAGCCGCTTCAGAAATGGGTCGATTTTGTTGCGATTCAGCAGCGATTCGCAGATGGAAATTCGGTCCATCATGTTTTTTGCGTTAGCTCGTGTGGCACCCAAACATCGAGCTTCTTTTTGAATCCAAGGTTATGCAAATGGTTCCAAGCAGTTTTCTGGCTTATCTTTAGTTCCTCAGCAATTAAATAAGTGCTCACGTGACGGTCTGTTTACACTATTTCCTTGATTTTATCGCAATTTTCCATGACAGACCTCCCGACGCGTGGTGCATCTTTGACATCGAAATTACCGGAACGGAACCTAGCAAACCACTTTTGTGCTACCCGTTCGCTTACAATATCGGGCCCATAAATTAAATAAATTTTTTCAGCCGCTTTGGCTGATTTTTCGCCTTGATCGAAGGTAAATTGTAAAACATAGCGAATTTTCTCTTTGCAGGTGTCCATCTTTGACGAGCGCTCACAACGTACTGAGTCAATCAATCGAAAAACTGTCGTAGACAAAATAAACACGTTTTCAGCGGGGTATAGTATGACATGATGCGACACGTAACACTAGTACTATGGACAACAACGCCATCTCTTAGATAAAAACTGAACGACCTAATATAAGCAAACTTTGTTACGCGATGCATACAGCGGCTTAAGGAAGACTGACTAATAGATATTCCCCATTGCTCTCCAATGGGACGCTGATGCATCCAACCAAAACGTTTTGTAAAGTAAGCTTTGCTTATCCCTTCACGAAAGAGCAAAGTGCATTTGCGCTCGGACTTATGAAAAGTTTTTTAATTTTGCTAACGGACCGGGGTACCGTTATTAACAGTTATAAAATTTGATAATCAATTAAATTAACGGGCTCGAAAATATAATACATAGATTCTTATGGGGTTCAGGAAAATGCTTATGCCTGTGCATGTTTACAATGGGTTCTTAAAAGTGCGTCAGTTGGGCAGATTGCGCCTAAAATTTGACGGTAAGAATATTACGTTTGTCGAAGCGTTAAAGAATAGAAATATTTACCTTCGAGAATAGTATATTATTATTTTTTACATTCTATCTTTTACAGGTAATTATGGGCAGACGCTTTGCAAAAATATATATAATTCAGGATTATCTATTATCAAAAAAAATGAACTTGCAGGAGTACGAGAGCACACAAATTTCTTACATATTGAACGATTAGGTGTCCGAGGGCTTTTAATGCAAGCCGTCGGCGCAACTTTTCTTTGAAATGAAATGTTTGGTGAATAAGTTTCGCAAAATAAAAGCGTTGAAAATGTGAAACGCTGTACGCCTTCACATATTTTTAGTTCAACCTACTGCTGGAGCGGCCGATTATGGGAATCAAATATAATATTAATACGTGAATGCTTTCATATCTTTTTCCACTGGGATGATATGTTTTGCCCCTTTATATGCTTTAAAAACATTTCTGCGCTTGAAAAAATGGATTAAAACAACCAAGGTAAAAACAAAAGAGAAAAAACGTCCTTAGCGGAAATTGATGTTTCATGTAAAATATCTCAGCGAACCAAAGCTCAATGGCAACATAATAATCGAGGTGACTCCCTTTGTTGTTTTGGTCGAATGTTTACACCGTTGCACTGTTGAAAACAGAATTTTCTTTTTTATTTTTTACTATGCAGCTTATCGTATTTAGTCTTTCTTCATATTTATCCCCTGCCTCCGCCTGTATGGGCGAACATTAGTTTCGCCTATTGTAGCTGTTTTAATTTCATTTTGTAGGTTCACAGTTGCCAACAGTTCGACAACGGATATCCACCTTGATGTATACATGCAATCATATAGATATATACCATATGTTTGTGGGAAAATGTGGTTCATTTTTATCACACCGGTGCACTTGTAAAATGTTTCTCCAAAGAATACTGTTGAACCAACTCGTGACTCATCGTCAGCTCCTTGATACTTGGTCAACGCTAGATTTTGTTATTAATGCTCATGGTAACATTAAGTATTTAAAATGTTTTCTGAGAGAATTTTCGATACCATAGTAATCGTATGATTATAAAATATGTATGCATTTTCGTTCTTCCTGAACTACGTGACTACTTCGGAGTATGTACGGGGATATTTTACAGGCGTTCTTGCAATACTGACGATTTTTCCGAATTGTGAATGGGAGTTCCTAAGAAAACATCCGATTTTGATGTGGATGTAACAGTGAGAATATACTGGAGTACTCCTCCATAATGAGGCGTAAGATCAACTCATGTCCCGCTAACAGTTTGTTGTTAGCCGATGATGCTCTTGGTTTAGATCACAATCACTACACTGCAATAAATTCATAACTGATTTGGATTGTGTCCATGCATCCATGGAGTGCTCCCATTTTTCACAGGATGCAGGAATATGTTGGAGTATGTACATACGAGTACGTACGTTTGTAGGTAACGGAAGTAGAACGTTGCTGCTTCTTGATAAGAACGATACAAAAGGCATACGCGAAAGCTCGTCATTATTGCGTAAAACTTAAGAGGATTTATGCCTCGCAGCTTTATTTTTTTGGTAATAATGAGTAAAGAGGTATAGGCATAGTGAAGATATTTATTAACCACCCTTTTGTGAAGGCCAACGTAAGACAAACGATTGATTGACTTGTCAAGCTCGCTCACCCAGTGCTGCCCCGTTATGCTCGTACGTATACATTCTATCTTTTGCAGCTGGTTGTCAAAAAAGTTAAAAGGTAAATAATAAAGAATTCATGTAATTTTATCTATTTTTTAACCAATTCTTCAATTGGGTTCAATAAAATAAAAATATGTTCCAATTTTGAAACTGAAGTAAAACGAGATATGTTAATTCGTCTATCTAGAGATCGGAGATAGTCAACAAACGCAACGATATTGTTGAAATAATATCTGAACAACCCTTTAATAATTACTTTCTAAATGCAAATATGTATAACTTGCCTTAAAGATACAACTCTGTGAATTAGTAAAGGCTGAAATATAACTTACTTCCGTTTTAACGTTTATAAAGGTTGGTCGTTTTATTTTACGCTGCGCAAGAAACTTTATAATCTAATAGGTTATGGGCCGCTTGTCACGAAATAAAGTCGGCATCGTGAAGAACTAAACGTAATTGAAGTGTATAGCGAACTTTATACGCGGATCAATCAGTTATAGAAAGATTATAATTGATTTGTTTCATCATGTCAGCAACCGCATTAACTTTTCCGTTTGAAAAGCTAAAGGGTCGTGAAAATTTCGACACCTGGAAGCGACACGCGAAATCGTATTTGGTTATTAAAAATTGCTGGAAATTAGTCGAAAATGGGCTACCGCAATCACCAAGTGAGAAAGAAAAAGACAGTGATGAACGCGCATTAGCTGAAATTACCTTAATGATTGAGCCTAACAATTTCTCGCATATTGCCACGGTTACGTCTGCACATATGCCGTGGAAGGCGATACTTGCAGCATATGAATACAATGGATTAACGCGAAAGGTAGAATTGCTTAAGCAATTAGTCCAGTACAAGCTTTCAGATTTCGGATCGATGCAAGAATATGTGAATTCGGTGGTAATGACGTCACTGAAAGTACAAAACGCCGGACTGAATATTGATGAAGAACTTACTGCTTCATTGTTGTTAGCAGGGTTACCTGATGATTTTCGTGCGTTTGTGTTGGCCGTAGAAAATTCCAAAGAAAAGCTGACAATTGACAATATTAAAACGCTTTTATTACAAGATGTGAAATTCGATAATAAATGTTCGGAAAATGCACTTTATTCGAAAGAGAAGAATAAATCGAAGCAATTTCGATGTCATGGATGCAAGCAGTATGGCCACTTTATAAAACAGTGCCCTAATAAATCTAGTAAAGAGAACAACAGAAATAACAAAGTTCTTTTTGCTTCTCTTCTTTCACATGACATTCGTAACAATGATTGGTTCATTGACTCGGGCGCAACTTCGCATATGACAATGAATAATAAGATTATTGAAAATCAAGTGCCGGTTCAAAATAAATAAATACTAATTGCGAATAATAAAACAATTCCTGGACGTGCTAAAGGTAATGTGAACATAGTACTATCATCGAAAAGTAACAATATTGATGCAATTGTAAAGGACGTCGAATACGTTCCAGACATTTGTGCGAATTTACTATCGGTTCGACAAATGACCAAAAATGGTAATATAATTGTGTTTGAAAACAATTGTTGTAAAATCTTGGACAATAAGAAGAATTTAATTGGCACTGCAAGTGTTGTTAATGACATTTTTTTTTTTTTTGTTAATAACATTGAAAGTTAATGTTGAACAAATATGAAATTTTCGGTTTTGTCTTACAATTAAATTCAAAGCAAGACTACATCAATACTTTTCCTGTAAAAACTATGGGACGGTAGGGATTCCAAAAAAAGGGGTCGTATGTAGACTTTAGTCCGCCACTGTATATCGTTTAAATTGTGAGACTTTAAGTTGCGCGGATAACAAAAACAAAGCGATGGTAGTGCGCGATGATTACGATTTATGGCACAGGCGCATGGGGCATATATGCGATGAACATTTGAAAAAAATAAAAAAACTCATCTGTTGGTATAGAATTCGGCAAATGTAATAGCGAAAAGTGTATTGTGTGTATAAAAGGAAAACAAACTCGTATAGTACGTAAAGAAGCGGGTACACGAGCAAAAAAACTTTTAGAACTAATTCATTCAGACGTAATTGGACCGCTTCCAGTAAAATCCTTTTCAGGATCGCGATTTTTAGTGATTTTTATAGACGATTATTCTCATAAAATATTTTTGGTGTCAATTAAGAACAAAAATGAAGTATTTGAAGAATTTGTGAAGTTTAAGAAATTGGCAGAAAATCAGTGTGGCCACAAAATAAAAATTTTTCGTTCAGACAATGGGACTGAGTATACCAACATAAAATTTAAAAAATTTTTGTCTGACAATGGTATAGTGCACCAAACTACGTCGCCGTATACACCTGAACAGAATGGTGTGGCAGAAAGGTTTAATCGAACAATTATTGAAAAAGTGCGTTGCATGTTAATAGATTCGGGTCTTAGTAGCAAATTTTGGGCTGAAGCCGCAAATACTGCTGCATATTTATTAGACCTTGTTCCGTTTGGGTCAAACGTGAAAAGCCCAGAAGAAATGTGGACAGATAAGAAAACTAATTTGAAGTATTTGAAAGTATTCGGTAGTAAAGCCGTGCACCATGGCCGCGTACCGCGAGAAAAACGTAGAAAGCTAGACGATAAATCCATAGAATGTATTATGCTTGGATATTGTTCATCCTCAAAGGCATATCGTTTGTTCAATCCAAATACTCAAAAAATTGTAATAAGTCGTCATGTTGTGTTTATTGAATCGAAAAATGGTAGTAAAGAAAATGAACTTTTTAACGAAATAGAACCGTCTAGTATATTAAACAACGTCTTCAATTCAGAAGAAGAAGAATGCTTAGAATTATCAGACGTTAAAGAAGAGCGCGTAGTAACTGAGCAGCAGAACGTAAACAACAACAATAATTCATCAGATATTAATCCTATCGAGAACAGTGATTCGTCAGAAAATGAAGAGTTTGAAAGCGCAAATGATTCCGATAAAGCTGAAGAAGGTCAAATCGTTTTAAGGCGTTCAAAGAGAATTGCAGGTAAACAAGGTGGTTATAATTTTTGTGTTTCTGATGATCCGCAAACCCTTGAAGAAGCAACTAGCAGCGAGTATGCAGACGATTGGAGAAAAGCCGTTAACGAAGAAATGAGGTCGCTTAGCGAAAATAAAACTTGGTTTTTGACAAGCTTACCTCCAGGTCAAAAGGCCATCAAGTCTAAGTGGGTGTTTAAGACAAAAGTTAATGCAAATGGTCAGATGGTACGTCGCAAAGCCAGATTAGTCATTAAAGGTTTTTGTCAGAAGAAAGGTGTAAACTATGAAGAAATATTTGCTCCAGTAGTTAGGTCCACATCCCTTCGATTTTTGTTAGCATTATCGGCAAAGTATAATTTGTATATACATCAGATGGATGCTGTTACTGCATTCCTTAACGCTGAATTAAAAGATGAAATATCTTCAAGACATATGGCCATACTTTTTTTTGCTTAGGTTGCCAGGACTGTTATATGTTTACATATCAAATTTGAGCGTGATCTGTAACATAGTGTTTTTTTTTTACGGCACAATAAACAAGTCAACCTCGAGTGCGTTTTTCGAATTTTACTATGGAAATTAACGTTGAGCAAAATAGTTTGTTTGAAATTTTGTTATTCCAATGGAATAAGTGCGAAGGACGCAATGAAAATGTTGCAGAAGGCATATGGGGAGTCTTGCCTATCACGTGCACTTATTTTTGATTGGTATAAGTCGTTCAAAGGCGGCCGTACATCGCTGGAGAACTTGCCCCATGATCGTCGTCCAGCAACGTCAATAAACGAAGAAAACGTCGAAAAAGTAAAGAAAATTGTGTTGGAAAATCGTCATGTGACTGAAAGGGAGATAGCTAGTGAGCTCAACATATCAAATGGATCCGCTCATAGCATTATTCACGATGTTTTGGGCATGAGACGTGTGTCTGCTCGACTTGTTCCAAAATTGTTGCTCATACGCCTCGTCTTGTACGCGATTATTTGACCAAAAACAAGGTAAATATTGTTCCGCAAGCACCGTATTCACCCGACATGGCACCGTGTGACTTTTTTCTATTCCCTAAACTCAAATTGCCGCTTCGTGGAAAGCATTTTCAGTCGTTTGAAGTCATAAAAGAGAATTCGAAGAAGGAACTGAAAGCCATACCTAAAGCGGCCTACCAGAAGTGTTATGAAGATTGGAAAAAAAGGTGGCATATGTGTATCGGCTCTAATGGTGACTATTTTGAAGGCGATAACATAAATATTGAAGAATAGTTAACCGTTTTTGTTTTATTGAGCCAGTCTCGTTTATATTTGAGCAGAAGGTATATATGAGTCAGCCGGAGGGGTTCGACGACAAATCTGGTCGTGTATGTAAACTACAAAAATTCTTGTATGTACTGAAACAATCAAGTCGTTTGTGGAACGAAAATTTTAATCAAGTTCTCATAAGCATTGATTTAGTTCGCAGTGAGGTTGATCCATACGTATATTATCGCATATCAGGCAACGACATGTTATTTGTAGCTGTTTATGTAGATGATGTTTTGCTATTTACGAAAAGTATGAACGAATTAAAGAATCTGAAAACAGAGTTATCATCGCGATTTAAAATGAAAGATATTGGAGAGGTTTCATCAGTACTTGGTATGCGTGTTACGCGAAATAAATCAATAAGAACGATCGAAATCGATCAATCTCGATATATTGTAAATATGCTAAAACGCTTTGGCATGAATGACTGTAACCCAGCAGCGACACCATTGGACCCAAACCAAAATCTCAACTTAAGTATGTGTCCAAACAACGAAGATGAAAAACGTGAGATGGCTAAGGTGCCATACATGCAAGCAGTTGGGTGTTTACTGTTCGCAGCACAAGTTACACGCCCTGACATCAGTTTCGCCGTGAACGTATTGAGTCGTTTTTCAACAAATCCTGGTAGAGCGCATTGGATTGCAATTAAAAGGGTCATGCGTTACTTAAAGGGTACAATTCATAGTCGTATTATATACAACGAGAAAGCAACTGATATCACTGGTTTTTGTGATGCAGACTGGGGTAGCGACGTAGATGAAAGGCGTTCTACAACAGGCTACGTATTTAAGCTCCAGGGTGGCCCAATTTCATGGTGCACTCGTCGACAACGAACTGTAGCTTTATCATCGACTGAAGCTGTATTTATGTCTATGACTGCAGCAATTCAAGAAGCAACGTGGCTTCAACGATTGAAAAATGAACTAACTCCAAATACTGCGAAAACAATTTTACTATATTGTGACAACAAAAGTGCTATACAGGTTGCCCGCAAAATTTATACACAGTCGTAGAACTGATGCTAGACAACACCAGACCAGACAACAAACGCAATCAAAATTGGGAATGCCCTCTCCGAGCCGTTCTATCCCAAAAGAGTTTTCAGACAAGGTGATTCAATATAAGTCATTTTATCTATAAAACACAATTGGGGTATTATCTTAGTTTAAAAAATGTGTTTGTTGGATGCATTTCCTAGACTAAAGTATACCCCCTAATTTGATTTTAGTTAAAATTATACTTCTTTGATATGCACTAATATTTATAGCTCATATAACTTTATTTTGTTAATACTAAACCCTACTTATGGCGATCTTAAAACATTCCTTATGTATAACTTCGCCCCTCCAAGAATTAACTGCTTTTGATTTTTGGCGGATTATTTATGGCATCTCACATATTTTACTAACAGTTAAACAATAGATAAGTGAGGAAGTAGTTCGGTGACCTGATGAGCAGTAAGAATTGTTATGCTGCAACTACCCAAACACATAGCGACTTAGGTTTCGCAACCAATCTTATGAGAGCGCCTTATAAATGAAAAGATACCAAATGAAATTACCAAAATTTCTTCTGTGATTATAATTTTTTATGTAGTAATTTGGTCCTGAGTGTTGCCTTACTTGAGCTGAAGGATTTCGCTGATTCACACGGTAATTATGCCTATTTTCAGGAGATTTGTATTTATTTTGCTGATGGGTTCTGCTTTGTCCTTCATATTTCCTAGATTTTCTGAACTCCAACCTAATACAACTATCTTCATACCTTCTTTTATTCATAACTTCTATAATCATGTCTAAATTTCGTCCGTCATAAATTCTGTCTAATAACGTCCCTTCAGTCATTTCTTATGTAATATTTACTAAAAGACTGTTTATATTTGTCAAATCTATGGCATGGTCACCTTGATAATATACAATCAGTTCGTTCGCCTTATACCTTATCTGTTGCAGTTCAATATCTGATTCACTTGCCGAGTTTACTTTTAGATTACTTATTCTCCTGTAAATCTGATGTGGTTCTGTATCTGGGATATGGTATACCTTCTCTTTAGCGCTTCCTTTATTTTGCTACAGTTGTGGGATTCTTGAATGTTTATGACCACGTCCTTGGCTTCTCCTTGTATGACTTTGTAAAAAATTGTCCGTACTGCTTCCTTTCTCATTTCTGCATCAGTTAACGTTGATAACATACATATGTATATTCCACGCTGCTCAGGAAGCACCAGGAAGCACCAGTGCTTATTGTAAACTTTTTTAAATCAAAAGTTTAGTAAAATTTCTTTGCTATGTCGGCCGTTCTATGTTGCGAAGATAAAAATGTTGCAAGATAAAATTGTACCAATTTAAAAAAAAACATACGACGAAGTAATTGAGTTTTTAAAAGAACAGATGCTTTTGTTAACAACTTTAAAATCCCCCAAGTGCAAAAACGATTGCACTTTTAATAAGAAAGAAAAGTCGTGGAGGTGCCAACGAAAGCACGTTACCATAAAAGGAAAGAAGAAAACGTTTGAGTCGTGGTCGTTTAAGTGTAGTTGGAGGATAGGAACATTTTTCGAATATTCTGAACTTTCTATAACTGATATAGTTATATTCTCTAATTTTAATTGCGGAATTAATCCTCCAAAACAAGATTTTATAATGCACGAACTTGGTTGGAACAGCACAACAGTAGTGGACTGGAGTAGTTTCTTCAGGGAAATTTTAATAGAATGGTCTATCGCTAGGGGGCGAAGGAATCATCGTGGAAATCGATGAGACGAAAGTTGGTAAACTATAATATCCTAGCTTTAATAGCTTTAATATGGCACTGAAAACTTTGCAAGAAAAACGAGACCAATTATTCTTGACAATTCTTTTAGCACTTTTCATGCGTTCGTATCCAACATATCGAATTATTTTGGTTATGTGTACATAAGGCGGTAATAATATTTTTCAGTTCAGATATAAAGGGTGGTTAAATTGTAAGGGCCGATGTTGAATGTGAACCACACCTAAACGCCAAGTTTTTTTCCGAATTTAATTTGACATTTCTCTATTTCAGACTTACTCAATTTGAACCATGGAGAGATACACAATCCAACAACGTGTTAAAGTTATCCAGACTTATTATGAAAATTTTCGAAGAAACTCATCTTCAGTGATGAGGCACATTTTCACCTCAGTGGATTCGTCAATAAACAGAATTGCCGCATTTGGGCGAATGAGAATCCAAGAGGGATTGTCGAAAAACCAATGCACCCACAAAGAGTGACTGTTTGGTGCGGTTTATGGGCTGGCGGCATCATCGGGCCGTATTTTTTCCAAAATGAGGCCGGTCAGGCAGTTACTGTGAATGGTGTTCGCTATCGTGAGATGATAACGAATTTTTTATGGCCACAATTGGAAGATATGGATGTGGACGATATGTGGTTTCAGCAGGACGGTGCCACTTGCCACACAGCTAACGAAACAATGGCTCTTTTGCGCAACAAATTCAATGGCCGTGTTATCTCACGTAATGGCGATGTCGATTGGCCCCCAAGATCATGTGATTTGACACCGTTGGACTTTTTTCTCTGGGGTTATTTGAAAGAAAAGGTGTACGTCAATAAGCCAGCAACAATTCAAGAGCTAAAGGATGAGATAATTCGGCACCGTTAATGTGCCATTATGCCTCAGCGTCATCGAAAATTTGGACCATCGTATGGAGGTGTGCCGCCGAGGTCGCGGCGCTCATTTGGCCGATATTTTGTTACATACATAATTGAATAATACCAATATATCATAATAAAATAAAATTTCAATAATTTCCTAAATAGTTTGTGTTTTATTCAAAATCAACATCGGCCCTTGAAAATTTAACTACCTTTAGATGCTGCTAATTGTAGTAGCAGCGTTGGGAGGCAAAGGCCATAGTAGATTTTTCATAGTTTTTTCTTCCTTGTGTCTTAAGGACTACTGCCTTTAGAGCCCGAAAAATAAAGGTTTTTAGCAATTTTTTTGAAAAGTAAGGAAGTTATTGCGGTAAACGAAGTTTTGAAATAAAATTAGAATTTTCCAATGTTGTGATAACTTTTCTGAAGCGGTTGCAGTCTGAACTCGTGAAACGGTGCCGGTCATGGAGGTCGGTAATTATACAGGAGAGCCGCTTTTTCTAAAACTGTCCAAAACTGACGGGGTTTTTGGCTAAATAGGTGCATTTGATTGAATATATTTTCATTAAAAGTAGGGTAAAGCTGAATTTTGCAATAGTTTTATTATTATTAACATTTAAAGTTATACTAAAATTACTAACACACACATTACATACAAACAGATGGTTAAAGAGATGTTGCCATACTGTGAAAGAAATCTAAAAAAAGAGCAATAAATAAGACAGAGTATGGCTAAAGCGATGTTGCCATACTGTGTAAGAAACTTAAACGAGCATTTATTAAAACGAACAAAAACGAAATTTCACATTGCTTACATATTTACATCTCCCAAGAGTTTAAGGTGTCACAGTTAGCTGAGAAACTCATGGCAACGGTCCTCTGGGTTTCGGTAGGAATATTATTGATCGATTATAGAGATAAAGGTGTTTCTATAACTGGACCACGTTTCAATATTAGAGCGACTGCGGATATACATGCACATAAATTAATTGAGAGATCTGAAAAATGTATCCAACTTGCAGGTGATTACATGTGTTGAAAATGAAAACTAATGTGAATGTTTTGTTTCCTCCTTTATCCGCCATTCCACGAACATAAAAACTTTGCATTTGACGGCTTGAGGGTAGAATATCTGAGTTTAGAATTTAGTGTGACTTCTTTCTTTCTCAGGGGAGGGTATTAAAGTTTTTGAAGTGTTTCCCTTCACATAGAACACGTTTGACATTGCGAAATCTGCCCTTTTGTTGGCTTTCCACCGTTATTATCCATCCATTTTCTGAATACTGGCTTTCTACGGCAGTAGGCTTTCGAGCAACCATACTCCAGGCACACTTGATACTCTTTACACAAAAACAGCTGGAATGGAGCAGTGTTTTCATATTCGATTTGGCGCCGTTCGCAGTGACTCAGACAGACGTATTTACGTCTAGATTTTTAATGGAAGCTCGACTTTCCCAAGCGACATGGCTTCGCTGTATTGGCTCGAAAGAAGATCCGATGTTTTCGGGCAAATTTTTTTTTCAGCGATGAGGCCTATTTCTAGCTCAATGGGTATGTAAACAAGCAAAATTGGCGAATTTGGGACGAAGAGCAACCTGAAGAGATTCGAGAGCTGCTATTTCATCCAGAAAAACAATCGTTTGGTGTGGTTTGTGGGTCGGTGGAATCATCGGTCCATTTTTCTTCAAAAATGATGCCTGAAATTGAAGCTCGGCGACATTTCTTTTCAACAAGACGGCGCCACTTCCTACACATCGCATCAATCAAATGGACTCTGAGGCGTAGCCGTGGCCATCATTTTAAAGAGAGACAAAAAATAAATGCCAAAGAATGTTCTTTGGAACTTCCCCATTAATTTTGAAGTTTTTATGTTTTTTCTTTAAAAAAGTTGGGTACCTCGATATGGAAATATGTATATATCTATCTTCGAACATGTTTCACTCATCATAAAATTCAGATTCAGAGCGTTTTCGAATCGTTTGATTCTGCTGGTGGATATAGACCAAGAATAGAAAACTTTCATAACTGATCATGACTAGTACATTAAATAGGGGTGTGGACAAGCTGGCATATACCATATATGCTCTTGTGTCGATATGAGTAAAACTAAGAGCGATATCTGCACATACTGCTTTATAGACTCTTCAAATACATAGAGCGCAAGCGCACACAACATTTTTCACTTAGAGAGAGAGAAAGAGAGAGAGAGTTATTCAAGGAGGATTAAAAGGCTTTCAGGCAACATCCCAGTTAATATTGTTGTTAGTATCCTTCGCAACGTTAATAAGGATGCGCACAGGACATTTGGGAAATTATATTTCAATTACAATTGATTACTTGTCATTAATTATTTTACGTCTTTTACATAATTTATTTGGAATTGCAATTAGAGTAGAAATGTGTCCAGAGTAAATAACTTTTCCGTTGAGTTTTACAGCTCGCACTGCTCTTTATTATTTATTAACTTCCCTTGCCTGTTGATGCACACTTTCTATTTAAGGGGTTATATACAGTTAATGTGTAAAAAAAAAGCAAATTTTTAATATTTTTTTTGAGAAGTCTTTAGAATTTACTGATTCAAAAAGTTTACATATTTATTATGGTATTATTCAACAATATTCTAATCCTATATATATATATAATTGGCGCTTTGTAACCGCTGAAGCGATTTTCGGCCGAGCTCCTCCTCCAATTTGTGGTTTTACGTGTTGATGTTTTTCTAACAAATGTAGGGACCTACAGTTTATATTGTACTAAGCCGCCTCCGAACGGCTGATTGCTTTTTTACGAGGAGCTTTATTTCATGTCAGAAACACACTCGGAGGAGTTGACATTCCCTGCCGAGGGGCGACCGCAATTAGAAAATTTAAATTAATTTTTTATTTTAATTAATTTTCCATAACTTTTGGATGTTGGTGGCACCGGGATTTGAACCCGAGCCTTCCGAATGTCAGTACGCAATGCTAACCACTCGGCTACCGTGGCCGCTTAGTAAAAATATTTCTCCGGAGAAGAGCTACAGCTGATCTCCAGGAGGTCCTCTGAAAAAAGATGTCTTGCGGTGACCACTCTATCTCTGAACTGGATCATCTGAAATTAAAAAACCAAACAGATTTCATTAAAGTAATGTTAAATCTAGTGATTAATCAAAAGAAAATTTTTTGTCAAAATGTCGCCTTCTCAAAGAAAAAAGTCGATTTTTCATCGAAATTTCGAATTTAAATTGTTTATAAAAAAAGTATTTATCGGAAAAATAAAACCTCCGTTTAATCACTGAAAAATATATTCAAGAAGCTTGTGTTAAAATTTTAGACAAATCGGTTCTGCCGTTTTCGAGTTATAGCGGTCACCGACTTTGAAAACACCATTCTGAGAAAAACACGTTTAAAGTTATACTTACCATATACCTACTTCCAAGCGCTCCGAAACGTCTTTACAAATGTGCGTGTAACTTCGAAAATATTTGCCGGATCGATTTGAAATTTCTTGTGTGTATTCTTAAATATATGTAGATACAGAAAATAAAATAAAAAAAATCAATTTTTTGAAAATCATAACTGTATATAACCCTTAAAAGGCATACATAGCGAGGTTGTCGTTGCTGTGGTACTTAGGCTGTTAAGTGACCACTGCGAAACTGTTAAGGCGAGGGAAAAGCATATTCTCACACAAATCTGAAACAAACGATAAAAACGAAGGCTAAATATAAATCTAAAAGCCAAATATAATTTTTTTTGACGTTTGTTTGCACCGAAAAGCTATTCTTCTCAGTGCGGCGGTTTACGTTTTCCGTTGTGCACCTGTCATCCACCATCCACAATTGATAGGTGTTGATGGCCAGTTTGCAGTTTGTTTGTATTGTAATTTGAATTTAACGTGAATGGGTCGGGATAAATCATTTGGCTGTGGTGAGGAATATTTGTGTGTATAGATATTAACAAGTCAAAACGCAGTGATTTCGAGGTCAATCGGGTAAAGATTTATGTATGAATTTATGTACAAAGTAAACAATAATAATTAATAATAATAAATATTAAGTAAACGGTTCCAAACGGTTTTCTGGCTTATCTTTAGTTCTTCAGCAATTTATGATTCCATGATTCTATCGCAATTTTTGATGACAGGCCTCCCGACGCGTGGTGCATCATTGACATTTTTTCTCTTTGCTGGTGTCCATCTTTGACGAGCGCTCACAACGTATTGAGACAATCAATCGAAAAACTGTCAAAGACAAACTTTTAGCGCGAATAAACACGTTTTCAGCGCCGTATAGTATGACATAATGTGACACGTAACACTAGTGCTATGGACAATAACGCCATCTCTTAGATAATAACCGAACGAAATTTTTACGTTACCTAATATAAAATCCTTTTTTTAATTCGACCACTTAATGCTTAGTGGGTGACATTAGCAAGTTCTACCTTTTGCACAATCTCGACTTTAGTCCAACTTATTGTAAAGGTGCGGTAATTGTGGGAAAATCTTCCACTGATTCCACTCATTAAACTGAGTCGCCTAAAGAGGCAGAGGCAAGGAAGGCTCTCAGTTATAGACCTCAAGGCAAGAAAAACGGCTGTCACTTACACAGGTTCCGGTTTTTTATTTATAAAGATCAAAGTCTGTGACTTGAGAACTAGTCTCACTTATAGAGCTTACTCGCTTAACCAGCCACATTGTGGATATGCAAATAAATTTGTACTGAATTTATCCTTTGGGCGGTCAAAATAGAGCGCGGCTAGCATTGCGCACTGCACTTCGGAAGGCCCGGGTTAGAGTGCTGATTGGGCAACTTCCAAAATAATAGAAAATTAAATTTTCTAATTGCGGTCTCACCTGACATGAAATAAAAGCTCCACATAAAAATATATCGCCCGTTCAAAGATAGCTTTGAAGAAAATTGGGAAATATTAAAAACCAGCTCAAAATATGGTGAATATTCAACCGCAACTGCAGGAAAATAATTCGTATTCTATGAGGTTTGAGGATCAATTTATGTAGAGTGATGGTTTGTTATCAGACAAAGCTACTAGCGTACGTGCTCGTTCATTGCTGCTGTAACTCAAAGTTTGCTCAACACATTCGCAGGAATTAAACATTTTGCACACTTCTCTGGGTAGAATTTTGGATAAAGATTTCGATCTGAAATCGTATAAAATCTAATTGGACCAAGAACTGAAGCCTCTTGAACATCTGATGCGATTTCACTTAGATCAATGGTCTGAAGTTCATCTGACAGAAGAAACCGAACCATCTTTTTCGATGAAGTTCTCTTTCAACTCGTTAACAAGCAAAACCGCCGCATTTGAGACTCAAAAAACCCACACGTAACCATGGCATGGCATGGACAATTCCATGTATGCCGACCATCCAGAGATGATTCATGACTTGAAAGACGAAATTGAAGTCGCCATTGCATTGCAGCCATAGAGGGCCACCCAATCGAAAATGTGTGGAAATATTGGGCCACCGCGGCAGATATATACGCGTACATATCTAAAGTAGTGTTCCATAATTAGCCGGAATGTTGAGGCATTTCAGTCAAAATCATTAAGAAAATATTTATGTTTATGCATGCAACCCTGCTTAGCCTTAAACGTCTCATACACAGATGTCGCTACTGTATTGGAAAATGAGATGACGAATCGTTTTCGGAGTGAGTCCCGTTATATATTCCGGTTTGGATTTCCACCTTCTGTGGAATCTATAAAGGCCGATGTTGCCGCACAAACGGTCCCTTTTTGATACCAGTATTCACAGCAGCGACATCAAAGTAAGTCACCCCAATTATTTGTTGCTGTTTATATTTTTCTATAATTTTTAATCAATAAAGAGTTTTCTTATATTAATAAAATCAAGTCTCATTTTTTGGAAAGAAGAGTAGGTTAATCCTTTTTGTTTAGATTGGATTACTGTCCGTTCCCGGACTTCATGAGGACTTCCTGCAATAACATTGGTCCTTCGAGTCGGATGTTCCACAGATAATCAAAAGAAAGTTGGTATTATTATAATTATTTTCGCTTGAAATTATATTTTTCAAGAAAAATAAGAGTAATAAATACAAAAAAGCGTAACACAAATTGCCAAGTCATCAACTAGAAAAAAGGGAAAAATAACATTCCTGTTTTTTGCCTTTGTGGATTACCATTTTTCCAGTCCATACAATTTCCACATTTACAGTTTCCACAAGCGGCCAATTCCGTTAGAGTAGTTCGTGTTCAAGAAAGGAGAAAAAAGCCCAGGAGTGGAAACCGCAAAACCAGGAGCATCACCCACCGTCGAGAGGATTCAGGACCGGAAAACTAAGGTAAGTAAACGATATATCAACGTATATAAAAGTGCAGCGAAAAGTGGGCGCGTAGGCATTATCATAGCCAAAGGCGAAGCGCCCCACTATAAAAGTGTGCTAAGGCAAAATACCCGAAAGAAGGGCAATAAGTGCCAGCACCAAAGTGAAAAAGTGGTGAGAAAAGTGGGCGCGCAGGCATTTTAATAGCCAAAGGCGAAAGCGCCCCACTATAAACGTGAAAAAAGTGTTGTGAAAAGTGGGCGCGCAGGCACTATTGCAGCCAAGAGCGAAGCGCTCCACTCTAAAAGTGAAAAAAGTGTTTCAACAGTGGGCGCGGAAAGATTAAAATAGCGAAATACAAAGCCCTCCACTGAAAAAGTGAAAAAAAAGATAGGAGCGCCGGCTGTAGGGCCACAAGACGAGCCGCGAGTACCGAACGCCGGCACTAGGTGCCAAACGATCAGGCGTCAGAGCGTTTTTTAGCATATTTGTTATTATTTTAAGGATAGAGCGCCGGCTGCTAAGCCACAAGGTAAGGCGCAAGTGCTGTTCGTCGGCAAATAATTTGCCACAAGGTCAGGCGACAGTGCGTTTAAGCTACAAGGCCCTTACCAACGGCCCAACTAATTTACGGCAGCATATACAGCAAGCCCCATATCAACGGCCCAACGAATCTACAGCAACATTTGCAGCAAGGCCCTCACCAACAGCCCAACGGACTGTAAGCTACAAATAAGCAACATTAAGGGTGAGTTTTCAAAAATCTGAACTATTAAAAAAAAATAATAATAATAAATTGGCTATTTAAAAATATTGTGTAGATTTTTCAATATGTTGATGCTTTGGTATTGCGGAAGTACCATAAGCATCCTCATTTAATAATATTGGGAATTTTTAAAACGGTCTAAGCTTTGGTATTGCGGAAGTACCATAAGCACCCTATCTTCCGAAAAAAAAATAAAAAAATTTTGAATTTACCGATTTTAGAAAATTTTATTTTGTATCACTAGTTGTGATCTTGTCAAGTTACAGACGATTGTGAATCGGCACAACACATACATAAAAACCCTTTCCAAGTTCATTTGAAAATCTTGCTTAGCTTTTTCTTCTTATTACTGTAAAAATAGCTAGCGCTAACGATTTTTCCCGGGCGTGTGATGCACGTTTAGAGTTCGAAGATTTGTACAACAACACTTCAAGTGCAAATCATTCGGTTTTTTTCTGGAAATCCAAAAGGAGGAACTAAAGGCATTATGATATATATAAACAATTCGCGTTTGACCACTGTTGAAAAACTATACCACCTCATTCATAAGGCTCGGGGAGAAGCAAAAGATATTGTGAAAAAATCTCCACTAACCAATGATGGGTTTGCAACTGCATGACAAAACCTACCTGACCTTTATGAGAATAAAAGAGTGATGGTAAATAGTCAGTTGAAGACCTTCTTCAACCTACCTACCGTGACAGTCAAGCGCGGTGGGGAAATAAAAAATCTGCAACGTGCAGTAAACAATTGCATCTCAGTTCTCCAAATGTATGGGATTGAGATTAGCAATTGGGATGCTATTTTTGTATTTTCGGTTTCTAGTAGACTACCAGATACCACATTAGCACTTTGGAACAAGGAATAGTATACAAGGCCGAAATTCCGAGGTGGAAGGAATTATACAGCTTCCTCTCAAATAGATGCCAGACTCTTGAAATAGTCTCTGACATTCAGAGCACGCGTGTAGCGAAGATAACGCAAACCCGTTCATCTGCAAATCCTTTGGGAAAAAGAGTATCGGCGCATCATTCTCAGTACTCGCAACCGGTATGCAGATTATGTCCAGAGGAATCCCATGCTTGCCCAAAGTTTCTAGCCATGAAGGTAGAGGATCGTTCAAAAATAGTGAGAAAATACAATTTAAGCATGAACTGTTTGGTGCATTCTCACATTGCCAGGGATTGCAAGAGCACCTTCAGCTGCCTTAGTTGCCATCAAAGACATCATACACTGCTGCACAGGAGCCCGACTGGGAACCGGCCCTCAACCTCCGCCACTCGTCCCTCATCAGGAAATGGAGATGATAGGAAAACTCAACCCCCAACCACCACCAGCAGGGTAAACGCACTTTTCGCATCAAGTACGAAGAATGAAATTTTGGGTACTGCGATGGTGCACATATGCATTTCAGGAGTAAATTATAAGGCAAGGGCCCCTCTGGATTCGGGATCGGAGGGTACATTCATAACGAAGCTGTTACAGAAACGTATTAATGTGCCAACTCAACCTGCGGACTTAAGTGTAAGTGGAATAAACCCGACAACGCCGGCTAAAATGCGAAAAATCGCCAAATTTGTTTTAGGTTCACCTGTCGACCCCTTGATTAGAATTGAGGCAAGAGGCCTAATTCTCCCCAATTTGATAGGAAATCTTCCCCAGTTTCCAGTGGACAACGTGGATTTTGGACTACTGCCTCCAATTGATTTAGCCGACGTCAACTTTTACAGAAGTCAGCAGGTTGACTTGATCATTGTGCAGATTTGTACCCAGCCGTAATAACGGGAAATATTGCTTAAGCGGCTTGTTTGTTTTGCCGTTGCCTTTACAGTTTACTTCTTTGTTGACTTGAGAATCGAATATTTGCAGAATCACCACACGGTAAGTTGGCTTCCAGAAAAATTGTAAATAAACATATAATTAATCCGAAATTTGTGTTTTATTTATTTCATCCTTGTAGCGGATACCACGGCAGCTTACTTCTGAGCGAATCACTGGTCCTTCGAGCCGGATATCCATTACAGGAATATTAAAGATATAAATTGGAGCTTTCTTCCGTAACAAAACAACATAAATTGCCTATTAATTACCTACCGATTCTATTCAGCCTTCATTTATAAAAGAAATAGGTAAGCGAGTGATTTTTAAAGTGTGTTAAAATTACATCCACATAATTGCAAAGTGAAGTCCAAAACCTATTTTTGGCAACTGGCTTTAGCAATCGGCATATAGGGAGCAAGGAACGATTTCCTTGTCTTTGTACATTATTAAGTACAATCCCTCCGACATCAGGCAATTTTAATAAAAATTTGTAAGTGTTCATACAATACACACATAAGTACCTAAATACTTATTTTATTTAAATTCACATATTTAATTTCAATTTTACATACTAATATATTATGTTGATTTATAAACATATCTATACATACGTACATACATATGATCATTTTCGTGTTCTCATTTGCGCTGCTCGCCTTTTTCAAATGTTTGATAAAATTTGCGAATTTATTTGTGACATAAATACTTACATATTTACATGCACATAATATCGACTCTCGACAGAGCGATCTCATATCAGTAAATTAAAAAAGTCGCAAAATTATAAGTACAAGCGGTACTTACATATGTACAATTCAAATCGTATGTTAGAACATATATTCGTAAATATTCTGCCCGCTAAATTTTTCGCGCTCACATTTGTTCAAGTAGCTACTCACGCGTCTGCTTTGTGATAAATTCACACTCTTCTATATGTATGTACACATATTCATACATATCATTTGCTTAAGCTACGCTTAATGAAATAAACGGAAAATATATTTACATGTATGAGCAGCTTACATATTTACATGTATTAGCTGACTTTTCGCGAGTGTAATAAAATAAAAACGAAAAGAGAAGAGCACAGCAGTGGAGCAGCTCAACAGTGGATCAGCACAGCAGCCAAGCAGCAGAGCAGCATAGCAGAAATTGCTTTGAGAGCGGCGAACCACTAAGCAGCACACCAGAACTTTGTGCAGTGGGCCGCAGCCAATAAAATTTTCAACAAAATAAATTTTTATGAATTTATTGTAATATTTTTTAATTAATTTTTTTTTTTCAACCAAATATATTTGAAATTTGAAATATTAATAATAGAGTTTTATTGGTGCGCAGTGAACAGGGCATACAGAGTGGGCAGGAATTAGTACATTGGCGCAAAGTTTAATAATTTTATAAATAAATTTTTTCTGATTTTTTTAAAATTAAAATACGTACATTTGAAAATAGGCTGCAAGTGAGCAACGTATATTGGTTCGAAATTTTTAATATTTATTTTTTGATATTTTGCACATATGAAGCAAAATAATTTACTCGATAGTAAATTATTTAATTTTATAATTTTAAATCAAAATTTGTGCTTACGCGATCGTAAGCAAATACATCTATTTAATTCATTTGCATAATTTTGTGGGGTTTTCGACTGTTGATCAGTCAAAAGGTATTCCTTCCACTTTTTTTTAACATGGCGCAATTAAATAAATTCCTTCAAGTAGCTGATGCGCTACTAGAATTCGAGGAAACAATAACGCCTACGATTACAAACCATACGTCTTTCAATCTTGAAATTCAACAAGAGGAATTGAAGTCGTTATGGTCGGAAGTAAAGACGTAATATCGAACTTGTCTGTTGAATGCCAATGCATCAGATGCAAATCACGAAAGAACAATCGAGACGATCAAGCTAAGGTATACGGATTGCTATAACGCTTATGTCTGTTGTGCAGCGTTAATGGGTGAACATATTCACAACCTCACCGCATTCCAACAAAACTCTAACTCTACTGTCATTCCTCCAGAACGGATAGCTGAAGTGCCACTAATGCCCAGCATTAGTTTGCCTCCATGCGACACCGAAGTATTTTACGGTGAATATTTGCAGTGGCCCTCCTTTAGGGATATGTTTACTGCTTTATACGGGAACAATCCAAGGTTAACTCCGGTGGAAAAACTTCTCCACCTTATTCAGAAAACTCGTGGTGAAGCGCGGGAAATAGTGCAAAAGGTCACACTCACTCACGATGGATACCCGATAGCATGGAAAAAATTTACAGATAGATATGAGAACAAACGGGTTCTAATAAATTCCCAGTTAAAGGTTTTGTTCAACCTTTCATACATTTCTAGCGAGTCAGGAACGGCACTGAAAAAATTGCAGCGAGACATCAACAGCTGCATTACTGCCCTTCAGATTCAAGGCATCGATATTCGCAGTTGGGATGCCATTTTCGTATATTTGTGTTCGACTAGACTTCCAGAGCAAACTTTAGCTCTTTGGGAACAGACTATAGAGTCGAAAACTGAAATTCCGAAGTGGGTCGATTTGGATAATTTTCTTACAAGACGTTTTCAAACGCTCGAAACGGTATCTGACCTCAAGGGAAGCTCCATTCCTGATCAGAAACCGAGTGGTAGTTCAAACAATCGAACAGGCCCATCTCAAAATAATTACCCATCCAGAGGGGTAAATGCACACCACGCCAAATCGAATAGAATGAGTTGTAAATTGTGCTCCTCACAAACACACGTACTCAAAACCTGCCCGGAATTTCTCGATATGAGTCCTAATGAGCGAATTGATGCTGTAAGAAAACTTCATCTTTGCCTCAATTGCTTATCTGATGCTCATGAATTGCAAAATTGTAAGAGCAATTACACGTGCTTAAAATGCAAAAAACAGCATCACACCATACTTCACAAAGAGCAAGATGAAGAGGAACCAACCACTTCTAAGAGTCAACAGAGGTCAACTAAAAGCCATACAGCATCGATCAAGGTAAATGTGACAAGCAGTACTTCCGCAAAGCAAAGTATGCTACTAGGAACTGCGGTGGTAACGATTTATCACGATAACAACACATTTACAGCGAGGGCGTTAATAGATTCGGGTAAAAGTATTAGCGCTCATGTGTCCGGTTGAAATGATGCCGTATCCGGGAAAGTACATAAAATGTGTACTATAAAACTTGGTTCCCCCCGAAACAAAGACTTCAGGCTTAAAGTGGATGCAATGGTACTTACTAAGCTGACGGGACTCCTCCCAACCCAAACAATCAGCAGGAAAATGCGAAAAAGTCTCCCGTCTATCCCTCTGGCGGACATCGATTTTTACAAAAGTCAACAAATAGACATATTGATAGGCGGAGATTTGTACCCCAAGATTATGTTAAGTGGGGTTAAATCCAACATTCTTGGTTCACTCATGGCACAGCGAACAGTATTTGGCTGGATTCTGACCGGCCCCGTTCCACATGAGAAACCACAAAATCCTTCAACTGTTCGTACTTACTTCAATGAGATCTCGCTAGGCAAGCAGACAAAATTTATGACAGTTGAAGAAAAGAAATGTGAACGACTTTACGAAGAAAAATCCTTCCGCAATCATGAAGGTCGTAATGTCGTCTCACCACCATTTAAAGCTCCATCTCCAGGAGTTGATATTGGAGCCTCACGTCATATTGCCTCGAGGCAGTTTCGTAGAAGTGAGAGCTCACTTAGCAAAAAACTTCCTTTGTCGAAAACAAAACCCAAAAACGCCAGACAAAAATGGAAACATCCACAAAGAAACGTCGAGGTCGACGACTTAGTCATCGTACGAGAGGAAAATCTACCTCCAAATGAATGGCGGTTAGGTAGGGTAGAAAAGGTCTATCCAAGCACTGACCATAAAGTCCGAATTGTTGATGTCAAAACCCAACGTGGAATTATCAGTAGAGCAGTAGTCAAATTGGTTGCATTACCGTTAGAAAACTAATAAAAATTTCTTATTTTTTCTTACTTATTTTTCCATTAATTCATAGAAAATGTCATCAAACATCTGCCAGCTGTGCCTAAACAACCATCCGCTGCGATTGTGCCCACAATTCCGTCAGATGTCCCCCGAAGAACGGTGGAGATCGGCGTCAAATCTGTACTGCACGAATTGCCTCGCAAAGAACCACAAGACAAGCGAGTGCTCCAGCTTTATTCGCTGCAAGAGGTGCGGAGAAAACCACCACACTATGCTGCATGGCCTAAGCTCCGACACATATGAGGAGTCGGATAATGACGTCGTCGAGCTTACATGGGCCCAGCAAGTGGAAGAAGAAGAATTGCTAATGGCAGAAATCGAAGAAGGCGCAACGCAAACAGCAACGAGGAACCAACCTCAACATACAACAACTGCAGCGATGGATACGACGCTCGCCCACCCCTACCGACCACCTGTACGAAAACCAGCAGCTCCAGAACCCACGATGCGACATCTCCTGTGCACGCCACCCGCGCAGCACCGAGCTAGACTCGATCCGTCTCGCCGGGCTAAACGAGTGGGCAACTTCACCTCGAATTGGCGGCTTAGGGATGATCGACTCAGACTCGATCCGTCTCAGCGACATCCCTCGGACCGAACGGGACTCGATCCGTGCCGTCGGCCACCCCAATCGAGGCGCAGGCGCGGTCGAGGTGCCCGTCATGGGCTAAATGCGCGAGCGATCATCGAAGCGAGGACAACGGCACTCCCTTGGCAGCAAATGTTGGCGCTGTCACCCACGGCGGTTGTTCAGCTACGAACTACGGACAGGTTTACCGCAGTTAGAGCTGTTATCAACCCCGTGAGTCCGGCAACCATCATTTCTGCTGCCACGGTTGCAAGACTGCGACTCCGCACTCAGGTGCGTGGAGCCAGCCGAGTGTGTGAACTCACGCTTCGCGACAACAACGGGGGTCAGGCAGAGCTCTCCGTCTGCGCACAGGTACAAATCATCCCACCAACTCCAACACCTGTCAGGTCGCTCAGCGAACAAACGGCTGAGGCGTACAAAAACCTACGACTGGCTGACCCTACATTCTACAAAGCGGCACCAGTGGAAATGACTTTGGGCGCGGACATTTACGCGCGATTGATTCAACCGGGAATCCTCCCGATGACAACCGGCCAACTAGTGGCACAAAACACCACTCTGGGATGGGTGATCTCAGGCGTCACCAATTAACATTAGTCGTCAATGTTCAATATTGTAACTAGATTTAGTACGAATATAATATAAGTATTAATGAATTAAAACCAAAATGAATTTTGCAAAGAAAACAAGAAAAAAAAGACTGAATTAAAAACAAAATGAATTTGTATTACACAAACAATTGTAATAATACGAGTATATATATACCATATATATTGTTGTTATACGCGTGGTGATACTGCAAGGCGGGCGGAATGTTTAATCCGCAAACGTAATGGCAACGTAGGCCGAGCTTTCGTTCAAAAGCTCAACTAGCCCCTTTGCTTAAGCGGCTTGTTTTGTTTTGCCGTTGCCTTTACACTTTACTTCTTTGTTGACTTGAGAATCGAATATTTGCAGAATCACCACACGGTAAGTTGGCTTCCAGAAAAATTGTAAATAAACATATAATTAATCCGAAATTTGTGTTTTATTTATTTCATCCTTGTAGCGGATACCACGGCAGCTTACTTCTGAGCGAATCAGCAGGAGACAGTCTTCTGCTGGATCTTAACAGGACCAGCCCCTCAAGCCTCGATTTTTTAAATATGTTTTCAATGCAGATATTGAGAAGATGTATTGGCAGATCCTGCTTCATTCCAACGACACCCGGTTTCATAGGATCTTGTTTAGAGAGTCGAACGAGGAAGAACTAATGGACTATGAACTGCAAACGGTGACATTCGGAGTCAACTGCGCTCCTAACTTAGCAATAAGGACACTGCTTCAACTAGAGGAAGATGTTAGACTTCAATACCCACTAGCCTCCAGGGTCCTCAAGCAGCACATGCACGTGGATGACGTCCTTGCCGGAGCTCATGACTGCGACACAGCTATTCGAACGCGAAACGAACTTGTCGAGGCCCTACAAGGAGCTGGATTTCCCTTACGGGAATGGACATCAAATTCAAAGGAAATCCTGGTTGATTTGCCAAAGGATCATCTGTTAAAAGAAGATTTTTTGGAAATCGACGATATGAGTGAGCCAAGGATGTTAGGTATAAGGTGGAATGCTGCTCACAATAGATTTCGTTTTAATGTCCAAGAGGTCCAAATTAAATCAAGTTACACAAAGCGAGAAGTGCTATCTTGTGTAGCAAAACTCTTCGATCCCGCAGGTTGGTTAGGACCCATAGTAGTTGAGGCAAAAATTTTAATGCAGGATATATAGCTCTCCAAAATAGACTGGGACCGGGACTGTCTACCCAGAGGAGTTTATCTGCGATGGGAGAATTATCTGAAAAATTACGTCCACATTGGAAGTATCAAAATTCCAAGGTGGATTAATTTTACACCTTGGAACGAAATCGAATTTCATGGGTTCTGTGATGCTTCTGAGAAGGCACAACTGCGTTCGAGTAGTGGATATCTTAACGACGAGAGGCATAATCACCCGTCCTATTGTGAAAATGATTGTGCTTGATTGTGCTCTCAACATGGTTCGTGCACACAACAACAAGGACAAGATTGTGAAAAATTAACACCTGTGCCCCATATGCAAATATAATCATCTGCTACTGTTCTGTCGCCAGTTGAGACGAATGGAACCAGCTGCGAGACTTCGTGCTGTCCTCCTGCAGCGCCACTGCGCCAAGAACTGTCCATCCACCAGGACCTGCGAGCGATGTAAACAGCGACACCATAGTCTCCTGCATCTGTAGGAGACCGCAGAAAGTGACGAAGACGTGCCGCGGGCCATAGATGTAGCAGAGCTCAAGCAGAGAAAACGGCGTTATCTCTACGATGCTCAACCATTAGAAGACTCAGGTGATGATGAGATCTTAGAAATCAACGCCAGCGAAGACAAAGATGTTCAGCAGGTGGCCGAAGAAGCACCTAGCACAGGGGAACCGCCGGTACCTAGACCCCTCTGTCGGGCATCCGGTCGGCGATCCATCGACCCCACCGCAAACCATAGACCGCCGACGTACCCGTAATCGTCAACGAACGTCAACGCATCGAATTGTAAGAGACACCCGACAGCGAATCAAAGGATCCGCTCGAAGTACCCCGAGTCGCTCTGTCCTTACACCCACAGTGATGGCAAGAATAATGGTGAATGGCCGACTATAATCGATACGCGCGCTCATCGACCCAGGGCAGCCATCATCAACAATTTCGAAGACGTTGGCGAGGCGACTGCACACAACCTCACATGACCACCGAGACGAAGCCCGTTTGACCCTTAAAGCCTGGCGCGAAGACTGGAAGTTCGAGCGAAGGTGCTGCCCAGCCTAATGAAGACTACGCCAGAACACACGTTGGATGCACGAGTCGTAGACGAATTCGACAACGTGAGATTGGCAGACCCGACGTTCTTCAGAGCAAGTCCGGTATCTCTAGCCCTGGGAGCCGATGTATACGCAGCCATTCTACGACTTGGACTGATGCCAGCCACACCAACACGGCCGGCCGCCGTGGAGGTACTCCCTACTAGATGTCAACGATGCCGGCGACATTAAGTTAATAATTAAGAAATTGTATTATTTACACCGGCGTGTCGTCGGATTGGAGCGCACCGATGTATATTTAATGAATATGAAATAAACCAATAGAAAAATAAAAGATCAGTTTTTCGGTTGATAATGAATTTGCACTAAGTCTTTTATTAATTTAAATATGGGTTTTACCTGTACAATAGTATGTGGTTGATGAGGGTGATGGCTGGTAGTTCGCTGGTTAGGACATGTCCGTTCACTTGTACTAATAAAATCGCAGTACTGTATAAGAATAATAAGTTTTTACCGTTTGCCATAAATTCGGTAAACGGTTCATGTTAATATTTAACGAAAGATTTTTATTGGAAGTATTAGGGTGGTACATAAGGAGGGGTAATTTAAGCTTTTGGCCTAAACAGTATTGTACAAATGAATGAACTCAGAATGAATTGTAAAATGAATGACGGAATAAACAAATGAAATAAAATAAAATAATGTTGCCGCACAAACGGTCCCTTTTTGATACCAGTATTCACAGCAGCGACATCAAAGTAAGTCACCCCAATTATTTGTTGCTGTTTATATTTTTCTATAATTTTTAATCAATAAAGAGTTTTCTTATATTAATAAAATCAAGTCTCATTTTTTGGAAAGAAGAGTAGGTTAATCCTTTTTGTTTAGATTGGATTACTGTGGACGATCGGCCCCCATTTGATCCCCGTTTCCGGACTTCAGGAGGAATTCCGGTCCCAAGAATATCACGCAATAACAATTTACAAGTATTTTTTTTAACAATTATAATATGCAAAGTTTTCGTGGCTCCCCGTTATATACATAACTATAATATTAAGTTAAAAAATCAAACGACAGAGAGTCGTCTTGTCTGAAATCTTTTTTGCCAGCAAACCAGCAAAGAAAGGGTAAGTTACTTATAAAAAAGTTGTCTTTTCGTATGCGGCTACTGTGAATATCGAATTATTTCATGGCCCAACCGTATTCTGGCATGGTTAGAGACGGAAAGAGGTTTTATACGTATATTTTCATAACCACTATTTACAATGAGTATACTTTCAGTATATAGTTTTAACCTGTCTTCGAATGGCTAAAATATTTCAATGCGAAGCTTTTACTTTTAAGTCAGAAATGATTCCTCGCTCGAACTGATAACTCCCTCTATTAAGTACATAGTTGTGTGCACAGTTATCTATACGGAAACATAGGCAGCTCATGAAAGTTTTTTTATTTCAAAAAGGAATGCTGTCAATTTTCTTATACACAATTTACTTGGGAATGTGGATCTCTTGGTAATAGGTAGTACGTAGATACACATTCAAGCATTTACATAAGTAGCTTGGATTTACGATACTATTTGGCAACAACAATTGGCTTGCACCCTACTCAGTTTTGTCTTTGATGTTATAAAACGATTATTTTAGCTATTCTGGATAATTGCAAAGTTGGCTGGCAAGTGACAGATGCGGGAGGTTTCAAAAGACGAAGGAGCAATCGCTTCGCTTCTTTATTGTTAAGTAGACACCGATGATGACGAAATGAGAAGCAGCAATTATTATTATGCTCCTTTGACCAAATTTAATAAATTTTCGTCAGTATAGCGAAGGTTCGAAAAAATTTACGCTTGCTCGACCATATCTTTATTTATATGAAAATCTCAAAGGCGTTGCATTTAGTAACTAAATAAACCTGAAGCCTCTGAATTGACTTCGATGGTTGGGTCATAATGAACGCTAGAACTTTAGTTGATGGGTTTTCGATGCTGCAGCGTTTATGGTAGCAGAGATGGGAGACTAGTAATAATCGAATTATGTGACACAAACGCAGGTTATAGTTAAATTAATGCAATAATTTGTATCATAGTTTAAAAAAACTAGTCAAGTAAATAAAGTATCTTATAACTTACAATGAACGCATCAATACAACAATTTGGATTTAGTTGCCACAACAAAAATAAATATTTTTATCTCTTCATATGATCATTAATATTTATAGCAGCTTAAAATCATGTCACTGAAATGTATAGACGAAAAAATATGTGCAAATATTTTAATAAATATGCAATACAATGTAAGCACACAAATCGCACGCCGACTTCAAAAGAAGCATAACTCAAAAATGTCCATTATGCCAGATTTGTTTGTTGCTGATCTGCCTACCAATTCGAAAAATTTTACTTGACTTTTATACTCGATTTCACAGTGTGAACAATGTATATTATTTGTCGGCAACAGTTGCATGTACATACGAGTATATAATCGAGATACATACATATAGAATACAAGATATTAATGTGAGTTGGTTGGAGCAAGACGACATTTTGCATTAAATATTTCAAAAGAAAGTCTACTGGACCGATTTAGAAAACGTAAAGCCATTTCAAGAAGTTTCATTGAATATGTGGGAGTAATGCTAACTATTGACATATTTAGTATATATACCAATATTTATATATGTATAGAAATAATTTAAAAAATAATTTGGGCTCCACTGTTCTCATAGACGGAATTGCTGTTCTATTTGCTGCACGTTTCCTCAAGACTCTGTTATAGACTTTGAGAGAAAAATTTAAGATCACGGAGCAATTTGGATTTCATTTTCATAGAATTACAGGAAGTGCTCCAGATCTATGCGGAGTTTTTGACAACCTTGCGAATGCGTGCGAAGGTAAAATAATTCGTAAGTTAAAAATTGTAATTGACGTTATACATTCCGGCGTCAAAGTCTGCGGTCAAATAAAAAATTATAAATCGATCAACACTGGAACTAAAATAAAGCACGGAAAAAATTAAATTAAAAAAAAAAGAAATGAAGTAATCTAGCATAAAAACTAAGAAGAAACAAGAAAAACATTTATAAAAAGTTAATTAATTAAATACATATTCTAATTTTTAATAGCGCGTATCACAAAAACGTTGTACAAGCTCTCATAATAATTTTTGAAATTTTTGTTAAATACCCAACCCATATGAATCGGTTAATTAATTTCAGTGATAATCAGACCGATTAAAACAAAATTTAGCTCCAACAGTTCGTATGACTAAAAGTGACATTTTTTGGTAGATCCCATGAAAATATTGTCCTTAGTTCGGAATTCCTTTCTACTATTAGCCATTTGACGTCCATTGGAGTTACCAATTGAAGCCAGTTAGTCCTTTCTCCAACTAATATTTCTAAAGGAGTAAAGGTTTTTCTCTTTGAAATCATAACATTGAATTTAACGTAAGCCAACATTTTACATTTATACAATATTTTATGAACTTATGACCATTTTTTCTCGTTATCAAAAATCGAAAAATGTAGAGTTCTCTCTCTTTTAGAAAAACATGCACACTAGCGTGGCAGACATTAATTTTGATTTTAAATAAGCTAAAAGGAGTTATGAAACTCAATTAAAGGATTACAAGAAAAAATAGTTTCATTGTCTTAAATACATAGATGGAAAATTGAGCCATACCTCACTAATTCACAATGACTATTAAATAAAATAATGTTCAAAATTTGCGAAAACAATAATATAATTGATTTTAGGTATGTAATACTGATTCATTTTCTTATCCGATTCATAAAAATTGATTTCACATTATTGAAAGAAAAGTTCGCATTCAAGCGAGGATAAAGAACCCCTGTGTAATTCAACTCGCCGTCCTGATATTATAGAAATTTATGTTCTTAATAATATTTGTAGGATAAGCTGAGTTAGCCACTGTTTTCACAGCACAAATAACTATTCTTACATTTGTTGCGTTGTACACACATACATGCACACATAGTTACATTTGCTCTTTTTTGTTTGGTATGATATATTGTTTATTATTTGATATTTTTGGTTATTGTACATAGGTATGTACGTACCATCTACCCTTACACGTTATGTAGAGGTATGTTTCTCTGTAAATACATACGTACGTTTGTATTTATATACGCTAAAAAAGTCAAATTTGTTTCTGAAATTGGCTAAGCGCTATTTACAGCAATTAATTTTCGTTTAAATTGAATTTACACATGGAAAACAGACTTGCACTTAAAGAAAGAAAGCGAAAAAAATTTTCTTGTTGGGTATGCATAAAGCCAAATGTAATCATAAACAAACATAATAGGGCGTTTATACCAAGCGTAAACTCTGTGTTTGCAGTCACTAGCGTGTTTAGTCGCAAACACGACTCTAAACACTTGTCAAATTCCATATGTATATATCTCATAACACAAACTCACTTCAAACTCACTTTTCACAGCGTGTTTGAGTTGAGTTTGCCTGATTTTCATTATTTGCGACTGGCAACAATGACCATCTTACTTATTTTTTTCTTTTTTGTTACTTCATTCTTATCGATATACGGTAGAAATGTTTGACATACTGTCAATATTCAAAACAAATGAGAACAGCAAGTGAAAAGTTTGCAAAATTAGAGTGAAAGATATATTTATAGATTTGTGATTTGTGGGAGGAAAAAGTCAGGGAGCTAAGCAGCTCCCAAAAAAACTTTCGTATCTATCCCGAAATGGCACAGTCGCTGGAGGCATACCAGCCGGGAATACGTGCTATGGATATAAAATACAAAACACATAATTTTGTACTTAAATATATGTGTAGGTAAAATATTAATATTTTAGTATTTAATTGATTTTCCAATGCTACAAATTTTGTTTTACAGAAAGTGCAAAGCAGGATAAAGGACAGGATGTTATCCTGAATCTTGAATCCATTATGGAGCAGAACAATAACATTGTTGCCATTGTTGTGGATAGCATAGCAGGTAAATTTATTTATAAAAGTACCAATTAGTAAAGTTCTTAAATTTAGTTTTATTCAAATTCGATTATGTCGCAACCGTCTTCTCCATTACCGATATCATTTGTGTCTACCACGCCGTAGCTGTTAACATCGTTTTCTGTCGTTAACGAAGGCTGTGCAGCTGTGCTTGTATCTACAAAAAACAAAAAAATTCATGAGTTGAATGAAGCTATAAAAACAACGATGGCAGAAAACAATAGATTAACGGCAGAGTTGATAGAAATTGAAAAAAGGAAAGTTTCGGCAATTGAACATTTGTCGGAGAGTATTGCAACTTTTTTGGAACGAAACCGATTGATTGGACTGATACATTTTTTACTTTCATTAATGGTTTTAGGGACCTTTCTTTCATTTTAAGTAAGTAAGTTTTGTTTTCTCCCGATATATTTCGATTACATTTCCTATTATTTCCATTTTATATATTCCTATTAACTCTGTATGGAACACTGTGCTTTCATTTTTTCCGGTAAATTTGGGTGCTGTGAGACTATTACTTAATGGAAGCCTTGGCCGTGGCTTATTACCGAAGGATACCCTAATGCTGCAACTAGCCAAAAATATAGCGACTCAGCCGTCACAACTTAGAAACCAGCGGCTATTAGATTTTTTCCGTAAAACAGACTCAGCTGATTGCGAGCTGTTATACAAGATTGCCAGTATTGACTGTTAAGCGTGGGATACACGGACAACTTCATTGGAAACAAAAGTTTCAAAATTTAGCATGTTTTTAACTAGGTTACCGTCTCATTTTAAGTTACGGTAGAAGTTCCGCTAAAATACAAAATTTTTGATTTTTGTTGCAAGTTGGCGACTAGGCGGAAATTGCGGAGACTGAAGGCTGGTAGCATTTTTTTGAAACATGGGGGAGCTTCCCGAACTGTGGATGGTGAAAAGCAACGATTACAGAAATCAATTCAAAAAGAGAACTGCGTTTGAAAAATGTGAAGCAGAAACTACACAACATTGGATTTTGCTATCGTGTGGAATTGAAAAAAACTGGAGAGCAGCTTGTCGTCGGGTGCAGGTGCCGAAGACGAGTACGTGCCAAATGTATAGTACTTTGACGAACTGGAGTTTTTTAGAGACCAGAACGTCCACACAGAAGGTATTTCAACGCTTGATGTAGAACATATAAATTGTTGAAATTAAATTATGGAATTTTTTGCCGAAAATTATAAATTTGCTTTAACCCATTGAAACCCAACTATACAATATATAAAAACACTTTTTTAAATTCATTTATAATTAACTACCTGTTAAAAAATAATAGCTGAAAATTTTCCAGAATTATCTCTGTATGCAATGTACTATATAACATAGCATCCAAATCCACACTCCGTACACCTGAGCTGGTTCGGGATTCGCTTTGAAAAATGGTTAGATGAAGAGTCCTGGTTTGACCAACATCCAAAAATAGGTAAAATTATTTTTTCTAATTGCGGCCGCCTACCGACAGGGAATGTCAAGCACTCAAGTAGTATTTCTGATATGAAATAAAACATCCTCATAAAAATCCATCGGCCGCTTGGAGGCGGCTCAGAATATACTGTAGGTCCCTCCATTTGTTGGAAAAACATCAAGACGCAGAACCACAAATCGGAGGAAGAGCTCGGCCGAAAATCGCTTCAGTAGGTACAAAGCCAATTATAAAAAAGTAAATATTACTTTGATATTCCAGTAAACCATATTCATCGTTACTTGCACTTTTGTAATGATTTCATGCGTTGACCTACGCAAGAGCTTGTCTTTGATGAAAAAAGGCCACCATTCCGTGATTAAGTTTGGCCGACGGATATTCACCTTGCATCCTTTACTTCTTGACCATCGTTTGACGGTATGGAACGTTTAAATTTTATCACAGTACTCGTATGTTCCCATGGTCAAACGCTATTGCTATTTCATTTGATAAAAAACAGAATTACGATTAGAATAATTTTTGTCGTAAAATTAATTGCTTAATCTCAAATATGACCAAACTCCCCCCGTTGTTCTTTTTATATTATTTTAATTCGCTTCTGAAGGACATTTTTTTGTTTTGTGGAATAACTACTAAAATACCTAACCATAGACTCGTCAATGGAAAGTTTTTGGTACGGAACTCACGCATGTAATGTATATGTGTATATGCATATCGCATCGTATCCATGCGAAGACACTAAAATTCAAGCTTACCGCACTTTTTCACAACTTCTCCGCTGCAAGCAATGTCGATAATTTGTGTATGCATATCCCTCTTCCAGTCAAGTGGTAAGGCTGGGAGGTGTGTCAAAGGCTAGTTCGGCTTTATAAATTGTACTGCACTTGTCCACGTAGTTCCAACGGAGAAATTAGCTGTTTTCTTTTCTTGACATATTTACAAATTACAGCTGCTGCAAACGTGTATTTGATAACATTTGAATGTAGCCACCGTAGCCATTCGTCTACCTGCATCGATGTTTGGTATACACACATCCGCAGGAGCAAGGGGAAGCTAAAGGGCAGAGAAAAACGGTTTCTATGGAAAACATTTTAATTTATGTATCTCTCAGGATAACGTCTATGGCCGCGTTCGTACGTACACGTTGGTAAGCTTTCATTTACATAGTACTCCCATAAATTTGATTCTGAGAGTTGACAGAGAACGTACGTTTACGTTAGTGAGTGTTTCTAGCATTAGAAAAGAGCCAAATATTCAAGTTAACCAATCCAAGTTTTCTTTATGAAGATTTATATACTTTTTCTGAAAATAAATGTTTGGTGACCCCAATAGATTCAAAATTTTAAAAGTTTTCATGTGAGTAAAAAGTTTAAACTTGGTTGACCAGTGTTATTTCTGTCGTAGCTATAGCAGGCGACTTTTTCTTATGATTTTGTGAGTCAGCTGTTCGCGATATTTGCATTTGTCAAGTTCTGCAACATCAGACTTATCAGATGTAGCACTAATAGGGTGGTAACGATAAGCGACTTGTAGATTTTGGTCTTTGTTTGCAGAAAGAGGAGTTGACTTATCAAATGCTTACTCTTATTTTTACTTATGTTGGTTCCAAGATAGACGGACTTATCTTCGGCTTCAAAGTTATAACTGCACACAGTGACGTAGAAGTTAAGATACAGTGGGCTGACTATTTGTTTCATCACAGTCGATTGAGGGTTTTGGGCTGGAGAAATGTTACCTACAAATACTCTATATAGATTGATGGTCAGTCACCCAATCCCTTTTCTCGTTTCTACTTCAATACATTATTTAATAGGGCTATATGCAAGTACAACCGTTAACTAGGTAAAACCAATATCTGCATACACAACATAATACGATAAAACATCCTGCCTAAAAATGTATGTACATAGTACCAATGGAAAACCAAGGTCACTTTGCTTAAATTCACAAAATTTTTTATCATTTTTCCACAGGAAGTAGTACACATATTGTACAACTATAAAAATGATAAACAATTTCTATGTGGTTTCAAGCTCACACTATGCGCATTCAACCAGATATATGCAACACCTTACCAACAAACCCATTTTATTCAGTTGTGTACATACATACGTTTACTACGCACATTTATATTATATAAAGCACATTCTAAGCGTCGATAAACGCCGTAGCCTACTTTTGTAAATGGAATTGACTTTGTGGGCGTATGAATATTAACTCCAGCGCTCCACGCGGCTCAAATCACCCTGTCAATCAAAATGTTTTGTTCGAAAAAAAGCATTCAACGCTCAAACAATGAGCATAAAAAGTTGGATGCCCAAGTTATCGGCAAAGGTTAGTTTGCAAAACGCAAACGTCAAAACCAATCACAGAGTTTTTTTGACAACTTTAATTGCTCTGGTGGCGAGTTGTTTCCCTCAAAGAGGAAATATGTACATATGTATTTGCAGGAAGTTTGAATCGAAACATCAAAGAAGATTTCGCGTCTGAGTAATCATAGTACCACAAAGTACTCAATTAATCAGCAGTCGCACACTTTTCTATATGTACATATGCATGGATGTACAAGCGGAAGGTGTGTAAAATTTTTTCTAAAATAAGTGAATATTATGTTAAAAAACATAAAAATTAGTTAAAAAACTTAGTGTTTTTGCAATGCAAATGATGTACTAATTTTTTCAGTGGAATATTAAAATTTAAAGCGATCAGCTGCAAACTTCGGTCTTTTATCATTTTTTCAATGCCATAAAATCAGTCACTATTTTATACATATGTACATAGAGCGGCAATGGTAGCCGAGTGGTTAGTACTACCAGTCGGAAGGCACGGGTTCAAATTCTGGTCGTACTAACATCCAAAAAGTTATAGAAAATTAACTTAAATAAAAAATTAAGCTGATGGCTTTTTTATGAAGAGCCTTCATTTCATGTCAGAAATACGCTCGGAGTGGTTGACATTCCCTGCCGAAGGGCGACCGAAATTAGAAAATTTAGCTTAATTTTTTATTTAAATTAATTTTCTATAACTTTTTGAACACGAGCCTTCCGGCTACGTCACTTATACTCTGTATACTGTATTTATAAAAAAAAAGTTCCACATCCCGCCATTGGGATTACATTCGCTGGGTGTGTATCTCATCCTCATCCGAAGTTGATCCGACGTTACTCATACCCATTCTCTAGTACGAATCATTCCCAAAAACCAGTGTCCTTCAACCTTTTAATCTAAAAAAGAGAAATTAAAAAAAAATGTTTACTAATATTTTATGATCTTTATTTTTTTTTTTATTTATCTTTAAAGTTTTTAACTTACCTTTGTTAAATTTTCTTTTACCGACATTGCTTTCATCAATCTGTGAAATTTTTCCGGACTCAACAATCTTCCCACCGCGTCTTGTTGATCCACCTGGTAGAGTAGGTGCACCACTCAGTTATTGTTGCAGACGATAAAGTTGCAACTTCATCCGGATCAGCCCACTGTATCCTTTCGTGGGAAAAGTGGCGGGCGTAGCATTACATAATGTAAAATATTTATGGTAATGATATTTTCGCATTTTTGAAACAACGGCGTGTTTAAGATAAATCAAATATTTGAGTGGCAATACCTCAACGTCTGCCGAGCCAAGTATTGTTAGTATGTTTATTAGTAAAACTCTTTGTACATAGAAAAAAGTGTAACTTTAAATGTTAATAACTTTTAAACTATAATTTTACGTGCAACAAAATTTATATTTTTAGTAATTATGGACCTCCCACTACAAACCCTGAACATTTTTTATAAAAAACTATAAGCTCAATACTAAAGTTTCTCTACGTTTTTCGGCTAAACTCTTTTTCCAATTTGTGTCGTACGTCTTAATGATTTTCAAATGGAGAGACTGGAGTTTATTCCACGGATAATGGATTTTAATAAAGAACTTGTATTTCATGTCGGAAATACAATCAGAGTGCTTGGAATGTCCTGTCAAGAGGCGATAGCAATTAGAACAAAGCGAAGAGCTGTCTTCTGCCATGCTGAAATCTTTATACCTTTCATGGCCAAGTCAAATTTATGGCATTTTCTTTAATTTCGGTGACAATATTTATTTATATATACAAATGTACGTGCGTCGTGTGTAGAATACCAAATCTAAGCTGGTATATGCTTTCTTGACAGATTTTTTACCAAAATCCTCATACCTCCAGCAATCGGTTTTTGGAGCAATATGTTATAGTCGTTCGATTTAGATAATTTTCGGTATCAAAGCATAATTCATTATATTATATATGTGCAGAGAATCAAATGATCGTTTAAACGTACCAGTGCACCAAGTTTCGTGGAAGTATCTTAAAAACTAAACGACAGATGGACATGGCTAAATCAACTCAACTCGTCGTTCGGACCCGATCAACATACATTTTGATGGCTCTATCACATCTCCTCCGGGTACTTGTCTCGGACCAAAGTTAATATATCATTTCATGTACATGAAAGGTACACAAATTATTTTTCTATAATTTTGGATGTGATATGGCTGAGGCTAGAACACAATACCCACCTGCGATCGCCTCACATAGTTTATGTACATATGCACAATCATTTAATAAAGGCGAAGTGGTCTTGATAGTAAAGAAAATTAAATGTAAAATGAAAAATGGAATGAGTATTTTTGTAGAACATCAGAAATGAAAAGTTTTTAAATTTAAGTGGCCTTTTTCCTTTCACGACTTTTTTGAAACATGGCGGATGATACTAAACAATTATACTGTGCATACAATGTACAATGATGACCAGATGTATGACTCTTGTAACATAAATATATATAATGTAAGCTTTTTGTTAGATTGTTAAATCTCTGTTACCTCCTTGGCTACCATCACCCTTTTCGTCATCCAGTTCAATGCCGCCGGGATCATTGTTTGCGGCAATATTTTCCATCTATCCATTATTATTTGATAATATGAAACTGAAAGTATTTTTAAAATATTAATGAACTGTGGAAATATCTCAGTTCACTAACTTCACCAATTCCCATTGCTGCTGTCTGTCACCCATAACTGCGCAATAAATCGAGGTTAACGTTTAGGCTATTGGCCTTTATTTAAAAATTTTGAAAGTGCGAAGTAAATAAATAGTAATAAACTAACTTTGACCTGACAACATAGGAGTATTAAAATAACAATTTGATTCTTCATATTGTATATTCAAATGCCTAATATATTTATGCTTTTTCATACATATGTATGTATACCTTTCATATGTGGTACATACATATATATCATTTTTTCCTAAAGATGTTGTGTAAATTGTAAATAAACAAATTACAATCAACAATCCCAGCAAAAAGCAACGATTAATTAGCTGAATTCGGTTTTTATTTATGTATGTATTATTCAATGTTCGTGTTAAGTCTTATTTATTTTACCAAATTGTAAATATTCTAAAAAAAGCAACTACTATTTTGTTTTAATTAAGTGAAATGCTAATGGATTTTGTTAATTGATAAATACTTGGGTATAAAGTTACATATAGACGAACTTTCATACTAGTTATATTTATATATATGTATGTAGGAAGGATATAATTTGCAGACTACTGCATCCGACAGGCATGTAATACTGCCCTGCATGGGTTTTGCTGTTTCCGAATGGTTTTTTTATAATAAACACGAGCCGGGGTTCAAACGCCACCAATCACGTCATGTTTTCGAAAAAAAACAGGATTGAAACCCTTTAAAAATAGAGTTTTTTTCCACTCCTGAAAAATTGTACAGCTTAATAACGGACATCGGAACTTAAATGATATGTAAAAATACTAATAGAACATATGAAGTAAAAATTCAATAAATATTCAATCCAATTCACTTGCTAATTATAAACTTGTATTTGTATATGTATGTACATAACTGTAGGCCCCTCCATTTGTTGGAAAAAACCTCAAGACGCACGTTACAAATTTGAGAAGCTTGGCTGAAAGTCGGTTCAGCGATTAAAAAAGCGCACATTAAAGCAATTGACAATCCATAGACTTTTGATTTATCTTGTCAACCCAAAAACAGATATTTCGCTCTGTAGAAAATCTATTTTACAATTGATTTCTTGCATGTGTGCATTTGTAGTCCATGTATCGCCATATATGTACATTTCTACCAAATTCAATAAACACCTTGTTCATATTTGCATTAATTTTGTGCAAAACAATACGAATTTTACATTTTGCATGTCTGAAGTAAATCATCCCCAAGCTTCTGGTAGTCATTTATCTTTCTTTTATGTTTCGATAAACTCAAATCTTACATACTTTAGGCGTTCAGTAGGCTTTAGATTAGCTAAGAATTCTTGATTGACAGATTTAATCTCATTTGGCTGGAATTTCGGCCTTTTTCTCAAGAAAATGACTTTAGTTTTCTGAAGTTTCTCCACAGTCATTAAGCCTCTTCATTTCTACAAAAATGTTAAATTTGAAATACCGTTTCGTTAGTTGATCATCTGTGGACTGGTTCCATTGACAAAAAAGATAATTTTTATAGTCTAACACTACCGAAAAAAATTGAAAGAATTGGCAATATTAAAATCAACGATTGTCGTTAATAGGTCTGTTCAAACTAAAAACTACCCGTCACCAGTCATCAATGAATTAAAAGAGAGTAGGCAAGAATACGCTCTCTGAAAAGAAAAATGTTCAGAAAAGTATACGAATGCAAAATTATCCATCATTATTCAGACAGCCAAAACATCAGCTGTTGCGCGCTTTTTTCCTTTTTACTTTTTTTTTAAATGAATGAAAAGAGAATCTTTACGTATGTACATATGGTAGTATGTATGTATAGGTACAAATTGGTTATCCACTTATGTTTTCTCTTTGTTTGCCAATTTATTTTCTTACTCCTAATTATTTTCTTTGAATGCTAATTTATGTATAATTATGTTACCGTTTGCCTATTTTTTTGTTTGTAAACCAAAGATATGGAATCTCCGGCTCACTGGATTAATGTACGATAAATTCAATTCGTTCAATTTGTATAACTGCGTATATATTCATACATTGGTCTAGTTAAATTCGCTTCTCTTGATTAGTGACATAAACGATACTTGACATCTGTATATTAATTTCCTGAATGAATAAAAAAAACTTTTTTTCGGAACGTAGAACGGCCAGTGATCAGGTTAGAAAAATTTTATACAATGTTTGAAATATAAATATGTGTATGTATGTGATGTGGACCTGTACCAATCCATACGGTTCGATTTACTCGAAATTTTTTTCATTTATAGAAAGAAAACCAAATAGTATTATATTAAAAAAAAAATAATGGCTCGATTTGGCATTGAATTTTGGTCTGTATAAACAAATAGATTAATTTTTTTACCAGAAAGTAGACCAGTGACCAAGCTCATAGAATTTGTTAAATAAACCTTAGTTCATAACACAAACACTGCCTTTTACCGGGAATTGGACCTTGAACCGATCCTCTCGAAAATCTAGTTATGGCTTCTAGTGGATCAGAAATATGTAAACAATTGACAACCAAAATTTGTTGTAAGCATAGTTCTTAATTCCAATTCTCATAGCACATGGAATTCAAATGAAAATTATTTTGGTACAATTTTATGTTCGATTATGTATGTACATATTATATTTACATGTGAGGACATTAATTCTCAAATAACTCAATTTTCTCATAAAATTATTATCTTTCTTGCACTTGCTTAACATAAATTGCGTGAAAATCTCGTTAAAGTTGTAGACACTTGCACAAGCACCATAATTATATTATTGAACAAAACGGTGCTCATAAAAAAGTGAAAAAATTATGTGCAAAAGTCATACTGCAGCTTTAAAAATTACAGAAAGTCTATGAAAAGAGAAAATATAATATAATGAACGCAAACAATGTTTTAGAGTTGCCAGATACATTTTTGCGGGCTGCTGGAAGAAAGTGTTAACGATTTTAGACTTTTTTGAACTTCTGCTTACTTGTACTTTCTCTTAAATATAGTTTATACAGAAAAGTGGTGGAATGCAAAAATTTCATTCCAACCGTTGATATTTAAGTGAGAAGAAATGAGATATATAACTTTTGTTGTTGTTCTAGCAATTTGTTAAATAAAACTGATCCACAATTTTCTATAATTTTGACTTGAACACTGGCCTTGAGAACGGCAGGACGCAAAGCTAACCACTCGTCTATTGCAGCTTGTTCCATCATTACTTGCCATTATTTTGTCATATTTTAAATATTTAATATTATGTACATATGTACATATTTGACAATTTTGTAAAAAATGTGATTGTAATTAGCTTTTTACACGTTCTTTCGCTAAATTTATAAAGCAATTTTGAAGTGGTTTGAAACTATATGTGAGATGACCGAAATGTCTAATTTAAGTAATTTCGATTTACTTTTAATCGAGGGGGAAATGCAGAACATGCTTGGGTAAAACTTTTAACTTAAGTTTATATATAGATGGTAAATATTAAACTTATCAAATCTATATTCTGAGAAGCCTGTGCTGGAACAAGCTCAGCGCATCTGGTAACTCAAACAAAACACGACTTTTACTACAGCATCAGTAGAGACCCCTCATCGCGACAGGAAAAGCTATAAGCGAATTGATTTTAGGTTAATAGGAAAAACATTCATTTCTACTACGTGATACGTGGAAGTAAGCGAAATTCGTTTTAAGTTATTAAATTGTGGTTGTGAGAAATTTCGATCTTCCGCACTCGGCTCATCTTTCGCACACAGTGTTGTTTTAGGTTAAAAGCTTGCAATGGGAGTAAATATCTATGTCAGCCAAAGCAAACCAATGATGATGTGATATATATATATATACATATGTATGTATGTATTTAAATACCTTTCGACAGATGGAACAAGTGGGTTGTTAACTGTCACTGCAGAACTTTCTTTCAAAGTAATTAATATTTTGTAAACCCGCCGAGGCAGTTAGTCGATGCTGTGATGATGTTATTGAAATATAACATCTCATTGTTTGCTTTTGTGGCCACCTGTATATCTTTATCTATAGACAGTCTCGATTTTGGCAGGTGTCAAATCAAACTAAGTTCACGGAAGGGAAGAATGAACTGAAGGTACCAATCAAATACACATGCACATTCGCCTGTATGTTTGTAAGTATGTATGTGCGGATGTTCAAGGAGAAAATAAATCTTTGCTCCGCTTACTTTGTTGTCATAACAAATCCTTTGTAATATTATGAAAAAGGAAACCATTACGATCGAACGATACATATTAACATAAATCGTTTATCATCCGTTCTTAAATATAATAAATATCAATAAATTTTAAGAATCTTTTGTGCATAAATCTACACAAAATAGACATTTTAGTTAGAAAGGGTTTTATTCTCTTATCGCATTTTCTTTGAGCACATCAAGATAATAATCTAAACTGCGGCTTAAATCGAGGACAAAGTAACTTTTTCAGTCAAAGTATTTGTCATACATATACATATACCATATAAGTATGGTGTATATATGCATATATCTTTCTTATATAAAATTTAAGTGTTTTGGTGTTACCTTTTATCGAAGTTTCTCAATTGGTAGGGGTTAGCTCAGTCTTGCCAAGGTTTGCTAAAATAACAGTCAATGCTTACAACAATTATAGCAATAAATATATGTATGTATATAATATTCAACTTCATACATAGGCATTGAACGTGGAATCCCTCTACTAGCCTCCTCTTCAGTGAGGTGCGAACTCTCAGGTGCGCTACGTTTGACGGTGATGTTACCCCACTGACGGGTATACCTAAAAACAAGTCACATGCAGAGTGATATTGTTATCAAACAACTATTGTTATAAAACAATTTCACTTAGGCTACTTATACGTATATAAGCGTACAAGTAAACTCATTTTTATTTATATTTATACGAGTACAATTAAATTACATGGATGGATGCTGTGAGGATTCGAAATTTCACCTAATTCAACTAAGGCTATGCATCTCACTAGGGTTATCGTTGAGATATTTTATAAGAAGTTTGCCCGAATTCTGAAAAGGGGCTTGGAACCTCCCATGCTAACTGAATATAAAAATTGGTGAGCGGTTGATTATAATTCAACGGAGTTGCCATCCATTTTAGATGTTTTGGTATATCATAAGTAAGTGTGTCTTCAGTCATAGACTAAGCTAAATGGTTGAACTGAGTTTGATTTAAAAGGAAAGTTTGCGTTCTAATGTACTCAGAAATTATTTAGATTAACTATTTGCAGAGCTGCCATCTGTTGTGGAATTTAAACTTGGAATTGGTATTAAAATAAACGAAATGAATGCCTAATGAAAATATAGTTTTAAGCACTTGGCACTTACTTTATATATTACTATATATGTAGGTGTCGGAATAAATAGATTTATATATATATCTAGGTACATATATACATATATATATACACGGTGTGTCCCAAAAATAACCGAACTTTTTGGATATAAAATAGTAAAATACACATTATATTATTTTTGAAAGTTATTATTTATTCCATTTGACTCAACACAACGTTTGGAACGATCAACCAGCGCATGTATAGATTTTTTTATGTCATTTATAGAAATGTTCTTCAGTAGCTCGGTTACGGCTGCTTCATTTTTTTTCAATTTTTTTTTAATTTTTTAAATTTCAATTTCAATTTTTTTTCAAGTTTGACACAAAATTTTATATTTGCTCTTTTTTTTTGGAACCATTAGCACACTTTTGGTTTTATTGAAATGGCTATCACTTGTACATCTGTCATCCGACTTACATGAAGTTAGGTGCGTTTGAAAGAGAATGAATGTATCTTTTTAATGTTGCAAATTTTCAATACATGGCGCTGTATGTTGTATGATTTAAATATAAAGTTCGGTTATTTTTGGGACACACTGTACGTGTATATATATATATATATATATAATTGGCGCTTTGTAACCGCTGAAGCGATTTTCGGCCGAGCTCCTCCTCCAATTTGTGGTTTTGCGTATTGATGTTTTTCCAACAACTGAAGGGACCTACAATTTATACCAAGCCGCCTCCGAACGGCGGATGGTTGTTTTACGAGGAGCCTTTATGTCATTGCCGAAATACACTCGGAGGGGTGGATATTCCCTGCCGAGGGGCGACCGCAATAAGAAAACTTAACTCATTTTTTTTCTTTAAATTAATTTTCTATACTTTTTGGATGTTGGTGGCACCGGGATTTGAACCCGAGCCTTTCGAATGTCAGTACGCAATGCTAACCACTCAGCTACCACTTAAGTTAAATAAATAATATTGAAGATATTAAACTATTAAGAGAAATTTGAAGGTCTACAGGAGAAAATGCTTCTGAGGGATGCCATATTTTTGTAATTAAATTGTTAAAAAAATAAATGATACAAATAGATATCACATTGCAGATATTTAAGAATGCTTCAGGCGAAAATATTTTCTAAAATGAGGAAATCTGCCTGAAACTTCCCATAAAAATTCATCGACCGTTCGAAAAGGTATAATTCACATTAGATCCCTCCATTTGTTGGTAAAATATCAAAACGCACGATTCAAAATGGAGATCAGCCGAAAATTACTTCGCCGGTTATAAAGCGCCAATTATGTATGTACATATGTATAAGAAAGGATATTCTCATTCCATCTCAGTGTAAATTACTTAACGCGAATAAAAGTAAACTGCTTTTATACAGATCCAAAGGAAGCTTGCATAGTTAATTTCATAGCGCAGCACGAAACAACACGTCGAAGTTTGAAATTGGTCTTGAATTTCGAATCACATTTCGGAATCTCCCAATGAAAGGTCGTCAAGTACGATGCTCTATTAAATTTTTTAACCATGAAGAAAGTTACTCTGCTGCTTCTTTCTTTTTTTGCTATGATATCAATCACTATAAAGAGTCACCCTGTCGGAAATATCGTTTGGTATCGAAAGGCTTGGAGAGCTCCTTTCTCGTGTTGTACAGCGGCAGTTTACACAGCTGCATAAGTTTTGCAGGGACACCTAATTCAGACATAGCGGTCTAAAGCCACACTCTTAAGCTTCAATCTGTTGACGGTGGGCTTTAGTCTTCCATATGTTACGATAGATAGGACCGTGTATATGATATTAAGGAGTCTTATTCCACGTTAATTGGTCTGTGGAGTTCGCTTTTCCAAGTTCCAATCGGTAGTCATGCTTCCGCCCGATCATATTCTGCAAAGAAGCTAATGCATGCACCTTGTCAGCTCTTAACCACCATGTTTGAATAGTTCGTTCCATGCACCAAGAATGCTCTGGGAATCGGTCACGAGATTTCCAAATTGATTCTTACATGAGTATGCTCCGGTCTTGAAGTCTTTGGTTAGTCGCCCTATCTTTTCGTAGAATTTTCGAGCATTACCCTTGCATCCTCAATCTCGTCATACTCACGATTCTCGGCCTATTTTTTTTTATTCCTACACATGCCTCTTTCTTCCCCCTTCAGTTCTCGGTATCTATTCCACTTCGCACATGTAATGGTCGATCCCAAAGTTGCGAGGTAGGTAATCTTTTTCATCTCCACTGTATTTCGATATTCCTCATCTCACGGAACTGAGGTCGACTGATTTCAACAGCTGCTGCAAACAAACTGGTTGACAGATCGTGCTCATTTTTGGCATAGTCATTAAGGACAGTGCTACCAACTTAACAAAAAAAGTGCTGAAAAATATTCAGCGCAGGTAGTTTAAATGACATCTTCCGGAGAATTTCTGGTCCTAATGTACGTGTATATATAATCGGATATATATGTACGCGTATACTTGGCTTTTTGTAACCACGGGTCTTCAGATATACATTTTCCGGAAATTCGCACTTTTTTCAGAAAAGTATGACTATAGTTAAGCTTTTCACTATTCCTTATATCTAAAATTATATCGCTAATGAAATAGTTTTATTCTCGACTTCCCGTCAAGTCTGCTCACATATATAACTATATATTTTTTCTGCTTACTATGTTGAGACCCCTATAGAGATATAATGTTTCAGAATAGAGTTGTGGTGAAATCAAACATTAAGGATTTTAAGTACTCGTTGCAGATTTTCTAATGAATTCGAAAATAGCGGAATTATAAAATTTGTGTTTAACAATTGATGTAAAAAGCTTACTTGAACAAATTAACATGAAAAATACTACTGAAGACTTTAGAGGCGTTACATAAATTTTTACTCTATACTTTTTGATAAAAAATATTTTTTTTTAATTAAGATCAATTTTTTTTTAAGCTCGAAGCTCGACAACTCGATTGCTGAATTCTGCTCTAACTCGAGTTCCGAAGATAGCTTCAATCTTTGAAGTGGTCTCAATATATTGGCACATATCATGGTAATTTAGTATATACATGTATCCGTTTGTTTCACTTCATTCGAATATAGATACATATGCGTTGTTATAGCAATTGCTACATTGCCAATAATTCTCTTACACAAATAAATATCTAGTATTTCTCTCGAAGGACAAATTTGTTAGTAACAAGTTTTTTTGTTCATAATTGCCTACAAACATTTCAACTGTGTGGGTAATAAAAGAGAGTCATTACTAATGTCCATCAGTGTTCTATTGCTTCCGCATAAAAACAAGTGTCACAATTTAATTGCTGCCGAAATCTTACTACATATTTTTGTTCCTTTCTTTTTGGCTCAAAGCAAACAGCGCTTCAAGCATTCATCTTTAAACGACAATCACATAACATTCTTTTATTGTATTATTATTGCTTTTTTGTCTTCAGAGTTCGTGGAGTTTTTCTTTGTTTTTTCCTAATTTTACTTCGTTTTTAGGCCAAGTTTAACAAGTTGGTTGTATGTATGCATGTATGCCCAGCATGTAGTATTTATGAATTATTTTTTGTAGAAATCACCCAATCTTGTAACAGAAGGAGTTTTGAAGTTTGCTATAATGAATGAATAACTGTTGGATGAATTTAGTGATGGAAAGTTAATGAGACACCATGGTGTTTCTGGTATGACGAATCAAGTATGCGATTGGTGGGTAAACAATAGAAACATCAAAGCCATAAATCTAATAAAAGTCACTGAATAACTGATTTTTAATCTCAACTTCGCTTTAAATCTGTAAATTTACAAATAAAACATTAAATTTTGCAAACTGTATGACCCAATTCTTCACATTTGCATAAATAATACTATATATTTTACAATAACCACTGTTTACATTCATAAATATAATATGATACTGTTTCGTCCTTTTGTATAACAAAAAAGAAAAAAAAAGACAACCGCATCGACATAGCAATTGGTGCCTTAAGAACTTTCAATTGTCAGCTTTAGCCTAGTTCAATACTGGTTCATTTAGGCATCTTGAATCTCTAATTCAAGAATTCAAGAAATTCTAATTCTAAAACAACCAACTGCTATAATTTCATCTTCAAATTTCTAGCATTTAACTAGTATTTAACTAGAATTTTAGCATACTAGTCTGCCTTCACCCTGGACATAAACGTACAAGGGTGAGGCGGCAATAACCGAGTGGTTAGCATTGCGTACTGTCCTGGTTAAACCAACATTCAAAATAATAGAAATATACTTTTTCTAATTGCAATCGCCCCTCGGCAGGGAAATGTCAAGCATTCGGAGTGTATTTCTGACATGAGTTGGCTTAGAATAAACTGTAGCTCCCTCCATTTTTTAGAAAACACCAAGGCAGAAAACCACAAATTGGAGGAGTAGCTCGTCCGAAAATCGCTTTAGCGTTTGCAAAGTGCCAAACTATTACAAAGATTCCACAAACTTAGGTACACTTAGATAAATAGACAAAGTAAAATCATGGAAATTTTGAAAAGTAAATTGGAAAATTATATATCCGACATGCACTCGTACATATGTAAATTGAAAGATATATCGGATAGTCCGTACATAAACCTTAATGTCTCGAAGTTGTAAATTTCAATTTTTTGCTGTCAAAATAAATTTACAACGAATCAATTGTTTTGAGAAAAATTCAAAATCAAAACTGTCAAAATCAATTGGCATCACAAATAATAAATGTCACTTAGAAAATCACAATACACATATGAGCGCCCAAGTGTTAACTCATCAATTATATGGTATAATACACAAAGTTCATTGAACCAAATACGTTATTCTGTGCGTGTTTTCTACTTGCGCCTAAATGAGCCATAATATGGCATGTGACAATAGTTGTTTGATAATTTTCCTTTCAAATATCAAATGTACACATTAAATCTATCAGATATTCTTTTTTTAAATCAAAGCAATAAATAATTTCACTTTTGTGTTATGAAATCATGAATTCGCTCCGAAAATTTCACTTTTAACTAAATATATGTTAATTTTTTTACGTAATATGGAAATAATGCCTGGAGTTTTTCCAGCCAAGCTCTTTCCCGGAATTGTAGCTTAGCGTCTTGAAATATAAAGGGAACTGCAATTTATTCTGATCGTTTAATTCATGCCATAAATACATTGCCTCTTATATATCTGGCTTAAAGAACAAAACCAAATGTTAATCATTGAAAATCGCTTTATTGTTTTTCAAAATATTCTCAAAAAAAAAATTCTGTTTGTATTTATTCGTTATCTTTGTCCTTTTTTATCTTCTCTATATAATTGCCATTGATTTCAATGCATTTCTTAAGACTATAGATTCACTTCTGAAAACAGTCTTCAAAATCTTGCTTTTCAATCTTATCAAGTTAAGCATTAACCGCATTATCTCCTCGTTTCTATTAAAGAACTTTCCTATTAATTTTTGGATATAACCAGAAATCACATGGTGCAATATGTGGGGAATATGGTGCTGGACATATTTCTTTGATCCCAGAGATCGCAATGAAATTGCTCGTTATTTCAGCAGTGTGGAATCGCGTGTTGTCATGACGTGAAAAGTAGCGCCGCAAATCCTCTGTCTTCTAACAAAATTTTAAAAACTTTTGGCAAGCATTCTTCGGTGTATCATTTTGCAGTTACCGTCTGACCCTTTTTCAGTGGACTGAACACATAATTACTTTTGCTGCTGATTTTTGTTGCTTAGATTTTACAACTAAGTTTGCTCCTGTTGGGCTCCATACCAAGGGCTACTGTTTGGTTTTTGAATCGTGCTTATGGAACCAGGATTCGTCACCAATAACAACTTTACCAAAGTTTTTAGATTGACCACTTTCGTGTTTTTTTAGGAAAAATGGAACAAATTCACTCCTCCTTTTCGGCCTCATTTAAAAATTGTGGTACTCATCGAGCGGATTTCTTCGTGTATTCCAGATGATTACTTAATTGATTACAATTCATTAGCAATCATTCCTTGTGTTAATCGTGGGTCTATGTCAATTTTGGACTATACCAGAGCGACAGTGACATCATCAGTGGAAGATTTTGGTCAACCTTCACGGGGCTCGTCCTCTACCAAAAAATGTCAGGTCTGGAATCTTCGGAAGCACTTAGAAATTGGACGGTGCAATCGTTGCAATTTGGCATTTACTGAATATTTGTATTGGCTGTCAATTACGCCGAAGCCCGAAAAGAATCACATGGCGAATTTCTATTTGCGTTGGTGGTGGAATTTAGTCTGACCTATCCTCAACTATCGTTCATTTTCTCGTTTCCATTTTAGCTGATCGTTCTCAAATTTAAAAGGAAGACTAACAAAAAAATTGCAAAGGATTTGCTATTTTTAAATTTAACAAAAACAAATTGAAAGTCAACAACTGACCGATTTTTTATTAATTTTTTTTAATTTTTCTCGCCCAATCGACACAAACCTTGCTTTTACACTGAAACGTTTTTGGACGTCCTTCACGAGTTCATCTTGGGTCAACTACGACCTAGATTGATTTTACCATTCCATCGATAAACACAAGTCCTTGATGGAGCTTCATCGCCAAATTCAAGATCATCAATGCACTGTTGCGGAGTTAATCCACGTCGGAAGTTGTAAAAAATAATCGTCCGCAAATGCTTAAGATTTAACTTCATTTTTTATCGATATTAATATTTTAAGTTACCGTAAACAAACAAAATAGCGCTCGTATGTTTGAATGTTCTGAGTATGAATAACATCAAATCCCGAATATAAAAGGTAACTCTAGTACACCCGGAGGAGTTGACATTCCCTGCCGAGCAGCGATCGTAATTAAAAGAATTATTATCCATGACCCTCTGCATGGAAGTACGCACTAACGAGCTGACCACTCTGCCAATGCGGCCTTGATTTTAATTTTAACTCACGTTTTTCAATTTAAGAAACAGCATTATCAATTAAATTTGTCTCGTGATAAATATGAATTTCCATTCATTCGTAATGTAGGTATGTACATTTGTACATACATATGAGTGTATATACTTTCAACGGTTACTTTATACAGGTAAATGAACAAATTTATTATTCTGTACATATCGTACATATAGTACAGCCGGAAATAAAAATGTGTATACACTCAAATAGCTAAAAAATATTACGAAAAAGTCTGCTTTGTTCCACTTCAGTGAGCTAAGTCTGCTTAAAGCAAAAGTACTTTGTCTGTGTGAACGTTTATAAATTATAATTTTTATTTTTTATTCGAGCGGCGGAATTTTGAGCTTATTTATTTGAATTGACAAAATGAGCGAAGGACTTATAAAATTTTGAAAAGTCGCCAACTAAAAACCGTGTAATTTGCTGGCTGCGCTTTTCTCAGTAATTTGAAGGGAAATTACGAATGAGGGACTTTAAATTTGGACATTTATTTATTTTTAAAAATTTAAATCCTATTATGGTGACCCATTTAATGGCACTGATTGTATATTTTATTTAAATAGAGGGGAGAATTTCATTAAAAAAATTCATTAATAAATACCAAACCTTTGGTTTTAGCCTTCCAAATAGTTTAAATTTTCAAATTCATCTTTCAATTAAATAAATTTAGTTAATCTGTCTTCCCAAGTACTCATCCGTAAGACAAATGAACTAAGTGCGATAGGTCTTTGAAACGAATATTATGAGGTTAGTTTCAAATGGAGGCGGCATAAAATAAACTGTAGGCGTAAAATGAACAAAAATTTGGAGGAGCAGTTCGATCGTAAGTCGCTGTAGTGATGTTAACTTACGAATTATATACGTCGGCGGCCGCGGTAGCCGAGTGGTTAGCATTGCGTACTGACTTTCGGAAGGCTCGGGTTGAAATTCCGGTGCCACCAACATCCAAAGGTTATGGAAAATTAATTTAAATAAAAAATTAAGTTAAATTTTCTTATTGCGGTCGCCCCTGGGCAGGGAATGTCCACCCCTCCGAGTGTATTTCGGGCGTGAACTAAGCTCCTTATAAAAAAACATCAGCTGTTCGGAGGCGGCTTAGTATAAACTGTAGGTCCCTCCATTTGTTGGAAAAACATCAAGACGCAAAACCACAAATTGGAGGAGGAGCTCGGTCGAAAATCGCTTAAGCGGTTACAAAGCGCCAATTATATAAAAAAATTATATATATTTACTTGCCCGTATGTATAATTTAACATTTGTAGGCTCAATATGTGGGAGTTATATACAAATAATCCCAAGTAGATTTTATTGGATATCAAAGGATCTTGATTCCATTCCGAAGAAAACATTTGGATACTACAAAGTTCACCAACTTTTGGGAACATCAAAAACTAAAGGTGAGCTATGAACATCTTAAATTTTATATTCAAAAATGTTTTACAATAAACAGTTCCAACCTCTCTACAGCTGTCAACCAGTATTTTATGTATCGAAAAGATCAAAAGAAGAGCTGGTACAAAGAAGGTGGTGGTACAGTGGAGAGATTGTATACTGCTTACTGGGCTAAGTGAAAAATATACCAAGACTTGAGAGAAAAGTGAGACACGTTTGCAGACAGAAAAACTGTCAAATCCACGAAAAGTGGAGACCCCACAATTTGCACGAAATATAGTGGGATAAACATAAGTCCTAGGTGCTATACTAAAGACCACCGTCAGCGCACTCATTGCACCTTAGCAGTATATCTTCAAATATGTACTAGTAACCAGATATGCATACACCATCCCCCAAATATTCTAAAAGGCGCATAAAAAAAAGATCGATATACACCACCTCTTCATCGATTTTAAAGCTTCTTCGATAGCTCGAAAAAGAGCTCTATTTCCGCTGCCAAGTCTAAATGTGGTATTTCACAAAACATATGCAACTGTGAAGGCTAACTCTGACCAACAATGCTACATCAGAATCCGGAATGATCTCTCCAAGCCGTTAAAACGAGGTTTCAGACAAGGATACCCTTTATTGTGTAAATTCATAAGAGTGTCCAACAGCAGGTGAAGTGGTCTGAGGCTGAACGAGGACAATACAAAATATATCCTGTCATGAAAGAAGCATTCAGCGCTTTTACGTCTTGTCATCCACGTTTCTGTTGACAGTCATAACTTCAACCAGCATTAACATATAATAGCCGTTTTATAGCTGCTGAGGCGATTTTCGGCCGAACTCGTCCTCCAACTTTTGGTGTGCTTCTTGATGGTTTTCCAACAATTAGACAAACCAGTATTAATAACAACAATAAATTCACCCTTTGGACTCAATGAGCTATTGAAAAGAAAAGTTTTCTCTTGACGGCCAAAGAGTAAACATTAAAAGTCGCTTATCATTCCCGCCTTGCTGTATGGCACAGAAGCGTGGACGTTGACAATCTCTCAGATATCCACATTAACAATTTTAGAGAGAAAGGTTTTGGGGACGATTATGGACATTTTTCACATTGGCTATGGCGAATGCAGCAGAAGATGGAACGATGAGCTGTACGTGTTAGACGGCGACATTAACTTAGGTAGACAAAAGAGATGAGAGTCCTCCAGCTTTGAAAGTATCCGATGCAATATCAGCGGTTGGAAGCACAGAAAGCGGAAGAACTTCACTCCGTTAGAAAGATCTCAGGCAAAAGGACCTGGCTTTTTTTGGTATCTCCAATTGGTGACAAACGTCGAAAAGTAGAGGCGCGCTATTTCTAAATCTGAGAAGATGACGTAGTCTTGAAATTAAGTTTGAAAGGTTATTTAGTTGTATTGCGCAATTCCACAATTTCAAAGTCGTGCTTCGTTTTGAAATTAATACGGGCATAGGAAGAGGAAGAAAAGTTTTACTAAAAGTAATGTAAACGAATTAATGATAGTCATGGCCAAAATAATACTCTGAAATATCGTACATATTGTTTGCATAGTTGTATCGATTTAATTAAATACATATTTATATACGTATAACGCTAACAAGTATCATATTCACATGTGCATTTCAACATTAACATGCATAAATATTGTACATTCTGTATTATATAATACCTATATAATACATGTATTATATAACTTGTTTCAAGTGGAAATGGCTGAAGTCTTTTTGTAGACAATAATAAGTTTACTTCTTTTCGAGGAGAGTGGACGGCAATGTTATTATTGCCTGATGTAACAGGAGACCCGCCGAAACGCCGAACTTTACTTTCAATTTTCTATCTTATTTCAGTATTGGTCCATTCGAAATATGTTTTAAGGCTTTACTAACTTAAATCGTTATTCATACAAAATGGTTTAACGTCATCATTCATATGTACCCATCTATTGTATGTGGATTAAAATACTTTCAACTACACCAGCTAGTACGCACGAGTATGCATTTGTATTTACAAATAATGTTATGTTATGTATGCAAGTATTAACAGATTTATGGTCTGTCAACGAACTTCCGAATCAATTAATCACACCACTGCACTTTGATAAAGCCTATGATCCAATATACTAGTATGTGTATATAATATAATTAAAAGCCATTGAAGGATTTTGGTTGTCAGAACGTTTCAAGCAGCTAACCGAACGTGATATTAGCAAACGACATTTTTGTTTCATTTTTCCTATTGAAAATTTTGAACTATGGTATAGTAAGTATAGGAAAGCAGAAGTTTTGATACTAATTGTACAAAATTTTGAATTTGATCTTCTTCTTTCATTGACGTCAGCACCACTTACGTGTTTAGCGCTGAGTTAACAATGAGTATGACGTCAATTGCAGACGTCAAGTAAAGCCAGGTCCTGATCTCTCGAACGGACTACAGTTCTAGCTCTTCCTTTAATCTCACCGCCGCAAGTTAAGTTTTTGTGCGCTCTCATCCATTCGGATGACATAAACTAGCTCGCTGAACTTGGACAATACTCTATATCTCATACAGCGCGTAGTTCCCTTTCTGCGATATTCGCCATCTCCAATGCGCAAAGGTCCATAAATCGTTCGCAAAACTTTCTCTCGAAAACTACTCGGGTCGACTAATATGATGTCATTAACCTCCACTCTTCTGCGCCATATAGAATGGAGGACTGTAAAGTTTTTTTTCGTCGAGGGACTCAGTTCAGGAAAGCACCTGTTAGCAAGCATGATTCATCTGATACCATTGTCGGTATTATTACTAGTTGGTAGGTCGATGAAACTATTATCGTATTCAGGGTTATGTGTCAGTTATATATTTTTGTGCTGCGATTTCAATCTCTTCTTAGATCTCTATGGATATTTTCATTACGCATTTAGCATAGTGCAACCGTTATTACTCTCATTGTTTTCGTATGGAATATTTGTATTATATCTAGATTTGTCGCGCAAGCTGGATAATCAAGGACTTTGTTTTCAAGCCTGAGAGCAGATTTTTTGCTCAAAAGCCAATACAAGCTGGAAAATTTGGATTTAAGCTTCATTTTTTTGATGGAAATATGTCAATTCCAAGATAATTGTCTATCTAGGTGAATGTCAAGATATTGTAATTTTGTTAGTTTGTGGGATAGGCACAAGCTTGACGTTAACAGGGCATGTTTTCAGCTTTAATGAAAAGTTATGTGTTCGCATTTTGTTAGCCATTCTTCAATTAGTTTAAGGTGCTGCTCTAACACTTTTGCGGCTGTAAAAGGGCATTTGTGCACTTTTCTTTTTATCGCAAAATTGATGTTAGTACTTTTTCACTTGTAGAAATATCCTAAGAAACACCTGCCGTTATTGGAAACTCTTCTTCCACATACTCATTACACGATTTATGGTACTTGTTCCATTATGCCATGTTTTTCTTGAAATCCCAATTGATGTGTTGGAATCATATAATTTTTATGGAGAAAAGGAGAAATTTTTGATTGCAGCACTTTTTCGAAAAGTTTGGAAAGGCAAGGCAACAGGCTGATTATATAATATATAATTTGCGTCTTGATGTTTTTCAAACAAATGGAGGGAGCTACAATTTATACTAAGCCGTCTCCGAACGGCTGGTGGTTTTTTGTGAGGAGCCTTTGCTTCATGTCAGCAATACCCTTGGAGGGGTTGATATTTCCTGGGGAGTGGCGACCGCAATTAGAAAATACAACTTAATCGAGCCCTGGCCATTCAGATGGTAGTATGTAATGCTAACCACTTCTTCTTCTTCTTTATTGGCGTTGGCACCGCTTACGCGATTATAGCCGAATCAATTACAGCGCGCCATTAATCTCTTCTTTTCGCTGTTTGGCGCCAGTTGGAAATGCCAAGTGCACCCAGGTCACTCTCCACTTGATCTTTCCAACGGAGTGGAGTGCTAACCACTGGTCTACGTAATAACGACACAGTTGCGTTTTTACCTGGTTAGCTATCACAATTATCTGCGGCTTTTTCCATATTTGTGGATAATATCATAGCTTTAATATAGCTCAACAGATTTGTAAAAAAACGTGAACAATGTTTGGCATTAGCATTTTTTAAAACATGATCGTCTCGTAGAGATTTTTACGGATCTAAGACGATTATAATATTTTCTAGTTCAGACACAGATGCTCCGCAGGTAACATTGTATCTTGGAACAATATGATTTAGTGACAAAGGTGCATTATTTATAGCAATATTTGTTTGAAACGCCGTACTGAGGTGCTCTGTAAAACAAGTCGCCCATGAAGACATGTTCTCTCTCCGAGGCCAAAACCAATTTTTAGCGGCATTAGGTAAAGAGCTTGCGTGCAAGTCGAATAAAAAAACTAGCGGATTATTTAACATGCCGTTTAACCTTCCTTGTGTTTGTGCTACGACTAACTTTGTAATACGAAAAAAACTCGCAAACGCTCTACATTCTGAATCGAGCGCTCCTTACCCAAATGCTTCAGTCGGGTGGATATCCACACCACATATAATTAAATTTTCGATCTAATTTTATATAACCATGGGTTCCCCTTTCGGGAATTTTATCAGAACATTTTTCTGTTTTCGGATAAGGAATAATGTTAAATTATAGTGTTTTTAAAGAATTTTTGTTATTTGAAAGCTAGGCTCAGATTTTCATTGCGTTTGAACTGAATTCTAAATGAAGGAATACCTTATAAATTTTTTTCTTACTTTCAGCATTTTCATGCACACATATGTATGCACATACAAATGTTTTTACGTACATATGTATGAATAAGTAAAAGTAATTGAAATTTCAGTCTCCGTTTATTTCGTGAATTACAGAGCCAGAAATGCTTATGGTAAATATGAATATACATACAGCCATATATTTATACGTGTGTTCATTATAAAAATGATAATATTGTATCGGGCATTTTTTCTATTGAATTAATTATGATTTTTGAACCCGGGTGCACTGTGTACAGGAGAAATATAATTTTATTGACTTACGATGAAACCTTAATAGAATAAAATAACTAGAAGGTATTTAATCAAATCCAGGTATATGAGATATGTGTGTGTGCTAAGCGTTTTTATATTCATTTCCTATCCAATGAACTGAATTGATAATACTTTCTCAGTTAGTATTTTTATTTAAAACTAGCAGGGCCAGCAACACGTTGTTGAGGCTTTCTGTATTTCGTCCATGATTAAGTTTTTTTTATTAAATTATTGAACTAGCTTTGTATTTATATTTACTCGGTGTGTCCCAAAAATAACCTAACTTTTTTGATATAAAATAGTAAAATGCACATTATATTATCTTTGAAAGTTATTATTTATTCAAAATAGGTTCCATTTGACTCAACACAACGTTTGGAACGATCAATCAGCGCATGCATAGATTTTTTTATGTCATTTATAGAAATGTTCTTCAGTACCTCGGTTACGGCTGCTTCATTTTTTTAAATTTTTTTTTAATTTTTTTTTAATTTTTTAAACTTCAATTTAAATTTTTTTTTTTAATTTTTTAAACTTCAATTTCAATTTTTTTTCAAGTTTGACAGACACACAATTTTATATTTGCTCTTTGTTCCATTTTTTTTTTTGGAACCATTAGCACACTTTTGGTTTTATTGAAATGGCTGCCACTTTTACATCTGTCATCCGACTTAAATGAAGTTAGGTGCGTTTGAAAGAGGATGAATGTATCTTTTTAATGTTGCAAATTTTCAATACATGGCGCTGTATGTTGTATGATTTAAATATAAAGTTCGGTTATTTTTGGGACACACCGTGTATGTGTGGGTCACTTCTTCGTCAATATCAGTATCAGCTACATTTCACGTTTCAATTCGGTTGAAACATTTGGAAATGTTGTCGTTAAAGCAGTTATACTAGTAAATTTTATTTCGTTATTACCCGAAACGAAATGCTGTCGATACTGTTGAATAGTTAACAGATAATGTTAAACGTTAAAATTGAAGTCTGCTGTTAAATCATAGCAGGCAGCCATTTTAGAATTAACGTTAACGATGCTTCTGCGCAGTTTCAACGTTAACGATTTCATTTCCTTTTCATAACGGCAAACAAAATTATTGCGTTAAGTTTGTTTCTCATATTAACAAAACGAATTCCATCGTTTTGTTAATTGCGCATCTCCGGAAAGCCAAATTCTTGTTCACAACAAAGTTAAACGTATAAGAATAGCTTATAGCCTACAGTCCTAAAAGAATAACATTACGCAATGAGCACGAGCTATGCTTATATCTAAATCATACCAATTTTAGTCAAACTTTTGGTGATCCGTTTCCCAGTCTATTTCTGGAAAGCAAGAGAATTCCATTCAAACATATTATCTAAAAATGCAACTAAATCAAAATCCCTAGTCCATCTCCTGGCGGGTCTTCCTGCAAAAAGCCATCTATAAAACGTGTTTGAAGTAAATCCAACCATAAATACACTTTTTTCCAATAGGTCGATCCATAGGAATAAACTGAAACATTTTCATTATAATCTGATGAGCAGTTTCGGAGATCCCAACAAACAGATATACAAACAAGCGTTTTGATGTATTATATAATATATAATTGGCGCTTTGTAACCGCTGAAGCGATTTTAGGCCGATGTTTTTCCAACAAATGGAGGGACCTACAGTTTATACTGAGCCGCCTCCGAACGGCTGATGGTTTTTTTTATGAGGAGCTTTATTTCATGTCAGAAATACACTCGAAGGGGCTGGCATTAACTTTTTTGATGTTAGTCCGATACCAGGATTTTATATATTATACTCGGATGAAATTTTAAAATAGTTTTAAAAAGATTTTATTATAGCCATTAAACCATTATGTTAAAATGTATGAAATAGAAAGAATAGTTATTATTCTAGGCAAAGAGCTTTCAATGTCCCAGATATCAAACAAACCAGACCATAACCATTTTCTCAAATAGATCGGTTTCAGGCCCACTTCCACAAAGTAAGGCTAAGAGCAATCTATGGACTAGAAATGAATAGTCTCCCATAATTAATTAATGAAGATCTGTTGTTGACTTTCTCCTCTGTGCCGGGTGAAGAAGTTTAGTTGGCATGCTAATTAGCTCACCTCTGTGTGTTAAATTTCCTTCGAGGCAATTAAATTTCAAATTTCTGTGGAGTTGGAAATTTGTAACGTAGTAGGGTGAGTTGGCAATCGTTCTGAGAGTATAGGAATGACATTTTTGGAGAATTTCTATGTTAGAATTGGCTGCTTAGTTTAAGGTACGTGTATATACTCGTATATAAATACATATAACGTATTTGCTTTTTCTAAAACACTTTTCGTACACTTATTGTTTTTTATTCTAATAGCGGATTGTGGTAATGTCGGCATTTTGAACTTACTTGTTGCCTTTTTAAGATGTCTTTAAGTTCTTTTGTCTTGGTTTCTAGTTTGTTGTCATATGCCACTCGCTTTTCTCTTAATTTCGCTCGGACAACAATGTATGCCGCTTCAGCCTGAGGGGTTAAGTTCCAGGCGGCTTGAACGTATCTAACAGAATAACCAAGTATAATAATCGGTTTGACCCGAACTTATTTCTACCTTACTTACCAATCATCATATATATGATCCTACTTAAATGTATGCATTTCACGAAATTTATTAAACGAATGTAATTATGCAAATTGATAAGAGCAGTTACAATTTAATATTGCAATACAGTTATTATTGACATACGTGTACTCGTACATACCTATGTAAGTTCTCATATGGAAAATTACTTATTATAATGAAATATTTCATTTAGCAATTCATTGGCAGAATCAACTGTTTTAACATTTATTTAACGGTTTTCAATAATTTACTTTATCTGGAAATTGACTATTCTTTTCTGAATTTTAAAAAACTTTATTTTACAAATATCAACAAATTTTCTCACATATCACGATGGGATTAAAAAATAAAACTCAAACTTTTCCGTAGAATTTTCCAAATTTTTCTTAATGTGCTTGCTTCTAAAAATTGGTTGATATACAGCCGTGCTCAGATTCCACAATATGATAATCTAAAAATTTCCTGTGCAAGTGAATTGATATGCTCTCATTTACACAAATTGTATCATCGATAAATTCCTTCTATTTTACACACACTTTTTGAGCTCACTTGTGTTTTTTTTTTTGTTACAATTTTTTGCTCTGTCACACACATATCGCTGATCGTTTTGATAATTCAGCTTGCAAAACACTTTCTTCTCTTCGCCTTTCAGGGCTAATTGGTGATACCAAGTGAAGCAAAAAATATCTCCACCTGATCTTTACAAGGGAGTGAAGGTCTACCGTCTCCTCTACAATTCGAAAAAAGAGCTAGCTAATATAGCCGCTGCCTCATGAAGAAGGAAGCAGAACCAACGATTGAGACTCATTAGATTAATATGAGTGTCTGTTTAGCCGGTTGTAATAGCACTGTGGTAGCATTGCGACACCAAACATATGACCGCTGTAGTAAATGTTCCAAGAACCCACTCGTTTACGCCCTTGTCCCGTCCATTTCTTCTTCTAGGGCGGCGGTGGTGTCAGCCTTTATTCTTTCGAGGACATCAATCAGCTGGACAGAGGTATATTTCCAAATAAGGTAACGGGCATTCCAAGTGCATGCCATTAAATCATATTCCTTAAAACATTTGCAGTGGCCATTATCAAAAGGGGGTATCTCATATGAGGCGTTATTCTAAAGTATTTTCAACATTTCTCTCTATCACATATTGTATTTGGCATTATATATATTATAATTATTTTTAATTAATTTTTGAAAGTTTGGAGATCTCATGCATTTAAAGGTTAATATAATTTTTTATGTCTATACCTAGTTATCAAAAAAGACTCGTACTGACTCCTTTTTCATGGTCGTTAAGAGCACATACAATAATCATTAGTAGTCCAGTTTTTTTTTTTAATGAAACAAACAGTTTCCAATTTTTTTTCAAAAAGATAGGAATATAAGAAAAGAATGACTATAGCACATTTGGAAATGTTACCGTTAAACCAGTTATCAAAGCAAATTTCATATCATACCCGAAACGAAATGCTGTCGTTAATGTTAAATCGTTATCAGATAATATTAAACGTTAAAATTGAAGTGTGCTGTTAAACCATAGCAAGCAGCCATTTTAAAATTAACGTTAGCGAAGAGTTTGTTCGGTTTCAGCATTAACAATCGTATCGATAACATAGCGGTGAATGGAAACGAAATTATTTCGTCATATTAAGAAATCGTATTGTTGAGCATTTCTGTCTACATTAGTTTAACAGATATAGTTTTAATCTAGGTCGAGGTGAAATAGCCGTCAAGCCTGAAAAATGCTTAAACAATTATTAATATATAATTCATTTTTTTCTGTGGGCCTAGCTTTTCATGGCATACATTAAAGCCGTGTGGCGCCCTCTTATAAAGCTCGAGTGAATCAAACTTCATAACGTCCACACAACGGCTCTCAAATTCACCAGACGCTAATCCAATGTATTATTCTCTTTGTGTTATTTTGAAGAGCAAATTTTGGACCAAAAGACCTGCAAGTTACGTTCGGGCAGCTTGCGATTCGTTTTTGGACATAGTTAAGGCAAAAGATGTTCATATCGACAAAAAGTAAATTGTTTCCGAATTTCGTATTACTTTCACACATTTTGTGCTTTGTAATGATTAAAAGTAATTTTCCAAAATGAATTTATGGCCTTTTTAATTAGTTACACCTCGAATGATGGACCCTGTACATTTCTTCTTTCAGTTGATACTGTAGACAATGCGAAAAATTACGCTAAAGTGGAGTCATTGATGCGGTTTTCGTGGTCTCTTGTAAGTTTTTTTACTTCTATTTTTACTTTTTGTTATTTCCGAGATGAACAATATCATTAAAATAGCTAAACTTTTTGGCACTATGTATTTCACTTAACTGTGGCGGCATATTGCTACAATACAAATATATATAAATACTACAATATGTTGCTTTGGCTGTGGTCTTGGGATGTATGAACGCAGCACGAAACACGCCATAGCCTTTGTACATGTCTTTTAAGGAGCCAAATTTTGGATTGAAAAATACAAAATGAAACTGCAGGTATTTTAATTTGAATCTCAATGGAATTCACTCAGAAATCTCTCTTAAAGGAGCGCTTCAGTTAATGGGCATACGAGTTTTGACAGATATTTATATATTATATGTGTGAATAAAGTACATAAAGGTGCTCGCGTGGTAATGACGATGGCTGGTGGGACATAGTATCAGCATTTCTTGTAAGAATTTCACTTTGACAATATATATATAATATGTATATATGAATAGTTATATATGATATGTATGTGATGAGCAACTTTCGTAAACACTTAAGTCCATGTCATGAATAAGAAAGAGTTTGTTAATAAAAGTTCAATGATTGATAATTTGTTCGTGGATAATCGAATAATTAATTTGCTGCCATGGTAAAAACAACTCAGATTCTGACACCAACTTTTTACCAAGAATCAACAGTTAGGCGGCAAAGAAAAGCCAAACGAATAGAAAAGAGTTTTATTCTCGAAGAGAGTAAAATGCCTATTATTCTGCTTCGATATCTGCTTGGGGCAAACTACAAAGCTCTCTTGCGTTAAAATGCTCTGTACGAACACCGAACCATTCATTCAGAAGAAGTTGCAAAGAGCACGACTTGGCCGCACTGCTTTATCGACACACCAAGGCAGTTAGCACATGCTCAAAAACAATTCTTGTTTACCTTAACTAAATGCGAGAGCCCAAGGAGTTAGTGGAAGGCCATCAGCCGCGATACTTGGCCGCATCGTCATTAGTAGTCGTTTCGGCGTTGACGCGGATAGACCGGATTCACTTCTCAAAGGAGGCGTGATAGATGATGTTTGAATTTCCATTGGTATCACAAACAAATTAAGTTGACGTCTTATCAGTAACAGAAGGCGAAGTGCAGTGAACGTGGAAAACCTTGACAGTACAAACAACAGCTGGACGTGGAAGGGAGCTGTATTGCATCGCCCACTTCTTATGTGGCTGACAGGAGCGTGCTTGTGTTGCAGTTAAATGCAGGAGGTTGGCTGGCTTCTGATTAAGTGGCTGTGAATAGTGAATGAGAGCGTGAATTTTATTGTTGGCGCAAAAGTGATTGTTAAATGGTTTTGGGTCGTTGGAAGTCCTTAAATTGGTTTAACTTGTGGGTGTTTATATGTGTCATATAAGTGTCTTAAATCAGAGATGTAGTGATGAGGAGTTTGTCATTCATAAGGCTAGTTAATGCCTCGTCCATATCACTCCCTAATCATTTGCTTACCTTCCCTTTTGTGTAGTGCTGCCGTGTTAGTGGTTTTCAATAATTGAATGAATACTGGTAGTGGTTTTGGTTTGTTGACACTGCCATTACAAACTTACCCCGACTGAGTGGGACATATTATTGTATTGATTACACAACGGTGCCGGAAGGTTAACCATTTTGGTCTTATCATTATAATTTCTAGAAACGAATTTAAAATTAAATTATTAATTATTTAACTTCATTCAAAATTTATTTTAATACTCAAATTAAAGTGCTTTTAGACCCTACAGCTGCGTGTTTAGCAGTGTGTGTTTCAAGTTTGCTTGAATACCATTAAAAGCAGTGACGTAAAGAAAATATAGGACATATTTGCCTATACGAGTACTTTCATTGTACGTATGTGTGCACGTATGTGTGTATTATATTCGCTTCAAACCCGCTCAAGCGTGGTTTGTTCAAACAATATTATTCTAAGAAAGTCCTTTTTGTTTACCTAAGAACGCGACTGCTAATACCAGATATCTTCAAATTATTACGTAGTGGTCTTTTTCATACAATTTCCAGAAGAAAATTTTGTTGAAATACTTTTGCTCGCTTGGAAGTCAATGGGATATACAAGATTATATTAGACGAATTGTATTTACTTTTTTTTGTGAAAATTATACATCTTATGTATAAAAATCTTATGCCCGCATTGAAAAATCCAGTAGTTTCCAAAAATCTTTTTCGGAAAGTGGACCAAGGTCTGATCTATTCGAAAAAATCTTATTTATTGTATTATTCTAGGTGAATTGTACTTACTTTTTCATTGTGAAGGTTATGTATATATAATTTAAATTAAATTTTCGTTTAGTTTTTTATCTTCTAAAAATTTGTGTGTGTGATTCTGGACATAAATGTTTGTAACGGAACTGCATATAATTTTTTAAAAACTTTGGTAAAATGATGTTTGTAAATCTTTCAAATTTATTAAAATAATTGGGATATTGCTTTTTTTTTTATTTAATTAATATTATTTTATTTTTAATTTATTTTATTTTATTTGTCTTACGTACATGTATTTCTTTCCATTTTATTTTATTTTACTTAATTTGTTTAAATTTATTTATTTTTAATTTTTAAATTTATTTCAATTACATGAAATAGTATATTAACATTGGTGGAGATGGGCCCATCAAAATTTATAAAGATTATTTTAATCATAAAGACTAGTCGTATTGATATAGTCATGTCATTATGTCCATCACTAATAGGAACATTTTAACGATCATTTGTTGGAATCGGCCAGATTTCAGCAGATCCGTAAAAAATGCAAGAACGTGAAATTCGGTGGCATACGCGCATGTGATGAACTGCACAATAGTACTGAAAATTATCGAAATCGGGCAACTGAAACATGTATCACCCATAAAATGATTTGTTCAGATATTATTTCACCAAATTTTAGTTTATTCGATTCGCACATTATTTTATTTTAATTCTTGTTTATTAGCGTTGGCACCGCTTACGCGATAACAACCGAATCAATATTAGCGCGCCATTTATCTCTTCTTTTCGCTGTTTGGCGCCAGTTGGAAATACCAAGCTAAGACAGGTCGCGCTTCACCGGATCCTTCCAACGGAGTGAAGGTCTTCCTCTTTCTCTGCTTCCACCAGCGAATATTTTCAAAGCTGGAGTGATTTCATCCATTCGGACGACATGACCTAGCGGTCGTAGCCGCTGTCTCTTCATTCGCTGAACTATGTCAATAACATCGTATAACTTGTACAGCTCATCGTTCCATCGTCTGCGATATTCGCCGTGACCATAAATCGTGGGCAGAACTTTTCTCTCGAAAACTCCTAAATCAGACTTACAGATGTTTACAGCGCTCACGCTTCAGCGCCATACAGTAGGACGGTGTGTTAAGCGACTTGTAGAGTTTGGTTTTTGTTCGTCGAGAGAGGAATTTTCTTTTCCATTGCCTATTCGGTCCAAAGTAGCACCTGTCGACAAGAGTGAACCTGCGTTGGATTTTAAGGCTGACATTATTATTGGTATTGATAGATAGTAGAACACTCGCCTGTTAAGTTAGGATGTGATGATGATGAGTAGATGTGGTGATCTTGGAAACAGCTGTCACTTCTACCATATTTCTTTGTTGTATTGTATATTAAAAATATTCAATTCATACAAACAAACCAGGCCTTCAGTTTGCTTAATATCCATAACAATAATTAATATTATGGCCGCAAAAGCAATTATGTTTAGTTTTTAGTTTTTTAAATTTATTTTGTTTTGTTTAATTTTTTTAAATAAGGTTATTTTATTAAAATTAATAGAATTTCACCTTTTTGTTTTTCTTTTTTAAATTTTACTTCACATTCTATTGTTTTATTTTAGTTGTTTCATTTTTGTTTAATCTATTTTACATCATTTTATTTACCTTTTTATTGTTTTATTTTATTTTGTTTTGTATTCCTTGGTTATTCAGCTAACGGTAACAGCATAAAGTAATCGATATAGATGTGGATATATACATACATACGTATATATCAAGCTACAGACCTATCTGCCCGTCGGTCTTTCTGTCCATGCGTCCGTCCGAGCTAACGCTATATATCTTAATGAGTAAATAAACTCACAAAAGTTCGATTAGCAATCGCTCGCTTAAAAACAAAAGAGCGGCTGACGACTTACCGGCAAAACTATTGAAATATGGCGGGGAAGAGCTGACAAGGTGCATGCATCGGCTACTTTGCAAAATATGGTCGGACGAAAGCATGCTCGACGACTGGAATTTAAGTGTGCTCTGCCCAATCCATTAGAAGGGGACCCCACAGTCTGCGCCAATTATTGTGAGATAACCCCCTTAATATCGCATAAAAGGCCCTGTCGAGCGTATTGTGTGAAAGACTAAAACCCACCTTCAACAAACAGATTGGGCCTTATCAGTGTGGCTTTAGACCTAGTAAGTCAATCATTGACCAGATATTCACCATGCGCAAAATCTTGGAAAATACCCGTGAAAAGAGGATCGATACTCACCACCTCTTCGTCGATTTTAAAACAGCCCTCGACAGTACGAATTGGAGCTGCCTCTAGGCGGCTATGTCTGAATTTGGTATCCCCGTAAAACTTATACGGTTATATAACCTGATTTTAAGCAGCGCTAAAAGCTCTGTCAGGATCGGGAAGGACCTCTTCGAGCCTTTCGACACCAAACGAGGTTTCAGACAGAGTTACTCCTTATCACGTGAATTTTTCAACTTATTGCTGGAGAAAATATTACGAATAGAGGTATCAGTTGCCGGATCGGGTGCGGTGGCGACGCATAATGCGGTTGTTTCGGATGAGTTTTCGGGGGTCGTTAAAGAGGTATTCGTGGCTTGTGCGAGGGCGAATGGTTCTCAGCAGTGTGAGGGTCAAGCCACATCCAGTGGTGCAGACAAATTCATAAAGGCCTTACTGGCGAACGGGTGTTGTTATATCAAGTGGTTTTCCTCCCGAGTGCGATCGGACAACGCATTGCCAGGCTGATTCCGTTGTATGGGTTTCGATCATAGGGTGGCTGAGTGTAAAATTAAGTTGGACGTCTGTCGAAAGTGTGGGCAAGAGGGCACAGGTCGGCAGGCTGCATCATAGCAGTGCACTGTAGCAACTGTCAGTTTAAGGGCTATTCAGCCGATCATCTTATGATGTCGGCTTCTTGCCCTATTTACGGTGCTATCGTTGCCCGTGCTCTCGCCATTGATGGTTAAGGCTATACAATTAAATTGTCAGGGGTCTTACGCCAGTATTTGTGAGTTTAAAGCTTGTGTGACTGAGGTTATACGTTAACATAACGGTGTGGCTAGAGGTCTTCCTGGAGGTTTTAGGGTATTTTCGGATCTTAGAGTCAACGCTGCAGTTGTGATGACCGAGCCCAACTATGAGTGTATGGTCGTTGAAGCAACCGAGTATGGAGTTTGTGTGCATTAAAGGAGATTTTGGAAGAATGTATGTGGCCACCTTGTATTGCAAGTTTGGTGAGCCTCTTGAGCCCTCTTTGGCATTCCTAGATACGGTGCTACTACGTGTGAGTAGCAATCCGCTTATCATAGGAATTTATGCAAAGCGAGTGGTATACATTTGAAGGGCCAGGAGGAATGAGTGATATTGATGTTACCATGATGAATGTGGCAGCGTCATTCGTTTCTTCTTTTTGCTGTGTGGAGCCAATTGCAAATACCAAGTACAGCCAGGTCCTTCTCTACCTGGTCCTTCCAACGGAGTGGAGGTCTTCGTCTTCCTTTGCTTCCACTTGGTACTGCATCGAAAATTTTCAAAGCTGGAGTATTCGTATCCATCCGGACCACATGGCCCAGCCAGCGTAGCCGCTACTTCTTGATTCGCTGAACTATGTCAATGTCGTAGTATAACTCGTACAGATCATCGTTCCATCGTCTGCGATATTTGCCGTTGCCAACTCGAAGAGGACCATAAAACTTATGCAAAACTTTTCTCTCGAAAACTCCTAACGCCGACTCATCAGATGTTGTCATCGTCCATTCTACCGCATCATATAGCAGGACGGGAACAATGAGAGACTTGTAGAGTTTGGTTTTCGTTCGCCGAGAGAGGACTTTACTTCTTAATTGCCTACTTTGCCCAAAGTAGCACCTGTTGGCAAGAGTGATTCTGCGCTGGATTTCAAGGCTGACATTATTATTGGTGTTGATGCTGGTTCCTAGATACACGAAATTATCAACGACCTCGAAGTTATGATTGTCAACAGTGACATGGGAGCCACGTCGCGAATGCGATGACTGTTTGTATGATGACAGGAGATATTTCGTCTTGCCCTCGTTCACTACCAGACCCATATCCTTCGCTTACTTATCCAGTCTGGAGAAAGCCGAACTCACGGCGCGGCTGTTGAGACCAATAATGTCGATATCATCGGCGTACGCCAGCAGCTGTACACTCTTATAGAAGATTCTACCTTCTCTATTCTGCTATGAAGCTCGTATTATTTTCTCCATCATTAAATTAAAAAAGTCACACTCTGAAACCTCGTTTGGTATCGAACGGCTCGAAGAGAGATGTGCAAGAGCTTGTGAGAGTTCATTCCTGACTACCTGGAGGCTATTTATCATAAATGCATATGAGAGGGTTACTTCCCACGTGTGTGGAAGTCTGCAAGGGTTGTTCCTCTCCTGTAGTCCCCCGATAAGATCAGGAGGGATTCTCGATCTTACCGAGGCATCAGTCTCCTTCCGGTACTTGTTAAGGTACTGGAAAGGGTGCTGGTTGGACGTCTTCAGGAGCTAATACGGGGTAAGTGGTCGGATAGGCAATACGGTTTTCGAAAAATACGGGGTTTGAAGATGCTTGGATGTAGGTCAAAACGTTGTCAGGGGGAATGTCAATAAATACATTTTGGGCATAGAGCGTTTAGCGTTTAGCGTTTAGAAGAGCTTCGATGTTTAGAAATAACTCTTTGGCCAGTCAAGGTTGAATTTGGGCCGTGTCGGTGAACGGCTCCTTGGAGTCGCTCACAACTGGGGTGTACATGTTGGGGTGGACATTTCGGTGGAAAAGACGGTGACAATGTTGTTTACAGGCAAGTTGTCCCCACCGATTATACGTGCGAATGCGGCCAGTGTCAGGTATGTGGCCTGAGTCACATACCTGGGACTGACAATAGTTGAGAGAGTGAATTTTGCTCCGCACTTTGTGCGTTTGAAAGAGAAAATACAGCGTGTTGCTGGGCAAGTACGTCGCTTTTGAAGATGTGATTGGGGTCTCAGTCGGCGTGCTGTTCGTACAATATATCGAGGTCTATTCGTGGTTTGTGCCATGTATGGCTCTGCTGTATGGTATCAGTTATGCCGACTGTAGGCAGAAAGTTTGTGTTATCTGTGCTGTCTGTCTGAGAGTCTGAGAGTGATGTTGTTATCTTGTGTGCCAGTGTGCCACATCGTTCTACTGAGGCGTTGCAGGTGTTAGTGGGTGCCCCTCCTCTCGATGCTGGGGATACAGCGTGCTTTAGCCTTCAAGTTGAAGAGGGGATTGAGTGTTGAGTTGCTGCGAGATGGTTGGTTATCTGATAGGGACGTGGGTCCTTAGAATGCCGTAAGCTTCTAAGTGCATGTGTGTTTAGGAAGTGGTAAGACCGTCGGGAGAATAACTCCAATGGTCGCGTGACATATGAGTACATTCGGAGTGTCTCGTATGTGGTGATAAATCCAGATATGCATGGGAGGCACTTGAGCGGAACGGCGAGCTCTGACTGTGGTATAGAGCGAGAGGATGAATGTGAATGCCCGATGTATTCAGACATTAGGGACTTAGGGCGTATGGGAGTAGCTCGGGGAGTATCGAGGTGGCTGTGGTTTAAACTCAAATGCGGGAAGAGTTGACCTTGTGTCAGCTCAATGCGGAGTTACATTGCAACCGTGTGCTTGCATTATGGTGCGCTGATCAACGCATTGATTTGATCCGTTCTATTTTTGAGCATCGTGAGGTTAGGCCGACATCGGTGGATACTCATGTAAAGCATTTCGGACGATACCTCTCAGTCGGGCCAATGTCAGTGATGTCTAGATAAGAAGCTTACACAAACTCACTCATTTTCCAGCTTAGTGTGTTCCCCATTTCGAATTCTAATGTTGGTAGGAGTATCAGATCGGGGAACATTTAACAGCTGATGTGCATAAGCAGCAGTACCACTATGTAAATAAAAAAAACAGTGTTATTTTATTTGCTTCAGAGGTAAATATGGTATTAAAGAATTTATTGAAATTTCAATGTTAAAGCTTAACAGTATTTTCTATCTAGTTACCTTTGGACGTACCACACGACTGGAAGAGGATATGCAGTCATAAATTTTCAATGATGCTTGCGGCCAGTGTGCTTGCATTCTTTGAAATAAATTTAAAATTTTCCTCAACAAATTTCGTAATTAATATGTTCGAATATAAACGCCAATGAAATATACTTGATCCATATTGTAATAAATAATTTTTTACGATTTTAGCGTACTTTTATTGGGGAAAAATACGAATTTTCTTAATTTATTTCAAAGTTTTGTCGATCTGACAACCTTCTATAACAGCGAGCAATCGTAAGGTAGGTTGTGACAGCTGAGTCACTAAATTTGGCTAGTTGCAGCATAAGAATCAAATCACCACATTCGTGGCTGATTTGAAAATCTTACTTAGATTTAATAGAAATCCTCGAAAATTGTATAGTCTTTAAAAGAACTGTGATGAGCAATATACTCGTTGTTTTCAAATATGTCTTCATGTTAAATAGTTTAAAACGTTTTACCAGTTCTGCAATTAGTTGCAATTATTTGCGACTCAACACAATCGACTTCTTTATTTGAATATGCCAGATTATCCTTTTCAATTTGAAAAATACAATTTCTTTCCGGAGGTCTTAAATCTATATTTCACTAGTAATAACAGTCAAAGTCTTAGTTAGTACCCAACTCACAAGAGAGTGTTCATGAAATACAGCCATTTATATAATTTCAAGCGCATAAGAAATTGACCGATTATTTTTTATTGTGAATTATAAGTGAATAACTATCAAAAGCAGATAAGCTATGATAATAAAATGCAAAAGAAAAATAAAGTTGAGTTGCAAAATATAGGGTAAGATGGCTATTATAAGTTTATTATTACCATCCCGCTTTTTGAGCTCAGCTGTCACTTCGCGGCAAGGAATATATATGGTGATATAAATTTCTGCTGGTAGCATGGCTTTCCGTAAACAAACTTTAGCAAACTGCAGTGGAATTTTTGTAGCGAATACTCTAGGAACAGCATACTTTTAATGTAATATGACACAAATAAACTTTTTCGACATTGCTTGAGTACTTAATTTTGGTGAAGTTCTTTTTTGTTTCTTCTAGAGCTTGATAAAGCTAAATTAAATATATTAAAATACCCTTTAATATTACTAACATTTGAATGAGTTGCTCAACTCGACCATCTTTGAAGAGTTTGTTATTGATAGAATAATAATTTTCGCATGCTCGTTCTCATTCAGAAAAAAATATTTTGTAACAAAAATTAAATAATATAAATTGAATTGTATAAACAAATATACTTCATTTTCAGTCTTCAGGTTTCGGACCAAAATTCGAAGGCAATGGACCTCTGTATTTTCCCAATATTGGATGCAGAGGTCACACTCCATAGTTGAATACCATACATCCAAATTGACTCTATAATTGCATCGTAAATGAGTACTTTGTAATATAGTTTTAGCTCAGAGATTTTTTGCAAAACTCAGATTAAGCTAGCTGCTTTTAAATTCATATATAATATTTTGATATCTACGTGTATTTTTCAGATGAGTCTTGTACATAAGAGTACACGTATGTCGATCAAGTATGTCACATTGTTTACTTGGTGAATATTTATACCAAACAATCTAATTGCAGGACATGTTTGTGAGCGTAATTAAAATGAAATGCGTTTACACTTTTGCTCATTGACATGAGCTTTCCTAGAAAATTTCTCACCTCGTAATATTGCTGTATAATCCGCGAAAGTGAATATTTGTACTTTTCGGTTTACTGGGATGTCTACAATGTATGTAATGAATAATATAGGCCCAAGAACGCTTCCTTGTAGAAACACCAGCTTTAACTGGAAACATCTCAGTGCAGAATTCTTAGTTTTTATGGTAAACCTGTTCGTCTGTCTAAAATATTACTCAAATATGTTGTATAACTCGATAAACAAAATTATATACACGTAATTTTTGTGTAATCAACTTTTATGCCAAACCTAATCGAACTCTTGTACTATGTCAAGAAATATATTGCGCAGTAATACTCGTTGAACTCTAATGCTTTTCGAATTTCAATAGCAATTTTTTTACAGTACCATCTTTTCCATGAACACCGAATTTAAAAGAAAAAAAGGACACATATTAGGTGTCAGAATTCTTTCAGATAATTTGGAAAGATAGAGAAATAGGGTTATTGATTTCAAAGCAGACGCCTGTGTGTGGTCTTTGTCTTTACAAACAGTCAACTTCTTTGTTAGTTCTATAATTGATATTCGGTAGTTTTGTACGTGTATTTGGTTTCTGTAAAGATTGTCGTTTCACCGAGCAACCAAGTACTAAATAGTTTTTCATACTTGCTATCATTCAAATCAGCTGTTTATTTTATTTCGTTGCTTAAAAAATTCAATTAAATTTCTGGCAATTTTTGATTTAGTACTTTCTTACGGAATTTGAAAATTCAATCAACTGTTTTGGGAAAAATCACCTCAAAATCAGCAAAATGTTTAGAAACGTGCAAACACTTTAAAATTCCGTGTAATGAAGTATACTAATGTTAGACACAAGATAATAAATGTGCAGTGATTCTAGAAACGAAACTACCAAAAGTGCTCAATGGTTCAAACGCTCACCATTATCTAAAACATTTCAGCACTTAATGAAAAGTGACGAAAGTACATTAAGCTTCATAGCATGACGAGACGATTTGATTAAGCCACACCTGTGTAACAAGAACCATAAATACTTCGAAATGGATAGGCAAATCAGTATCAGTATACAGTATACCTAAGGTGTATTGATCTGTATATGGACGAAATAAAATTTTATTAACCACATTTGGATCACATAGACAGGAGTATTTCGGAAATCGTTAGACGTCAAGAACTTTTATCTAGAAAGCATAAACGAGTATCTCAATAGTCACTCAACCACTCTCTTGGCTTGCTGGTGGCGGGGCGTATACGTACCACAACCTAACTGCTGTAAAACAAAAGTATATTAAGACAGTGAAGTTAATAACTTTATTCGACAACAATTGTTTCTTTTAGTATTTCGCTAATAAAAGTTTTCGATGTATGTGTCTGTACGAAACGGCAATATTAAATTTTGCCTATTTTCTATAATTTTTTCATAAATTTTTGTTAAACTCGAATTAATTTAAAGTAAATATGCTTAGCATTTTGGATCTGTACGTTTCGCCTTTTCTTCTGCCAATACCCAAGACCACCAATTTGAATATGTTCATGACTTTCGAGTGGCTATGTACACAGACTTGGCAAAGAAGTAAGCCATAATACCTTAATACACTCATAACATACGTGTATGCACAAGCACAAATATACCCTTTGTCTTTATTGTGGCATATGAGGATAAAATGGTTAATTTAAAGAAAAAGTGAATTAGTTATAATTTATATGTCTGAGGACACAATTTTTACGAACTTGTTGAGGATGTGAGGTGCAGTGGTTATGTAAACAGCATCTTCATGTTAGTATTTAAGAAAGATTACTCGCTTTTGTTAACTTCTGATACCGAAACCCAATGGAGTTTTTGAAAGAAAAGTTAAAATGGGAATTTCAAAAAAAAAAAATGTTCTTAAGCTCCAAATTAATGGAGGGATAATAATTTTGTTTAGATTACATTAAAAAATTTATGTCGTCCAAAAATATTGATTACCTAAGCGGGAGAATCTCTCAATGCTCATTGCAGTTATACATGAGTAGACGTATTAAATTTCGACAAAACTGTGTGTCCTTGAGTCTGTGATCTGATATTGATGGAAAGTACACCTTCAATGGAGACTATCCTAATTTGAGCCCAATATGAGAATGTATGGCCGCTGAAGTAGCTTTATAATTTTTAAATTGTATCTCGTCTTCTTCTCAACCAGCACACCTAGGTGTGTTGCTCCATTATGGTATCCCTTAAAAAATTCCGTGGTCTTTTCAAAGGCGCAAACCATTTGGCAAATCTAATAAATGCTGAATTATTTTCAATGCTTACTATGGTTAGTAGTATTTTCCCATAAATTGTAGTAGCGTGGTGCTTTGTAGCAGCTACAACAAAAATCAATTGAGAGGCACCCATTATTTTACCAAATTTTATTGCATTTGTAATATTAATTCATTAATTTTATGATCTATCGCTGGCCTAATCACACTTAATATACGTGTATGTAAGGTATCATCAGCTATTGGCTTCTTTAGTTAAAGATTTTTCTAAAATTTCCATGCAAATCGAAGGAGGAGAAAATTTATTTAGAATCAGGGATACAATTTAATTAAAATGATGATAAATGACAAAATTCAAAGAATTTTGCAACAATCGGATTTGTTGAAATTGATATAGCAATTATTATATAGCAATATTATACCTTATTGAGCAATTGTCGAGTCCGCCATCAATTAAGAAATCGAATGGAAACTTCAGACATTGCGATTCTTATCTAAAGTACTTCAACGAATCATGCCTGCTCAAACAAATTATTTCCCAAGTCGAAACCTGCTGGTGAATCGGTACCAATCTGGCTTTAAATTTCCAGGCTGGCCACCGCAGCGGTTACGATCGATGGCTGGTGAGGCGTGACGATATCGAGATATATTCAACATTAGCATAAAGTAGTATGCATAAATAAACAAATGCCAACCAGTATGGTTATATAGCTATGTATTCGTATGTACATATGTATTTTTTATGTATGTAAATGTCCTGTGTAAATTTGTAAATGGATATGAGTGGTGGAGATCTGTGAATTAAATGCTGATTCTACATTTATTCAACACTGTTCTGTTAAATACTCTTCCCCATGCTTAAGCACAACAACCCAGCAACAAAAGGTAAGGCTCACCAAGTAAGCCGGCACTTCGGGTATCTACATTTTTATCGCCTGCTGGTGAGTGCTAGTTCGTATACTGTGTATTATACATCTACATTTTATTGCAGGGGAATTTCGCATATAATTTCTTCATGTTTTAACGTTTTCTTCCTACGTTTTAATATAAAAATCTTACATAATTATATTAACACGTTCACGACGGCACTGCAATTCATGTTTCGCGCCCATAAGCGGTTGCGCTGAAAGCTTTTTGTTCTATCAGACGGGGCCGAACTTAATATTTCAACGAAAGATTATCGCACGGGAAAACGGTCTAATAAAACTTAAATAATAATGTTTATGTTATATCATTGAAATATTTACTTATGTTTTCGTTATAAGTACTATTGAATTAGTTATGTTTGGTGATGCACACTGATTGGTAGTACCGCTGAAATTCAAACTATCACCAAGTGCCTGGGCCGACAAGTTTATATGTCTTGCTTCCCGTCTTCTGCAGTAACAAATACGCACCTAACTTTTTTTTGTTTATTTGCTTTCTTTAGAGAGTTTGTGTTATTTTTGCTCTTTGAGAATCGATGCGTGAAAATTATAGAAAATAAAAGTACTTGTCGATAATTTAAAACCATGGTGAAATTTTAAGAGCATATTGTATTCAACCATTTATTCATGTTATTAGCTCTGATTATATTCTTAAATACATACATACATACATACATATACCTATAAGATAAGAATATATTACTTCGTTTATGCTTCAGTCGGGCTTATTCTCCTCGAGTTAAGCCTTCAAGCATAAATACCAAATATTATACTCTAGTTGAATTCAGAATGGAGTTAACTTCAGGGCTGCCAAACCCAACTTTGCTGAAAATGCGATAGATTTTGGTAAAATTTTAAGTAAATAATTATATTTTTGGCAAAAAGTTAGCAATACGGAACAAGGAAGGAAAATGGAAAGGCAGTTGCATCACTTCGTTAAATACGTACAGAACAAGTACCGGCACAAAAATTCAACAGATTTCAACTCAACCCGCGTTTATGCTACCGAGTTAACTCTTCTATACATGTACAGAAAACGTGTATAATCTACCAGGGTAGACGCTTAAGCTCGTAATGAAAAAGTGTTTATACTTGCGAGTTTAATCTACCCGAGTATAAATGAAGCACAAACGTAGTTTATGTCAAACCTGCCACTGCAAATAAATATGTCATGATGTGTTATATTTTAATAAAAAATTTATCAAGCTTATCGTGTCCGTTGCAGGAATCAATTAACTTACAAAAATACAAATATTGAATAATTCAAACATCACAGAGTTGAAGATACCAAGTAGAGCCAGGTCCCTCTTTATCTGGGCTTTCCAACGGAGTGGGGGTCTTCCTCTTCCTCTGGTTCCACCAGCGAGTACTGCCCCGAAAACTTTCAAAGCTGAAGTATTTTATCCATCTATCTTACGCAAAATCTTTCTCCCGAAAACTCCTACCGCCAACTCATCAGATGTTGTCATCGTCCGTAACTCCACACCTTTTCGCAGGTTAGGAACCATAAAGGACTTCTAGAGTTTCGTCTTTGTTCGTCGAGAGAGGACTTTACTTTTCAATTGCCTACTTAGTCCAAAGTAGCAGCTGATGGCAAGAGTGATTCTGCGCTAGATTTCAAGGCTAATAATAATTTGGTGTTAAGGCAGGACTATAGATAGACGAAATTATCTACGACAACGATGTTATGATTGTCAACAGTGACATGGGATCCAAATCGCGAATGCGATGATTGTTCGTTTGATGACAAGAGTTATTTCGTTTCGCCCTCGTTCTCTACCAGACCCATATCCTTCGCTTCCTTATCCAGTCTGGAGAAAGCAGAACTCACGACGCGGTTGTTGAATCCAATAATGTCGACATCATCGGCGTACGCCCGCAGCTGTACACTCTTTTAGAATATTGTACCTTCTCTATTCAGCTCTGCTGCTCGTATTATTTTCTCCAGCAATAAGTTAGAAAAGTCAGACGATAAGGATTCACCTTGTATGAAACCTCGCTTGGTATCGAATGGCTCGGAGAAATCCTGACGGAGCTTTCAGTGTTGCTTAACGTCAGTTTACAAAGCCGTATGAGTTTTGCGGGGATACCAAATTCAGACATAGCGGCGTAAAGGCATCTCCTATTCGTGCTGTCGAAGGCGGCTTTACAATCGACAAAGAGGTAGTGTGTGTCGAAACTCTTTTCACGGGTCTTTTCGAAGATTTGGCGCATGGTGAATACCTGGTCAATGGTTGACTTACCAGGTCTAGAGCCACGCTGATAAGTTCCAAGAGTCCGCTGAAGTCTAATTGCAGCGTCTGTTCACCAGAGGTGCGGCTGCGAGCGGGCGTCGGTCTTGAAGCAAGCGACTCGCTATATAAATGTGTAAAATCTTTAAACTTACTCGCCTAGCGAGATTGTGCGCTGGGTTTGAGACTCGCCACGTAGACAAAGCTAGCAACACCTCGGATGAGATACCGCCTTTCTGTTGACGATCCCCACAAACGAATTAAAGATCACGATTTGAGGGCATGTACATGGAATGTCAGGTCTCTTAATTGGGAAGGTGCTGCTGCCCAACTGGGTGATGTCCTCTTAAGAATAAAGGCTGACATCACCGCCGCCCAAGAAGCGCGATGGACGCGACAAGGACGAAAGCGAGTAGGTTCTTGTGACATTTACTACAGCGTCCATATAAAGGAGCCCAAATTTGGTGTCGGATTTGTGGTGGGAGAGAGACTCCGTCGACGAGTACTGGCATTCACTCCGGTGGATGAGCGTCTCGCCACAACCCGCACGGAAGAGAAGAACGATTTCGCCAAGTATGCCTTTTATAAGCGCCTAGATCATACCTATAAGCGCTGCCTCCGACACGATGTCCAAATCGTGCTTGGCGATTTTAATGCCAGGGTGGGCAAAGAAAGTATCTTTGGTGCGACAGTTGAAAAGTTCAGCCTTCACAATGAAACATCCCCTACTGTGTTAATGCTGATCGCCTTCGCCCGAAACATCGTTGTCCGTAGCACTAGATTCCAGCACAAAAGAATACATCAAGCCACTTGGCTGCCCCTGATCGAAAAACACAAAACCAGATGGATAGATGGAAGACATGACTCTAGTGTTTTTGACGTGCGTACCCTCGACTCGGACCACTATCTTGTTGCACCGAAGATACGCCCGCGCCTCTGTGTTTCGCAGAACGCCCGTCAACAAACACAAGAAAAATTTGACGTCGAAAAGCTGCAATCACAACAGACTGCCGAACGATTTTCTACTCGACTTGCACTCCTACTCTCTGAGAGCACTCATCAGCAACTCGGTATACGGGAACTGTGGGACGGCATTTCAAGCTCCCTACGTACAGCTGGAAACGAAATTATTAGATTTCGGAAAGGTCGCAAAAACAGCTGGTATGATGAGGACTGTCGAGTCACACTGGAGAGAAAACAGACTGCCTCGAAAACTCTATGAGAAGATACGACGACTTACAGAAGGTTTCAAGACCGGAGCAGACTCCTGTAGGACACAAAGAGGTGATCTAGCCACCGATGCCCAGAGCATATCAAATTTATGGAGGGACCACTTCTTCAGCCTGCTGTATTGCAGTGAAAACGGAGTAATCGAAGATAGTGTACCTGAAACCCCAATCGACGATCATGAAAAAGCATAACAATCTCTCGCTTAAAAACCAACAAAGCGGCAAAGCAGAAATATTCAAACATGGCGGTGAATAGCTCACCAGGTGTAGAATATGGTCGGAACAAAGCATGCCCGACGATTGGAATTTAAGTGTGCTCTGCCCAATCCATACAAAAGGCGATCCCACAGTCTGCGTAAAGTATCGTGAAATAAGCCTTTTTAATATCGCATATAAGGTCCTGTCGAGCGTATTGTGTGAAAGACTAAAGCCCACCGTTAACAAACTGATTGGACCCTGTCAGTGTGGCTCTAGACCTGGTATGTCAACCATTGACCAGATATTCACCATGCGCCAAATCTTGGAAAATACCCGTGAAAAGAGAATCGACACCCACCACCTCTTCGTCAAGTGGTCTGTCATCGTTTCCGTGCTGCTATATGATGCGTAAGCATGGACGATGACAACATCTGATAAGTCGGCGTTAGGAGTTTAGGAGTTTTCGAGTTGGAAACGGCGAATATCACAGACGGTGGAACGATGAGGTGTACGAGTTATACGACGACATTGGCATAGTTCAGCGAATCAAGAAGCAGCGGCTACGCTGGCTAGGCCATGTGGTGCGGATGGATACGAATACTCCAGCTTTGAAAATTTTCGATGCAGTACCCGCCGGTGGAAGCAGAGGAAGACGAAGACCTCCGTTGGAAGGACCAGGTAGAGAAGGACCTGGCTGTACTTGGTATTTCAAATTGGCGCCACACAGCAACAAGAAGAAGCGAATGGGGCAATGCTGTCAACTCGGCTAAAATCGCGTAAGCGGTGTCTACGCCAGTACAGTAAGTGTTCAAGTCGTTAAGGACTTGAGGGAAATAAGGGGGTCCCGGCTATCGAGCGGGCCTAAAAGGTTAAAAAAAGCACTTTTTTGTTTCAAATTCAATTTCACAATATGTTTTTATTTTAATTTAATTTGCCTTTTCCCTACTTTGCTAATTTAACTTAATTTAATTTACAAAAGAGTATCCGCGAAGTGAATGCTGCCGTGCGCGTGCGCGAGGGAAGGCTGTGGGTTTTAGATTGATATTTCGTTAGCTCGAACGGCCGCAGCTAAGCTGTCGATCGGCTAACGAAATTCAAGGCAAAAAGGATAAAGGAACTGACGCGTGATGGGATACCCGGAAATAGTGGGAACAGACGGGTAATTCCACGCGCACGGCAGTTACAAGAAAATTTTAGGTTGGTTTAAAGGGGGCGCTTAAACATGCTCCCCGCCCGGCAGGGATGCGTTTGCAGGGCCGGATAGCTTTTCCAATTGCGCCTCTTGCTGCACGGTTGCGGAAGGCGGGCGTTTGTAAGCCCGTAGCAGTGCGCGATACAGTGCGCGTCTTCTTGGTTTGCGGTCGCCCCGCTGGTGCTGGAACTGTAGTCGCTGCCGCTTCACGGTGCCTAGAATTGTTGCGCCTTCTCCTGGTGGGAGGCACACGTTGTTTTGCGCGCTTAACGGCCGGTGTTGGCATACGATTAGGGCGCGCGTCGTTGCTGCTCCCCTCTTCTTTGCCACTACCTGGTGCGTTACATTTGTAGCTGGCGACGGCGTCTTGCGATGTGTGGGTGCACCTTGGTTCGTCAATGTATGATGTGCTTTATAGCAACGTTTACAGCTGCTTGGCGAATCGCATTCGCCCGTCGTGTGCGTCAACGCCAGACAATTGATGCAGTAGCCTTGCGCCCTGGCTACTATTAGTCGTTGCTGCGGCTTCATCGCCCGGAAATCGCCACACATGCGCAGAGGGTGGTACTTGTGGCAGAGCTTACATTGGAGGCAGTTTTCGGTTTCTGCCGTAGGGGCCAAGGGTACGGCCGTTTTTGTTGCCATTTTCTGTAACGAGAAGATCAAAATAATTGGTCGGACAGTATTAGGGGAACTGGATATATATAGTTTTGTCCTGAAACAAATGGAAGTTTTGTTTTATTGGTTGTTATGCTATCCGGTGAGCTAAGAGTTCTCACTAGGAAAGAAGCATAACTTGACAAGTGGGCGCGTGATAACCACGTTTTGGGTGCGTACATCCAAAACTCGAATGTAGTTATCCGGTACACGGCGAACATCTTCAATTCGACCGAGTCGCCACTCGGTGGGTGGTAGTGGGTCTTCTTTGACTACTACCAAGTCGCCTGGTTGAGGATCTCGCTGTGGATTCTTCCACTTGTATCTCTTCTGAAAATCGTTGGGATATTCCTCCTTCCAGCGTTGACTGAATTCGTGGTGAAGGATTTTAATCTTCTCCCATCGATTGGTCAATGGAAGGTCTATTGCGTTTGGCTCGGGGATGGCCATAAGCGGTGCACCTCGGATAAAATGACCGGGAGTGAGTGCAGTGAGGTCAGCGGTGTCTGGCGAAATAGCTGACAGAGGTCTAGAGTTGAGAACTGCCTCAATTCGCACTAATAATGTGGTAAATTCCTCAAACGTAAACTTGTGAGATGCAGCGGTTTTTTGAGATGTATTTTAAAGCTTTTAATTGCTGATTCCCATAAGCCACCCATGTGGGGTGCGCTGGGAGGAATGTAGTGCCAATTTATGCCTTGAGGAGCATATTTTTGGACTATGTCGGCAGAGCATTAGTTAAGGAATTTAACGAAGTCGCGTTGTATAGCGGGATTGGCGCCGATAAACGTTTTGCCGTTGTCGCTCATAATTTTGGAAATCCTCGTCGGCCGACGAAACGTGCAAGCGCTGCTCGAAATGCCTCAATTGTCAGATCTGAACATAGCTCGAGATGCACGGCTTCATTGCAAAGCAGACAAAGACTGCAACGTAGCCTTTGAAATAAGTGTTCGACCTCAAGACTGAAGCTTTTATTTGAAATGGCCCTGCAAAGTCTACTCCCGTTGTAGAAAATGGGAGTGTGAATGTGCAACGCTCAGGGGGTAGAGCGGCCATGATTTGCGTGCGTGTCTTTTGCTTGTAAAGCGTACAGGCCTTACATTGAAAAATGCACTTTTTAATCAGAGGCTTGAGCTTCGGAATGAGGAACTCTTGTCTGACCATTTGAAGCATCAAACGTGTCTCTGCGTGAAGAAGCAGGTCGTGCATAAATTTCAAATATAGTTGGCAGAACCTCGATTTAGTTGGGATGATGATTGGGTGTCTTTCGTTGTAACTCAGCGTGGAATGTGCCAATCTACCATTCACACGAAGCAGTCCATCTTTATCCAAGAATGGATTCAGAACGAGTAGTGCACTCTTTTTGTTAATAGCTGTTTTAGCTCGTAAAGCATCTTTTTCGCGAGGAAAATAGCGCTTTTAGGAAATGTCGATGATGCGCTTCTTGGCGGCTTGGCATTCACTTTGTGTCAGATGTGGCAAAGTGATTAATGTTTGCCTATTGGACTTATTTCGAACGTTGTCCACGAAACGGAACATGTATGCAGTCACGCGAATCGCTCGAGAGTATGAGGAAAACCGATCTAGATAGTCGGGCTCATCTTCAAGCGCGTGATATGCTTCTACCTTACGCCTTTCTGGCGGAGAAGCGCTGCGGGCCTTTGAATTTGGCCAGGAATCTGCGTGGCAGGAGAGCCACTTCGGTCCATTCCGCGTGTACCAAGATCTGCGGGATTATCTCCGCTTGCAACATGACGCCATGTACCGCTTGGAACATATTCTCGGATTTGAGAGGTGCGCTTTGATACATAGGTCTTCCATGTGCATGGTGGCTTCTCAAGCCATGCCAATACGATCTCGGAATCTGACCATAGAAATATGTTGCACGCTTGTAAACTGAGTTGTTTTTGAATGGTTGCAACCAGTTTTGCTAATAGTAAAGCGCCACACAGCTCTAGGCGTGGTAAGCTTACTGTTTTCAACGGTGCTACCTTTCCTTTTGCAACCAATTTCATTGTTAGCATGTGTGCGGATGTAAATTGTTGCACAATATGCTTTCTCCGAAGCATCGCAAAACCCGTGGATTTGGGTGTCCTGCCCCGGAGCGAAATTAACCCAGCGTGGTATTTCAATTGCGCAAATGGCAGGCAGATTTTCTGCAAAGGTGTGCCATTTTGACAACGCTGTGGGTTTAGCACATTCATCCCAATCAGTGCCGTCTAGCGAGAGTTCTTGCAACAGAATTTTTGCTTGAATCATAACTGGCGAGAGCCATCCTGCCGGGTCAAAAAGTTTTGTAACGGACGATAAAAATTGTCGATAAGAGTTTTGGTTTTAGAAGCACTCTCGAATTTCAGAAAGTTTGAATCGAGCAGATCCTCTTTGGGATATTGTTGAAGTATAGTGGCGTTATTTGCCGTTAATTTTTTAAGTACGAAACCAGCAGATTTCAGAGCGTTGACCACTTGAAAAAGTGACTCAGAAGCACTGTCTATGTCATGACTGCCGGATAAGATGTCATCGACATATGTTTGGTCTCGTATTATTGGTGCAGCCAATGGATATATTGCCTCGGTATCCGTTGCAAGTTGATGCAACGTACGGATGGCAATGTATGGTGCACAATTGACCCCAAAATGTAACAGTTTTCAGGCAGTAATCGGTGACAGGAGATTCGGCCGATTTACGAAATATGATTCACTGAAACTGTTTATCATCGTCGTGAATCAATATCTGACGATACATTTTTTCGATATCTTCGTTGAATACAAAGTTATACATGCGCCATTGAAGAATGAGCAACATGAGGTCTGGTTGGAGAGTAGGACCAGTATACAAAACATCGTTGAGTGAGTTACCTGAGCTCGATTTTCTCGAGGCGTTAAATACTACTCGAACTTTAGTGGTCACTTTGTCGATGATGCGCTTCTTGGCGGCTTGGCATTCACTTTGTGTCAGATGTGGCAAAGTGATTAATGTTTGCCTATTGGACTTATTTCGAACGTTGTCCACGAAACGGAACATGTATGCAGTCACGCGAATCGCTCGAGAGTATGAGGAAAACCGATCTAGATAGTCGGGCTCATCTTCAAGCGCGTGATATGCTTCTACCTTACGCCTTTCTGGCGGAGAAGCGCTGCGGGCCTTTGAATTTGGCCAGGAATCTGCGTGGCAGGAGAGCCACTTCGGTCCATTCCGCGTGTACCAAGATCTGCGGGATTATCTCCGCTTGCAACATGACGCCATGTACCGCTTGGAACATATTCTCGGATTTGAGAGGTGCGCTTTGATACATAGGTCTTCCATGTGCATGGTGGCTTCTCAAGCCATGCCAATACGATCTCGGAATCTGACCATAGAAATATGTTGCACGCTTGTAAACTGAGTTGTTTTTGAATGGTTGCAACCAGTTTTGCTAATAGTAAAGCGCCACACAGCTCTAGGCGTGGTAAGCTTACTGTTTTCAACGGTGCTACCTTTCCTTTTGCAACCAATTTCATTGTTAGCATGTGTGCGGATGTAAATTGTTGCACAATATGCTTTCTCCGAAGCATCGCAAAACCCGTGGATTTGGGTGTCCTGCCCCGGAGCGAAATTAACCCAGCGTGGTATTTCAATTGCGCAAATGGCAGGCAGATTTTCTGCAAAGGTGTGCCATTTTGACAACGCTGTGGGTTTAGCACATTCATCCCAATCAGTGCCGTCTAGCGAGAGTTCTTGCAACAGAATTTTTGCTTGAATCATAACTGGCGAGAGCCATCCTGCCGGGTCAAAAAGTTTTGTAACGGACGATAAAAATTGTCGATAAGAGTTTTGGTTTTAGAAGCACTCTCGAATTTCAGAAAGTTTGAATCGAGCAGATCCTCTTTGGGATATTGTTGAAGTATAGTGGCGTTATTTGCCGTTAATTTTTTAAGTACGAAACCAGCAGATTTCAGAGCGTTGACCACTTGAAAAAGTGACTCAGAAGCACTGTCTATGTCATGACTGCCGGATAAGATGTCATCGACATATGTTTGGTCTCGTATTATTGGTGCAGCCAATGGATATATTGCCTCGGTATCCGTTGCAAGTTGATGCAACGTACGGATGGCAATGTATGGTGCACAATTGACCCCAAAATGTAACAGTTTTCAGGCAGTAATCGGTGACAGGAGATTCAGCCGATTTACGAAATATGATTCACTGAAACTGTTTATCATCGTCGTGAATCAATATCTGACGATACATTTTTTCGATATCTTCGTTGAATACAAAGTTATACATGCGCCATTGAAGAATGAGCAACATGAGGTCTGGTTGGAGAGTAGGACCAGTATACAAAACATCGTTGAGTGAGTTACCTGAGCTCGATTTTCTCGAGGCGTTAAATACTACTCGAACTTTAGTGGTCACTTTGTCCGGTTTTACAACGGCATGATGTGGCAAGTAAAATGAGTGATAGCTGCCACTGGAAATTATTTCACGCGGGTAGGGGAACTCCGTGTGGTCGAGGTCAAGATATTCTTGCAACACATTTTTGTACATTATATTTAACTCTCCTTTTTTCTTAAGCGTGCGATCCATACTGAAAAATTGTTGAAGCGCTGCAGACCGGGAATGGCCTAAAGAGAGTTTTGCTTCCTTCCTTGAATGGAAGCCGCACAATGTACCGACCGTTTGTGGCACGAGTCGTGGTTTGCTTGTATATGTTTTCGCAAGCTTGATCCTCATTTGAAATTCGTGGAATTGGAGGAATTTCTACCTCTTCCCAGAACTTTCTCAATTGATCACCAAGTGTATCAGTTGAGATTTCTTCTACTTGTGTCGAGAATGACACCACTTTTTCGGTTACTGGACCGCTAAGGATCCAACCAAATATTGTGTTTTGCGCAAGTGCTGTGTCGCAAATTGTTTGTACACCTTCCACTAGAATTTGTGGAAGTATGTCACTGCCGATTACCATGTCGGTTTGAGCTGGTATATGGCAATTTGGGTCAGCAAGTTCAAGGATTTTGAACTGTTGCCAGGTATTACGACTTAAGGTAAAAGTTGACAAATGCCTCGTTAGCTTTTGTAGCACGATGGCTTGGGCATTGATCCGTTGCTTGGTTTTGGGTGATACCAGAGTCAAGGGACAAAGTTTGGATGAGTTTTGGACGATATGTTCACCCATTCCGGAAATTTTGAACTTGGAATGTTCGACTGGAAGTCACAACCTTTTCTGAACTTTCGAAGAAATGAAAGTTCTTTGTGAGCCTTGGTCAACTAAGGCTCTGAGAAGTGGGCGCTTAAACAGTAAGTAAGTAAGTAAGTTGTTATAAGTTGGTGAACTCAAAGTTGGGGTGGTGGATAGTACGCTGACCTTTTAATTGTGGGCGGAAGTTATAGCTGTTGTTTCGGAAACCACCACGTTTCCTCATCAGACGTCTTTTTTCAGACATCTTTGTGCGATTAGGATTGGATGCCCACAGCACGAGCCAATGGTTATCCGCTATGCCGCTTTCACTTATTGTTTTTCACTTTTTCCTTTTACCTACATACCGACGATCAAGTGCTCAGATATTCTGTAGCTGTAATTTTGATATGTATTGTATTTTTATTAATATTTTTTAAAGAATTTTGTTTTAAAATTAAGGTATTTATGGATGCTTTTCCGTATCTGGCACAATGCATTATTAATGAAATCAAATAAGTTCATTTTTATTAATTCCATTTTTCAAAGTTAACCCTTTCTTACCAATTCTGCGTTTTCTTTTCAGTAAACGCTATAAATTGCTATCAAGGGCCTGTATCATATCGATTGTAAAATCGAAATTTACTGAGGCATTTGGACGATAAATCTGTTAGAAATAAATCGACCCTTCCTAATGTATTTACTATTTTTGTATAATTGCATATGTACTATATCCTTCTGTAAATGTACGTCGCCAATAAAATCCGAATAAAAGTGTCTGCTTTAGGCAGAAATGTCCTACACTTTTTGTTGTTCTTTTATTCGTTTGGTAGTTTTCGGGTCTTTTCGCGTCGTCCTGTGACCCTAACTACCGGCTCACATGCACGTGCATAGGTATGCACTTTTAAAAGTGCATGAATGTACTTGAGTCAGTATTCACTCACTCAAGCAAGTTGGTAAATATTATTTCAAAAACATTTGTTATTAAAATTTTTGAAGACAAAAGTAAGACGCAAAACCACAAATTGAAGGAGGAGCTCGGCCGAAAATCGCTCAGCGGTTACATAACGCCAATTATATATATTTATATACTAGCAGACCCAGCGAACTTCGCCACGCCTTAATTGCATACCTTTATATTACATTAAGAGATAGATATTATATAATGAATCAGAGTGAGAGAAAAATTAACTCTCAGAACGAAACATGTGGCTAATTTTTTAGTACTTATGCGATCTCCACCACAAATTGGAGGAGGAGCTCGGTTGAAAATCGCTTCGGCGGTTACAAAGCGTTAAAAAAAATAGATTTATATTATTAAGCATTCATTTTATTTGGCTATTTATGGAATCTTATAATTTGCAAGTGCAGATTATTGCTGCATGGACAAACGCTGCTGAAATGAAAATGCTTTTATGCATGTTTCCATTCTCACTTTTGCTTGTTTGTTTCCTTAAATTATTTATTTTGTTCAATCATCTGATAGCTGCCAGAGCCACGCATAATTTTATGTTGAGGGGATCGTTTGTGATTCCGCAATTGCTTTTTTTCTTTTTTATTTTATTTTTTTGAAAGAGGAGAATCAATATCTTCTCCAATTACATAATATATGCATTTATGTTAAAACTTATGCAAAAAAGTAATTTTTGCAGAAAAAAATTCACCATGCAAAATAAAAGTCTCGTCCCTCATTAAATCCGAAAATACACGACTCTGGCAAGAAATATACCGAAACTTCCGAAATGTTTACATTAGTAGTGACAGCATCGACTGTTAACATAACATTTTCTGTTAAATTACCGAAAGTGAGTTAACTTACTTTGAAAATTGAGTTAACACACTTTTATGGTATACAACATCAAACACATGGGAATTTAGCATTTAAATGCGATGTTTAAATGTATTTAAGCTGAAGTGCATTTAACGTCCGGTGGAAATAGGCTGTTAGTTACGATTCGATTCACTTGAAATTCAATTTGTTGGTTGTTAGATTAACATGCAGAAATTGGTTCTTAATAATCTTATTTATGGTACAATTCGGTTGAATTTTTTTTATTTTCGTTCGTATGGGCTGCTTCTTATCTGAAACCGCTTAGTTTAATTTAAGAAATTTTATGAGAATTGCCCATGTTCGCGTGTTGACAAACCATCTTTTTTGTTTGTTTTTGCTTGCCTACTACCATTATGCCTTCTGCTGATCGAGTTCATTCAAATACATAATTCACATTCAGATTTGAACTAGCTACATATATTTTATTATCATAATATATTCAGCATAATTCATTGAAATGACAATTATCATAGCACACGCTATGGAATTGCTCGACTTCTACGCACGTATGGTATATGCAAAGAATGGGATCGCGTATACGTACGGATGTGCCTTCCAGTAAAACTTCTGCTTAAGTCAACGAATGATGCCATCTATCAGGTTAAGGAATGGACTAAGCCAATCAAATATCTGCTCGGTGACCCTTGATCCACTTCCGAAAAGTTTTATGTATTAATCCAAACCATAGAAACGATCTTTTCGAATAGATCGGTCCTAGGTACTATTCCTGTAAACAAAACTAAACTAAGTAAAATACTGCCTATGTATCAAATTTTAAGTAAACCAAACTACAAATAAGATTTTTCGAAGAGATCAGTCCCTGGTCCTCTTAACGGTGTGAAAAATACGTGTAGATGTTATGTTATTCTCAGACCTGCTGACTATGCACCTAATATTTCATTAAAATCGGTCAAGCCGTTTGGGACCTATTGGTCCTTTGTAGCGAGCGCTAGACGGAGGTTCAATTTAATTAGAGCTAAAATAGTTGTCGTGTAGCCCAAAGTTTTTTGTGAAGCTTGAAAGAGCCGCGATATATACGTGTAGCTTTGATACTTACTCTCGCCCTTTGAACTGCGAACGCTTATTTTGACAAAAATTTAAAACACACAATTAGTTTTCAACTTAATCCATTTGTTTGTTTTATAAAATTTTATTTTTCTTGTTCAAATTTAAAGATAAATGTGATTTTTGAATTTACCTCGAATAAAACACGAAAACTTTAGTAAGTATATACGTGAAAATTTAAAAAATTTGGTTTTGGCGAAAGTTATATTTTTTCATTGTCTAGCTAATCCCAAAATTGAAACAATCGATCACCATAACAACTATATCCTATCCCTAATCTTCTCGTTGAAGCATCCTATGCACGAGAATGCCAAGAACATTATTAGAAAATGGTCAACCATAGTAATAAATTCCATCACATACGTGTATGGTAATTAAGTGCTTCTTAGGTGGCAAACTATATGTATATTATTATTAACATTATTACATACAAAATTACTTTTGTAGGCAACCAAAAAAGATTGTTTCTGTTCAAATAAATACAAGCAATTTTATTAACATTTTTTTTAACGCACCGAAATATTTAGAATACATACGTACATATGTAATGGAATGATTTGTGTAATAGCTATCGTTATATCGAATATCTACATAATGAGAATGCAAATGATTTAACGAGAAAAACTTGACGAATAACAATAAAATTATAGGCGCAACATTAAACACTTTCCTTTACGGGAAAATCAAGTATGTGCTTAAGCTTATTACATAAATATTCGTGTGAGGCTTGATTAAATGCTCTCAGTATTTCGTTTTGACTATAATTCCTACATGCGTATAAATTATGGTGTCCTCTACGCATCAAGTTGACTTTCCACTTCAGATTCGTCTATGTCTAAGATCTATAGTTTAAAAAGATGGTCCAACATTGTCCGATACCGTTAACATCCATTAGTTTTAATATGTATTTTTGGGGATTTAAGAAATAAATTTCTTTCATGAAGTAATTATATTAAATGGCTTACCAAATTTTGTTGATATTGAATTATTATCATTCTGTAAACACATCTGACAAATAGTCATGAGGCAGTAGTTAATCACTTAATTGGCGCATCAATACCCATGGTTCGATCCCGGCCGAAAAGTTTTTCAATTGGAGAAAGAGAGAGAGAGAGAGAGAGAGAGATCTCGAAAAACCTACTCTTCTTTTTATTTGCAAAATTTTCTATGAATTATTTGATTTCCTTTGATATCGGACAATTAAAGACTCACAATTGGCTCACTCTTATTTCTCCCTTTGTGATAAAATAAGCGTTTTGATGTTTTTTCCAACGAATGTATGGACCTATAATTTATTCTAGGCTGCCTCCAAACGGCCGATGGATTTTTACTAGGAGCTTTGACTTTCCTATCGGATATACAGAGATATACACTCGAGGGCTAAAAAAATTATTTTTAATAATTATGAATGTTGGTCGGATCGGGACTCGAACCATGGCCTTACGGAGGTTTAGTACGCAATGCTAACCACTCGGCTATATTTTATATCTATATATTCGATTATTTTGGATTAGATGCATACATTGATAAATGTAGGACCTGTCCAAAAAACTCCCAAACTTACACAACACAATTTAAATAGACCGACGGTTATTTATTTCAGAATTTTTTTGGTCAACAGTAAAGTCAGTGAGGGGATCAGCTTTATTCAATGCAATTTAAAAAACCAAATATTGTATTAAAATGCTTTTCACAACAACTCAAGCAAATTTTTCTATAAAGCACACCCTATATACAAAGGTTCATCAGTACCATACGTACTCGCACATATATCGAGAAAACTAAACAGCGATGTTCACTATTTTGATGCACATCACGTAATCCCCACAACTTCCTCATAGATGTCATGATAAATTATTTATTTACATTTATAAAGGACATTTTGTATCATCATCATCATCAGGAATTTCTCTGTTAATCTTGAACGTATGTAGGTATCTAAGTGCAAGACTGCTTTAAATTTCCTGGTGGAGTCGTTTTCAAAGTTGCATACACATATATAGAATTTAAAGGTAAGAATGAGCTACTTTGACAAATTCAATAAATTTATACGAAGATGTTGACAAGAAAAACCAAATTTACTTATTTCAAAAGACTTAAAATAAATAGCCGAAAATTATACAATACAATACAATTATATTATTGGTAAATTAATATTTAACGTCCGCCTAAATAAAGGGCTAGTTATATAAACAAAGTAGTATGATCTACATGAATGATTCCCAGCCACTGATATTCTAAAATTGTGCCACCAAATTTTACGGATGCATAGCAAAATAGAGGAGTAGGAGGAGGAGACTTATATAATGCATTTCTCGACAACCAACATTATATTCAAGCGCAGCATATTCTACTGCAATTATCGGTTATAGTCGTCCGATTTAGATAATTTTCTATACCATCGTGAAATGTATTATATATATATGAGTATAGAATACCAAATGTCCTGCCGTGCGGATTAATTCACATATACTATAATAGTCCGATCTGGCCGGTTCTGACATATGACCAATTTCGGTTAAAATATCTCAGAATCTGAGGGAGTAGTTTACGTACAAGCAGACTAACTGATGGGCATGGTTAGATGAATTCAACTCGTACATCCGACTCGATCGGTATAAATTTGATGGACCTATCTCTTCTGGTACTTACATACTTCGGAAGAAAGTTAATATGCCATTTTGTGTATATAAGGGGGAATAGAAAGTTTGACGGTAATAATAATAGTGTTAGTGGTCGGACTAATGAACACTTTCATCTTGACACTAATTCGTATTCAGTCTTATCACAGACGTCCATCGGTCATTAACGAAAAATGCCTCTACATCCGCCATGCTACGAGCCATAAGGCCGCAGGATGATTGGCAACGCAGGTAACAACATGACACAATTACGCAGTTGTCAATCCAACCGTACGAAACACATAGTATTTTGCCGCAGCCACTTATGAAATGGCAATAAATGCGTTCATTACAAACACACACGCGCGTGCATAAACATTCGGATATTACATTTTAATGTTAGTCACTCGCTACTGTAAAACAGACACAAATCAAAATTAGTTTTTTTCGAAATTTAAGGGGAATTCGCGGAATCCATAAACAAAAAAGAAAAAGATGTTTTGGACCGAACAAAAAGAAGGAAAGATTAAATTAATAGAGAAATAAAAAAAATTATGATATTTTTCTTGTTAAAGTTTTTCAAAGTAGACATTCTTGGTATTGCCAGACATTTTATAACCAAATCGTTACGAATTAAGGTAAATCATTATACTTTGCTAAACAACAACTGTTCGAAACATACCATATTATAAATAAACAATTGTGTTCTTTGTCTCACATTCACCTAAAAAACTAACGATTAAAAAATTAGATTTCACATATTTCCTAAATTTCATTTTGGAGTTAGTTTTTTTTACTGTGAAAAATTTTCGTCAAGTGAACTAGGAACAAAGTGTGTAGGGATGTAGGCTATTCCTTCAATTTTACAATTACTCCACCATTGCTCTACACAATATTGGCAGCGATTATTTGACTGGATTGTATCGGGGTACCCCTAAATGTGTTTAATTTGGTTGACGCATTGCAGCTTTGTGTTCTTTGAAAAGTACGTATTTGACACAAATAAGAAAAGTCAAAATCAATCAACTGATGGGGGCTATTTTGCATATCTCACTTGCTATATACAGGGTCCGCCCCGTAACTTTTTTTTTCCGAAAACAGTGCGCACAAGATCGATCGTAACGTTGGCTGTGTGGCACGGAGCGCCGTCTTGCTGGAACCAAATGTTGTCCAAGTCCTCCTCTTCGATTTCCGGGAAGAACCAATCCGTTAACATGGCGCAGTAGCGTTCGCCATTGACCGTAACGGCGGCTCCTGCCGCATTTTCGAAGAAAAATGGGCCAATGAATCCGCCGGCCCAAAATCCGCACCAAACAGTAACTCTATGAGGATGCATTGGCTTCACTTCGATTACGTGCGGGTTTTCCGTCCCCTAAATACGACAATTTTGTTTATTGACGTACCCGCCAAGATGGAAATGAGCTGAAGCTGAATTTTTGGTAAAATTCCGGGTCTTCGGCCAAGCGCTCATCTGCCCGTTCCTCAATCGTATACACAACCATTTTCGTTCAGCGGAAGGATAAAACTAACTTTCTGTCAAATCAGATGTAACATCAGTGTTACCACACTCAAAATAACCACTAGTTCAAAAAAAAATGTTAGATGGCGGACCCTGTATAAGAAACGTAACACAAAAATTAATTCCCTACTCACGTTGCTGCTCCTCCAGTTATTATTAGACAGTTGGCAACTGCCAGAACAATGACAGAACTTTACATTTGCCACTTATATTTACTAAAATTTAAGCTTACTTATAATTTAATTTCATCAATTTTAACATGTGGTAATACAACACACATAAATTCGTTACTAAGTTTCTTTTTCAACTATTTACTTCGATACCCATATTGCAGTATTCATTTTATTTAACTTGTCAGCTGAAAATGACAGCAACCCCTTTCGGAAATTTACTTTAAGCCTTCCTAACTTTATCAGTTAGATATTTATCAGTGACACATCCAACTGGGGAAAATTTCTAATATAAATATATATGGTAATTGGCGCTTTGCAACCGCTGAAGCGATTTTCGGCCGAGTTTCTCTTCCAATATGTGGTTTTGCGTCTTGATGCTTTTCCAACAAATGGAGGGACCTACAATTTATACTAAGCAGCCTCCGAACGGCTGATGCTTTTTATGAGATGCCTTTATTTCATGTCAGAAGCACACTCGGCACCGCGGAAAAACGAATAACCCTGTATTAATTCCTATAAGTTTTCTAGGAATATTGTTTTTAATTATAATATATTTAAAAAAACTTTTGAATTTTAATTATTTACTTCTAATCATGTCATGCATGTTCATTTAATTTATATTTTTTTTTAAATTAAAAATTTTGAGTAGGTGTCAGCCCTTTTCAAAAATACTTTGTGTGGTAGATTTTCTTTCAGCTTTTCATTTGATGCCTTTATTGCAATACTACCCAACAAGAACCGCCATATGACTAAGAGATGGTATTCCTTATAAATCTAAAAACTTTCCTTTATATTGTACAGATCGCAGGGAAAAATCTAAGGGATAATTTACTGAAGGTGTGAGCTCTTTGCTCACTCTTTCGTATGCACTAATCCCATATGAATACACAAGGTCTATTTCACTCGTATACATGTTAATAAGGCATTTGTATAAGGGATTATAAAATTACTGAAACAAATCTTATTTATATAAGTAACTTTTTTAGGCAATACATATGTACTGAAAAAATAGTTTTGAAATACTTCATATAAACACTCATGTAAAGGTTTACATAGGAGCAATGTAAGAGCTGCAAAAATGATTATTTAAAAACTATTAAAATCGTTAAATAAGAACACCATAAAACAGTTTATTTTCGATTTCTAATTATTTTTATGTTTGTTTCACAATATATTTATAATTCATAATGAATTTCTGCCGGGGAGTGAGTACACGTAAATGGGTATGTTTTTGAGGTTGCTCCTGAACATGCTGGAATTGAGTTTGCACATTGTGGTGCTATATGGTGATGTGTTGCTGTTGCTAAGTTTGGGTCTGCTGTGAAGTAGGAGCTGTTGGTATTTCCGTAGTTGAGGTGTGATTCGTGCAGTCGTTCCATCGTTCACCTCTCTAATAGTACTACTTTATTTAGTTTTTGTTCGTCAATAATAGGTTTAGGAAGCAATTTCATTTTCTTCGTTTCCTCAGTGGTAGGTCCTTGTGCGGCCGGTGAGTCGCCAGTCTGTAATGGTTGTAAGGCGTCCTGATGAACTTTCACTTTGCTCTATTATGACGTAAAACAAAATTAAGTGAATTCGCAAAGGTAATGTAGTACATACCTGGTACGCAATCTCAATAATCTTTCTTTAAAAATAAAACCTTCAGGAGAAAAACTAACAGACTTGAATAACTCAAAATAAAACAAAACGGAAAAAATCTTTAGGCAGAATACATAATATTTGCCGAAAAAAATTATATAAATACATACATATGTATGTACACACGTAAATAAAATATAACTATATCTTTTAGTCCTGCGAAAACAGCTCCACTGTATTTTCTGGAATTAATATGAGAAAATCATTATTGAATAAATTTTAATGGTTGCGAAACTATTTCATAACATATATTTATATATTCATACTCGTATATCCTACTAGTATATTTTTACACATTTTTACATGGCATACCATGTCCCTGACTTATTGAATTCACACGCAAAGTATATAGGTATAACTTAGCGAGTTCCTTTTTCTTTTTCCGATATTATATTCAAAATGACAAAAGAAGGCAGTCATAGCTACATATACATACAGTGGCGGACTAAAGTCTACATACGATCCATTTTTTGGGAATTCAACCCGTCCTATAGCTTTCACAGAAAAAATAATGATGCAGTTTTGTTTTAAATTCAAGTATATAACAAAAACTAAAATTTCTCATTTATTCAACATTAACTTTCAAAGTTATTAACAAAAAATGGAAAAAAGGCACTGACAAAAGTGAACATACGATTTTTTGCTTAGCTATTCTAGGTAAGCATATTAATTTTAATAACTAAGTTAATATTTTGTTGGGCCACCATGCGCATCGATCACCGCTTGCAAGCGTCTAACATTGAAAAAAACCAAATTTTCCAGCTCTTCTCCTGTAATGTTTTGCCACTCTTTTTGAAGTTTCTCTCTGAGCTTTGATGCATTACTTATAGGGTGTTTTCGAATTTTCCGCTCCAATATTTTCCATACGTGCTATGTAATATTCAATTCCGGGCTTTGTGGTGATGAGTGCAACTGCCGCGGAGCATAATACAGCAGCCAATCCTTTACAATTTGCGCTGTGTGCTTAGGATCATTATCCTGTAGAAAGATCCAGCTCGAGCCAAGGCACAGTTTGTCCACAGATAACTTCAAATTATTTTCCAATATGGTCTTATACTCGAAGCGATCCATATTTCCTTCAATAAAGACCAATTTACCCACCCCAGACGCTGCAACTGCTCTCCAATCCATGACACTCCCACCACCATGCTTTAAGGTCGAAATAAGGTGCCTGGGATCCATGGCAGTAATGGGTTTTCTCCAAACTTTTGCTCTGCCATGGCATCCAAATATGTTATATTTTGACTCATCCGTAAATAGTACGCTTTTCCAGAACTCATGATCCTTCTTTAGATGCTTTTTAGCGAACTCCAACCGATGTGCGCGGTTTTTCTCGCTTATGAGAGGCTTCTTGCGAGGAGTTCTGCTGTAGAATCCTTCGTTGTTAAGAGTTCTTGTTATTGTGCGTAAGTGCACAACAATTTGGGATCATTTCGCTAGCTTCTGGGCCAAATTGGTAGCATGTACCTTGGAATTTTGGCTTACTTTATTACGGATGAAAGAGATGTCCCTATGGGTAAGCTTCTTTGGACGGCCACTTCACGGCTTACTCTCGAACGAGCCCGATTCTGCAAGTTTTTATAAATTGTTTTCACCGCTGCTTTTCTTAAATTTAACAATTTAGCTATTTTGCCGAACGTTTTCTTATCATTTCTGTGTTTTATAATCAATTTTTGCACAGCCACCGGGATTTCCGTTCCTGACGACATTTTCGCGATTGTATTTCTTTTTTCAAATGATGGAAAACAATAAAGATAAAGCCAAATACCAAGAAAAGTATAGAAAGAAAAAAAAAACGGTACTTGACCGCTGAAAACAATAGCTGAAGTAATAAACGAAACAAATTAATGAAACGTATGTTCACTTTTGTCAACGGCTTTTTTGAGTTTTTTGTTAATAACATTGAAAGTTAATGTTGAACAAATATGAAATTTTCGGTTTTGTCTTACAATTAAATTCAAAGCAAGACTACATCAATACTTTTCCTGTAAAAACTATGGGACGGTAGGGATTCCAAAAAAAGGGGTTGTATGTAGACTTTAGTCCGCCACTGTACATGCATATGTATGCGATTTGTTTTAGCCCAACCATTGTCCTCTTCACTTGGAGAATTTGAGTATCTCATGATGAATTAAATTTATTTGCGTTTTATGACATCATCTTCACTACGTTAGAAGTGAAAATGATGTTGCGTATAGCCATGCTCATGGTAAACACATACTTATGTGTCCACTGCATGAGTATAATACAATATTAGAATATGAGAATGTGCTAAGAGCCAAACAGTACAGTCCACCTTAGTGGGTTTGAAACTACATATGTTTGTCTAACATCTTTGTTAAGTTTTCATTGAAATCAACACATTCCTTCAGTGTGGTCGAGTTAGCTCAGCTTACGTATATGCCTCACATTTTCTCCATTGGCAATAAGTCGTCCATTATATGGAAGTCGCGAAAGGAATGCAGTAGGTGAAAATACTCTCTTGTGTGCTCTCTGCACATGTGCTATTCACACTAAGGCGAAGTGACTGCCCTCCTTGTCATATCTATGGCAACACGATCCCAAAAAGTGACATCGCTAAATACTTAGGCTTGTGTTTCGACAAACGGCTAACATGAAAAAGCCATATTCAAGCTAAAAATAAACAACTTAAAACTAAAACTAGAAAACTATATTGGTTACTTGGACCTAAGTCATCACTATTTCTCGAGACTAAATTGCTATTACGTGTATACAAAGTGCTATTAAAACCTGTGCGGACCTCTGGCATACAACTTTGGGGCACATTATCAAATTCAAATATAGAAATACTACAAAGATATCAATCTAAAACATTAAGATCGATCACAAATGCCCCCTGGTTCATTACAAATAAAGCCATTTATTCAGACTTAGGTATTCCTTTTATAAAAAACGAAATCAAAAGATTCAGCACAGCATACCTACACAGAATTAGCTATCACGATAATATACTAGCTATTTCGTTATTGGATGAAACTAATGAAATCATAAGACTTGAAAAACATCATGTTCCAGATCGCCCCTTTAGAAATTAATTTAAAACAAAACATTCAACAATATTACTTATTTGATGTAACGATTATCTTTTTGTAAATAAGCATAAGTTATTGGGTGTATGCATTAATTCGTGCGGTTTTTTTTTCGAAAATTAAGACTTTATTGTGAAAAAATTGTTATACATTTAATGTTCAAAGTATTGCCCATCGGAAGCTACGATGTTTGCCCATCCCAAATAAACTTCTCGGGCTTGGAGGTCAAAAAAGAATCGAGCCAATTTCTGTTACCTTGTTCTGAAGAGAAGCGTACTCCGGCGAGGGAATTCTGCATTGATCTAAATGAGTGGTAATCGGAAGGTACTATATCTGGGCTATAAGGCGGGTGAAGTAGAACTTCCCCCCACAGTTTTACAAATACTTTTTAACTGGCCTTGCAACATGTGGCCGAGCATTGTCATGATGAAAAATTATTGATTCGTGTCTGGTCGCATATTCTGGTCGTTTTTCCGCGAATTTCAAACGAATCAATTATTTTCGGTAGAGGTTCCCATTGATCGTTTGACCCGATTCCAATGGATATTCGGCTTTGCCGTGGATGTCGATGGTTGGCCGGGCTTCACATACGATCTTTTGCGCTTTGGGTTATCATAATGAATCCAATTTTCATCGCCAGTGATAATGCGATGCAAAAATGACTTCTTTTGGTGGCGTTGAAGCATTATTTCCGACATGCAGAATCGTCGTTCGACGTCTCTTGACCTTAATTCATAAGGCACCCAATTTCCAAGCTTCTGGATGAATCCTAATGATTTTAATCGTCTGGAAACGGTTGCTTGATCAACTCCTAATACTTTCACAAGTTCATCTTGCATCTGGAATGCATCTGCGTCGAGCAATGTCACCAATTCTTCGTCTTGAAATTTTTTTGGTTGTCCGGGTCGTTCTCCGTCGTCTAAGTCGAAATTTCCACTTTTAAACCGTGCAAGCCACCATAAACGTCCAGTAAAATATGATGGCTTTCGGTAGTACTTTTCTTAATGTTAAAGTAATGAAGAATAACTCCCCGCAAAACCACTTTATCTGGTACAAATTTCGACATTTTCAAATGAATGAAACAAATTGTTGTTAACGCTAAAACAAATTACATCTACTGAAAACGACGCGAAATGACAGTACCTTTGAAATGACTATAGCCACAGATGAACACGACGCGAAATAATAATAGTAGAGCCCTCTCTTAGAAAACCTCACGAATTATTATATGTATGTATTCGTATAAATATGCATGTACCTAAGTAATGTTTCATTATTGTACTCATTGGAGATCAATAATATAAGTCAAATACCCATTATTAAATAATTTGCTTATTGTTCTATGAATAGATTGCAAATATATGTATTAAAAAATCCATTTCTATTAGGTCCACTTCGAAGCGGTCCCCATAGATAATTGCGCCAGCGTTTTCCCTGATTCTCTAGGTAGTATGTACTTACTTCACGTCTCTTAAATCTTGGGAACGGAAAAACGTCACAAGGAGCTAAGTTGGTTGAATACGGTGGCTGAGTAATGATTGGTTGTTTTGTTGGTTAGTTGCAAAGGGAAGCTTGAGGGCGTAACCATTTCAACCATTGAATAGGCAAATTGTGCTCCCTGGCCTAACCAAACAATGTGTTAAAAGAACAATTCAGTCGGTTTGATATATTTTCTAATTTTCTGGAACACATGCTTGTCCATTTGCGTTCGAAAGGAGGTTTGGGTGTGAAAAAGACTTTTGCGCGTGCTTCACAAAAGTTCTACTGGTCAAGGATGAAGTCGGATATTGCAAAGTATGTTAGGGTGTGTAAAACTTGTCAACTTGTTAAACCTGAGAATTCACAGCCAGCTGAGGGCATGATAGGAGGACCAAGGCAGTCAAGCCTTGGGAAATGATTTGTGCAGATCTGATAGGGCCTTTAGTGAAGTCGTCACAAGGCTACCAGTATATTTTGACAATAGTGGACTATTTTTCCAAATTTCCCCTCCCGCCACGGCAAAAAGCGTATGCACACAATTGGAGGACCATGTATTTTTCTTGTTTGGAGTTCCTCGGTCGGTTGTGTGTGACAATGGACCCCAATTTAAAAGTCGAGAGCTTCGGGGCCTCTGCGGTGACTATGGACTACGGGACACCTCACACTATCACAAACAAAAGGGAAAAAATCAATTCTCAAAGCATTTATGCATAATTGTAGTTAATATTTCATTGATGCCATTTCGTAATACAAGAGTGGAGAAAGGACGAATATATTTACCGGAAAAGAAATGTGTCAATATGCGTTCAAGGTATCTGCAGGGGAAAGAAAAAATTTATTAATGCAGTTTTTGGATTCCCTGGTTCCTTTCATGATAGTTGGGGGCTTAGAATTCTCTAAGTTACCACAAATAACTATTGAATTGTGGAGGTAACGCAGTTGAATATTGCCTTTGTAATATTAAAAATTATTACTATTCTTATTCCAGACTAATCTATTGGGAGATTCAATATATCCATGTAAAAGGTATTTAATCTCGCCATATAGGAATAGTAAAAGTTGAGCTGTGGTCGTGTTGCTATAGAACACTTTAACAGAGATTTAGGCAATTGTGTTATTGTAATTAAAAAAATTTGTCAATTTATATTTTTAAAATAAAAAAAGTAAAATGAATGTAATAATTTCTATGCTTATCAATTTCTACTTTCCGAAATATTCCTCGTGAGCACATCACATCTAGCTTTCTATTTTCAGTCAATTTTAAATTTAATCTTTATTTTAATTTGTAAAAAGCACAAAATTAAAAACGCGCAACAGCTGATGTTTTGGCTGTCAGAAGAGTGATGGATAATTATGCGTTCGTTTACTTTGATGGCTATTTTTTAGTTCGAACAGATCTATTGTTGACTCTGTTTTTATGAGTTCGGCGATTTTTGTTTGTTAAAAGTAGTTGTTAAAAGAATTTGTTCAAATTTTAGGTAAAAAATGAATAAAATGCTATCAGGAAATTAAGAGTTTTACGATTCGTAAAAGCACTTCCAAGAATGCCGTAAAGACATTGAAGATGACTACCCCTGGACACCCCAATACATCAAAAACCTATGAAACTCTAGAAAAAAGAAAAATCTCTGATGTGTTGGCATAACGATTCGATCCTTTCATGACATTTTTTCCAATGTTTTTGGATTTTTGGAATGAAGACTCTGGATATAATTTGAACACATCTCATATTAATATCCATTCACACTTAAGCTCAAGATTGTGCTCGAACATTTTCGAGTAGCTTGAGCATTTGTGCAATGAGTACTCGCACAGTCGAAAATTTTAGAGCACAAGCTCGAGCATTTTAAGCAAAACTAATTTCAAATGTATTTATTCAAAGTACTCGATACCCGGGTATCTATAGCTCTAATTCATACACATATGCATGAGTTACCTGATAAGGCAGGAGAAAAAGGCGATGCCGAAATCTCAAATCTGGAATATCAATCGTATATATGTACATAAATTATAGTGATCCGATTCTACCGATTCCGACAAATTATCAATACAGAATAAAAATATAAGTAAGTATTCGTACCAAGTTTGGTTCAAATATCTGAGAGAATATATGGATCTCTCTGTTCTCCTTCTGGATATCCAGGATTTTCAATCATTGATTTCACGAAACTCAATCCTTTGAGTATGAATTCTATTGTAATTGGACCAACCAAAAAGTTCCTTTTCATCAAGCCGAGAACTCAGTAGCTAAAAAAAAAATTAATACAGAATTAATCTTTTTTATGCTGATGAAATTTTTAAATTTATTTTAATTTTACTTTATCTTTTATTTTGAAACTTGCTTTACTCAATTCGGGCCAATTTCCATGAACCTAAAATATGGTTTGCTGCTTGTAGCTGTTAAGTTTGAAACCAGGGGCTGGTCTATTAGGAAAAATAAATTTGATTGTTCTGATTAATTTCATTAATTTTTTGAAAGAATTATTTTTATGGCAAAACGTGTTGATTGACGATTATAATTGAGTTGCCCATTGGCAGGAGCATTCTTATATCAATCGCTGACGAAATTACATAATTGTGAAATATAAAGTTTTTTGTCAAACGCTCTGATGACTTTTAAACAATGCTGCAACGATAAATTTCCCGATAATCAACAAAATTTCAATCTATTAAAGCATTTGAAATTTTTATCGTTAAAGCAGATATCGAAATAAATTTAATTTCGGTTTTAGCCGAAACGAAAATCTTTTCCTTAATTTTATTTTTAATATTAACCAAACGAAATTTCATCGCCTCATTGGTTGCTTTGAATTTAATTGAAAATTAAATACTAATTCATGAAATTTATTTACTGTCAGAAGTGTATGGCTAATTTACATCAAAATAAGAACATTTTTGTCTTCCTCGGTAAGAGAAGTGGCGTACCGTGGTAGCAATAAACACCCTAATGTGCAAATATATTGTCTTTAAGATATTACATAAATATATACAAACATATACAGGTAAAGAATGATACCACTCTATCTACCCGAAGGCTTTGTGCTCTTTATTCCATTCTACGGGTGTGCACAATAACCTACCGCAACCAGTGTTAAAAGCTTTAAGTAATTATGCTGAGGATGGACTGTTGCAATCAAAATGGTTTCGCATACCTAAAACTCTCATCTTTACATACATATGTATGTACGAGTATCTACGTGGCGTAAATATTTGATGACAAACTTTCTTTTTGTATCTGAACCAACGGTGGACTTCTTTTTTCGTATTTTTAATGGATTTAATTTAGTGCTTAATTCGATTTTTTAACCTCTAAATTTAGCGCACCATTTAGATAAACCGGATTAGTAAAGTCAAAGGTTTTATGTGGTATAGAATTTGAAAAAGGCAGTCCAATATTTGTAAATAAAAAATATATTAAATTAATACTCATACATATAAATACCAAATGTAATGTACAGTATGTATATTTACATAAATATGTGTATTTACTGCTTACAACTTCATATTCATGTCAAATGTGCGGCAATCAGAGTTAAAATAATGGGATGAAAAATTCAAACACTCTAGCATTTTTTGGAGTAGCTTTTCTTTTGAAACTTTTTAATTTAACGCTTCATCTAGAATCTGTGATAAGAAGATTTTTGGAATCCAATCAATCAGCGGCCGCAATAGCCGAGGGGTAAGCGCTGAGTACTGTCATTCGGCAAGGAAGAGTTAAAATCCTGGTTCGACCAACATCAGAAATTATAGAAAATTAATTTTTCTAATTGCGGTCGCCCCCCCGGCAGAGTTTGTCAAGCAAACCGAGCGTAATTCTGACATGAAATAAAAGCTACTCATCAAAATTCATCAGCCGTTCGAAGTAGGAGCCCGGCTGAAAATCGCTTCAACGAGTGCCAATCGCCAATTATATAAATAATGTAGTAAGGAAGGATTTAGTAAATCACCCCATTGAATTCCTTCCCAAAGGGTTGAGTTTTGATACCGAAATTAACAGCGACCGAAGCTTAAAGCAAGAATTGATAACGGTAATATTTTCAAAAAATCTTCTTAAATATCCATCTTTCAAATTACTCGTTCATTGCTATGTTTATATAGACAAAACTTTGTTATGTTAAACATGGCGGTGAAGAGCTGATCAGCTTCTTTTCAGAATGTGGTCGGACAAAAGCATGCCCGAAGATTATAATCTAAGTTTGCTCTGCCCAATTCACAAAAAGGGGGATTTCACATTGTGTGAAAGGCTAAAGCCCACCGTCAACGAGCTGATTGTACCTTACCAATGTGGCTTTAGACCTGGTAAGTCCACCTTTGACCAGATATTCACCATACGCCCAATATTGGAAAAGACCCGTGAAAAGAGGATTGACACACACCATCTTTAAATCGATTCTAAAGTTGCCTTCAACAGCATGTAAAGGGACTGCATCTACTTCACTTTGGTTGAATTTAACATTCCTACAAACTTTATATGGCTGTACAAACTGGCGCTGGAAAGCACCAGAAGCGCAGTCAGAATTGTTATTGGTTATGATATCATAGGCGTTAACGACTGCGCTGTTAGTTCTGCTTTCTCCAAGCCTAGCAAAGAATTGAAAGCGGATGGCTTTGGTCGTGAACGAGGACAAGACAAATATCTCATGTCGTCAAACAAACAGTCGGCGTTTTTACGGCTTGGCTGCCTCGTCACTGTAACGTGACTGCAGGGACCAATACCCCAATAATGATGTTAGCCATGAAATCCAACGCAGAATATCTCTCGCCGATAGGTGTTACATTGGACTGAGTAAAAAATTGAAAAGTAAAGTCCTCCCTCGACGAACGAAAACCAAACTCTTACAAGTCGCTCATCATACCCGTCCTACTATAGGGTGCAGAAGCGTGGACGATATCAATATATGATGAGTCGGCTCTAGGAGTCTTCGAGAGAAAAGTTTTGCGAACGATTTATGGCCCTTTGTGCATTGGCTACAGTGAATACCACCGACGATTGAAGGATGAGCTGTAAGAGTTATACGAGTTATACGATGACATTGACATAGTTAAGCGAATGAAAAGAAGCGGCTATGCTAACTAGGCCATGTCATCTCAATGAATGATAGCGCTCCAGTGAAAGTATACGATACAGTGCCTGCCGATGGAAGCAGAGGAAGAGAAAGACCTCCACTACGTCAGGTCATGCCAATGATGAAGAAGAAGAAGGAAAGTGAATTCGAGTCGAATTAACAGGGAATCAAATTATAGAAGTGTGTAAATTTTACTTGTATTAGCAGAGGAAATAATATTTCAACCGGGCAAGCCTTTCAAGTTTATTATTTGTATATGTATGTATGCACATATAATATAAGAAAATTACGCACGAAATACAGGTGAAATAACTCGTCTTCCAGGCTCTTTGTAGATCAATTGGGCAGAGGCAATGTTACACTCAATATTTTGCAGATTGTCTTCGAAAATCGCAACCTTCCGCCAAAGTACAATGTTACTTTGTCGAGCCCAACTGTGTTGACTGTTAAACTACTCACCCATTTATTTATGACCATTAAAATAACTGTTCACTGCTGCTGCGAAGCGAAAATTAGAGCGGGTGGCAAGGCTTTAGCTATTAAACGGTAGTGGACAACGACAAAATTACAAAGTTTCCCCTTTTGCCTATTGTCCCTAGTTTGAGAGCATCCAGCTAAGGTTGGCCTAATTAAATTTCCTCGCTTAATTTGTATGATTTGCAAAATGTTGTACCGTTGTATTCATTTTACACATAAATGTGCACACATATATATGGTAGTTGGCATATAAATATCTACACGTATGTACGTATAGCGGTACTAAAGAGCACTGTGGGGTGGGAATTGCATTTTTTCATAGAAATAACTACTCAATTTCAAATTCTTCTGAAATGTCAATTTTAATAAATAAACAATCATCTATTGTAATAGCTGAGCAGTCTCTGATCCAGTCGCCGCTATACAGGGAATGCCAGCATATTCCAGTGTATTTCTAACATGAAATAAAAGCTCCTCCGGTTACACGAGGTAACAAATCGGAAGGGAACAAGTAAATATTTTTTATATCAAGTAATTCGTTGAAGGTTTGTTATATTGAGGTTGCGTTGGTCTAAAACGAAAGACGAAAATAATTATTTTTTATTACCTCAACATTACGTCGTGTTATAGCGAAGAACTTTTACTAATAAATGATAATACATTTCTTTTTATCAAATCATATTTTCTATTTAAAAACAATTAGGCAGGCAATACAAATTTTTTCTTACAGTAACACTGAAAATTAAATGCAGTGAAATCAGTACATAGATTGGTGGGTGGGTATATAAATTATATAATTCACATATCAAAATTCACGAATTGAAGGTAAAGAATCAAAAATGTGGTTATAGAAGCTTCATCTCAATTTTTTTCTTCTTGATTAGAAAAAATGTACAAATAAATAGTTGTCTGTTTACCACCGTTAAGAGTTATCACATCCAAAGCGCAATCCAATTTCGTGATGGATTTGACTACATCGTCTTCCCTTTCTATGAAACACCATTTTTATTATATTTAAATTATTATAACCATCTTCTATCAGCATCAATTCCACCCCTTCTTTCTCGTCCTCTTCCACTTCGGCATTACTAACCCACAACACAGTATCTGATAACAAAGTCTTCGAACTCAGTTTTTTTAAATTGCAACTCTTCTTGAACTCTCTGCCAGGTTCTAGCAATTTCTGCAAGTGGTTCGTGCGTTTGGCCAGCCTTTAAGCCAATAACAAATAGCAACACTGGTCATTCGATCCTTATGGTTGAACGTGTAATCTGTTGGCAGATTATTGTCTTTTCTACAACATCGCTGTTTTTGATATTTTCCGATAATGACTATGTTTGAAAAACATCTAGACGCATATCACAAACTGTAGGAGGTGCTCGACCGAAAATCGCTTAAGCAATTATATTGTATAAACATAAGTACATAAATATAATAATTATAAAAATTGTAGCTTTAATTTGTTTTTTTTTTCGTTTTCTTACACTGAACGTTGACCTAAGCAATCTAAAATCACATCAATGACTTATTTAACGGTATCTCTACTAGGGTGGGTGAAGCAAATCTTTTAAAAATTCTGAGTCAAAATTGTAAGGATATCCACAGGAAGGCACACATATTTATTCTATCTAAAGAAAACTCTCGAATTTTGCAGAGTCTCTACCGCATTGGCCTCCAAGGGTATCTTTTTTAGGGAGAGAATTTGTAGCGCACAGATATATAACGGGATTCGGGCATAAGCAAACAAATATTAAAAGTTGTCAGAATTCATTTTATGATCTCGACATCGAAAAAACTTAATTTTTAATCCCAAAAAATATGCTTGTTTTTGTTCTACTGTGCAGTGCTTGCGTTATTAAGAGCAACAAATAAATTATAAAATCTTGAGAAGTTTAAGTGGGTAGAACTGTTTCGGTAAATTAAACCATTTTCAAGTGCATTCCGCATATTGCAAACTCATTAAAGTAGTGCAATTGTCCAAAGGCGGTGGAAGTATTATTCAATAGAATAAACAAATAAGTAAGATATAGTTTGGATATTTTAAGCATTTTTCCAAATTATTTTAAACACGATTTCGTTAAGAAAAATTTTATGTTGTTTTAAAAAGGCAGGTTTAAGGATAAAATTATAAAATAATTTTACCACCCAAGAAGAATTCTGAAAGGCGAAAAAGAGAATTTTAGAAAACATCGAATGGGTACCTTAATTTTATTTTCAATATCTAAACAATTAAATTATATAAAATATAATATTAAAGAAAAATTAAAAAAAAAAATAATAAATTTCAGTCGCTAAAACAAAATAAGAGAGAAATCAGATTGCCTAACTGCTATCCCTAAATTGGAGCGTTGAGCGCTAAACAACTGTCAAATATCCTCATGGCCATACAATTTGTATGGGACATCCCACAATAACGCGGCGTCAACGTTGAGCATATGGAATTTTCAAATTTGACAGCGCGTTATATGATGAAGTTAGATGTGAAGGATAAAAGTGTGAAAGAAAGGAGAAAATATGAAAATGGGAGAAAAACTTGACCGATTAAGTTGGTAGTATCTTGTTTGAAATAAATGCAAATAATTTATTAAATGTTCTTAAAATAATACGAACATGAAGATAAAGAGAAAACGCCAATACGTCAGCGCTCTTATTTTGAGATAGCGCGCGTTGCCACTCATTGGCATTGGAAAACGCTACTCCGAATGCTCCAATTTAGGTATATCAGTAAGTCACAACGTTGAAGAGGGAAGCAAGACGTATGTGCACACAAAAAACGAAAGTGACCGAGTTGCGTGGGTACGAAGAGCTTGAGAAGCTTGCCGACAAGGGTAATATTCGAAAATTTTACGAAAAGATACGGCGTCATACCGCGAAGGTTACAAGAGCGGAGCAAACTCTTGTAGAACACGGAGAGACGATCTTACGGCTGATGCCCGGTGTATACTGAATTTAAGGAGAGAACACTTCCACAGTCGCTGAATGGCAGTGAAAATGGAGCACACGAAGAAGGCGAACCGATCGATGGCAGTGGAATAGCTGTTTCACTGCCCGACTAGCAGGCGCGCCCTTGAAAACAAAGCGGCGGGGGCCGTTTGGATTGCCGGACGAGATTTTCAAAAATATGGTCGGCTAAAATCACGCCCGTCGAATGGAGCTTACGTATATGTAAGTGGGCAAAGCACCAAATCACAAACAGGGAGATCTTGCAGTCTGCACCAATTACCGCGGAAAAATCCCCTTATTATCGTATGTAAGGTTTTATCAAGAGTATTGTGTGCAAGACTAAAGCTCACCGTCAACAGTGTTGCTTTAGAACTGGTAAGTCAACCATTGACCAGATATTCAACAAATCTGCAAAGATCCGCCAAAAGAGAATCGACACACAACACCTTTCTGTCAAGTATAAAGCTGCCAAGTGTAAACTGGGTATACCCGCAAAACGTATACGGATGTGTAAACTGACGTTAAGCAACACCAAAAGCTCCGTCAGGTTCGGAAAAGACCTCTCCAATCGGTTCGATACCAAACGGAGTCTCAGACAAGGTGATTCCTTATAGTTCCTTATAGTTCTTAATTGCTAGAGTAGTTGGAAGATTATGTATCCATACTCTACTCTTAAAGCACGAGAGCGGCCACATCTCTCGAATCAATAGGTTTTAAAAACTCTAATAAAATCATTCATAACAAACTTTTAAGCGACTTATTAACACTATTAGTATGTTGGGAAGTTAGGTTTTTAACCGAGATTAAAAAATCATACCGAATATGAAAATCGATTAGTGAACACTTTATTTAATTGATAAAACAATCCCAAAAACTGTTCAAGAATCCTCTATACCGTGGTTCGTGCAAACGGTCAATTCAAGAATAAATTAGAAAGAAAACTGATAGAAGATAAGGAAGATAAGTAATTCTAGTTCAAGTAGTAGCAGCAGCTACATATAAATTAATCTTTGTATGGTAAATGCCAAGTTTAACACATTCATATGTTGCTTGAGAGTACACTAGGAAAACGAAAATCGAAGAGCAAAAATGTTCACAAAGGTTGAATGAAAAGGTGAATAAATAGTAAATATAAATTAAAGTGCAGTGAAATAGAGGCAAAGTGAAAGCGCTGGTGCATTGCATTCCCGCAAGGAAGCCTTCACCTTATAAGGATGAGAAACAATTAAGCGCAGACACCAATTGTTGTACTATTGATCCGGGTTATATCACTTATGAATTGGGCCTGCCCATGTTATTTTTGTCTTCAACACAGTGGTTAAGGTTGAAATCGAGATTGCGTATGTTGCTGTGCTAATAGAGAAAATATTTAGTAGGATTCTCGATTTTTTACTTTTCTCGTTGATTTATATAGTTACGTCGTTTCCTCAAGCCACATAATATTGACCTTCGAGACCTTTGCTTGTGTTTTACCGAGGAAAGCGATTGTTCTGTTCTTCTTCTGGGAACATTTGAAACTGGGTTTTACACCTCAGGGTGAGTTAGTTCATCCCCGTGTTCATTTTAAAATCTTGTTGTCCGCATGTAATTCAATTTTATTTCCGCTTTCAAATCTGAGATTCACAAGAAAGCATTGCTACATTTGTCGACCTCTGCTACTATTTCAATTTACTTACGTTTGATCAGTTACAGGTCAGCAAATAGAATACAGAGACGAAAATAAATTAAATTTCAACAAATGCAGCATTGCAATTTACTTGCTTTTGATTACGGCTACAAGAAGCGGGATTCATACACAAAAACTAACAAAAATATACGATAATTTAGCAGTTATTTATGTATGCATTTCTTTCTTTGACGTTGGTTTATAGAACACACAGAAAGACGCACTTAATAGTTCTCTTTATTTCCAGGTCATTAAATTAACCTGGCAATCATCATTATAGAGATCCAGCCATTCGTAGCTGTTCAAGTACTTCTAGCGGGTAGTATGGATAATTTTACAATTTGTATACCATTCATGAACAAATGAGACCCTCCCATAAAATCAGGAAAATTATTTGAGTTACTCTAGACATTCCGGTCTGTCTGTTTATATGGCCCCCAGACACATTTACTGGGGACCAGGGCGAAGTCGATCAGCCTCAACCCGTTAATGGATGTTTCATTTTGAATGTCGTTAAATCCAAGTTCACAAAAATTAAGGCATTGACAAAAGCTAAAGGTACGTAAAGGAGCCATAAACAATAAAAAGTAATTTTCTTTTCTGCTGCAGCGAAGGTGTATGTATATACCATACACAGTTCACCTAGCGAGAAGTTGTTAAGCTACAAAATGTTTTCCCCAACAGTATACCCAGATCTGTTAAACGATGAAGACAAAAACATTTGTCCTACACTTACGCAAACGTTGCTCGAAAATACGGTCCACACTTTCAATTGTTTTATTAACTGAATTGTCAGCAGCCAATTCGAGTGCTCCCTTTCTCTTGTTATTATCTTCTTTATTGCTACTTTACTGCCGCTGAGACATTCCAATATTCCAATGAATGGCGTAGAGCTGAGTAATGAAATTTTTATAGTATGTATGTGCGTCTCTCATATATTGTACATACATACATATGTACGCATTTATGTTAGTGGTTTTCTGCTTTCAAAATTACTACTCTTTCCAAATTTAATTATACTCGTAGAATGTAAAGTCACAATTTGCAATCACTATGAAAATCTCCTTCGGTATTGTGGCGCATTTGTACGCAAATAAGTAAGGCTTGGCAAAGCAGAATTGAATATTTAAGTGCATATACATACATACATATTTACATTTCATAGATTTAAAAAACAGTGATTAAAATTTAGTGAAAAGTTAGAAAAACTTTCGGGCATTCTCTCTTTGTATAAGAAATGTACGTGTATGCTGCAGTGCAAGGATTCAGGCGTTTGCTATCCGCTCAATGGCAAACAAACAAACTCATACAAAATATATATACTACGATAGAAAGTATTGTTTGAAAGAACGCAAAAGCTACTCTGCGTGAATGGTATGTTTCGAATATTTTTGAACTTAAAGATTGCAAAATTAGCATTTATTCTTTTCTTTGTGGAAGTACCACCAAAGAAAAGAAGGAGGACGGAAACATAGAAGTGGTTTCAGCAAGATTTCTGTATAAAATTAATATTTATTTTTATTATTTATTTTTTCTGAGTATTCCATAGATGGACCCTAAATCAAAGTTGACTAGATAGGAAACTTACTCAAATTCATTCATATTTTAGCTGAGAACCTTCCCCCATGTCACATTCTAATGTTGGATATTGAGTGTGATGGGGGAATATTGAACAGCTGATATAATAAAATTTTGGATGATAATATTTTAGATTTTCCGGAAGCACAAAGTTGTGCTAGATTTTTTTTATCCAAGCCCAATTTTGGAGTTAGGCACTGTGAATTTTTGTCCAGTTTTCAGTTACTGATTCGGGTAATCTTCTTTTACGAATATTAGCATCTATAGTAGAATAAACAAAGGAGGAAATAACGAACTTATAAACATTGTAGGGAAATAATAGTATTGTTGAGAAGGCTACTCAAACAAATTTAAGTTGGAAGAGTTACGAGGAATTTCGAAAATTTCAAGATATACGTTAAGGGAAAATTGGAAAGACGCGATAGCATTCTTGTAGTGGTTTTTGCCCATAAATAGGGTCAAATGTTAGAAATAGTTTTAAAAACTCTAGTCGCCATCCCATGGGTCGTAGATATGACAATTACTTTAAAATTTGTCTTTAGGTGTATACTTTCTTTCCCCATTAGTTTATAGATACCTAAAGCCATTCCTTATGTTTCGAGAAGAGGGGACCCTCGACGAAATCATTTCTTGGTGGCCTCGTGATAATAATAGTGCCATAAAATGTTTTTAGCTTAGAAATCGGGGCTTCAATCAAAACCAAAAATTTGTGTCTATTTTGTATAATAAAATGGCATTTAATGGCCAAATGCTAAATTTGCCGAAATTTCATAAATTAGTAAGAGTTGAGGCCTATGGCGATAAAAATTGGACATGTAGAGCAGGAAACAGTGCTATGACTCTTATGGTACAAGGGATAGATGGAGCACCTTGGTTCCATCTTTTGTTTTATTGTATTTCCCATACATCTTGTAGAGTATAATATATTTTTGAGGCAATAACACAATTACAAAATATTGACCTTAAACATTGCCATTTCGCTTGTGACAAAGGGTCAAGTTTTCTCAATTTAATTAGAATTTTAAAATTTCCAGAGAACCATTAATATTTTGAGGTAAATGGCAAAAGTATTTTCTTTTTCCATAATAGCCCCCATCTCTTGAAAAATACTAGAAATTTCCTTGAAAATCACAAAAATAAAGTTGTTTTTAATTCGAGTTCGGTAAATTTATCCGATATAGTATATTTTTAACTAGAATTCGCAAAAACCTATTCGTTGTGCTCCTAAGTCGATAGAAGCTCGTATAATATTTCGCCGAATAATTTTCAAAACATGAGCGGCAAACTAGGTAGTTAGGTTATGAGTGGCACAGTAGCTTCATGAATCATTATCAGTTTTTGAATATCGAACAAAAATATATGTTTTCAGCGACAGCGGAACAGTCGCAATTTCTGGATGAATCGGCTAGACTTTTGAAGACAATTAAGGGTAGATAATTCTGGATCTGACCTTAATTCATTTTTTAATTATATCAAGCGTTGGGTTCTTCATAAACGTATGTAAGTAGTTTGAAATGGTTGTGGCGTTTATTGTCACATTCAGAGTTCCAAAACATACAGACGAAACAGTTTTGTCAAGACAATTTAGAAAATTACATAAATAAAATAAAAAAAGAAGAGGAATGCTGCTTCTCAAATATTTTATTTATCTTAAAAACGCAACCGACAGCTATTTTGCATTCTCCCAGCCGTACCGCCCAACTGGAAAGGGATATGCATGTCTGAGTTAAACTGCAAATCCCTCAGTAAATTCGAGGAGAAAAATGTTATATTTAGCTATATTGTTAAATATCGAAGTTCATACATTTATACTATAGTTTATTTTTCATTTTTTATTTATAATACTCTTCATGACGCCCAAAATCTCATTAAACTTTTATATTTAGCTTCACCAAGTTCTGAAATGATATTTATTGCACAATAAACTTTCGCAACCTGACAATATGAAATATTCCCATTAGAGCATACTTAATTTCCTATTTATATTTAGGATGCTCATACATACATACATACCTATGATTATACCCTGTAGTTCGCCACTAACGATTCACCTAGCTCTCAGGAGTGAGTACTGGTCCCAACTTAATAAAAATCCATTCGCTTTCCTAACGAAGTTAACATGGGATGTCATTGCAACGTACCGAGCGGTGCGACGTTGCATTACGTTGATCTAGCGATTTATCTGGTGCAAAGTGGTTGATTATTTCGTTAGTGCCACTGAGTTAGCGATATCGTTATTTATTAAAGTAGATATACTCGTATATTTACATTATTTATTTATATTATTAATTTATTTCAAAAATAAATAAAAGAAAAAAAATAAGCATCCTTGGTGATTAAAAAACAAAATTACAGAAACATCTGGGATGGGTTTGATCGTAGAATGTTGCATTACCACTACTCACCGATTAGTCTAACGATCGTTAGTCTGCGGTAGTTGCTTGGCACCATCAGAACTACTGGGTATGGATGTACGTGTATGTACATATCTACATACTCACCAGCTTATGAATGGATGGAAATACCTCCATCGTAAATTTCACATGGTGACAGTGTTGTTGGTATGGTGTGATTTTAACTTTCCCTTCAAGTAGCAGTAGCAGCGTCTAAGTCTGTACACCTGACGCGAAAAGGCTAAAACGTCTTTGGAATCTGATTATGACGTGACATAAAACTTTTGCAATCAACTCCTAATAATAAACTGATTGTCGCTGAAAATTGCAACGTTGTTTTATAAATGGCGTTTAGTTGAAATTAAGAGAGATTTTGTCAAAAAATTGTCAAAAAATTTAGTATGTACATATGTACATATATATGTATATATATATATAATTGGCGCTTCGTAACCGCTGAAGCGTCTTTCGCCAGAGCTCTCCTCCAATTTTGGGGGTTTTGCGTCTTGATGTTTTTCCAACAAATGGAGGGACCTAGAGTTTATGTTAAGCCGCCTCCGGACGACTGATGGTTTTTTTATGAGGAGCTTTTATTTCTTGTCATGAATACAGTCGGAGTGGTTAACACTCTCTGCAGACAAGCATTTCTAACCCGGGCCCGTAATGAAATAAAAATCAAAATCATTTTTCAAGAAATTTTACGGAAAGATTGAAATGTGACCTGAATTTTCGTGCTTTAATGGGAGATTTTGGCGCACATAATCGAAGCACATTTTGCAGTCGGGGGACAAGTAAAAAAGCAAAATTGTCGCTCCGAGAATCCTCAAATAACTAAAGAGAGGCGATTACGCCAAAAAAGAAAACTGTCTGGTGCGCTCTTTGACCCTGGGGTGTGATTGGACCTTACTTATTTGAAAATTACATCGGTGAAACTGTTACTGTCAAATCGGAGGGTTATGGTCGTATGATAAGCGGCTTTTTTTTTGTCCTGCAACTTAAGAGCACGAATGGGACAATATATGGTTTGAACAAGATGGTGCCACAGGCCACACAAAACGAGCGAATATGGGTTTGTTGACAGAGAAATTTCCCGGCTGCATAATCTCGATTTGGCGATGTCAATTGGCCACTGAGATCGCGGGAATTGACACCGTTAGACTATTTTTGTGTGGCAAAAGACAGTGTTTATGTGGATAAACTCTTTACTCTTGAGCTCTTTAAAGCCAAAATTGGTCAACTGGCGATATTGCTCAAAAAGTGGTGGAAAATTGTACCTTTGAACGATGTAGTGTTTCGCATATAATGCCAAGGTTCAAACTTTCATGAATTTCATGAAAATAATTATTTTAAATGCATTTTATTTACGTTTATTTATAAAACCACGAAGAGATTTTATAACAAAAACAATGTAAACCAAAGTTGTAAACGTTCTACAAAAATAAAAATAAACTTATCGACGGGAATAAATTCACAAAATGTTGACGGGATAAATCCCGGTTTTCAGAAAATTTTTATTTTGCACTCAATTTTATTTTTCTGTATGCATTTCTTACTAATCACATAAATTATACTTGTAACAGAAAACAATTTTAGTTGACAATACTCTGCTGTTTTTCCTATATACATTTACTAGGTGAGGCTGATAAATTCGCGACTAAAGGTAGTTAGAGATGACACATTGTTTCATTACTGATAAACAACACAACTTGTTTTATTAGATTCATCAACTTTTCGTTCCTGGAACAAGCAATAATATATCTACGGAAACTAGAAATTCTCGGAATTTGGAGCAACGCGGGATGTCATCGGTTCTTCAGGACTCTCCCCTTCATATACAGTAGTGAAAAAATGGGCCTGGCTATTACAACAAGGAAGAGAGCCGAGCAGCGACGATTGGAGAGCTATTAAGATTTTTCGATATTGTACCAAGATCATTTGGATGAAATTTGCAAGCGCGTTGTGCTAGTATCTAGGAAATATTGCAACCCTAAATGTTAATAATAATCATCATAAAAATATATCAAGTCCTAAATTGCTAACTTCATCAGATTTAGTGTCTCGAAAGACAATTCGCTTGACATTCCCAAAAATCGAATGTGGAGATCATCGTCTCGATATCGACAATGATCTACGAGTAAGTTTGAAAGTTCAGAGGCAGCACTAAAACCAATGGCAGTTAGAGCTGCTTTTGGGTTTCGTGACATTCCATGTCGTTAAAACCAATGATGTCAGTACCATCGGCGTACATCATCAGGTACTCTTATAAAAGATTGTACTTCCTCTATTCAGATGTGAAGCTCGTATTATTTTCTCCGCCAATATATTATAAAAGTCAACACGATAAGGACTCATTTTGTTTAGTAACAGCTCGAAGAGGTCCTTCCTGATCCTGATGGAGCTTTTGGTGTTGTTTAACGTCAGCAGCCAACTTTTCCCTCCAAAATAGTACAAGAAATTCAGTCATTTATTTAGCACTATTTGTTGCCACACTATGAAGAAGTAAAATGAAGTAAATGTTGCAATTCGTTCTTTTAATTTCGGTTCACTATTACTGGCTATATCGTTAACTCTTCGGGCAATAGTTCGTCGCAATAAGCATACTTTTTGGTATTTCGGAAGCTGTGCTTTAGTTAAAGTTCCAACAGCTTCTAGAATGCACTCTTTATTGAAATCTCCATCGGAAAACTTTTGGTTAGATAAATTGTGACCAAATTTTGCTTTTTAACAACAAAAAAAAATCAAAACCATAAGAAGCGTACGGTGAGCCTGCGGATTTGGCTTCTTTATAGCTATGGCAAGGTCATCGACCCCCATCCTCCAATCTTGGATTACTCGGATGTTATGGTCCAACCATAGGACATCGCAAGGTTAATAGCACCATATATTTTGCATGATTTGTGGCTAATTTTAACTATATTTGACGCGTGAAGGGAGAAGTAGCGTTGTTTTCAGGGTTAAAGTGGTCCTGCTCAGTTTTTCATTCATGTAAAATAACCAAAACGTATTTCAAAAAATGTCACTCTAAACTTCTCAATTTGGCATTGTTTATAAAACTATAGTGTTCCTATGCATTTTAAAACAGAATTTAATTTAATTTAATTCATTTAATTTTATTTTTTTAATTTTATAGCATTTTTATTTTATTTTATTTATTTAATTCAGTCGAATTAAATGCGTACAGACTATGATCATAGAAGAATTAAGTGTATTTAAAGTATTTATTTAATAAAGTACGAACCGCCCCACATAATAATGACAAATCTATTATTCGTTTAGGCTTGCACTAATTAGGGAGTGCTTTGCGTAATTAGATTTTGCAAACCCAATATAAAAAACATTTGCATGTCTAAGATTTCGACTAGGGACATTGAAGTTTTTCTTTTCCAGAGCTTAGAACAGTGTCTGAACTATTTACGATGTTGGACCCAAAAATGGAAGGTAGGAAGGTGAGTCTCCTACTTAGGGGCTTAATCCGCAGCGATATGTTCGTTATAGTACGGTTTCTAGAGAACAAGAATTTGCAATGTATCTAATCTGAAAACGAAGTGATATTAGGGCGAATAAATGCTAGCATTACATAAAATTATTTTTTTAAATTAATTTTATTAAATTAATTTTTTTATATTTTATTTATTTTGCTGTAATTTCTTTTATTAAATGTTATTTTAAATTAATTTATTTTACGTGTTTTAAATATATGTATTTGATTTTATTTTTTTATTGATTTATTTTATTTCATGACTTTTTCCACAAATTTTCTAATTAGATTTTGTGTATTACAAAGCTCATCAGCTCAATTTGTTTGTTTGTATGTCATCAGTTAAATAGAATATCTTCCCGCGTCATACATCAATGTTAGGAAATGCTGTCTGTGCTTGCAATCTGAGCATCGCGAACACCCACAACTGCATTATACAATTTTCCCTTCATGCAGCTGATTTTAAGTAAACAAGTAGCTTATGTTATAAATGGTTTCCTTGATGCCAAAAAGAAGTGTAAGATTTTGTTGATAAACATATGTAACGCTGGTGTGAAGTTTTCAATTTGTTGGTTAATATAACGACTTAAAGTCGTAAATTATTGTACAAGAGCGTAACTTGTAATAAGATGATTGTAGTTAATGCATACATACATTATATACCATATCATATATACATACATATGTATATACTCGTACATGCATATGTTCTTTTTCAATCCGTCTATTCAGGCTGCCTCTGTATTAACACATGTCTTATTAAAATAGTACAAGATTGCACTCTAATCATTTAGTGGATAAGTATATGTAGTTATGTATATGTCATAACCTACATACATATGTGCATAATTGAATGGTGCTGAATTTTAAGGCTTTTAACATTTTCACTCAGGAAGCCTTCATAAACCGCGGAACTCATCCAGGAGTAATTGATTTGAATATTACGCTGTGTTGACAAGGCTACATAGTTTTCTTCGGCTGAATCAAATATTTATTGCAATTTAATATTCCGTCTTAAATAGTTATTTATTAAATATATATTAGAATATTACTTATTATACAAATACAAGTATATTACAATATAATAAATTATTCGTTGGAAATAAAATATTAATTTTTAAAATAAAAACACAATGGATAACGGAAAGAAGTGTGAAAAAAACCCGCGGCCAAATTAGAGTATATGAAAGAGGAGAGGGCTCTCAGAAAGCCGAAAATGTGACCACGTGGTTCATGAATAAAATCTAGATAACAGGGAATATGATACACAACTCTTCAATTATAACATTTGCTAGTGATGCCATTACTGATATATTATAGTTCGGTACAATTACATCAAAAAATTGAATATTTTTTCACGCTTTTAATCAGTATTTAATTTACTTGGCATACTCCTCCTAAAGTCCAATGACGAATATACTAAAAATTTAATTAATGAATAATTCATTATTTGTTCAATAAATCATACATGGCGCATTGAACACATAAACCAATATTATTCGAATTAATTGAATATGATCAGGTGTGTTATAGAAACTGACACAGAATTGCTTATTTATTTGAGTTGAAAATCCATATCTGTTTGAAATGCTGTTATAAAGCCGACTTGATTTTGCTTTTTTCGAAGATGAACAAAACTGATTTTCAAATCAGCTGGAAGCAAACTTGTGCAAAAAACGCCTCATTTTAATATAATTTGAATACTGGCTTTAAGACACTTTTGGTTTATAGTTAAGAATAAATTGATTTCATAATTAATATCATTTTCGATTATAAAGGAGAAATCAACGAAAAAATAAAGCAAAAAATTTAAGAGAAAAGAGCAATCTGCTGCCAGAGTCGCACTTGTAATAGTGCTGGATGTCATTGAAGCCAATTTAGATATGCTGTATATCCCACCTGTGCTCCAATTTGCAGCGCCACTGCGGGTTTTGCCAGAAGGTTCCTATCAACGGCCTATGGGCAATGGCTCAAATATCTCCTTGGCGCAACCTACAGTATCGGTGGTTATAACAGAAGTAATAAAGGCTTTTGAAGAGTTGATTTGCACACGCTACATAATGTTAGGAATGAACGACAATAAAAAGCGAGGAGGTCGTACACATTTTGGCACCAAATACCGTATTCCAGGCATTATTGATTATGCAAACCCATTGTTCTTGATTTTTCATGTTGAACTCAACAATGTATCGATTACGCTAACTGACACTTGGACAGGCGCTTAACCTGGAGACGACACATTACTGCTTAAGCTGCAGCTTAAACTCAAATCTGCCAGTTTACATTGGCTTTTAAACAAGAAGTCTGGGCTTAGCCTTAGCAACAAAGTCCTCTTATATAATGTAACAATAAAACCGATATGGATGTCTGGAATCTAGTTATGGGGCGCAGCTTGCGCGACGAATGTAGATAGAATTCAAAGGTCCCAATCAAAAACGTTAAGAGCAATAACGGGCGCTCCATGGTACATATATAATTATATATATAATTGGCGCTTTGTAACTGCTGAAGCGATTTTCGGCCGATCTCCTCTTCAAATTTGTGGTTTTGCGTCTTGGTGTTTTCCCAACAAATGTAAAGACCTACAGTTTGCTCTCAACGGCAGATGGTACATGGTACATGCCTAATAGAAATCGAAATATACCTACCATCAAGGAAGAAATTGCAATCCCAGCAGAAAAATACTTAACAAAACTGCGTAACCATCCGAACCCTTTGGTTAACACCTGGAAAATGCAACAAATCAAGCCCGCCTGGGGAGAAGAGACAAAACAGTCTTCTAAAGAGCAACGTCAAGCCAGCAGCCTATTACTAATAAGGGGCTTTATGTTTTAGTTTAGTCATAACCAATTTCGAAACAAATTAAACAATTTATTTTATTTTGTTGGCAAGAATATACCAAAAAGGTCACGATACACCAATGCTAATTTAAATACAGCATACGTTGAAGGGTTTTTATTGAATTTGGCATCTTTTTTTCCCACAATATTTACTATACATAACAGTACACAAATCTCTTTACACTTAAATCTGGTTAAAACCGTTAATTCAAATTATCGACTCCATACCGCTTATTATACTATTCACATTTGCGAAGTAAATATGAACTTTTAAAACTTTCAAATATTTTTATTGTTAAAAATAAACGACAAATTATGTATAAAAGCTTTGAAAGCCCTCAGAAGCTTAAAAAACCTCAATCGCCATTGCCTTCTATTGAAGACACAGCATGCATATTTTCTCCATCTTTTGGGGGCTTCAATGGTCCTGATGAGGAAACATAATTGACATACACGTATGTTATACAAGTAACTAATTAAAAATATTCATACAGGTATTGAATCAATATCACAAGATCCGGGTAATGATGGCACTTGGAGACGATCAAATAGTTTCATCAAGCATTGTATACTATGTGCGAGTGAGGCTCAGTCGTGTCCTGCCCGTAAAAGTTCAAATAAACACGTCATTTTAAATTTATACTCAGCCGAAGGCCCTGGCAGCCAGTGCTTTAGTTTGTAAGTGGAATAATTATTAATAATTGTTTCTCTTTTAAATAAATAAATAAAAATAAAAAATTTATACTCATAGCGTTCGGTTCTCATTCCATGTTTGGAAGACAATTTACTCTTATTATTAATTTTATTCAAACTTGGAGATAAAAAAATACGATTAAGGTAGAGAATTTTCATGGTACTCGTAATTCACATTGTAAATTCATGCTCTTCAAAAATTAACATATATGTACAAAACTTTCATCTGAATGTTCTTTTATCTCTTAGAAATATTTATTTATTTACAACAATTTAAAGTGAACCTACAAACTTTTTTGTAAAATTTTCGACACCTTAGACAACGTAATGAGCATAATTTCATGATTGTAAAGAGACAACAAAACTTTTGTTATGCCTAAAGACAGAATGAGTACTACACATAAATTAACAAAATTCCATAGAACAAAATTTTGTACATGTACTAATTACTATTTTGCATATTTACAGCCTTGGCCAAAAGTATTAGGCACCCCACTAAAATACAAGTATTCTCAAATGTGGCTATCAAAGTTACCACTTCTTTTTGTAAAGGTGTTTAACTGTTGATTAAACGAATAAATTATGTAATCTGGGTAAGCTAAACCTAAAAGTTGTAATTTTTAAGAAATTCATAAAATATTTTCGCATTTAAAATTTGAAAGTGAAAGTGTAAATTACATTTAGTGAAAAGTTACCAATCTTATAAAAACAGTTCATATTTACGGAATCCGGCAATAATAAATCAAAAAGTGGAAGAAAGCGTCTAACCAGGAAACGAGAAGACCAAATACTTATACGCGAGTCTCTCAAGGAGCGCAAAAAATCTTCTTCTGCCCTGGCAGATTGGGGAAGAATATCATCCAGATTGCGTGATACCCACTGTTGAGCATGGAGGAGGCAGCATCATGATCTGGGGCTGCGTGGTGCTGATGGTGTCGGCGAAATCTTCGTTTGCGAGGGTCGCATGGACAGTCAAAAGTACATAAATGTATTAGAAGCTGTTCTTCTGCCTTCGTTAACGCGCATTTTCGGCGATACTAATTTAGACGGGGTTCAATTTCAGTAAGACAATGCTTACAAATTAGCGACTATGATGCGTTGGTTTAGAGATAACAACATTGTTTTGTTAGATTGGGCTGCACAGTCTCCAGATCTTAATCCCATTGAGCACATGTGGGCCATTTTAAAACGCAAGATTAAGGAACACATTATAACATCAAAAACTGCCTTAATTAATGAGTGGTACGCTATAAGTGCGGACGAATGTGCAAAGCTTGTACGCAGCATGCCTAAGAGAATTGCTGCCGTTATTAAATTGAAGGGTGAACCTACTATATATTAATGTTATTATCACTAAGTTCATTATATTTTCACTGTTTTACTAATAAACCTTCATTACTTCACTTGTTAAACCAAAAAATTCAGTAATAAGTGGGGTGCCTAATACTTTTGGCCAAGGCTGTATGTCTGTACGGGCGTGTAAATATATATATAAATGTAGGCATAAATCTCATTTACTTAAAATAAACAAATAATAATTTACAAAACGCCAAGCACACATTGCCGCTAATTACAAGTTTTGATTAATCGTTGCACCTGTTTATATTAATTTGAAAGCTAATATTTGTACAAATTATGCTGTCTTTAGCCAATTAGATTTTCCGCGGATTTAAATGTAATGTAAAGATGTGTAGAAGGCTATGCAGCTAAAGTGGATAGCGTGCAACTTCCCTGCCGTCTTCTTCTCGTTTATTACCGCACTCCTTCGTTTCGCTTCCTTATTCAGTTGTCTGAACTAATGGCGCGGTTGTTAAGGCCAATCTTCAACCCGTCTGCAATTGTAAACTATAAACGAACAACTCGGAGAGGTTATGGCGGCTTTGAAATCGAAAATGGTGGGTGTCGATAATTTTTTACAGATATTTTCACCTGGTCTGACATTTTTCATATTTACCCCAATCTATATAGTATAATTTTCTTATATAAAAAAGTCAGATGGTGTTTATGGGACCTGGAAAGATTTCAACAAAAAATTAAAAAAAAATATTTCTTTTACTTTTTTATCATATTCATAGTTCATTCAAATTAAATTTTTTGATTATACGGCCAAATGGCAGCCGCAATAGCCGACTAGCCAGCATTGCGCACTTCCTAATTAGGATTCGTTGATCGTTCTTTTCAAGGTGTGACCTGGTCTGCTGGCGTTATATAATAACTTTAATTATGAAAAAAGAATAATAATAATAATGCCAAAAAATCGTAAAGTGTAATAAAAAATGTATTATTGTGAATATTTCATTTTTAATTTTTCACTAAAATATATCTCTAAAATATGTGTTTATGTATTTATATACATACACGTATGTATGTGTAAGTACGAATACTAGCCGAAAAAAATTCTTTTGGAAGCAAACGTATATTTAATGAAATTATTTCCAGAAATGCACATGTAATTCTGCTCAAATATAAACGAGACTGGCTCAATAAAACAAAAACGGTTAATTATTCTTCAATATTTATTTTATCCCCTTCAAAATAGTCACCATTATAGGCGATACACATATGCCACCTTTTTCTCCAATCGTCATAACACTTCTGGTAGGCCGCTTTAGGTATGGCTTTCAGTTCCTTCTTCGAATTCTCTTTTATGACTTCAATCGACTGAAAATGCTTTCCACGAAGCGGCAATTTGAGTCACACGGTGCCATGTCGGGTGAATACGGTGCTTGCGGAACAATATTTACGTTGTTTTTGGTCAAATAATCGCGTACAAGACGAGACGTATGAGCACCAATTTTGCAACAAGTCGAGCAGACACACGTCTCATGCCCAAAACATCGTGAATAATGCTATGAGCGAATCCATTTGATGTGTTGAGCTCACTAGCTATCTCTCTTTCAGTCACACGATGATTTACCAACACAATTTTCTTTACTTTTTCGACGTTTTCTTCGTTTATTGACGTTGCTGGACGACGATCATGGGGCAAGTTCTCCAGCGATGTACGGCCGTCCTTGAACGACTTATACCAATCAAAAATACGTGCACGTGATAGGCAAGACTACCCATATGCCTTCTGCAACATTTTCATTGCGTCCGTCGAACTTATTCCATTGGAATAACAAAATTTCAAACAAATTCTTTGCTCAACGTTAAATTTCCATAGTAAAATTCGAAAAAAACACTCGAGGTTGACTTGTTTATAGTGCCGTAAAAAAAAACTATATGACAGATCGCGCTCAAATTTGACATGTAAATATATAACAGTCCTGCCAACCTAAGCAAAAAAAAAGTATGGCCATATGTCTTGTCCTTGTCGAGTTATGGATAAAGTCTCGTTTATATTTGAGCAGAAACTATGTATGTTTGTACACAATCTATTCTCCTGCTCCTTGTGCTCGATTTGATGTTTACAAGTGATTAAATTTTTATTTTTCAATCACCATTCAAAGTATTATGTTCATATGTATGTACTATTTATATTTATATGTATACCTATATATACAAACGGATCATATGACCTGAAAAAAGAAGGAAAAGTGTTTTCAAGAAATTTCATTTAAAACAATTTATTTCTATACGGAAAACAATCAAAGCAATTTTCCGTAATACAATTGAAAGTAGGACAATGCGTTCAGGCCACATAAATAATTTCAGCTCCCAAAAAAAATACAATTTCAATAAAAATTACTAAAATTTGCAGCGAAATAATGTCAATAGTATTGTTTCGCAACGGTAATAGTTTTGATCAAAAAATTAGAGGGTGTAAAAACTAAGGATTCTTGAATTTGTGTAAGCAAAATCTGCGCTTTAATTGGCTTTTAATAAATATTTTGGGCATACACTTCGTTAAACCTTTTGATATCGACAGATTCTCCATGTAATCAAAGTTATTGAATTTCAAAAGGTTCAAATAAAATCAGTTTAAATGCCGTTGATTTTTACGTACATAGAATGCAAACAACCGTTTGTTATTATTTTCATAATAATATGAACTTACCCATGACCCACACATTGCCTAATTGGATTATTGTATTATTATTCATGTGGAAATAATGGAAACTCTTGGTGGAATATCACTGCAGGGCAAAATATTTTTTGTCATATATTATATTATATTTACATGTGTACATATATGGTATATACGAGTACATACATACGTATATATTCAGTAGATATCAGTAAGTCTTAATTGTTTTAGTACTAATGTACACACATATTGTATATGTATATGTATAAGTACACTTACTCATACTATGTTGCCTCCAGAGGCTCTTCAAATTGGTAGACGAACTTTAAATTACATATGTTCGAATATACGTATGTATGTAAATACATATTTATTCGTTTAAAAGTAAGCAGCAATGGCTTCGCAAGAGAACTCGCTCAACGTTTACGATTTGATTCACTTTCGCCTTTGCCTTTCAAATGTTATTTTCACTCATTGCTAATAAATCAATAAGACAGTTAACTACATTGACCCTTAAAACCGTTGGAAGCTCCTTTCATCAGTTGTCTGCCGCAAAAGCAGTAGACAAAATAATGTTATAAAGTCAAAATAAAAGAGAGAAAACCATAAACAAATTAGCATTGACGGTAATGCGACAAATAAAAATTACTTTAGCATATTGAACACATGGGCTAAAAAGTCCTGAGCAGTGTACAGCCTCAGAAGTATGATATCTTAGCGTACGTTTCGCTGTGATCATCTGATGGATTTCGGTTTTTATTTCAGATGTCCTTCGTTGCTACATTTCATTCTTAAGAGCCGAGTTGCATAAATACTTTTGACAACCGATAAAAGGAAGCGACAAAGCAAAAATAGAGTTAGGTTACTTGACAGACTCCACAATGATCCTGAGCTAAACACAGAGATAGCGCTTGTTTAAATGTATTCACCGCTCTTCCAATTAGTAATAACTTTCTAAAGAAAGTGTGAAAATTTCATGATATTCTACAAAGATTGACACTACTTTTGTTATGAAATATTTTGAAAGGAGAAATCCAATCAAAGTGAATATTATATAGCGTTATTGGAGCGTTTGAAGGCTGAAATTGTAAAGATACGATCACATATGACACACAAGAAAAGATTGTTCCACCAGGAAACTCCAAGAAACAAATATTTTCAGCTATTGGCATACCTAAAAAACGATCACCAATAAAAAAATTCTATCGAATGCAGTGATTATCGCTGAAACTGACCCCTAAAGCAAAATATAAATCGGTCTACGAAAGTGGTATTGAAATTTGCTGAAAGGATTCTGTGGCTCTTGATGTAGATTACGCATACCTACATACGTGTACGAGTAATCGGTAGCATCGGTAGAAATTTTCTGAAAAAGAAAATTAAGAAAAAAAAATGTACAAAATAAAGAAATTAATTTCATATAAAAAATTTACAAGTATGTAAGCCTTTTTCTGTTATTTGCACAGCACGCGTCAAGTTTTCCGAACTCAGCTACTCGTCGACGCTTTGAGCACTAAACGATATCAATTTTGGACGTCCACAAACAGGACTGTTACCCTCTCTTCGTCACTTACATTCAATAAAATGTTTTCCTTTTGTTAAGCCTTTCTGATTTTAATATGACAATCTCTGACCTATTTTTCCCTTCCTTCTTCTATTTTTTTACAAATATAAACATTGCAGTTGGTCGCTTTAGTAAGCTCAGTCATTCCCCCTATTAGTATATATTTATGTATGTAATTAGCAACATTTCAGTTTTTTTGTATAATACATTAAAACTCTTTTCCGTACACCAAAGATTAAAGATGTCCATTCGGGACAAGAGGCCTATATATCTATCAATAACAATAAAATAAAAAATTACAGAAAAAGGAATTTGCGCACAAAACAGATACAATCACAAAAACGACGACACAATAACGGACCAAACACAGTGAGGTAGGAAGAAATTTAATCTTAAAAAAGGGGAGACGGTTAATTTTTGTTAATATTTTTAACATTATAAACAAAACTGCAACTAAAACTATTATGTACTAATAACAGTTTGATTACAGTACCTAAAACCAAATTTCCTAACCTCTGTTATTATTATAGAACATTCAGAAACACACTAACAACAGTTTGATTACAGTAATCAGGAGGGAACTCAACTAAAATATTAAGGGGTTAGGGGTAGTCAGAATTTTCAAAAAATCGAATTTTTTTTTTTTGCATTTTCGTTAAGTATAATATCTTAAAAATAATCTCTGAAAATTTCAAGTTAATCCGATAATTCGTTTTTAAGTTATTCGACAAATAACAAAGAGAGCTCGGGCCTTTCAAAGCGCTAGTGTGAAACTTTAAACGCGTTTTTCTCAAAACTATGGTTTTTGAACTGGTGGCAACTGTAACTCGAAAACCGCTCAGTTGATTTTAATGAAATTTATACTGCTTTTAGAATACATAATAAACTCGGGCCTGATCGAAGGTTTTTTTTTTTCGAAAAATTTCGATTAACTAAGACCAAAAATCTAGACAAAAATTTCCTGAGGCCGCCATTTTATTAATTTTTGAAAAAAAAATCCTTCGATCAGGCCCAGGATTATTTATTTATAAAACTATTTTTTTTTTATCCGATTGATTTCAGATGAATCTCCAAGGACTTATGATTGTCACCGCAAGGACCTTTTTTTGGAACTGGGTTAACACAGACAGCTGTATCTTCGGAAATAAATTTTTTTTTTTTTGAAATTTTCGTGACTTCAAGTCAAAACATTGTTTAATAATACCATATCACTACTTTTGTAAAATAAAATTATTTAATAGCAAAAAAAAAATACTGAAAATTCTCATTTTTTCGTGCCTCTGACTACCCCTAACCCCTTAAAGTAAACATAGTAAAAGGCGTTAAGAAATTCACAATAAAAGTTTAAATTATTTGAAATCATACATATAAATACTTAATTAATTGAGTTAGCACAAATAGAATTAATTATAGTATATACCTTCAACTTTCAAATGCATTTAACATTTGTCAATATAAATTAGTATAGTACGAATATGACCACTTTTAAATTTAATTATTTTCGGAAAAAGACAAATCATTCAACAAATGAACACGAGCTCGGAACTTGAATTCTATTTCTAGAAAATTCCGCTAGGTTTGTAGAAAACCCGTTTTTAATTTAAAAAGTTGGGACATTTTAGACATGATTTGGCTACTTTTTGCCGAACTTGGCTTTGATAGATTTTTTTATTAATGGGCTATATGCGCAACCTCTGTGCAAAAATAGCATTTGCTTATACAAAAGTACTCTAAACAATTTCAAAATTAAAGGTATTTTTTTGCTTGAACTTTAAAAGGAGCATAGTAAAATATTTAATCATCCTAAAAGCGGATGATAGCAGATAGGCCTTTTGTGCCGCGTTGCGTGATACATTCACCTCTAAGAAAACTATGTACCTGCAACAATACAAAATTTTCTTCTCAACATTCATTGAGCTTTCATTTATTTTTTTAAACTTACCCCGAATACGAAAGAATTGATATAGAAAGCTTCCAACCAAGTTCACTTAATACTTTATGCTTTTGAGATTGACTGCCGGACTTCTTCAAATCAAGTATTTTTTAATTTTATTTCTGCTTGTTTAAGCGTGCACCTAAACAGGACAAAAGATGAGATTTCTATTCAACAAATCGGCAAGTGCGCACGGGATAAAAATATTTAAGACTAAAAGTAATAAAATAAGTATAAACCTTCATCGAACAGTCATACAAAAGGTGACTTTTATAAATATTGTAAAATATCTGATTAAAACCATTTTGTATATAATTAACTAAAATAAACAAGTGCATATACTCGTACCATAACCTTCGAAACGCGAGGCTTGAGAAGAGACACTCGCGTGAACATTGCTATTATTGATGTTTTGAAATCATTTTGAAATTCCTAATTTTTCCTTGCTCTAGCCATTTCTATATCGCCTTTGCGGTGGGTTTCGGATTATTTTTCTGTTTAAATGTTCAGTATATAGGCAAATGGTTCGGTTTTGTTTTACCATACCAGCGAACAATTTGTCCGACGACCTAAAAACATGCCCAGTGATATTTCCACCCCTTTGTTTAACGGTTGATTCAGTATAGCTAGGGCTTTGGGTTGATCTTGTGGACGATGTACAACTTTCTATCTCAACCCATCTTGTTTGTTTTCGTTTCCCCGGTCAAAACATTTTATTCCAAAACTTTGTTGGTTTGTGTCTGTGGGTCTGTGGCAAAAGCCAGTCGAATTTTTATTATTTTGAGCTTCACTTAGTCTCTTCCTATAAGCGTAATTTCTCTTGTTGACTTAAAAAGATCTGCGTTAATATTACTTTCTATGTATCTGTAACTGGACTTGGTGGTATGACTTGGTCTTAGATGTTGGACCCCTTAGGAGTTTCAACTCACGAACACTTACATAGTTACATTCCAGTTAGGGTTTTCACCTCCACAGCCCATACGAGAGAGTAGATATATGTACAGTAGAAATTTAGAGATTTATATATTGTATAACTCTGTTTATTCATAATAAATTTGTTGTAGCTTTAAAATAGCGTGTTGTTAATTTAGAGCAGAAACCCTTGGCTGAGCTAACCCCAGCCAAGTGGGTAAACCCTGTTACAGTATATCAGTCGGCAGCAATGACTGCACTTCGTCTAAGAGAGTCAAATCAGTGGACCACTCAGCGATGGGGGCACCTGGTAATATTGAAGAAATACGATTCTATATACGTGTACATATCGATGCGGATATATTAGCTGATAACTACTTAGAGCACGAATTCCTAGCATTTGGCGGAGTTGCATTCTCGGGGAATCCTCCAATGGAACTCTCTTTCAGGCGGTGGTATGATGGAGGCTACAAAGCAAACTGGACCCATCTTTAAAAATAATGATATTTTCATTTTCTTCGATAATTAGGGAGCAATAAAAGCTCTGGGCTCGCTTACTCTAAATTCCTAATTAGTGCTGTCGTCGATCCCTAAATAACAGACTCAACAGAAAAGACTGTCTCTCACGTGGGTCCCTGGTCACAGGGACATCGAGGGAAACTGTAAAGCGGTTGAACTTTCTAGGTAAGGTACGACCGAGCAGATAAAGATCGCATTGGTATGCCTTTTGCCACTTGCAAGCTGCTTCTCAAGGAATTTACATATAAACAAGCCAAGGTGGAATTATTCTACAATCTGCGAATGCGGTTACAAAGAGTTAACTATCTCTCTCGATCGTTGGAGAGGCCATCTTGAAACGATTGCTTTCATCCAGATGATTTAACCTAAATATCGCCGCTAATAAACTTACAGTCTCATCTCTCCCATAGTTCACGTTAATAGCCATCACTGAGACACAAATGAATATATGCAAAATATATATATATCTGCAAATGCCATTCCTTAGCTCCTCATTTTGGAACAGTAATAATTTTCATCCATATAGAGTCAATATTACAGAGATACTTGTCTTATCTTAACAACACCAAAAACATAACCCGAAATTTGGAATATTCTTTAAGATTTCCAAATTGATAACCACAGACTTAAGTGGAAGTGCGTACTTAGTGAAGGAGGTGTTTAATATTTAGCACTCTAAGTTATGGAACTTATCATGATGTCTTCCCAATAAAATGCATTGATCTACAGTTTTAAACAGCGTCCAAACGTCTGATGGATTCTTATGAGACGCTTTTATTTCATTCGGTATTAGGCTCATTGGAGCTGAAATTCTTATATTATTATTATTATTATTATGTTCTATAATTATGGTTACTAGTCAGGTCAGGATATGAAACTAAGTCCATCCGTAAGGAAATCATTCTGCTACTACGGTCGCCTATTTACATATATCTATGACACCGAATACGCAAGCTAACGATAATATATTTCCCGGTATTAGGTTAGGTTAGGTTGCAGTGGCTGCCGATCTATCAAGTCGGATTCTGACTTAGACTCATTGTGATACCTCAAAAACTTAAACCATCAGGTTTCATCCTCCATCCATTTTGATTCTCTAATGAACCTCATTAGATCTATGACTTGGACGTCAGCTATCTTCGATAGACCATCCAGCAGTAGGGTCCCAAAATTACGAAACCTCGCCCTGCTCAAAGTAGGACAGTCGTCTCCTCCTTTTCACCCTCCTTGCAGCTTCTGCAGCATCTTCTCTAGGGAGCCACTAGTCTTTCTACGTGGCGTCCCATCAGACAGTGGCCTGTTAGAACATCTATAACTTTGGACATGTCACCTCTTTTAAAGGAATACATATCTGGTTATCTCTTTTTATCCCATTTCGGCCATGTGTGCCGGGTTTTGTAGCGAATTGTTCATATATTAACTCCTTGAGAATTCCTTTTGCCTGTAGCAAAAGACATACCAATGCGTTTTTTATCGAGAAGAAGCTGCTAGGTACCTCGCCTAGCAATTTCATCCGCATTACAGTTTCCCTCGATGTCTCTGTGACCAGAAACCCATGTGAGAGACAGTCTGTTCTGTTTGGGCATCTCCTGTAGAGGTCGGCGTCAGTTCAGCACTAATTTGGAATTTATCGTAAGCTAGCCTAGTGCTTTTATTGCTGCTTTACTATCGCTGATAATGAAGATATCTTTACCTTAAAAGCTGGCTCCAATTTGCTTTGCAGCCTCCATGATAGGAGATATCTCCGCCTGGAAAACATTGCAATGGTTCCCCGGTACTTGGAGATATTATACGTACATCTTTGCGAACTAACATTGGTTTTTTATCAAAAAATTTTGGCTAAAGTTTCTTTATAATGAGACTATAAAAATGATATAAATATATACCTACATATATACATATGTACATATTTCACTCAAACGTTTATTATATTCATAAATGGTGCATTTAAGTAAATATAATTCTACCCCTGGATAGGCTATCCTTACTTGTTTATTGCATAACCCTCATTTATCATCATAAAAATTCCACAACAGTGGGTCACACTAAACTGTTTATATAACGCAAACATGTGCTATACACACACTTTAACGACAGTCTATTGAACTTAATATGGGTAAGAGTGAAACCATTTTCGTTTCACTTCGTTTGAAATTTATCATAAAATCATGACTTCAAGTGTTTGACTTTGCAAACAACATTCCTGTTCCTTATGTCTGCAAACCCAACAAAGAAAGGATGCTTACTACTGACAAAATTGGTTGAGAGTTTTATGGAAATGTTAATTTTTTAAACAAATGGAAACTTATAACGCCAGCACTCATACATTCACAGGTACATACATACATATGTATGTTTGTATTGGGTGTATGCATTAATTCGTGCGATTTTTTTTTTCGAAAATTAAGACTTTATTGTGAAAAAACTTTTACACATTTAATGTTTAAAGTATTGCCCATCGGAAGCTACGATGTTTGCCCATCTCTCTGGCAGTTTGTGGATCCCATCCCAAAAGAACGTCTCCGGCTTGGAGGTCAAGAAAGAATCGAGACGATTTCTTATACCCTGTTCTGAAGTGAAGCGTACTCCGGTGAAGGCATTCTGCATTGATCTGAACAAGTGGTAATCGGAAGGTTCTATGTCAATATGCAATAAGGCAGGTAAGGTAGAACTTCCCACCCACAGTTTTCCAAATAGTTTTTAACTGGCCTTGCAACATGTGGCCGAGCGTTGTCATGATGAAAAATTATTGATTCGTGTCTGGTCTCATATTCTGGTCGTTTTTCAGCGATAGCCTTTTTCAAACGAACCGATTTCAATAACTCATTATAGAGCACACCCTTGTGGTCCCACCAAATACATAGCATAACTTTGGCACCATGGATATTCGGCTTTGCCGTGGATGTCGATGGTTGAATCCATTTTTCATCTCCAGTGACAATACTATGCAAAAATGACTTATTTGGTGGCGTTGAAGCAACATTTCCGACATGCAGAATCGACGTTCCACGTCTCTTGGCTTTAATCCATAAGGCACCCAAATTCCAAGCTTCTGGATGAATCCTAATGATTTTAATCGTCTGGGAACGGTGGCTTGCTCAACTCCTAATACTTTTGCAAGTTCTTCTTGCGTCTGACATGCATCTGCGTCGAGCAATGTCTCCAATTCTTCGTGTTGAAATTTTTTTGGCTGTCCGTCGTCTAAGTCGAAATTGCCACTTTTAAACCGTGCAAACGATTTTTGGCACGTTCGTTCGGCTAAAGTATGGTCACCATAAACGTCCAGAAAAATATGATGGCTTTCGGTAGCACTTTTCTTCATGTTAAAGTAATGAAGAATAACTCCATGCAAAAACACTTTATCTGGTACAAATTTCGACATTTTCAAATGAATGAAACAAATTGTTGTTCCCGCTAAAACAAATGACATCTACTGAAAACGACGCGAAATGACAGTACCTTTGAAATGAATATAGCCACACATAGAAAACCGCACGAATTAATGCATACACCAATATTTGAAGCTTATAACTAAATTGAAAGTCAAATGCGTTTAATTTTTTTGACAAACTCATTATTCAAGAAAATTGATTGCTCAAATCTTCTTATTTTATTTTATGTGAAGCACTTGTTTATTAATAACGGGCATACTTGGTTAAAAAATATTACCCCATTTTCATTTAATCCTTTTTTAGTGTACATTCCTGCTAACAACGTGACGACTCCATGCACGCGTGAAATGTAAGTATATACCAAATGTGGGCAATGGAATAATCCAAAAGTAACCACAATCCATACAAAAATTTGGACCAGTTAACATTGCTCCCATCTCTGTATAATATCGGAGTAATCCGTGGAATTAATCCAAAAATTGCACCATGCTGACAGTGAGTTACATTATGGAGTATATACGAAAAATGGCATTCGGTCATAATTTATTAAACATACTTGCATTGGATAATATATACATACATATGTACATATATGCTCAAGCTCATTTACGTCCTCAATGTACCAGCGGAGCTTACAAACAAAACGAAGCTAAGGCAATCGAGACGAGAGTTAGCCCAATATTTTACTACAGAGGACTACCTATTGGATTACTCCAAGGTACCGTATGGTCATATTTATGTTTTGAGAATTCCAACTTTCAAACTCTTACATATTCTTTTGATATAGTCCTACGATATCCATGATCTTTGAATGCAGCACGTGTATATAATACCAAATTCCTTGCTATGAGATGATTTTTGAGGAAGTTTTGACCAAAGCCACATGTCGAAACAGATCGGTGTATGGGAGCTACATATTGTGGACGTCCGATTTCTATAAATTTCAGTATAAACTAACTGTACCCTGCAACACATTTTTTGTTTTACAATCGGCCACGCAAATAAAAATGTTTGCCAACCCAAGAACATGCGAGATACGATTGTCCATGAGCGAAGCAATCCGTATCTAAATATAGATCATATAATTCCACAGATTGCCCCTGAGCTTTGCAAACGCTAGGCGAACAGTAACTGTAGTCGCTTGATTTGAAAAAAGTATCGGACGGATAAATAGGGATTCGAGGAATGAGGTCGTCTTCATGTTTGAAAAGCCCCGTCAGAATCGGTGCTTCTATTTCTATTCTATAATATTTTGACTGCAAGTCAAAACTCTGCAGCTGAGTTTTGGCTAATTTTTGGCTCTGCTAAGTCCAAAAAATTAAACAATTCTGTTGGAAAATTAACTACCTCATCTGTTTCCACAACGCTTTCTCTATGTGGCGCGTTCGCTTTCAAAGTTGGACTGAATAGTGTGGTTGAGATCACAGACATCCTAATTTGTTGCAGCGAGGATAGATCGCTCAATCAGGCACCCAAGATCCCTATAATTGATGTGGATATTAGGGAATACTCTTATTTTAAGGTCTAAACTGCAGAAGTTATCGGGTAATCTGTTCGCAAGAGCGATCAACTGGCATTTTGCCGTTCCCTATTTCCAGTACTGGCGTGAAAATACATCAGCAGGATGATATTAGTGGCTCATTAGAGGGTCTGTAGCCGTCGCCACAACGTTGAGTATTTAGGCAGGCATTGATCTCGTCCGCTGGTGTTAATGGAGAAATGACAAGCAGTGTTGTTGTGTGAAAATGTCAGTCCTTCGGTAACTTTTCGAGATACAAACGTATGTGGATATTTACAAACGAACGTATGATTTCTTTTCGCTGCTCAAATGTCAATATAATAATCTCGTGGTGTGCTAAACGCACTAACCGAATCTATGCTTATACACACTCAAGTTGAACGTATATGCTCGAAGCAGCATACTTATAATAAAAAAAAACGATCTCCTTCCCGAAAAAAAAATTTCAAGCAAAAAGAACTATTAATACGATTTTTTCATCAAAAGCCACCTATGTATGTATATACCGAATTTCAAGTAAATGGAACCATAAATACGATCAGTCCAAAGCCCACTTCCGAGATCTATTATTAATCTAAGCAAAAAGGCGACTTTGTTCTGAATTTCAAGTACATCGAACCATAAAGACAATTTTTTGCAATAGTTCGGTCTCTGTTAATCTAAACAAAAAACCAATCTTTTCATTTCAATTAAAACCAAATTTTTGTTCGATAAACCTTCCTAGGAACCATACAAATGGATTTCTCTCTCTTAGATGCTTCATCGATGAAATTATAGTTTCAAATCTGAAAAATAGGTCGTATATATGTCCGATCTGATCGATATAGCAAAACCTGAGGAACTACTTTGCGTGTAAGCTGACAGACACAGGGAGATAGTTAAATTAGCCAAGCTCGCCATTCTGATCACCTCGGTATGAATCTCTTCTACTTCTGGCACTTAAATACATACAAATTTCGGACCAAAGTTAATAATACATATAAGGTACAAATATTATTTTTTTTCTCAAAAAAAAAAAAATTAGGAATTTTAAAACCGTTGAGTGATTTCATAATAAGTGAATTTAATTACATATCTTACATGTAATGTTAAACGAACAATTATTCAAAAAACTAGTAAAAATTTTGAATTTGCAGAATTATCGATGTGAGCTTTTTTTCGATGGTTGTATAAAAAAGTAAAGTGGGGTTTATTGGGTGTATTCGTATGTATGTACGAGGGGGTTAACAAAAGCTAAGTAAGTTGACCAGCAAAACAAAAAAAAATCTTTTTGTGTTTACTCGTAATCTTTTTCCTTTTTTATCTTCTCTCCATAACCGCCATTGATTTCAATGCATTCCTTAAGGCTATAGATCCACTTCTGAAAACAGTCTTCAAAATCTTACTTTTTAAGCTTATCAAGTTCAGCATTTAGCTCCTTAATTAGCCCCTCGTTGCTATTACCATAAAGCCCTTTACTTCTAATTTTATTTTTAATTTTTGGAAATAACCAGAAATCATTAGGTGCTATACAGCAGTGTGGGATAGCGCGTTGTCATGATGTGAAAAGTAGCGCCACAAATCCTGTTTCTTCCTGTTTTTTAACAAATTTTTAAAAACTTTTGGCAAGCACTCTTCGGTGTACCATTTTCTACGGAAAAATGTCCTATTCTATAATATGAAAAAGGAAGACTAATAAAGTAATTGCAAAGAATTTGCTATTTTCACAAAAACAAATTGAAAGTCACCAACTGACCGAACTTTTGTTAATCCCCTCGTATATTATTAAGTGTATATGCTAAAATTTTCTTTAGTTCGTTTGGTTAAGAAAATATGCGAAAGAAAGATGTGCCTTCCCGGAAGCGAAAACAAAGTGAAACTCTCTCTAAATTTCGAAACTTCTTTTGCTAACATGAATATTGAAATAGTTACAAGTTGTAAGTTTGACGACAGGCAAAAGTTTCTGTGCCCTCTGCTTCTTCGTTGAAAGGCAACAGCACAACTTCAGCGCATCGTTTGCATAAATATGTACCTAAAAAATATTGTTATTATAAAAGTATAAACTCAGTTCTATGCTTATATTGAAATTTTTCGGAAATGGCGAACGTACGATGTTCATACATGCACCCACAGCATATGTTTTGTAATTGCATAAGAAGGAAAGGTGATTTTGTACTAGATACTCCTCTTCTAAATAACCAAATTTCGTAGAAATATTAAGTCAGATAGGTTTTGTCGTACAATGAATAGTTGAAAAGTTTTCACTACAATTTGAGATGTACAAATATTTAGCTTTAAAATTAATTCAATATCTATCAATAACTTAAACTGTCAAGTTCCTACTCACGATAAATCGACTGAATATCTGATCATAGCGATTTTCTCTTTAAGTTTAATATTCATGAAACATATGTATGTATTTATATATGTATATAAGTATTTTCTGATAATATATTAGGGGAATGGTGGTTAGCATTGCGTACTGACATTCAGAAGGCTCGGTTTCAAATCCCGGTGCCACGAACATCCAAAAGTTATGGAAAATTAATTTAAATAAAAACTTAAGTTAAATTTTCTAATTGCAGGCGCCCCTCGGCAGGGAATGTCCACCCCTCCAAGTGTATTTCGGACATGAAATAAAGACTACTCGTAAAAAAACCATCAATCGTTCGGTGGTGGCTTAGTATAAACTGTAGGTCCCTTCATTTGTCGGAAAAACATCAAGTCGCAAAACCACAAATTGGAAGAGAGGCCGAAAATCGCTTCAGCGGTTACAAAGTGCCAATTATATAAATATATATTGTATTGGTAATAAACAAATTTATTTGGAAAAAAGGTTGTTTTTTAGCATAACTGTTAAGTACATACATACGTACATACACTACGTACACATTCCTTCGACATTATTTTTTAGTCTAAAATCCTAAAATTCTAATGTTTCTGGCCAATTATCCTTTAAGGGAATGGTCTAAGGGAAAATCAAATGCAGAATTTTTCACCCTTGTAAGTCCAATGGATGTATTGTGTAAAAATGATAGAAAGTTTCTCTTTCACAAATCAATGAAATATATTTGAAAGCGAGATTTGTAAAATATTGCCTAGTGGAAGTCAGTAACTTTGATCGATACGATTTGTAGCCTGCTCTAACGTTTGATCGATTCGCTAACTAATTTTTAACAATAATCGAAAACTCGCATTTCCTTTTTATTAAAACGGAGGAAAGGTATGACGTTTAAACAAAATAAATAATAATAAATAAAACAAAACAATTTCATGGTAGCATTTTTCTTTAATATTGTAATTGAGATACAATGGATTACTAAGTTTACTAATCAGTAATATGTCATGAATTCCACTGTTAAAACTAGCCTGCTTGGCCCTTCCCACTGTGGCACTGAGCACCAAATAAATGAATTATGCCGCGCTCCTGGGTACTTAGCATTTATCACCAAAAACTTTAGATGATGATCACATATCTACGTATCTATGTAGGTAAATATATAATGAAATATATTATTATAATAACAATTAAAAAAAATTTACTCTCACAATTTGTACATTGATAGAATGGTGTCCATAGTGGTAGACATAGGCTCCTACATTATTTCTGGGGTTCATGAATGATGATGATGTCCTCGATAGGGCCACCAGCAAATGGTGATGATGATCAACCAAAGATTTTCTTTGCAGCTTGTTGCTCTATTTGGGTCATGGGAAATCTAACCTCCGCAAAAAACATTGAACAGTTGATTGCGTCTGCTACACGATTGATACAAAGGCTTACAGACGGCTCATAGATACTACCTATTGTTCTCCAAGCAGAAGTTGATACGGAAAAACACTTAAATGTTATATTATTACCTGTTGCTCTGTAGCTATTCTGCTACTATTTTGCCTCTTGAGAAACGATTTCTTCAAATAATTTTGGCGTTAATGTATGTATTTAGATTCCGAGACTCAGTTGCTTTCAAGTGGACAGGATGTTCCCCTTCCTGAAGTAAACTTCTGTTCAATGATGAAGGGTACGATACCTCGTCATCTTGGAATAAAACGTATGCCAAATACACAAATGTCATTTTTATTTATTATTTTATTTTTGTTTTTATGGTATATTACTAGGATTAATTCCCGATTTGGTGTACTTTACTTTTACCATAATAAAATATCAATCTTTTGTCTTTGACGTTAAAAATTTCAAAATATTCGTCGTTTAATGAGCTATTTCTCGAGTAGTTGATCAAGCGAGGAGAGAATATCGTTAAATAAATTTTAACAATGAGTATAAGAATCGTTAAAATTATCGGTAAGTTATTTTAACGATCTAAAAATCGGCAAAAGATAATACTGAATCCCATCACGAGAGTCTTCATTTTTATACTTCTGAAAAGTTACTGAGAAACACATACTTACACGTATGTTCTTATGCAAGTTCATATGGATTGCGAATGGTTTTTAATCACAAACAACCAGTTTCTAAGCTCTGCCAAGAAAAGACTCTTCGAAGAAAGGAAATTTACCTGCTTCATATACTCGTATATACAAAACATTCATATAAATTAATATTGATATTCATCAAAATAGATAAAGCGATAACTTGCTTACCATATATATACATGATTGTTACATGAGTGCAACTGATAATCTCTTAGTGTCAATACGTTCTAATCATGTGTTTTGTGCAAATTATGTTAATATGATTGAGCGTAAATATGTCAAATACTTTGCGCATATAAATTGACAGAGAAACTTGATAATTGACTTTCCAAAAATGTATTTATCAGGTAATAATTAAATCGAGATTATAGCATTTAACAGCAATTTGCACGCTTAAAGAAATACTACTTTCTTTAATTTCTATATCGCTACCACAACAGCGGCATGTTATTCCTGCTCTTTTCGGTAACGTCCGAAAAAACTCTTTCTGACAGAAATTAAAAGTTCCTTGTGATGGAGCTTGTTCTCTGAATTCATCTCAAATCTGTAAATAGTATATTATATAAGCTTCTAATCTACTTTCCTTTCTGAGGGCGTTGAAGTCATTAATAATTACATGCGCTTTATGAGCGTAAAGGAGTCCGGAAAATCTTTTTGACAATGATGGCTTGCTGGGTATCTGCATATGCATATGTATATATGGTATATATATATATGTGAATGTATCACGAATTTTTCAATAGCTCCTTAATTTTTATTTGCCATTTAATACTTTCATAATGGGTCTGGATTACATATATATTTGCATACTTACATTAAAGTTCGAGGGTTGTTTTGGGAAAGTTCTATAACTTTTCCTTGTTTACAGTACTTTTATCTCGTGAGGGTATAGGAATATTTACTGGATGCTATTATATTGAGGTGCCATAGGTGGTTCCAAAACTTCAATGGGTTGCATTTTATTATTGCAATGCCACTCATTTGGGATTTTCCATAGAAAAGTTCACCAGGAAAAAAGAGTTCAGATTTCTGGTAGTTATACAACGGATTACTGATTTTCTGGGTGTGGGTTAAATAAATATATATTATATATAGGCGATTTTCGGCCGAGCTCCTCCTCCAATTTGTGGTTTTGCGTTTTGATGTTTTTCCAACAAATGTAGGGACCTACCGTCTCCGAACAGCTGATGGTTTTTTTACCAGAAGCCTTTATTTCATGTCCGAAATACACTCGGAGGGGTGAACATTCCCAGCGGAGGGGAATAAGAAAATATAACTTAATTTTTTAATTAAATTCATTTTCCATAACTTTTGGATGTTGATGGCACCGGGATTTGAACCCGAGCCTTCCGAATGTCAGTAGGCAATGCTAACCACTAGGCCACTGCGGCCCGCCTTAGTGATTTTAAAAATCTTATAAAACTTTCTAATTGAATGTTCGTGTATACATATAGTCTTAATTAATTAATGTACACATACATATGTACATATGTAACTTACCTTAAACATTAGCAAGCCTTTGTTCTGTGTTCTGTGAGGTACACATACATATCGGGCAGTGTATTTCCTTTGTTTTTCTTTCTGATAATAACATTTTCGATTTTAGTTATTTTCGAAAGTAAAGTAATGTTTTACCTCGGAATGGGCTCGCACATTTTTTAAAAACATTGAATTGAAAAAAGATAAAAAAGGCTAAACGCGTGACTTCATAATAAGGATGGAAATTGTCATTATCAGTAAGTTGGTGGCATAAAAAGTCAACTAATATTGTTCGAAAAGTGGACTAACAATGATTTCTTTCAAAACGTCTTACATACTTATGTATGTATGTGACACTTGTGACACTTGGCAACAAATATATTTTGGCCTAACCGCCAAAAGCCGTAAACGACAATATTTTCAGTTTTTCTGTTCCGATGTTAACCAGAGTTTAACACAAATCTTATTTCCTTCTTTCTGTTGTTGGATATTTCTATGGCTCACAGTCAAAAAAATACTGAAAGATTGCTAACAGCTTAACTTTCGAAATATTCACATTTTTATATCTTTAACGAACATGAAATGATATGTTCACTTTGGTTCGAAGTATTAAAGTATCAGATGGAGAAGAAGTTGAGCCATTAAAATTTATACCGATATATACTGTATGATCGGTATACCGATGTTGACTGTTTTAGCTATCTGTCCGTCTGTTTACTCGTAAAGTAGTCCATCAGTTTTGGAAATATTTCAAATTAACTTGGTGAGCAGATGTATTTTTATATTGTTTTGATCATTTGTCGGAACGGCTCACTATAGATATTGCTTCCATACAACCAATTTGTTCAGATATAGGGTTTTGGTTAAAAACCCGTCAAATAAAAATGCAACAGCATTCAATACAAAAATGAAAAATGTACCATAAATTTAGATGGGCATTACTTGCGAAAGATTTAATAATGTAAACAAATATATGTTTGAGAAAGTATTTTTAAAGAAGGAAAGCAAAACAAACTCATTTAGTGTGCCTATTTTGAACTACTGAAGATGGTGAGTACGCCATATGGAAAAAAGTAAAATTATTTTTTTCCTTTTGGTATTTAGGACGCGATACAAATTAAAGGATAGAAAAATTAGTATTTCAAAACTAAAAACCGGAAAAGGGTATTACGTCAGCTTTTTTTTACTGGGTATATGTTGTTTTCATGTGCTTATGTGAAAATGTGAAATAAAAATAACAGTACTTTTGGTTTTTTATAAATCTCTATAAAATGTATATTTCTTCTTCTTTTTTGCTATCGTAGACACCGTTTACCGCCGATTACAGCCGGTACTACTAAGTACAGCCAGGTCCTTCCATGCTTGGTCTTTCTTTCCCTGCTTCAACCGGCATCCACTGCATCGAAAACATTCATTTCCATTCGGGCCACATGACCCAGCCAGCGCAGCAGCTGTTTCTTGATTCGCTGAACTATGTCAATGTCGCCGTATATCTCGTACATCTCATCGTTCCATGGGCTGCGGTATTCGCCGTTACCAACGGACAGAATACCATAAATTCCAACCGGAATTGGTTGCTATTGTTGATTCAGCTATAATCGCTGAATTTTTAAACTTTTAAAGAAAACTTACGGTACTGTTTTCATGTTCGCAGTTGTACAAGCATTTGTATATTTTATGTACATATAACTTATCCGAAAATCACATATCCTGCGTCGAGTTAAGCTGCATCCGGTTAAGTTCTGTGCAAAAGATAAGTATTTCAGCACGTACTCAAACGCAAACTTATAAATCCTATTTACGTCGACATTTAAATACATATGTATGTATGTGTGTATGAATGTATAGAAATAGTTTATTTTCGTGATTGTGCATTTGGGATAAACATTTATATGTATACGTGTGTACGTACGAAAAGGGACCACAGCAAACGGTGTATCGACTATTTAAATCGTGCCTTATGGAAGTAAAATTGAACAGCAATGGCTTCGGACAATTTAAGACATTTATTCTTGAACATTCAGAAATTCTCGGATATTCTCAAATTTAGACTTACATACTTGGAAAAAGAATGCTTATTCATACATATGTATTTATCTAAGGTGAAACCTTATACTTTTGTATACCATATACATACATTAGAGCTGGTCCATATCTATTGATCAAAATTTAGCAACAAATTGTACAGCAAAACCGTATTGTACAGATAATATTACGTAATTTCGCTGATGAAAAAACAGATCTTAATTGACATTGAAGGTGCGGACCTTTTTAAAATATGTTTGTACCCCAATCTCATTAACATAACAGCAGCATTCAATCACGATGAGAGGCGATATATCTTTATCACGGTGAAAGTATATTGTAAAACAAAGTGCGACTAGTGCAAAACTGTGTAAATATTAGTGCTGTAGTTGGAACCCCACAACTTAAGGACACTTTTTAACACAAAACTATGGAATTCCCTATTAATTTTGTCCCTTCTTAGTTAATGGTTTTTATTCTTCCAATGAATACTAATGCATTTAAGAACTTACATCATGTTCACGAAGTAATATTTTTATAGACTTAGGGCCGTTTTCACCATCTCCGGTTAAGCACTTAATCAGAACTTAATCGGAAGGTAGCAAAAAATTCGTTTTCACAAAGTCCGGTTAAAGCGCATCTGTCAATTAAGCTGCGGTTAACTTAACGCCAAAATAAATTTTATTATGGAAAATTTGGAATAGATTTCGTCTTTCCAAAGTTAGAGCAAAATACGTTTTGGAAAAAATAGAAAGTAAAATTAGAAGCCGCACTGAAAGGTTTGTAAGAATAATATGTTTTCAGTAAATAAACGTTGTTGATAATTTATTTGATTTTGCAGGAATAAAGTAGCGGAAATTTTGCTTTTAACATTCCACTTTTATGCATAGGAAAGTTTTTTAATTTGTGTATTTACAATGAATCTGAAATCCGTACTCGAAATTGCATATCGAGGAGCTATGGATTGAGAGTTTCGCTCAGCACAACTATGAACATTATTGTTGCCTGAGTGTTGCACAATTTTGTTATCCAGAATGACTAAAAGTGCAAGAAAACTATATCCATATACTACATACATTTTATACATGTGATTTAAAACCATCAAAGTCCTTTTTTCCAAATAAAAATATATGAAATAAATTTTATTAAATTACATTTTTTTCCATAACCAAAAAAAAAAAATATTAAAAAAATAAAAGAGAAAACGCAAGATTTTAAAAATAACTCAACAGTATCTTGTGGAAAAATGTAAACAAATACCAGCTGCCATGCTGTTTTGATGTATTCACAACCCACATTTTTGTGTATTTACCTTAAAATATTCACAAGGATCAAACTAACCTGAAGTTAGGTAACCAGAACTTGGTGAAAACTAAAAGTCACATCAGCCTATCTGGCGGTTAACTATCCTCCGGTTAAAGGTTAAGTTAATCGGATATTGTGAAAACGGACCTTAGTTTTTTTCTAACCGTTTTAGCTTTATCCATAGCGAACTTCATACTATCATCCCTGAAATTTATATTCCTAAAAATACCTAACGCCAATCTATCGGACACTCTAAATATATCACACTTCATTTTAAAGTTCAATAACCAGATTAATGCTTCGAGTTCAGGGCTTGCGTTATGCGAATCTTTTATAAATTCTCTTAAATATTGTCGAATTAAATCGCACATAGTTTTCAAAGCAGAGGTCCATTTTCCCACGTAACATAAGTAGTTCAATTAACGAGCTTACAAATGATTCAAATTCCTTATTTTTTCGATTTTTTTATATATGCACGTATGGTACATACATATGTATATCTACTAATATATTCAATTTTATCGCAATGCTTTTTAGGATCATTATTTCTATATTAATTTTAATATATATTTTTTTCGGAGTGAAAGCCTTATAAAAACATTTCGCTTTGAATTTTAGCACCATTTGTTAAAAAATAGTTTTTAAATGATGGCGGTTCTTTGCTAAAGTATGTATGTAGCCAAGCATAAGCCAATCATATTCCAATTTTTTTAATTTGTTAATTGTTTCCTCTATTGAGGATACTTTATGCAGATAAATTATTTAGAATATGAAGATATTTTATTTCGCAAATAAAAAAGTTAACAGTAAGAGGATCTGAAAAATTATTTTTGTACCTGACTGGTCTAAAATTACCTCTTTATACAGACGTTTCTTTCATAAGAAAGATGACATTAAATACAGATATTCAGCCCTAATCTGCATTTCGATTCAAATCGAAAGAGTCTCCGTTTGGCAGATTTGGTATTGTTTCTGACTTACGATTCTATTCAATTGGACCTATTGTGCATTTTAATCGTATTCACAGCGCAGTAAAAGCTGCAATTCAATAATATAAATTTAAGTAAAACTTAATTTTGATAGCTGTTAAAGTCATAAATGTTTAGATTTTGAGGTATGATTATACTTTTTATACAACACAAAAACGAGATAAAAAATGGCTATTACAAAGGTAACCAAAAGAGATGTTCGCACAGACCACGGAGAAATAATTGAAGAAGGTGCTAATGCACTGAATGATATCCATCAAAGAACTTCATGACTTCGACAAAATTTTACAATGAATTTGACACTGTTTAGATATTTTGTATATTTTGTGAATATAAAAATAAACCAATAAAAAAAGATCAGTTTTATGTTGATATTGGATTAAATATTTTATTAAATGAAATATGGTTTTTAACCTGTACAATGGTATGTGGTTGATTAGGGTGATGGCTGGTGGTTCGCTGTGTATGACATGTCCGTTGGCTTTTTCTGATAAAAACGCAGTGGTATATAAGAAAAAAAAGTTCTTACCGTTTGCCATCATGTTCATGTTATGGAATTTGTAAGAAAATATGGCAACCCACTTGCATTCATTATTGTGTCATCTTCCATTGTATCATCCTTTAATCTTTACTTAGTCTGAATAAACCAATCTTAGTGTAAAGACGTGTGTTTTACTTTCGTATGTGGACTACAGGTAGAAGGATAACCTAACAATGGTTATGGGCCCAGTGCACGTGGGCATTTTCGGTTTCGGTAAATTGTAATTAAAGTTTTGTCAAAATGAGTGCGATAGCGAACATTGAAAAACTTTCAGCGGACAATTACGCTACGTGGTCGATTCAGGTAAAAAGCCTGTTAATAACATTAGACTTGTGGGATGTGGTCATTAGTGATTGCCCAAGCGAGGAACGTGGTAAAAGTGTTTGGTTTAAAAACGACCAAAAGGCGCTTGCGACTATTACATTGTGCGTGAAACCGAGCGAGCTAATTCATATTAAAGCTTGTGTAACTTCAATGGAAGCTTGGCGGGTCCTAAATTCGATTTATCGTAAAGACAGTGCCGGGCGTAAGGTTTCGTTGTTTAAAAGGCTAATACATTTCAAGGTTAGCATGCAAGACAAATTCGCGACACGTGTAAATGAGTTTTGCTCAATTGTAGATGAGCTCAAAGAAGTCGGTGTTATCGTACCGGATGATTTTGCATCCATTCTTCTACTTTGTAGCCTCACTGATGAAATGGAGAGCTTTGTAGTGGCTATTGAAAGCCGGGACAATTTACCGGAAATTGATGTGTTGGTATTTAAGATTTTAGAAACGGAAATTCGTCAAAATGACAAATGTGCGGTTAATGACGAAAAGGTGTTTTCGACTAACTCCAGAAAGTTCGGTGGTAAAAGATATGAACCCACGCGGTCGAACATAGTTTGCTTTAAATGTGGCAAAAAAGGACATATGCGTTCACAGTGCAGAAGTGTGGTTGATAAAGAAACTTCTAGTGACAAAGCATGTTGTTTGTTTGAGACTAGGTCACAGAATCGAGACACATGGTTATTGGACAGTGGTGCTAGCTCACACATGTGTACGGACAAAAAGTTTTTAATGAGCTTAAGCCGAAAAAGCAAGAAATAATACTTGTGTCTGGTAAAAAAAAAAAGATTCGGGCACGTTAATATGAGCGATATTCGTACGTTGTACAATAAAAAATTTGTGCGGGAATTAAATGCGACTGATATGCAAAACTTTGAAAACTTTAAAGAAAAAAATGATCGTGAAGAAGAACCTTTGTATTATGACCGAAATGTTTCGTCAAGTTCGAAAAATAAAATTAGTATCGGTAATCGTGATGACGGTGTGAAAAAACAATACAAGGAAGCAGAGCTGTTAAATTTGGTTGGTGAGAATCCAAAAACGGTAAATGACGCGTTATCTACGAAAGAGCGCAAACACTGTCGGCAAAATACAAGCTGTTAGTTAATCAGGTCGATGTAGTGGCAGCAAATAAATACGCGGGCAGAGAGTGGAGCAAAAAGGTTTCAGAAATTCTTACGACTATGGGCTTCAGGCGTTACCAAAAAGCGGATAGTTGTGTATTTATTAAGAGGGAGCAAGGCTCTATGTGTCTCATTGGTTTGTATGTGGAGGATATGCTTTTAGCAAGTTCCAATATAAGACAGATGCAACAAATGTTGCAGCAGTTAAGTGAATATATTGATGTTGTGAATCGAGGACCAGTGTCATCGTATCTGGCAATATAAATGAGATCCCTAATTGGTTCTGTTTATGTTTAGAGAGGAAAAAAACATCAATATGGTTGTAATTTGTTGAGACTTATAATGTAATTTGGATTAATAGAAATTTCTAACTAAGTTTGAAGAAATCTGAATTATATTATTGAAACAATTGTAACATTGTTAATATCATAAATATTGTTTAATATTTTGCGCAATTGGGTTGAGAGGGAGAATTGTAAGAAAATATGGCAACCCACTCGCATTCATTATTGTGTCATCTTCCATTGTATCATCCTTTAATCTTTACTTAGTCTGAATAAACCAATCTTAGTGTAAAGACGTGTGTTTTACTTTCGTATGTGGACTACAGATAGAAGGATAACCTAACAGAATATTTAACGAAAGATTTTTAGTGGAATTATTAGAGTGGTACAAAAGGAGGGGTAATTTAGGCTTTTGGCCTAAACATGCCGGCCCCTTGTGGTAAGCAAAACCTGTTTAATAGGCGAACCCAATCATCACTCCCATTTACATAATTATCTTGGTATCGGCTGTTGGACGTTCCTGAAGAAGATGAATGTCCTCATCTGCGTCAACCTGTGCTTGTCTGTGGAAATAAAGTTAATAAAACGTAAGTGGTTTCTAATTCATTTGTGCTTTATTGAATAATTCATTATACTTATGACTAGATATTATACAATAATTTTATTAATTTTTGCATACGCCCGATAGGACCCATCCAAAGACTGTGCTTTGCCCAATAAGCGGGCCAAAGGAGGTGGGTAGTGTCCCTGGCAACAATATGTCGGCGTATACATCCGCGCCGAGCACGAGCCGCACCGGACTGGACCGATCAAAATGAGGATTGGCGAGTTTTATGTGCACATGAGCTCGCGATTCCAGGGTCCAGCGATGTGCTGGGACAAACGCGCCGTAAATCGTTGACCGCGACAGCGTGCGTCACTATGCATGTCGCTGTTCCGTGCTTTCTGCGGAAGCACAGCACGCAACCTCTTTGGTTTCCTATTTGTACCGTGGCAGCCTCAGCTCATGCATTAGCCCCGTAGGAATTAAAGTCGTTGAGACGCATTCATCTATCAGCGCACCCATGAAATGGAGGCGACCTCCTGTCTCTATCTTGACCACTGCCATTGGGGCCACGGCTGTCATCGGGCAAAGCGTCTGCCCCAGTAGATTTTGGGCGCCGAGTTGCCCACTTCCAAAATGGCGAGGTAGCAGGGGAGGCGTGGTTACCAGTCTACTTTCGCCTTGATGTTGGTGCGATTGGTGCGGTCGGAAAGGCCGTGTTTCCGATCTGCGTGGCTCGTTATGGCGTGGTCGAAAATTCCTGGTCTCCGATCCAGAGGCTTTCTTCTTCTCATACTGAAGAGGGGGTCGGAAAGTCCAAGTCTCTGCTTCCCCTTGATTTGTGGCGCGGAAAGGCCATGTTTCCGCTGCGTTGCTCTGTGGTTACATGCGATTCGTCGTTTGTATGACTTTTGAACTAGGCTTTATACTGACGATAACTTGTAAAAATATGGCAGCAAAAAGAAAATTATATTAATAATAACATTGAAAGAGGATACCACTAAAGTAGAATGAAAATGTTTTATACTATATACACATAAATAGCAGCATGAAAAATTATTTAGATGTTGGAAACTGTGCTGAAATTATTATTTAACATTAATATAAAATAATGTAAAAAGTGAAATTTTGAAGATTTTTTCATTGCAATCGAAAACATATATGTATGCTTTACTCATTTCTTATTCGGTATCGTTACAAGAAATATTTAGCGTTTTCTCTACTTACTTATGTGAGTGCATAGCTAAATATTTGTTTTTGTTGCATTTGTAGTAAATGTCAACCCAGCCAAGAGCTGTTGAACAGGAATTTACAGGTAAACCTGAAGCTGATGTAGCAACGACTGGACAACGTTTCAAGGAAACGTTCTTAGCCTTGGGGTGGTTCTGTGCCAACAGCAGAAGTATTTCGCCGTTTTCGTGGGCGCGAGCCCCCAGTGGAAGCGTTGCTTAAGTCTTTAAAAATACTAAACAAAACGCAGACAACGGGTGATTTAAAAATGGCGATTTATACATAACTACATACCGAATGATTAATGTGACACAATCGCATTTGTTTTGTTTTGTTTAATTATTTGCAACATCTAAAAAGTGAATAGTTTAATGTTTCATTCAGAAATCCTTCGCATTCCTGCATGTAAGCGATGCAGTCTATTTCTATAAAGGGCACCCGCCTTATCACGCAAACCGTCGCCATTAGCACGCTCGAGCGCCATTTCAAATGCCAACCGGGACCCATTAGTGTCGAAAATCTGAAAAGAAATCAAATATTTAATAAGAGGAATATTTAATTAGAAGTTGATTAAACGATTAGAGTACTTACCTTCTTCACACGCAGCATAGAAAAGAAGATGGCCATTTCATTTCATTGGCGACGGCCATTGAAATGTAAATTGCCAGATCAACGTAGTTTCCACTATATTATGAAACATCAAGGTGCGTGATGCCATAATTGTTTTTTTTTTGTCCCATTAACAAACGGTCATGAGATCATATTTCATTATCTCTATATTTACAATAATTTCAAAACCTAACAAATAATTTCAAATAACTGAAACAAACTGAATTTCTTGCGAATCGTACTTATGTCCATTGGAAGGAAATCATTATTTGAACATATTAATTCCAACATATTGTTCGACAACTGATTAATTACTTCTTTCCTCTTTTCTACGGGGCGGAGGGTTAAAAGTATTTGATATCAAAATAATATATAGTCACTGCCGAGCTCTCAAAAAAAAAAATTAATATCAATCTTTGCATCGAGTGTGCATTAACCTACATAGCTTCGAGTGGTTTGTGTCCCGACTATGTATGCTTATAGCACCAAGTGGCATCTCCTAAGTAGATCGTCAATCAGCTGACGGATTTTTTTAGCTGGCCATACTGATCTAAAGCAAGAACCACAAACATCCGTCACTTAAGCTTCTACCACAACAAAAGCGTACTTTCCTAACAATTCTCACCATCTAACATTATTTTCTGACAATCATATACATTTAAACTTTTTAAACATATTCCAGTAGAAAAAATGACTCGTTACGGTAAAATGCTTAAAAAGGCAGAGCGACAAGGGCATCGGTATGCAAGCGCATGCCGTCTCTGTGAAGGGAAACATCCGATACGGCTATGTCCGGTTTACCGGGGAAAGTCGCCAGAAGAGAGGCTTTGCGAAGCGCTCCTTGGCCAATTTTGCGCCAATTGCCTATCAATGGGCCATCGTGAAAAGAATTGTACGAGTCAGGTGCAGAAAATGCAATGAGAGGCATCACACTACTCTTCACGTCGACGACACAAGGGCAACAAAACCCAAACCAAAGCCAAGCGTGAAATCGTGGGCTGACCAAGTCGCCGATGAAGAAGCGACGCGATCTCTATCCATGCAAGTGAATCCGGCTCGAAGGACCAATAGATACAGCGGCGCGTCGTGTGATTGGAGCGCACCGGTCTATATTTTGTAAATATAAAAATAAGCCAATAAAATAAAAGATCAGTTTTTTGTTGATATTGGATTAAATATTTTATTAAATGAAATATGGTTTTTTACCTGTACAATGGTATGTGGTTAATGAGGGTGATGGCTGGTGGTTCGCTGTGTATGACACGTCCGTTGGCTTTTACTGATAAAAACCGCAGTGGTATATAAGAAAAAAAAGTTCTTACCGTTTGCCATCAATTCGGTAAACCGTTCATGTTATGGAATATTTAACGAAAGATTTTTAGTGGAAATATTAGGGTGGTACATAAGGAGTGGTTATTTAGGCTTTTGGCCTAAAAACTGTTGTTTGACATTACAATTCGCACCAACTCTGTGGTTTGCATCCGCAAAAATCTTAAAGCAGCTATTAGTTGATTAAGTGGAGATAACGATGTCTAAGTACTTTATGAGTTTCTATCGCTCAGGTGTTTAGGACATAGCGTTTTCAAGTTTTTTTTTTTTTTTTGAATCTAAATAAGAAATCAATTATACTCCTTCTAGCTTGTGTCTATTTGCTTAGTTGTGTTTCAATTTGACACATTCACATGCTGATTTCGAAAATGTCTCCTTTCTTCCTTTTATTCTATCGATTGGATTGTAACTTAGAATATCTAACTACGATTGTGGTAGAGTGGAGAGTAGGAATATTATCGAAATGCAGAATAACACTGATCATTAAAAAATAATAATTTTTTGCGAATTTTATGGTGGTTAAAAAATTTTGTTTTCAATAACTTAAATTTTCCTTGAGAAAAGCTTTCGTTTATAGACTGGCTATTTATAGTGAGTTGTAACATATTCTCCGTTTTTTTTTTTTCATGTACATAATCATGTTAAGCCGTTTTGAAAAAGCTCGCCTAGAAATTCATTTGGACCCTTGAGTGCTTGCGAAAAATTGGTTCAAATGAGCTTACTTACATGTAGTTATGATTGCCAGAGATGCTCAACAAATGCAACGATATCATTCCGTTTCACTAACAAGAAATGAAATCGTTAACGTTGAATTCGCACAAAGCTAATTGTTAACGTTAATTTTGAAATGGTTGCCTGCTGTTATTTAACAGCTTACTTCAATTTTAACGTCTAACGTTTTCTGTTAATGATTTAACATGAACGACAGTTTTTCGTTTCGGATAAAAATGAAATGAATGTTATTTTGATAATTTGTTTAACTTTAATATTTCCAAATATTTTAACCGATACGATAAATTTTCTGCGATTAACGATTACGATGCAGCCTTGATAACTGCGGGTTATAACAATTTCTGGTTTGCGTCTCTATGTTCCAACATATGAAGGAATCCATAGTTTTTATGGAGGTATTTAATTCCCTTCGCCGAAATATACTTATAGGACTTGGCATTTACCGCCGATAAGCAACCTGGGAATCATAAGTCAGATCTAATTGGGTGAGTTTCGTTCTTTGGCCTTATGAATTTTGCGAAGGTTTTCTAGCCTCACCACACTTTGTAGATACATAAAATACAGAAGTGTGTACCCGTATTCAGTGTATTTTATTATTGCCAATTATTTTTATTTACTTTTTCACAAATCGACCTTAATTTACGGAAAATTCGAAGAATAGTCGGTATTTTATTTTGTATGTATTTGTAAAATTGTGTAAATAGGTATATGTCTAGGCGCCTATCGCTTCCGGGTTGAAATCATTTGCTCAATTCATTTGATTGATGGAAATCAATAGAGACCCAAGTATTCGATTAAATTTGTTCATGTGCTCACAACAATATAATATAAAAATAAAACGCACTTAATAAAATGGAAATGTAAGAGATTTTGTGGCTGTGAATTCTTTTGTAGATGGTTCTTAAAACTGCTATTCTATTTGGCTATACATATGCACATTGTTATTTATTTTCTATAGTCATTGATGGATTTTAAGTATTTGTAGATAGTACACAATAAAATTATAATGGCTTAAGCGTAGCCATCACAGCTTTGAAAACGATGCCAAATATAATACATGACAATGCATTTATCGAATTGGAAATTAAAAGTATACATACATTAATCGTATGTACATATGTACATATATATGTATGTACATTTGTATTTACAAAATACTTAAATATTTTTTCAATATGGCTGGCAACGAAGTGCCATTAAAAATATAAGTGCAAAATTTTATATGTACACATATTAATACAAAGATGACGTAATAGCCGAGTGATTAGCATTGCGTACTGCCATTCGGATGGCCAGGGTTCGGGTCCAGGTTCGACCTACATCCGAAATTATAAAGAAGTAATTTTTCTAATTGCGGTCGCGGTGGATACATGATAAAGTTTTCCAATTTCGATGATGTTCAGTTACAATCTTTATTTATAGATACAAATGTTTAGTATTATATTAAATATGATGCTGTTAGATACATACAGGTGAATGCATATGTTATTGTCGTCCAACTTCGATAATTTTCAGTACTAAAATAAGTGCATTAGGGGTCCGATTTGGCCGTTGTTCAAAACTTTGCTGAAATATCTCATAAACAGAGGGATTGGATAGCTTACAAATGGACATCAACTCAAATGGTTATTCTGACCCGATCGGTACAGATCTTAATGTACACGAAAAAATAATCAAAATTTTCGAATTACTTTCTGCTAAAAGTTATAATACGTTTAAAATAATCTAAATGAATAAAGTATAATTATCCATTATTAAAATCCTAATTAAAAAATGAAACTTTTTAGATTATGATGGCCTTTGGATAATAATGGGTAGATTGGGCTTGTTTTATTAAATTACCGAGGAGATTTTGAAATTGTTTCTAAATCTATGGAACGGAGGTATACTTTTCTGCAATAATTGGAGGTAGGGTTTAGACTGATGCTGATGCTTTCAAACTCTTTTTTCATCCTTTTTTCCATTTTCTAACTTCCAGCTCCATCACTATCAGACCCATTCGGTTCGCTTCTTTATCAATTTTAGATAAAGCAGAACTAACAGCTCGGTTGTTAAAGCCTATGATATCAATATCATCGGCATACGGTGGACTTCTTTCACACAAAACGCTTGAGAGGACCTTATATGTGATATTAAGGAGGCTTATTCTATGGTAATTGGTGCAGACTGTGGGGTTCCCTTTATTATGGATTGGGCAGAGCACACTTAAATTCCAATAGTCGGGCATGTTTTCTTTTGATTTAATGCTGAAAAGAAACTTATAGACAGCCATCGTGGTGAAATTTCGTAAGGCACAAAGTAGCTTTGATCTTAAAAAAAATTATAATGTGTTTTTTTTTTTATGTGCGATAGAAAAACTGACCCTGGCAATAATATTTTATATTAGTATTTTATTATATTTAAATAATTGACATATATAGTACTTGCTTAGAAATTCACCAAGAAATTCCCTAACAAACAACATTGTTGGGTGGATTCAGCATACTTATAATATTTCAACTAATTTCATAATTGCTTTAAAAATGTACTTACGTAGGTAAAAAGTTTAGTAAAATTATGTATGTATTTACTTTATTATTTAAGTTTCAGAACTTATTGAAGGATGTACAAAGGGACATACATACATATGTACACATACAAAGGCCAGCATACTTGCATTGGTGGACACAATCGTACGACCCGCCATCCATTTAAGCTGAGTACTGAACAATGGTAAGTTAAGGGGTTATGCCACTCTAGGATTGTCAAAAAATCGCTTTTTGTTTTGCCTTAAATAGTTCCTTAGGGTCTCAGAAATAACATATTGCAGGATTATGGCTCGGAAATATCTCTAAATAATTTATTTTCGAAGTTCCTTGCAAGGCTGCACGGTACGCACGCGGTACAACTTAAAACTTTAAACGCGTTTATCTCCAAACTACATTTTTCGAGTTGGCCGAACCAACAACTCGTACAATTTCCAACCGATTAGGTCCAAATTTGACACACATCTTTAAAAATACATTTTTTAAGGTATCACGTAGGATTTTTTTTAATTCCATATAGTTCATTTGTTATTAACAATTAACTGATGATTTTGTTGTCGAAATTAGAAAGTTTAACTTTAGAAGTGCGCCATTTGATCGTGAATCAATATATCGAAAAAATCCTACGTGTTACTATAGCTATTATAATATATAATAAAAAAAATTTAGATACTCAAGATATTTCAAAATTTACAGGAGCAGTTAGTTCGGCCACGTACCCCTTGAACCATAGAGTAGTCGAAGGACGACCGCTACAGCGCCACCATTCTTCAAGAAATATTTATAAGAAATTATTTTTTTACACCTAAAAAGATGTATAATAAACTTCTTATATTATATTTTAAATTGACTCCAAATAAAGAGTTTGGAATGCCAACTCTTGAACAGGCCACGTATAGCTGCCAGTGAGAAAAACACGGTTCTTCCAATTTCAATCCGCATACTTGAAGCGTTTGTCCTTGTGCCTTATTGATGGACATGACAAATGATAGACGCACTGGGAATTGCACTCGCTTGAATTCAAATGGCATTTCTGTTGGTATCATCCGAATACGCGGTATGAGCACAATTCCTTCTTTCGCTTTGCCAGTCAATATTGTGGCTTCAATTAAATTCGGCATCAATTTTCTTATAACCAATCTTGTGCCATTGCCCAATTTTGGTGCATTTAAATTCCGTAGTAAAATTATTGATGAGCCGATTTTTAAATTCAAACGATGCGGTGGCATACCAGGCGGTTCTAGGGAATTCAACTGGATAATTCACTGCATCATCTTCATTCATTGCGATATCAAAAGATTTATGTGCGCCTGGCAAATTTTCTTGAATGTGAAAATTGATTTCATTGACATGTACATCTGTTGGTGACAATATTGCTCGTTCTGTCAACCAATCGTGATTTCTGTGATTTTGAATAATATTTGGAAACACGCGTTCAACTAATTTTTGGACATATCACCACGGGAAAGATGACTTCAAGAACAATGTTTGGCGGAAATCACCTGACAAAAATATTAGTGCACCACCAAAAATTTGTTGATTGCGACGTAGATCTTGCATTGTACGGTTTAATGCTTCCAGAGATTTTTTATGGGTCATTGTACATTTTTCCAATAGAATAATTGCTGCTTGCTGCAAGACTTTTGCCATTGCAGAATTTCTTGATATGTTGCATGTGGGATTGTCAATCACCTGTACGTTCAAAAATAATATCATATTAATTAGCACTAATGTATTTTAAATCGATCAATCAATGAATACGAACAAACCTGCACATTTAACGGCAATTTTAATGCTGAGTGTGCTGTTTGTCCACCATCCAATAAAGTGGCAGTAATTCCAGACGAAGCAAGTGCCAATGCAATTTTTTGTTGTGACCGAATGGCTGCCAAAATCAATGATACCACCAATGTTTTACCCGTGCCTCCAGGCGCATCCAAAAAATATAATCCACCAGCATCATTTTGTACTGCTTGCATAATGGCATCGTAAACATGTTTTTGTTGGTCGTTCAATTTGGGTAAATTCTCTTTCTTCAAATACACTCACGCTAGCAGCAACATTCACATATTCACACATTCACACATTTTATGCTCCTTTCGAATGACTATGATTTTTGAAATCAGCAGACATGCTTTATACTTGTTCATAAACCATCTACATAACTACCCGAAAGTCTTCTAAAAATTTCAAGGCGATCGGTTCGGTAATATTTGAGTTATAAAAACAAATGAAAACTTGTTGTCAATTTTTATGTATAGGTATAGATAGTTTTACCGCGGTGAACACTGAGGGTTGCGGTAGTCAAAGCAATGGAGGTAAATGGGAATATAGATAGCACATAAAAACCGAATTTTTTAATTTTAATCTTTTAGGAATATGTCAACTTTCTCCTCTTGGACAGGCTTTTTGCTTGCTAACAGATTTTCATTGCCACCCGATTTCCTATTGTCAAGAAAATCCATGATTTGTTTCCTTCGTGGGTAACAAAGTATTTCCATTGAGAACCTGGTATAAGCTTAAACTAAGAGGATATTCAATAATCATCTATCAAGAGCACGCCGTGTAGTCGCCTTGTTATGGTATATTAACTACTCGATGGAAGAATTGTGAAAAAATCGTATTTGTATGCATTGTGCTGCACAATTTTATTATGCTAAGTGACGAAAAGCAGTACTGCCCAGAAAACTATCTTGATTGGGAGAGTCTTGCAAATATTATTTACGAGGGAGCTTGACTTATAGAAATAATCGAGTTTAGTGACCATTTCCAAAACATGAAATCTTTTGTGTACAGTCATCCAGATTTAGCTTTTCAACTAAGGGTTACACTTCCGGAATATTTTGTAAATGAAGGCCCAGTACCATATCAAGATCAAATCGACATTCAAATACATGGACCTTATTCGCGAAATACTACTTTCATATTAGGTGTAAATATAAATAAATATAAATAGTTATTTATATTTGATAATCTTAAATTTGCATTTTTATTATATATGAACATACATATGCAAAAAACTAGCAAAAAAAAAGTTTCAGTCCACTGCCAGTTGAAATACACGTATGTATATTGTATGCATTCTTAAATCATGCATTTTGTGTGGATAAATATGTACGTAGGCTGCTATATATATTTCTGACCTAATAATGAAAATACGAATATTTATCAACGAAAATGTTTTTTTTTTTGGATTTGGCTCGTCTTGGAAGACCCACACGGTCGATTGCGCATACGCATAGATCCATGATTCGTCACCTGTGACGATCTCATAAACGTCTTTTGAAGCACCGCGATCGTATTTTTTCAGCATTTCCTTACACCAATCCACACGAGCCTTTTTTTGAACGATTGTCAAATTGTGCGGGATCCAACGAGAACAAACCTTTTTTACGGCCAGGTGTTCATGCAATATCGAATGTATGCTGGTGGGAGAAAAGCATAGGCATGCCTCTATCTGAAGGTATGTTATATGACGATCTTGCATTATCAGTTCACGTACGGCATCGATGTTTTCTGGCACAACGGGTGTTTTTGGACGACCTTCCCGGAATTCGTCTTTGAGCGAGCGTCGGCCACGATTGAATTCGTTGTACCAGTTTTTCACAGTGCCATAGGATGGTGCTTCATAGCCATACAAAGATTTTGGTTCATCGATGCACTCTTGTCGTGATAATCCACGTCGAAAGTTGTGAAAAATGATCGCACGAAAATATTCACGAGTTAATTCCATTTTTTGGCCGAGATGAATTTTTTAATTCCCTGTAAATAAAACAATTCACGATTAAATGACAAAACGTTCTGATTGATGTTATGCTAAAAAATGTCAAACTTTCCAATGGTAATTTCAGATTGCACCTGGCAACACTTAGTGTTGCCTAGGCCAGACCTATTGTATATATAGCAGCCTACGTATGTATAACTCTTCAAACCTGCTACATTTCTACTTACAAATGTACATATATATGCATGAATATGAAATGTTGAAATGGACATACACAATTGTCAATGGAAAATAAAATTAGAGAAAAAAATTCTTAAATTTTGTATCAAAATATTTTAATAGGAGTCATGGAAGGTCCTTAATTAACGGGGAAGTCGTTACCAACAACACAAAAGACAAATTTGTTAAACCAAAATATACATACATATGTATGTACATATGTACATATGAACTATCATACAACATTTCACTGGTGTGAGATTGAGTATTTAGTAAGTAAAATGAATAAAAAAGATAACAGGAATTAGACAGCGGTATTTTCGCCGCTTGTTATCAGAAAATTAAAAAAAAAGTGAATAATAACTTCGAAGTATTCGCGTTGCAGAAGAATGCAGTTCAAAGTTAAATTTCTCAAAAAACAGATGAAACCAAGATTAGTAATCTAAATAAGATAAGATCTTCCTTCAAAGAAATTCATAGTGTTGATTCTAAGATATCAATTAAAGAAAAACTGGCCCAATGGACAATTGAATGCAGCATATGCTGCGAAACCTGTGAAAGACTTTTGCAAGTTTTGAGACAAGGAGGTATACACAGATGTGCCTTTGTTGTACGCATCTCTAGTTAGAAGAAATAATGCTTCCATAGAAATCGTTGGTTTACCTCCAGGTCAATATCTAGTAACAACTAGTTAGAGTTTTCAAAAAATTGATTTTTTAAATTTCATTTTCGTAATGTTCATGTATTCAAGTAAATATTCTGAAAATTTCAAGTGGCTTCTATCTGTTACGTCGCGTCAGAGCATTTGAAAGCGCTTTTAAAACTTTAACATCGTTTTTTTTTCAAAACTATGTTTTTTAAGTAGGTGACCAAGATTTCTCGGGAACGGCTGAACCGATTAGGCCTTTTGAACAATATTGTATAGTTTTTAACCGAAGCATTTCCATTACCGATGAAAAGTTTTTGTTTTAATGCGCAATTCAATATCAAAATTATGGAGAAAAATTTAATTTTCTTTTTGAGAAGCCGCCATTTTGTCAAAAAAAATTTTTTTTTGGCTTATACTTTCGATTAATCACAAGATTATACCTACATTACCTTAACGAAATCCGTTTGATTCTTTCATTTCAGATGATTCACTTCAGAAATAAAATTATCTGCTGTAGCAGCTTCAAAAACTATAATTTTTTTAAGTAAAAAATTGTTAATTACTCTTCAAAGGTGTCATAATATATGTAGAAATGCTCAAAACAATAAAGCTAAAAAAAAACCTTGTAAAAAATGTTTGAAAAACCTCATTTTTTAAGGCTGTAACTCCGTAAACGCAATTAAACGCAATGTCATCTACTCGTACATCTACTTGACTACAATTTATCTCGACATTGAAATTGATGAGTTGCCGCTATTTAGAAGCTCGAGTATGAGTTCATGGCCAATTTTAGTTATACTCTCTGTACTATTTTCGGTTGGAATTCTGTGTGCAAAACTCTTTCAGTTGCCTTATCTCGAGTTTCAATCAGTTTTGTGCAAGTGTCTCAAGCAGGTGAACGAAGGTGAATTTTGCTGAATTTGAAATTTAATTTGCTCTACTAAAAAGCACTTTAAGCGCTGAAAAGTATTTATTTCTGGCATAATATTAGGTCAAGTAACCAGTTCGTTCGGTTTTTATCTAAAAGATGGCGATATTCTCCATAGTACTAGTGTTACGTGTCGCATCATGTCATACTATACTGCGCTGAAAACGCGTTTACTCGCGCTAAAAGTTTGTCTTTGACAGTTTTTCGATTGATTGACTCAGTATGTTGTGAGCGCTCGTCAAAGATGGACACCAGCAAAGAGAAAATTCGCTATATTTTACAATTTTTCTTCGATCAAGGAGAAAAAGCAGCCAAAGCTAGGTTCCGTTCCGGTAATTTCGATGTCAAAGATGCACCACACGTGGGGAGGCCTGTCGTCGAAAATTGCGATAAAATCATGGAAATAGTGGAAACAGATCGTTACGTGAGCACTTATTTAATTGCTGAGGAGCTAAAGATAAGACAGAAAACCGTTTGGAATGTTTGGGTGCCACACCAACTAACGCAAAAAAATATGATGGACTGAATTTCCATCTGCGAATCGCTGCTTAATCGTAACAAAGTCGACCCATTTCTGAAGCGTTTGGTGACTGGCGATGAAAAGTGGATCACTTACGACAACGTCAAGCGAAATCGGTGGTGGTCGAAACGCGGTAAGCCGGCGGAAACGGTGGCCAAGACACGATTGACGGTCAGGAAGGTTTTGCTGTGTGTTTGGTGGGATTGGCAAGGAATCATCCGCTACGAGCTGCTCCCCTATGGACCGCTTGAAGGCAGCACTCATCCAGAACAGGCCATCTTTGATCAACAGAGGCCGAATTGTGTTCCATCAGGACAACGCCAGGCCACACACGTCTTTGGTGACGCGCCAGAAGCTTCAGGAGCTCGGATGGGAGGTCCTAATGCACCCACCTTATAGTCCGGACCTGGCACCAAATGATTACCATCTTTTCCTGTCCATGACGAACGCGCTTAATGGTGAGAAGTTGGCCTCAAGAGAGGCCTGTGACAATTGGCTCTTTGAGTTTTTTGCCAATAGGGACGCAGCCTTCTACGAGAGCGGTATAATGAAGTTGGCAACAAGTTTACGAACAAAACGGCGCATATTTGACAACAAAGTTATCATATTTTGAAAAATCAATAAAAAACCGAACGAACTGTTTACTTGACCTAATTTAATGGTTTCTTTCATAAAAAATATAATTTGACTACAAAAAACTGCGGAAGCCATATATGACTTTCTATATATTTAGCATATTTTAGAGTTTGCCATACAATGTATATACAATTGGCATGGACGTGGAAGCATGGTCGAAGAAGTAGTTAATATCGATGAAGTTCTCCTTGGGCTCGTCTCGTTTGACAATGAAGTAGCCATCATTCAGTGTGTTTCCGTGGCATATACACGTATGGCTTAATTTATTTCCACTTTGCCTCCCAACAAAAAGTCCAAATATATATTATTTTTACCTAATTAAACAAATATTCGAGTGGTTAGCATTGCGTATTGACATTCGGAAGGCTCGGGTTCAAATCCCGGTGCCACCAACATCCAAAAGTTATGGAAAAATTAATTAAAATAAAGAATTAAGTTAAATTTTCTTATTGCGGTCGCCCCTCGGCAGGGAATGTCCATCCCTCCAAGTGTATTTCGGACATGAAATAAAGACTACTCGTAAAAAAACCATCAATCGTTCGGAGGTGGCTTAGTATAAACTGTAGGTACCTCCATTTTTGGAAAAACATCAAATCGCAAAACCACAAAATTGGAGGAGGAGCTCGACCGAAAATCGCTTCAGCGGTTATAAAGCGCCAATTATATATAAACACACAAACAATTTTTTTTCATCATTTATATGCTCATGCAGTGGAGGGTTAGCTTGAAACGAAAAACAAATCAAGACTGTAAAAAAATGGAAATAGACATATAAATCTCGTCAATCAAAACGAAATGCTTCATCAACAATAATGGAGCAAGATCTCATAATCAGAGACATTGCAGCAGAGAAGAAAATTTAAAAATATCCTAAAGAAGAGCTCGTAAGTAGTAATTTAATTTACACAAATCTTGAAAAAACTGGGCTAAGATTATAATTAATCCCAGGGTGAGGTTCAACCAACGGTATCAAATTTTCACCGCCCATTTACATGATATATGTATGTATAAAAACAAATAAACTACACGACGAAAGTTTACGCGCAAAGGAAGCACACAAAATTTATTAAAAAGAAACTTCTTATCTAAACTTTTTATTAAAGAATCCAATTGAATTGTATTTCTTTATGTTTTTGAAAAATGTTTTTGAAAAGCAGTATTTGAAACAGCTGACATGATTCGAGAGCAAAAATCTAATTGTTGCATGTTCTCTACGTATAGACATAAAAAAGGCTGTGCTTTGCTTTAATGGGCCAATGCTTGTTTCAACCAAACTAATTGACCAATGGTAATAAAATCTAATTTATGTTTATTTCCTATATTTTACGCATTAATGTTTTTAAGTTATAAATATTTAAAGTAAGTAAGCAATAAAGTAACTTTAATCTGTTTACATGCGTTCGCAAAGATAATTGGATTTTTATTTAATTTAATTGAGCAGCCAACCACAACTTTATTTTTGCATATTATTTCGAAACGACTTGCAAGAAAAATTCCCGATAACGGCAATAAGTGGATGTTGACATACAACATAAAAATAAAAATACACTGCTAAACAAGGTTGTACATAGGTGTACACGTGTACACAATAATATTTTAATGAAACATTTAAGAATTATAATAAAGGGGATCCGTCAAATACTGTGCAATAAGAAGTCGGTGTTTTTCCGGCCCAGGGTTATTTTATACAAGAGTGGCATCTTTTAAAACTAAAAGGAATAAGAGCAAATCAAAAAAAACTCTAAATATATATTATATTCAATAGCGTGCCTTTAAAGTGAGGATAAGGAGATAATAATAGTTCGACTTTTTGAATAGGCCAGTCCCCGATCCATTTCCCAAAGAGAAGAGTAGTTTTCTTGCTAACTGAAGCAAAAAGCCGTCAAATCACTGAATTTCAAGTAAATGGAACCATAACTAAGATTTTTTTGAATAGGCCTTGCCCACTTTCCGGAGAAAAGTGTAGTCTTCCTGTTAACCTAAGCAGAAGGTTACCTACATATGTACCGAATTTCAAGTAAGTCGAACCATAACTAAGTTTTTTCGAATAGGTCGGTCTTCGGTCCACTTTGACACTTTGACGAAATTTCAAGACAATCGGTCGGTAACTTTTGAAGATTTTTGGAAACTACTTCATTTTTCCAAGGGAATATAAGATTGTTATATATAAGAAGATGTACTAAGCCTAATTTTTTATAGATTCTGAAATTCTATCTACCAGCGCAGCGGCGCAAAACGAGTAACATTAAGCATGGAGGATTTCCACAAAATGCGGTATATTTTGGATACGTTGGAGCGATGCAGAGGGGCATGGGCTACCGCTTCGCAGTAAGTTGTGTACTTCACATAGGATACCCATGTCTCTAACCAAAAAGGTGAATGAAAGGTAGCTGTTCGTGTCGCATAGGAAAATGCAGGGAAAAATCATACGTGTCGAGAGCAAAAGGCACTTGGTTTGAGGAGGTTCGCTTGTCCCTGCCACATAGATATATTTTACGTGATGTATTGCTTTTCCCACAAGAAGTCGCAATTCAACTTTATGCTACACGACTACGTTGGTGGATTTGTATGTTTTATACATATAAAGCGTAAAATTTCTGTTATAATTGTTTTATTTTAGAATTCATTTTTTATATGTGGCAACACCACACTTAGAACAAGTCCATCGCATTACCAATGAGGCATTTGAGTTGAAATAGTATTGCTCAGCAATATTTCTTTAAATGGCTCAAGCATTTGATAAAGTATGGCATGAAAGACTTATATACAAAATTAAAATGACTTTGCCAAAAAAAATCCATCAGATCTTCATATCATACCTTGCCAACAAAAGGTTTAGAGTTAAGGTAAAAGAATTTACCTAAGAAGATTGCGCAATTATGGCTGGTTTTCCTCAAGGCAGCGTTTTAGGACCATTACCGTCTGTCTTATTTACTGCCCTCAAATTCAATTTTCGACGATACCGCTATTTTATGTCGGAGCAAGTGCACAAAAAAAGCATCAATAACAATAGAAAATTACTTAAAACTCGTTGGAAGTTGGCTGCTAAACTGGCGATTAATAGAGAATGAGCAGAAGTGTTAGCATGCCACATTCACTCTAAAGACAGAAACATGCCCAATACTCAAACTAAACAACGTAATGATCCATCAAGCAAGGGAAGTCATCCTTCTAGATAGGCGCCTTACCTGCTAAAATACAGCACCCCAAACTTAAAACCGCTAGTCTAAATTGATTAATTGGTAAAAACTCGGGTTTATGCCTGGATCATAAAAATCTTCTATATAATTATGTCATAAAGCCAATATGGATGTATGGAATACAATTATGGGCCTATGCCTGTGCAACTAGTTTTCATAAAATATAACGATTCCAACCAAAAACGCTACGTTACCCCACAGCTGGGCCTTGGTATATACGCTACGAAAATATACATACATAGTACTTTGAAATACGAATGGTAGACACAGAAGTGACAAATACCTGTCGAAACTGCAAAATCATCCGAATCTTCAGCAAGTCGAACTCGCCTTCGAAAAAGCGATCTGCCAGTGTCGTGTTACCTTGCGTCCATTGATATTAATGGACTAAAGCAGTAATTTATTAGTTATTAAAATTCTAAAATTGGCTGTTAGGCATAAATTAAACAGATTCAATTAATAAATTTCTTTGATGTGTAAAAATAAATATGTGGCCACACCGAAGTTCAAAGTAATTGCTTTATGTACAAAATAGTAGGGTAAAACTCTAAATTTTTTGCCATTTCAACTTTGAATATCTCAAAAACTATAGGTCTCCGGTGAGTTTAGTTTTCGTTGTATGAAAAAGCAGGTGAAGTTGCCAGTTTATTAAAAAAATTTAATTGAAAAGTACGTTCTTGTTCTAATATACAGGCAAATAGGAAAGTCAATGGAGCTTTTGTAATAAGCTAATAAATTCTAAATGCGGCTGTAGTGCATTGATTCAGAGAGGAATGGAGAATTGGTGAAATCCTCAAAAAGAAACTTTCATCTACTTTAATTTCTGGAACTTCGATATTTTGAAGTATATCTATGGAGGGTTTTGGCAAATTTTGAAAGGCTAATCAAGAAGTATCACGAACTAAAGCGTCATTGCATATTCTTTCAAGAGGGCCAGTATCTAGAGCCAAAGGTTTGTAGTTACCTTCTGTTACAAAGGTAACATGGCTAAGTCACCAGGATTTTCGAAAAATGTAGAGGACATGTACGCAGTTGTGCCAACATTTTTTCTACCACCTCAATAAATCTATCCGCAATAATGTGCGAGCCTCGTTAGACAAAAGTTTCTGGTCTTAATGTTCTGGAATCCTTTATGTGGCAAACTTTTTGTATTGAGAAGCCAGTCTTTGATGAATGAGTATTCGTAATATCGTAACCTACATTATCACTAATTTTAATAGAACTAAAATACCGCTCAGCTACTCGGAGAAATTTTGTTTGCTCCGACTCCATAACAGTTGTATACTGGAAATATTAAAAATTTGATCGAAAAGAAACAAATTTGGTGTCAGATAGCAACAGTAGGTATTGTTGAAAGCTTGTGTAGCAAAATGAACACTCATCTTTTCAAAAGTGGTAGGTTTTATGCATATTTTTTTAATATAGGAGAAAGGAGTAAATATGTGTAAAGCATTCTGTATTATTCCAAGTGCATGATAAAGTCTTCTATTATAATATTCCATAATGACCGACGAAGGGGAAATGTTGCGTAACCTACTAAATAATAGGAGAATGGCTCTGGGATTTCTATAAAAAAATTAAACAGTGGTTTTTTCAGCACACCCGCGTGTTGTCGTATTATTCTTTATTACATTAGATCCGATTCGTGCGTTCGATCACGCGATTTACAAAGGACTATAAGAATTTACTCCAATATACTTTAATTTACCGTGTGTACATACCTATTTCTACTATACATAATGGATAACATTACATTTCTGATTTAGTACACAAGGTGATTAATACATATTAATACTTATTGTTGAACTACTTGGGTATTCCTACAAATTCTTTCGATAGTTTCTCTAACATTCAAAAAGGGAAATATAATACCATAAGTTCAATGCCTTTTGCTTGAAGCAAATCGAAAAAGAGGATTCGTGGGAAACAGTTCAAGTTTTTTGCATTGCAACAATGTACCTGCACACAATTCATTTCTTGTCGTGAATTTCTGGTCAAAAAATATACGATAACGATGTTACACTTCTCCAGATATAGCTACGTGTGACTTTTTTATTTCCAGAAAAAAAAACATTAAAAGGCTGACGTGTTTCAGCCATAGATGTTTTTAAATGTGTATCGCTGAAATAATTAAAGCTGCCTCAGGGATTAGCTTTCGGGGATTTGAAAAAGCTCCGGCACAAGTGCATAATCTCTAATGAGGACTATTTTGAAGGCAAATAATGTATTGAAATGAAATAAAATGCTGTACCGTAAAGATAAATTTCACGTTAATTAAAAACTTTCATTTAATTCGGTTGAAACATTTGGAAATGTCATCGTTCAAGCTATTATCAATATAAATTTAATTCGGTTTTAACCGAAACGAAAAGCTGTCGTCAATGTTGAATCGTTAACAGATAAAGTTCAATGTTAAAATTGAAGTGCACTGTAAATATCATAGGAAGCGACCATTATAAAATTTACGTTAACGACGAGTTTCTTCGGTCTCAACATTAACAACTTCCGAAACATGGCGTTCAAACGAAACACAATTTTTTTGATTTATTTTTCATATTAACAAATTAAAATGGTATCATTTCGTTAGCCAAGCATCTATGGAAAATGTTCGTTATTTTCTGAACACAGGTCGTATACATATGTGCATTTACATAAACGTACATATACGAGTACGTATATGTAAAAAAACTAAATAATTTCAAGTGAAGATTTTTGCCCATAAAATGTACAAAAATGTAAATACAAATTTGACTAATCCGATTAAGCAAACATGTAAATTCTTCTAATCAAAATTTGTTTTTCTATTAGTGGTATTACTGTATTCTTTATCAATTCATTTATTATTATTTGGCATTTAACAACATTTTAGGATTTCAACTTTTAGTATTTTTAATATCATTTTTTGCCATTTGAATATTCCATTTTATATGGAAATCCAATAACTAACAAAGCCACTAATACATTTTGAAACCGTAGCAAGGAAAACAATACCAAAACAACACAAGGACATCGAAAAAGTACTGAGATTAACTATGAAAAATCATGCTATAAAACAGTAGTTAACAGGAAAATAGTAGATATGTACATATGTACATAACTACAATGCAGCAACTATGTGTTACCGTTTAACTGCCTGAATGCATTAATATTTATAGCGGTGTGGACAACATTTAAACTGTCAGCTAGTACCTGAAACTAACCTTGCGAATTTAAATACAAATATATGTATGTATGTGCATAGATTTATTTTGTACATTGTATACCGTTTTAACAACAGAGATGTTCAAAACTGGTATATTTGATTCTCAATACAGATAAGACTGTTTTCCTTCTACTGCGGCCCTGCAATCCTCATGGTACTAGTGGTTTTTTGCGACCTTTTTGAAAACCAAAAGTTTCATTTGCAGCTGTACGTATGGAGCTCGAAACTTGGTCCCACAGTTCCCTTATACCGAGTTGATGATGGGTGCTCTCAAAGAGCAGGAGTACAAGGAAAGTAGAAACCCGTGCGGCTGTCTGTTGTGTTTGCAGCTTTCCTATTCGAACTTTCCTTGTGTTTGTTGACGGGCGTTCTTTGATACACAGAGGCGTGTGCGTATCTTCGCTGCAACAAGATAGTGGTCCGAGTCGAGGTTGGGCTTACGGAGTGTGCGCACTCCTAGAATACTAGAGACCTGTCGTCGATCGATCAAAACATGATCGATCTGGTTTTTAGTTTTTCGATCTGGAACAGCTGAAGATTTGCGCTCCTTTATATATGGTAATGTCACAAAATCCTACTCGTTTCCGTCTTTGTCCTGTTAATCGCTCTTTTAGGACGTCGGTGATGGCGCTCCAGTTGTATATCCTTAAATCATAGTCCTTAATACGTGAGCAGTAGTCGTTATCCAGACAAAATATCTCCTCCAAGGAGTTGCCATACTTTCCATACCGACATATGTACATATATATTTACTACAATATATGCACAACTTTTATGCCTACTCAAAAACTTCATTTACCAAAAAATATTTGCCTAAATGCAGATGCATGTTTCTCACTTAACACAATCAAGCAACTGGCAAATCATTTTGTGGGATTATATGTATATGAAAATCCTCTTGAAGTCTTTTAGTATGTGAATATACATACATACATTTGTATGTATGTACTGTGTATGTTTCATATATCTCAATATTTTTTTATATTTGGAATGAATTGATCTAAATACCAAATATGGTTTAGGTAAACAAGAAGCTGTAACAGTTTCCTCAAATACATGTATTAAAAAGAGGTTCAAAAATTGATTACTTTTTATTATTTGCACCTCGTAAAGTACTGTGCTTATACGATAGCTATCATAAAAAAACCACAAAACATTTAAAGCGTTGTTAAAAAAACAAAAAACAAAAAAACCAAAGAGGGCTCGTAATACTTTAGACAGTGAGCGTAAAATTTTTATGTTACTTGCTGCTATTCGGTCAGCGGCTGTAAATCGGAAAAAATGAATTGTGAAAATTTTAAAGAATTTCTACTTCAATGTACTTGTGATGACAATTTACCAGATTTTCCGGTTGTCAAATAGATTTATTTCAGCCATCTGCATTATATAAACAGTTTTTCAAAGAACGGAAGTCAAAAGAAAGAAGCAAAAATTGTTATGAAGAAACTGTGCCACGATGTGTAGATGACCAGTTCGAGGAATATTTTACAAATAATAGAACAATAGGTATTTCAAGTAAGACATAATTGCGCAATCGTTAACATACATAAAAAAAATTTACGTAATAACTTCACAATCAGTTGATAATGTGATCGTTTCGACATTTGAAGTAGCAGACTGGGCGCTCAGTTCGCTGAACACACCATATGCAAATATTCTAAATCGCACAACGGCAGTTGATGTATGGATTGCCGTGCTACATTTTCCAGAGTTGTATTATTATTGTTAGGATTAGAAGCGATGTCGCTAATCATCCTACATTCATGTACATACATGTGTAAGTTAACAATGTCATAGGAAATGTAAACAAGATGCTAAAAACCATATCACACATTTGTCAACTCAAGTAATATCACTCTCAATTGATTTTGCATATTAAGCATAATTAACATTATAGGAAATTTTATTGTTTACATACGCAATCTATTAAAGCATAGTGCGATATGACATTATTAACAAAACTGTTTTAAGGATTAACATTTGTAATATTATAAATAACAATTTAACTTTGATTGAAGAACTTCCTTCTGTCATTACTACTTTACCACTGAAATCAAGTGTGTTTAATTCAATTCGTAACGATAAATTTTACGCTAATTAAAAATTCTAATCGTTAATCATGTATGCATACACACATATATACATATGTATATGCTTTCTTAAACCAAGTAAAAGTCTGTCCTGACAATTGCAATTGTATTGTATGCAATTATAATTGTCATTTTTTAGCCTAATAGAGATAATTTTCGTATGCCTTAATTATGTTGATTTTCATAAGCATTCGCACAACATTAAAGCAGAATAGCGAAATGATTGGAATAGGGTTTTGTTTGTAAACTTCGTCATCTTTAATTAAAATTGCATAGAACGGCACTCTGGTAGCAAATATTCCTACATTATACACACATACATTTCCTTAGCTCAACTTAACGCCATTCACTGGCTCTGAAAGACCAGAGCGACATGCCGCGTCAGCAGTAGAAAGCTATTAGAAAAAGGAAGCTGCCGACTTGGCTCCTGACAACTCAGTTAATATTGTAATTAAAACAGTTGTGTATGTTTGTTTCTGAAACAAGTGCATTAGCGCGATTCGAGGATAGCTTTTTCAGGCAATTATTTCAGCTTTAAGGTTACGGCAAATATGTATGTATGTTACTTCTATTTGCCAAAGCACTTTGCAGTTTAAGAAGCTCACACCTAACCAGGCCTCAAAAGCGTTTCGGTTATCATACCATAATCACAGGCGTAAGCCGTTTTGGTGATTCAACAATGATGTTTTTTCAACTTTGACTAATTTCACATGTAAAATTAAAATCTTGATTGAAAGCAAAGTATCAAAAAGGAGAAATTTCATACCGTATTGTCCCAAACTAAAGCAATCCCATCAATGCGTTTCAAATACAGTCAAATATCTCAATGAAATGACTCGAAATATTGCAGAATGAATTTTTGAAATAACAATATTCCAAAGGTTCTCAATCGAAATCATTTGGGCTTTTTACTATTTGGTAGATTTGGTATCGTCATAATGTTGGGATATTTTCGTTTGTGAAATTTACTACTCGATATTACATCTTTCGAAAATGATGATATGTAACCTAAGCGGTTCATTATTCCCTATATTCGCTGATTTTAGCGGATGCCCTATCTGGTCCGGGCGCAACCCCTCAACAGAAATGATTCATATACATATCTGATAGTTACTAAGCAAAAGCTGGGATTACTTTGGCCTTATTATTTGTTGACTGTACAGTACAAAAATGGAGAACTGGATTAATCTTGATGAATGAGTTTGAAGAATTCAGGTTCAGGTTTCAATCCGGTTGATAGCTTTTGGGAGTTGTTGAGTCGCGAATTATTAGATAAATAGTCAATACGCAGCCGCAGTAGCCGAGTGGTTAGCATTGCGTTCATACCATTCGGAAGGCCCGGGTTCAAATACTGGTGCGACCAACATCCAAAAGTTATAGAAAATTAATTTCAACAAAGAATTAAGTTAAATTTTCTAATTCCGCACATTATTAATTATTGTATTGTATTATCACGTCTTGTTTCCCTGGCCAATCGAAAATTGGCACTGTACTACCTGTAGCTAAAAAGAACCATACTTGCCATGAGTTATTATGCTGTAAGTTGAAGCCATACTATGGTTTTAATTTTAATGCTTTAAAGCTTGTGAAAAGCTACCTTGTTGACCGGTTTTGGGGACGACTCATCGCAACTCAAGCCAGTTACTTTAGGGGTGCCTCAAGGTTCCAACCTTGTTCCGCTTCTTTTCAGTATACTAATTGTTGACATTTTTAGTGTGTGCAAATTTTCAAACCTGCATGGTTTTCTGATAACATTCAGTTATATTCATCTGCTGGGCGGCTGACAGGGGTCTAGGGGTCTTAGGCATTCAGATATCTATACACCCACTGCTACCAGACGCTGACTTGCTATGCAAATTAGATTGCGGACTATCATAAACCGAGAAATAGTATTTTTCTTTGCAAAGTCATTAAGACTCAATCTCCTAGCTATCTTTATTCCAAGTTTTCTTTTACTCGATCCACCAGAGTAGGTAATATTATAATAACTTTTTAAAAATCACAGCAATCAACTAGGCTGTTCTTTATCAATGCTAGTCAATTATGGAACTCTCTTCCTGCTAATTTAAGGAGGAAATTAAACAAAAGTAGTTTCAAGAACCTCATCTATACTAATATTATAAATGCGAAAGTCGTTTCGTTTGCTGCGCTTTCACGCAAAAACTACTTAACTGATCATCATGAAACTTTGTACACATACTCTTGGAGGTATCAGAATGAACATAGGCTACTTTTTATTTAATAAAAAAAATTATTTTTTAAATAAAATAAAGAAAATTTTTTGTCCAATAGCCACAATAGAGAATATACATACGCATGCATAAAGTAACGCCCCATATGCACAGAGAGAGAGAAAGTGGGACTATACATAGGTATAGGCACATATGTAGCTGCATTGAGAGTAGTGTGGTATGTGTGTATGGGAGTATACAGTATACAGTATACAGCATACATATCTACATGTATGGTGGCCATAAAATGTAAGCATACAAGAGAGAGAGTGGGAATATACATAGGTATAGGCACATATGTAGCTGCATTGAGAGCAGTGTTGTATGTGTGTATGGGAGTATACAGTATACAGCATACATATCTACATGTATGGTGGCCATAAAATGTAAGCATACAAGAGAGAGAGTGGGACTATGCATAGGTATAGGCACATATGTAGCTGCATTGAGAGTAGTGTGGTATGTGTGTATGGGAGTATACAGTATACAGTATACAGCATACATATCTACATGTATGGTGGCCATAAAATGTGAGCATACATACGTACATGTATGGTGGTGGCCTGGTCATCCATTTGCTGAGCGCTACGTTAACGCCATCTAGCGGGTAAAAGCTGAAAATATTTTACATCGACTTCAGCAAGTACATACAGATATGACTTTCAAGGAACATATTTACAACCAAACGCTAATTCTAATTGAAAACAAGGTTTTCACAATGGTTGGAAAAAAATTAGATGATTTTGGGATGCAAAGCCCTCAAAGAGATGATGAGGATGATTTCAACAATGAAATTGCTCGAGAGTTAGATTATGATTTCATAGCACTGCAGCGACAAGTAGAAGAATTAATCCCTTTGTTACTTCCAGAGCAGGCTCATGTTCTCCATCAAGTTTTACGTAGAATAGAATACGGTAAAGGTGGACTCTTCTTTCTCGATGCACCAGGTGGAACCGGAAAGACGTTTTTGCTCAACTTATTATTAATGTACATCAGAAAAAACAGAAAAATAGCAGTTGCAGTAGCTTCGTCGGGTATTGCCGCGACGCTTTTAAACGGCGGCCGTACGGCACATTCCGTTTTGAAATTACCATTGAACCTTGCACATGAAGATCCGCCCATCTGTAATTTCAGTAAAAATAGTTCTCGAGGTAGGATGCTGCGAGAATGTAAGCTTTTAGTGTGGGATGAATGTACAATGTCTCACAAAAAGGCTATAGAAGCTTTAAGCCGGACTCTTCAGGACCTGCGGGATAGTACAGATATAATGGGAGGAATGGTAGTTTTACTGGCTGGTGATTTTCGTCAAACCCTTCCAGTTATTCAGAGGGGAACACCAGCAGATGAAATTCAAGCATGCTTAAAATCATCGAGCTTATGGTCGAGAGTTGAAAAGCTGAGCCTAAAAACAAATATGAGAGTGCATCTTCATAATGACGTGGATTCAGGACTTTATGCTGAAATGTTATTGAAAATTGGTGATGGTCGTTTAGATGTTGATGCTGAAGGTTGCGTATCACTTTCAAGAGAATTTTGTAATTTAGTAGAAAATGATGTGGATCTCATTGCTCATGATTTTCCCGAATTGCAACAGAATTTGGGTTGTGATCAGTGGCTGTGCGCAAGAGCAATATTAGCACCAAAAAATGAAGTAGTTAATAGAATCAACAATGACATTTTAAAAGAGGTGGAAGGGGAAATGGGGGAATATTTATCAATGGATACAATTATGGATACAGAATTAAGTACCTCATATCCTGTAGAGTTTTTAAATTCACTTGAATTGTCGGGTGTACCATCACATAAGCTTCAGTTGAGACTAAATGTACCAGTAATGCTTATGCGAAATTTAAATGCTCCTCTGCTATGTAATGGAACACGACTTCGGATAACGAAATTGGGACAGAATATACTTGGTGCTACTATTTTAACAGGTGTCGGTAAAGGAAAAAGTGTAATCATACCTCGGATTCCAATTATTCCCACTGACCTTCCATTCCAATTTAAAAGAGTTCAGTTTCCCGTCAAACTTAGCTTTGCCGTAATTATAAACAAAGCACAAGGACAGACATTACAGGTAGCACGAGTGCATTTAGAAAAGTCATGCTCTTCTCATGGTCAACTATATGTAGCCTGTTCGCGTGTGTCTAATGCCCGGAATTTACAAATATTTACACCCAACGGAAAAACGTACAATATAGATTATAGAAATATCCGTGCCTAATAATCTACGTTTTATATTTTCAATTGTTACCATTCCGAATTATTTATTTTCTTTATAGTGACATATATATTTTAATATTTGTTGTATTGATTCAATAAAGTATACTTTGAAATTTGAAACTTCATTGCATGTAGTAATTTTTTCAAATAGATAATCTCAGACAAGCAATAAAATATATTCTTTATATTGATCCGTTTGTACTATAATGATCTCTTATTGGATGGATTTAATGCGAGCGAAGCCGCGGGTAAAAGCTAGTATATAATACATGCATTTTAAAGGCCAACTTTAACTTAGACTGAATCTATGTTGTTAACATATTTTATGATAAAGCTGGAAATGAAATGAATTAAAAAACGTTAATAGAATCGTGGCAAAGAGAAAAAGTTATTTAAATAAAAAAGATTTTATCTACTCGCGCCATGTTATGCGCTGATGAAAAAGGAAACAACAATGTCTCGGATAATAGATCTCTAATTTGATTTTAATTACCTGAGTGATGTCCATGTCCTCGAAGACAAAAAACTGGCATCATCTCATTGTCGGTACAATTACGGAAACGAGAGCGTGCTTGTGTGGGAGTCACACCGGAAAGTTCTTCTACTCGACTTGCACTCTGTTTTCTGAGAGCACAGAGACGTTAATTGGTACATACATATGTAGAAATTGTGGGACGGCATCTCAAACAGACAGATCGAACAGACGAAATAAGTGAGGATGAAGAGTTTGGGATGCTGGCCGACTGGTATATTGCTCGGAAATTTTGTTTTCATAACCATCTTGGATAGCACGAAAAAGAGCTGAACAATGTTCTCTCGCTTATTACTTGCCGCTCTAACCACTTGCCTACAGCTAGGAATATTACCTGGGACGATCAAATAGATGTAGAGGTCAACACGCTTTTTCAATATATTTTGCTTTTAATTTTCCTTATACATAAAACAGAAGAGAGAAATATGTAGCTAAATATGATGGTAACGTTCTTTATTAGTATTCTCCTTTCCCATTTTTTATCTTTTTAGCACTTTATTAGTAATTTCCATTCTATTTCCTTTGCAGAGCTCCGCATTGCTTTTTCACCTTTGGATTAAGCAAAAGAAAATTAAAATTATACGATAATTTTTGGACTTAATAAAATATAGGAAGGATATTCAGGGGATATAAAGATGCTTTCACAATAGCAAGTAACTTTCTCGCCAACATTAATAATAGCAGTAGAAGGAAAATTGGTTATAGGACTTTGTGTAGGGATACTAATAATTTTTCAACATATTGAAAACAAAACAAAACTAAAGATTGCTAAGTTTTTCGTATATACGAGTATTTTGTTTTGTCATATAACTTTCCAGAAAATAAAATTATGCATCCAAACGAGAAATGACGCTCTAATCTATTTGGCAACTTGATTAATAGACTAATGTTGTTAGTGTACGCTTCAACGTGTCGCACTCAGAAATGTTTGAACTAATTAAATCTGTTAAAGCATCAACAATATTTTGCTAAGCTTGCGAATTCAAATATTCCATCAAAAGTATAACAAAAAAAAAGGAGGCAGAGTGGAATGCCAATGTCCCATTTTCAACAAATTGCATTCTCACTACGGCGACCTAGTGGCCGCCCGCTTGATGGTCTTTTAGCCAGCGTAAATGTTGTGTGTATGCATGTAAGCGTATGTATATAAATCCTATTAATTAAGACAAAAATCCACAATAAACACAGCGAAGTGCGTTAGCTAAAGCAATGCTTAATGCACTGAAAAGACGTACGAGAGCAAAACTAATTAAGAAGCGGGTTTTCGGAATAGTGCAATGACAGGTCTAGGTACTTGTATACATTTTATGAACATTAAATGGTATTAAAACTTTTGTACGACGATTTTAATTTGCAAAATGTGAACGAGATGAGATGATCAGTGTGATTTGTTTCTCAGTTTTGAGATATCGTGATACCATCCTATATTTCGTTTAAAATGCAAATATAAAAGAGTCCAAGCGAGGTGTGTTTATTCGTAAGAAAATGGAAGTTCGGTTTTTCGATATTACCAAAATAACCGGGTACTGCCTATATATTTGAGTGGATAATAACGCAATTAAAGTCAAAAGTAAAAACACTTTTTTTAGTGTGCATTCCCGTATTTAATTTTCTGATAAATAGTACCAATGATTATAAAGGGTTTTCCAAAAAGAAGTCTTATTTTGAATAGCCTGCTATTCCGGTAGATATCACTATACGTGTATACTAATATGCGTATTAAAATTATTGAAATTCTCTATAGATATTTTCATGAAAACCCATTTTGACTAATGAAGCCCATTTCCGCCTTGATCGCTACGTTAAGCAGCCTACTAATAGACCCAAACGTAAGACGTACAATAGGGAGGACCATTAAGTCTACGGCATCTGCAACATAAATCAACTATAAGAAGACATCGGGAATACAAACAGTTAAAGAACTTCAAGATTCTGGATGAGAAGAAACGTAAAGAAAGACCACCGGATGCAAATTAAAAATACAACGAACCCCAACATGAACATGAAGATGTACTCGTACATATGTACGTGTATATTCATAATAAAACATCGATTACTTAAAACGAGATCTTTTTTTGCAAACCAATAAAATTCTGATACACCAACATATATAATTCAGTATTGGCATAATGTTTTTATTATATCTATTAAATGGTTTTCACCAATGTATAATATTATCCAAATTTCTTTATTGTGTTCTGACCAATTACAAAACTGTCAGAAAAGGTTTTTTGGTACGTCATCTGCAAAATACAGATAAACAACGCCATCTATTGGAAAAATAATGGATTTCATTTTACTTCACCTAAATAAGATGACTGACTTCTTGTGGTCGATCTAAGTATGTAAGTTAAATAAAACGATGTTTTATTTTGTAAAAAAATATAGTATTTTATTTATTAATTAAGAAGTTGTCAACTTGTAAAGTTATTATAAGCAAGAAATTTATTTGGACAATGCATTGCACATGTTACTGCAACGTAAGTAGCAGTTGAGTTGCAGACATAGCGTCAGCAAACTCGTCCGAACTGTCTGTTGAACTAATTACGCTAGTAGAGGTGTGTGTGGGAAAGCGCTAGGCGCAGCGAAAAATATTTACTTTGCTTGAAATTTTTGAGTCGTTAACTTGTATAATACTCAGGAAATTTTTTAATAACAATACCCCATATTGTACTATGCATGTATACTAATGCATGTAAGTATGTACATATGTAAAACTTCCGGTGGAGAAGTTTAATTTCAATATCAATGTACAAATGCAATTAATTTGTCTCTGAAATATTGCTGTACTAAAATTGTGCGCATACGTACATATGTATATATTTTGATAGGTGACACATACAAGGATTAGCACGTGTGGATACCTTACAGGAAACTCAATTAATAAAAAAGTGTTATCGTCTCTCCGTTTTTCAAATTGTTACAACAACTTTTTAAATTTCGATCTTTCATTTATTTTTCTTACATGTGTACAATAAATACTGCATAGTACAATTAAATGACAACTTATTTTTACAAATGTTTTTCAAATAACGTAGAACGACTTTCGGCAGCGCTTTAAAAGCTAATTCTGTATAACGAACTGATTTATTTAACATGACGATTTCTATTAAAGAAATTATTAATTATCTCAGCGAGATGTGCAATAATTTAAACAGAATAAAGTTATTTAAGATACAACAAAATAAATAAAATTAAATAAAATGTAATAAAGTAAAATAAGATAAAGTAAAATAAAATAAAATGGAGCAATAAATTTAAGATTTTGTATAAACTAATATTGGTTTTCTTTTAGGATGAACGTTTATATACCGCTGCTTCGAATTCTTAGGCGCGACACAATAGTACGACGACAACGACTTCTTGTTTGTAAAATATCGATAGCAAGATAATCGGTTGATCTTCTTAAATTGAGCAATTATTGTTGTTGTTATATATTTAATTATAATTATCTACATGCATACATATATTATATAAAATTTGTGGGAAAACTTAACAGCAGATATGCTCAACTAACGAAACGATGTCATTCCGTTTTGTTATTATGAAAAATAAACTTAACGAAATAATTTTATTTCCTTTCGGCGCCGTGTTATCAAAACGAAATGAAATCGTTAACGTTGAAACTCCACATACTCATCATTAACGGTAATTATAAAATGTCCTTGCTATGATTTAATATAACAGCTTTTCGTTTCAGATAAAACTAAATAAAATTTTGATAACTGCATTAATGATAACATTTCCAAATGTTTCCATCGAATTGATTGAAATTTTTTTATTAAAGTGAAATATATCGTTACGTTGCATCCTTGCTTAAAAGCAATTCAACATTTGAGAACGGCTGAATTTCTTCAGTTCTTCGTATTTACCAAGATAAGATTTAAAAATTAAGTAAAATAAAATATAGTAAATGGTACTCCTTATCTCGATTAACATACATACACATATTTTCTCATCCGGGCTTCTGAGAAAAGAAACCGGAACTGATCTATTCCAAAATATTTATTAAGTGTTCATTTAGCGTATGGGCATCTACTTGTCTTCCGGAGTCCATTGTCATTTTCTATGAGCAATAAAAATTAATCCAAACTAAATTCGGATATTTTTTTTAATTTAAGAATGACTGTATTGTATTTTAGTGAGAGTTATTTGAATCCTGTTAGACGACCGAACCTTTAATGACATAAACTTTGTGCAATAATTATGCAGAATGTCCGTGATAATCACACTCATGCCAAAAGTGCAGAAGAAAATGGAAAGAGATGTCGATACTTCTCTGTTATCCATTCGAGATGTTACCAGTTCGCGAGTGGGCAAACCATTTAAGTATATCGCTCTCTCGACTCCATTCAAATAAATGACGTTCAAATTTCAGATATCTATGTATGTTATGTATATATGTTTTATTATCAGTCAGAAAAAAATTTTAAGTCGGCTACAATGGTGCTTTGCAGGGGAGTCGCTCTGGTACCATGTAGCCTTTTAACTGATTTGAAGATGTGAATAACGTTTTTAATGACAAAATAAATAAATTTCACAAACACAAAAGGGCTTAAATGGTTTGCGTAACACACTCGGCTCCCTTCTCTTTGCGATTTTGTGATATGTTTTAAATTGGACAAATACCGTTGTCGTCCTGTTGTAGCGTAAGTGTTCACTGCTTGATGTTCATACGATTAAGTGCAATATACCGTAAGCATGTATATACATATGTACTCGTATGTAAGTTTATAATTCGCCTATTTTGCAAACCAAAGTCATTACTCGAAAATCAAATAAATAATACGAGAAATAATGTGAATTTAATAAACAGTGATCTTATTAATTATATTACGTATTATTTGTATTAAAACTAAAATACAGCGATTTCAGTTGAAACTTCAAGTGATATATGCGTATCTAGAATGTACAATACATATGTACGGTAGAGGCTTTGAATAACAATAGTATAAACAGAATTGACAAATAACTGATAAAAATATTTGTGGAAACTGGAAAATTATTCGATTCCCCTAGGAAACGTTTTACTCTGCCCATCAAACCGAACACGCCTTCAAGGAAGGTGTTTATGCCCAATAAACACATCCCTGCATTGCCCTCAAAACGAATAAGAGGACAATGCAAAAATACGAAACAGCGCCAACATACGTACAATGTTTTCAGTTTTTGAAAATAAACACAAGTGAAAGTAGTGCAAGTAGCAAACATTAGTGAAATCCACACAACAACAACCACATCGTTGGAAACACAATATAAACCCACAGGTCATATTAACATTAAATTTACTAACCCTACCCAATAAGTATAAAATTGTTACACAAAACAATTAACGTGAATTATATACACATACACATATGCATTCATATTTATAAATAAATATATTTATAAAGTATAAACTCTAACAACCCTCTTTTTTTCTTTTTATTCGACACGCCGGCGATACTTTTGTCGATACAACTCGACAGAAGGTATCTACCAAACTTTTGAAGAACAACTTTTATCGTCGTCCATTACTCCTAATTGGCTAAATCTACTATATTATGACAATTTTAAAACTCTTTCTTTGGCTTTGGTGTTATGAAAGAAAATCCCACAATCTTAAAAATATATGTTATTGAGTTGGGTCTATTTTAGAAAACTCATAAATGAACACATCCTCACATGAGTTCATACTCGTGTATTAGTACTGGCACTATACAAAGGATATTGTCATTTAGTAAGAGGTTCGCATTGAAATGGTCTGCTTGATATATTGTCGAATTGATATCCACGAGAGCGCAACATGCAGTTACCTGCATTACCAAATATTCCGCAGCCTTTGCGACTTATTGCACATTGAATGTGGGTCACTTTTTGTTTATTACCCTTGAATGACAATACTTAAATCTTGCTGTGTATGCGCACATACATATGTATGTGCTATTTGTACGAATATGTATGAGGTTGGAAAATTTAGTGCGGAGGGTGATCGGCATGTTGGGCTACAAAATACACATCCATATGCACATAAATTTCACTACATTAATTCCAGTACATTATTGCTTTCACCGATTTGTTTAATTTTACAAATGCTCAAAGAACGATATGTACATAACGATTAAATACTTTTTATAGTTTTTTAAATGCAGAAAAAATTTTAACCTACAAAACCTCGTCGATGAAGGAGATTTAAAATTGCTTAGTAAACAAAATCGTTTGGAAAAGATGTTTATTTAAGAAATATTGTTTTCGTCTTTATATTGACCGTCAGAAATACACTCGGAGGGTTTGACATTCCCTGCCGAGGGACGAACGAAAATTTAACCTTATTATTTAAATTAATTTTCTTTTTTTTTGGATGTTGATTACACCAAAATTTGAGAGCCTTTCGAATGACAGTACACAATGCTAATCACTCGGCTACTGCCGCCATATATAGATACATATGTAAGTTAATCAGAAATCACGACTTGTTTCTTGATGTCTAATTTTATTCTGAATATTAGTTTTACATTATTCTGCTCACTTGCTTATTTCGATTGCATTGCCTTATTCTGGTTTGCATCTCTTTGATGTTGCATTCGCTATTGTTGTTGTGGCGGCGTGGAATGATAACAATATCTCTACTAAGCGAAGTAAGCAACTCATACACGTAGTTGCGAAAAGAGAATTTCGCCCGTAACCATAACTTGCACAGTTGTGAATCTGTAGGCCAAATTTCAGTAGTATCTGAGGAGTTCAACAGCCCAATAGTAGCTAGCGCCTAGCCTATTCACATATCTAGTTAGCTTTTCAACTATTTACATACCACTGTTGACTTTCTTCTCTGTTGTGGACTTGCCATTCAACACCTTCTTTGTCGACTAACCTTTTCCTGCTTCTGAAAACTCTTTATTACCCCGAAAAACTTTTTTGGTGCAGACTTAAAAATTTGTATAGGGTTTTTGTTCCAATTTTTTGGAATGAACAAAGATTGAAAACGAAAACTAATTAAAATTAAATTTGTGTACATATTGTATGTATGTAGTTAGTGAAAGTTCACAATTTGCTTTACTTTTTGGGTGGACCTCGGAAATAATTGCTCCACTAAACTCTTTTGTGTATAAAAATGTTGTTACCCACAACGATTAAGCTAGAAATGGTAATACTTAATTTGGAAAAATGAAATTGGGTGTTATTGAGTTATTGAATACACCAAAGAACTAAATGTATAAATTTATATATTATTTCATTAATAAAAAGTAACTTCTGCCGCCTTTAATTTTCTATACAAAACAATGGAATATGTCAAAAACTAAAAAGATTAAACAGCAGGAAATTCGCTGTGACTACAGAGTTCGGATGCAACTACCCGTGTATGTACATGTGTACATATTGTACATACATATGTGTATATATATTGGTTTTTTGAAAAAAATTTGCTACATGATTCTCACTCAGCAGGTTGCGCGTATTAATAAGAATTTCAATTTACATAAAAATGTATACATTTGTGTGTGTAGATAGCCGATGGAGAAAATGTTTCAAAACCTACATCCAATATCGACCTCGACATGTAACAGTTGTTAAATGCATGTAAGAGTGTACTTGTATATACATATACCCGTATACGAGGGGATTAACAAATGTTCGGTCAGTTGCTGACTTTTAATTTGTTTTTGTTATCTAATCTAAAAATACCAAATCCTTTGCAATTACTTTATTAGTATTCTTTTCAAATTTTAGAACGATCGAACGACGGGAAAACGCAAGATATCTGAGGCCAGGTCAGACGAAATTCCGCCACCAACGCATTACAAATAATCAAGGAAGGATTACGCCGTTTTAAAAGACTTGTTATAAGTGGTTCCACAAATTCCAGACCGGACATTTTTCCGTAGAGGACAAGCCCGAGAAGGTCAAACAAAATATTCTATTGATGACGAGCTTGAATGCCATGGCTATGTCATGAATGTTAAGTAATCACCTGGGGTACACGAAGAAATCTGCTCTGTTGGTACCACGAATTTTGAATGAGGCCCAAAAATCGGCCCGAGTGCATTTTGCTCAATTTTTCCTAATCAAATTTGAAAATGGTCAGTCTAGCAACTTTACTAAAGTCGTTACTGGTGACGAATCTTGGTTCTATAAGTATGATCCAGAAACCAAACAGAAGTGGATCTATGGGCTTGAGAAATGCATTGAATTCAATTGCGATTATGTAGAGAAGATAACAAAGATTACGAATAAATACAAACGGATTTTTTTCTGGTAAATTTACCGAACTTTTGTTAATCCCCTCGAATATATGCCGGTAAGTGCGCAGGTTGACTAAGTCTACCATTAACATGGTAAAAACAGCAAACCAGTGGTATGACATTACCACACTTTATTGCATTCACATTTGCCGATGTTCAAAGCTTGTATCTGGGGACACTTAATTCCAAAAACATTAAATTACAATTAATGAGCATAAAGCCTAAAAATATAGGTTCATCTGCGCATGGTAGCCAGTCGTTAGTTGTACATTCGAAACTTCCAATAAATGCGTCATCTACAGACCTTTCAGACTAATTATAAAAGACATACAGCTCCCATCATCACATTTCGATTTGAAAATGTGAATTTAAAAATTTCCTGTGGAATTCAATTGATGTGCTCTCATCAAATTTTATCATCGATATATTCTATTTCTTGGTACACACACACTTTTAATAAATACTTAACTAATTCAAAGGTGCTTGAAACACATATTACATATCAAAAATTGGTTAGAAAATATTCAGCAATTCTTTTCAATTCACTCACAACAGAGCACTCGGATTCAATCCACAAAAATTTTTGTGGATGTCAATTCAACCCAAATGCACAAGGAAATTTGTGAATGAGAAAGTGGAAGCATGTCTGATAGATACTGATGTAGTTATCTGATGCTAAAAAAATAACAATCAGATCACAATGAAAGTCATCGATATTGATCTATTAATTACTATTTGAGTAATGAAAGGTACACCAATCATTGCCTTGCGTATAACAAGAGCGGGAAGGCTAATAAGCTTCATATGACTATTTATGTATGTATGTATACTGAGAGCAAATTTCTCAAGGGAAAAATTAGGATTAACGAAAAAACAATGACTTTTTAAAGAAAGACATCACCTGTTGGTATATAGACAAAGCTACCCGGATATAGATTTTAAGTGTGATTATATTTTGTTGGAGAAATCGGAGAATAATTTAGTATAAAAAATATATCTATCAAATTAGATTGTCTTATGATATTAGTTTTATCTAAAAACATCATAGCAGATGCAACCTAGATATATACCTTGCGCTTAGAGTTTACGAAACCGTAAAATTATTTATTATCTGTTAATTAATTAAATATATGTATTTTTACAGAGCTTTAAATATCGTGCTTTCTTTAAACCCCTGAGTTTCAATCAATTTGATTAATTTTTTCGTAGCATCTAGGTCACGTTGCTTTAGATAATGCTTTAATAAGGTAATTAAGTTTAGCTTTCGCGAAATAATAAATCGCCATTACATTTAGCTTCGTAGGTAAAGACCAGATCAGAAAGTTGATGTCTCTCTGGCATACTAGAGGATTACTTCTTTCTATTTTTTTAAAGGATGTGTATCTTCTTCTCCTTCTTCTTTATTGGCGTTGGCACCGCTTGCGAGATTATAGCCGAATAAATATAAGAGCGCCATTCTTTTCTTCTTTTCGCTGCCTGGCGCCAGTTGGAACCCTGGTCACTCTCCACCTGATTCTTTCAACGGAGTGGAGGTCTTCCTCTTCCTCTGCTTCCACCAGCGGGTACTGCATCAAATATTTTCAAAGTTGGAGTGCTTTCATCCATTCGGACGACATGACCTAACCAGCGCAAACGCTGTCTCTTCATTCGCTGAACTATGTCAATATCATCGTATAGCTCGTACAGCTCATCATTCCATCGTCTGCGGTATTCGCCGTTGCCAACTCGAAGAGGACCATAAATCGTTCGAAAAACTTTTCTCTCGAAGACTCCTAGAGCCGACTCATCAGATGTTAGCATCGTCCAAGCTTCTGCGCCATATCGTAGTACCGGTATGATGAGCGACTTGTAGAGTTTGGTTTTCGTTTGTCGAGAGAGGACTTTACTTTTCAATTGCCCACTCAGTCCAAAGTAGCACCTGTTGGCAAGAGAGATTCTGCGTTGGATTTCCAGGCTAACATTGTTGCTGGTGTTAATGCTGGTCACTAGATAGACGAAATTATCTACGACCTCGCAGTTATGACTGTCAACAGTGACGTGGGGGGCGAGTCGCGAATTCGATGACTGTTTGTGTGATGACAGGACATATTTTGTCTTGCACTCGTTCACTACCAGACCCATTCGTTTCGCTTCTTTATCAAGTCTGGAGAAGGCAGAAATCACGGCGCGGTTGTTGAGGCCAATAATATCGATATCATCGGCCAGCAGCGGTACACTCGTAGAAGAATTAGAAGATTGCACCTTCTCTATTCAGCTCTGCAGCTCGTATTATTTTCTCCAGCATAAAATTAAAAAAGTCACACGATAAGGAATCACCCTGTCTGAAACCTAGTTTGGTATCGAACGGATCGGAGAGATCCTTCCCGATCCTGACGGAGCTTTTAGTGCTGCTTAACGTCAGTTTACATAGCCGTATAAGTTTTGCGGGGATACCAAATTCAGACATAGCGGCATAGAGGCAGCTCCTTTTCGTGCTGTCAAAGGCAACTTTGAAATCTACGAAAAGGTTGTGTGTGTCGATCCTATTTTCGCGGGTCTTTTCCAAGATTTGGCGCATGGTGAATATCTGGTCAATGGTTGACTTACCAGGTCTAAAGCCACACTGATAAGGTCCAATCAGTTTGTTGGCGGTGGACTTTAGTCTTTCCCACAATACGCTTGATAGGACCTTATATGCGATATTAAGAAGGCTTATTCCACGGTAATTGGCGCAGACTGTGGGATCGCCTTTGTTGTGGATCGGGCAGAGCACACTTAAATTCCAATCGTCGGCCATGCTTTCATCCGACCATATTTTGCAAAGAAGCTGATGCATGCACCTGATCAGTTCTTCACCGCCGTATTTGAATAACTGGGCCGATAATCCATCGGTCCCTGCCGCTTTGTTGTTTTTTAAGCGGACGATTGATATTCGCACTTCCTCATAGTCGGGTAATGGAAAAACTTTTCCATCGTCATCAATTGTAGTTTCGGGTTCACCATCTCCGCGTGTTTCGTCTTCACCATCTCCGCGTGTTTCGTCAACCACCTGGGCAGTGGCACCTTCCCAATTAAGGGATCGGACATTCCAGGTGCATGCCCTAAAATCGTAATCCTTAAAACATTTGTGGGGGTCATCATCAAAAGGGGGTCTCTCATCCGAGGCTGAAATTAATTTTTCATTGGGTTGTTTTTTCATGTGATGGGCTCCACATCCTACACACAATCGCATGTGATTCGCCTTCTTACTTTAGCTCGCCTCCAAACGGATGTTTGTTGGCTACCCAGGGGATACGTGGTCTAAGACGGGAAATCGTGAGCTGCTTGAACCATATGCAAAAGAATCTTTTCTGCACATGGCCCTACCATGTATATCTACAAAAGTACTATAATTGGGAATGGCAGGGAAATTTTCTTGATCATCCTAAAACGCAAAAAATGAGATATCATTTCCTAGGAGATCTTGGACCTAACAATTAATTTTTGGACAGATAGCTTTAAAATTTGTTCCTTGACTCTTAAGGTAAACTTTTTTATTTGCCAAATAAGACACCATTGAAATCTATCAAATCCAAAAAGAGAGCAATAACTGAATCTGGAAATTTGGAATTTTCTTTGATTACGTATGGGTGTATTCATTATCAAGACTGCTGTTTTGGATCATTGGGCGATCTCACGGTCTCGATTTACCAAATCACTGCCTTACGTTCAAATCGTTTTTTTAAAGTGATTGTGTACATCGTAATGATAAGTTTCACGTTAAACAAAAAAATTCCATCGTGTTGGTTGAAACATTTTTATATCGCTTTTATCCGAAACGCAAAGTGTCGTTAATTTATACGAGTATAGTTTGGAGTATGCAAGCATCCATTTTAAAATTAACGGTAAGTCTGAGCATGTGTGATTTCAACATTAACATTTGCTTCATAAACATGGCGTCAAAACGAAATAAAATGATTTCGTTAAGTTTATTTTTCATACTAACCCAACGAAATGACACATCACACTATGTTTTACGAAATAAATTGACCCACTCTAACACATTCACATGTATGTATGGACATGCATGAACATATATGTATTATGTGCATATACAGACAACGGTTTTACGTTTAGCCTCCATCTTTGACGATTACCGCACATGTTGGAGTTTAAATGAGATTGTTAACAAGACAGAAAGAATTTATTTTCAAAAAGACATGAACGAAGCCGATATTAGGAATTGTAGTAGATACATACATATATGTATTTAATTATGGCGATCCTCACATACAGAAAAACATACAGAATTTGAGGAGAAGCCGACTTGCGGCTTCGTACCATAACTAATATTATAATTTATCAATTATTTGAAGACAAGCAAATCAACATTAACGTACATACATATGTACTAGCATATTTAAAGTGAAAGGTAGTGCACCACTCTGGGTCTTGTCATTCAACACAGTGGACGAATGTCTAGCTTCCGTGTGGATTCGGATTGAAATCATGCTCGAACTTTCACATCCGCATACGTATACATTTTTGTGAATTGAATTTGAGTGCTCTGCTGTGAATGAATTGAAGAAAATCGGCAAAAATGTTCCAGTTTGTCATGATTCAAAAATTAAAGGTTGGATAAGTAAATAGCTTTCTCGCTCCCTCTTGACACAAAGGCTCCCTTACTGAAAAACCATAATGCTTCTTTGTCAAAAAAAAAGCCTTTTTTTCATAACAACTTTTTAAAAAGTAGCTAAATACTTAATTTTTTTATGAAAACGTTTGGTAGGCATCACATACTCTTTTCTGATTGGTTGATTCAATATTTTGACAATTACTTAAATAATTATTCTTTCATATTGCGGAATCTGCGAAACGCAAACACGTTAAAGTTGTGAATTAATTGTGATTCTTGAAGACTTTTGCGGATAAATCGATCTTTGTGATAATGGTACTTACGTATTAACGCCACCACAGACACAAATTTGGCGATTCTTTTACCATAAAACTGTAAAAGTAGAATGTTTGGACTTGGGTCCAGAATGTAAATAAGAGTTTTACTCAGTACCGTAATAACAAAACTAGGTATGTGAACTTGTGTGATTTCTTTTAATCTATGATTATCCTTCAACTATTAAGCATTTATAAATGTATGTAAGTTAGAATTTGAGTAACAACAATCGAGATGATGGCCGCTAGCAATTTAGAATTATACATAATTGCCGCTTTGTAATCGCTGAAACGATTTTCGGCAGAGCTCCTCCTCCAGTTTGTGGTTTTGCGTTCTGATGATTTTCCAACAAATGGAAGGACCTACAGTTTAGAGCAAAGGTGGTTTTCAAATCCTGTAAACGATGGAAAAATCTTAGTATTTGCCGATGTACCTCATTTGATCAAATTAATACGGAATCACTTTCTTGATACCGGTTATGTTTACCGCTAAAAGTTACTAACCTCAAAAACTATAGCCCAGTTACTAACACATACCTCCGGCTCAGATGCATCCATATGCTATAAAATTCATAACTTCACACGACCAAATATGCAAAGTAGACATTTTAATAGCATAAGTAATGCTGATTTTGTAATTTATAGTTAGTCTTTAATTTTATTCTGTATAGAACAGTGTAATAAATAAAGGCATTGGAAAATAAAAAGTTGTTTTTTTTTTTATTTTCCTTAAAATCCCATATTAAAAGTCTTAATCAGAGATTGATTTTTATAAATTTCTTATATCCCATTATCCTTTCTTTAGCCTTTCTTATTTTGAGTCGTTTATTTAAATTACGAATTCGGAAGTAAATTCTACGTTTGTAAAAAAACGTTTTACATTCTCCGGAAGGTCAACTTCAATGCTTTTAGCAACTAATTGCTGCTGTATATTTCTGCAGTGAGCTATCTCTAATGCATTTACTTGATTAAAAATAGCTTCCAAGGACTTGATTCTATCTAAAAATAGCGGTGACGGCTTATGCAAAGGTCCTTTAGTCACTTGATCGACCCATGTGTACGAAGTTTCAGTGCTTTCATACTCCTCCAAATTCAATTTTGTATTATGTAACCGCATATGTACCTACTTTAATGCGTCTTCTTGGAGTACAGTACACGTTTCTTGTGTGTCTGCCCATGGGGTGCTAAGAGCTGTAAGAGCTTCCGGCTCTATTTCCTTTTCCAAACATGATGGATGATTCAGCCATTCGTTGGAATCTCCTGCCACATTTCCTTTTCTTGTAGGTGTTCAGTGCTCCGTGCTATAAGTTAAAATATGAGATCATATAATTAATTTGCTTTAAGAAATTAGTTACTGCACCTAAGATATACTTTCGCAATCTGTATTTGAAGTCTTTTGGAGTTGGATGGTCATCGAGGCCACCTTTGCTCCGAATGGCTCCAAAAAAGTGCTCTAGTACATCTTGATTTAGCCGGTTTGTGAGAATATATTCCACCTTTGATTGGACTTTCAAGGAATGATATAATAACACCAAAGCTCGATTTGTCATGAGCACACCTATTTGAAACGGCTCTAGAGTATTCTTATTTGGAATTATGAGGGACGACATGACCTGGTTCATTCATTTGTTTTACGAGTGCTTTTCCAAACGGTAACTTTAAATAAGAAATTGCATTTGAAAGTTTAACTTTAGAATCAACTTTTACTTTTCCAGGATAACTAAAAGTGGTTAAGGTAGAATTGAGCACATCAAACGAGTCGTTAACCAGTTGAATAAAGTCCGCTGTCACTGTTGGCTTGTCGAAACCTAGCGAATAACAGCGCCTTATGGTTGAATTCGAAAATAGTTGCGTAGCTAGTTTTACTTTTTGTCGTCCTACGAATTTTTTTCTATTGCAAATGAAAAACATAGTATGCAAATTTACGTACCTATTCCTTTCACTGATATATGCTCGTCAGTAAGTTTAAACACAATAGAAGCATCCGATTTTGTTGTGTATTTCAAAAGGTCACAACTTGTTCTAGTTGTTAAAAGCTGGCCTTGCCATATTAAGCCTGAGTCCAAGAAATGATTTCGAATAAGCTTCAAAAGATGCGGAACATCAGCAAAGGAAAAAATTTTTAAAATATCATTGGAAGGGTTGGGCTTATCTAAACACAATATGTTATGATAAACGTTAGCATGTACTCGTAAAAAAGGTCTTACCGGCTGTTACATTTAAACCCTTCCAAAGTTTTCGATTTGTAGATCCCATATCGCAAACAACGGCAACTACAGGGAACGCTACGGTGTGCAATGCCAAAATGATCGAGCTTAAAATTTGTTTACTCATTTGACAGTCATAATCAAAAAATACCGTTTGCTACCAAGATTTCAGCAACCCCCGTGCCATTACAACGTAGTTTGCAGATTTTCTCACGTAATCTCTAACCTGTTCATATTCAAATGCCTCAATAACATTCATTTCGTCAAATGATATCACGCACATTTTTTCGTCAGTACTCAGCTCAGACATTTGCTGCATAGCTTCAACTGAAGCTGCAAGTATTCCTTCGCGTACGTCCGTTTTGCGGTACCACCTCTGCAAGGTGGACACGTGAGGAAGTGGGTATCCCTTTTCATATCAATGATTATACGCCCTTGGTCCTGACGCATGTAGACATATTGCATTGAAAATGTCTACCCAATTCCATTGCACGTTACGAGCTACATATATTCAATTTATATTCAGTAAACGCTTTATATAAAAAACATAAAAACCTACTGGGTACGGCCATTTTTCTAATTTGACCCTCGGTAAATATATTTTTTAATGAATTCAATATTTCGTTCGCCTCTTCAAGGGATCTTTTAAGGATTTCTTTCTCTGTCCTAAGTTTTTGAATCCCTTTCTTCAAGTCAGAGATTTCAGCACACATGTTAGCTTCTAAGATTCTATAACTGAGAAAATATTAAAGCTAAAATAACTAAATACTCAGAACGAATTATGTTTGTACACTTACTCAGTCTGTGTTTGATAATCCTTGGAAGCCAAATTCCACTCCTAAGCATTATAATTACATTCGGGTGGTATCTCATTCATCATTACAAAACTGGAACTAAAAGCTAAATAAAATTTATATGTGTGTTTAAAAAAAAATATTTTATCATTTTGGTTTGGTTGCACTTAGTTAAATATTGTGATACCGATATCATCATATCACCATAATCATTTTGCCTAGTTGTCCAAATATATTTGCCCATACGACATGGCAAACCCTTTATTTTTAAGTTAAGAATTATATTATATACACATACTTGACTCATACAAAGATCACCAAATCCCAGAAATAATTATAACGGGTGAGGAGTAATGGATTGTTTACTAGTATGTACCGAACCGTCGACATCCAAAACCAATATCCTACTGTCATCAGCTTTCGAAGAAACTAAAAAAGACCTTAACAGACCAACCGCAAAGCCATCGTGATAGCTCAAAAACCTACATCCCTTTTATAAGCCGTTAAAAGTCATCAGAGATGGTAACACAGCTTTGACTTAAGCAATATTAGATAAGCGTTTTCTCTCATTTCTTACTTACAAAGTAGTCAATAAATGATTGAATATCAAAAAACAACAATAATATCAAGAAACTAAATTTTAAGGAAGGTGCAACTTACCACTATTGCTGATCATCTACATATTTTAAACATGAGCTTGGAGGCTTAATATAAATTGAACTTGGATCCTGAATAGAAACTGAACTCGTTCCAGACATCGTTCCAGACTCTGCATCTTCGCTCTACATTTTTTTTTACACAAAACATATCGATCCATGTTTTCTTTAATTTAAAAATATCACAAATCTAATTTGAAAATTTTTCGTATTAAAATTACAAATTCAAATTGAATGTAATCAAAAAAAAAAAAACAAAAACATACAAAACGTAAACAAATATTCAAAACGTAAAAAAACATTTTGACTACCTTTGCACTGAAGCAAATTAATTAAATGAAAAAAGTTGAATTCGCTGTCCTAATAACTCCACCTTGTTGAATTTGCCTTGCATAAAATTGTAAACAAAACAAATCAGGCGAATTCGAAAACAAGAACAAGCAAACATATGCTGGGACAACTTCACCTTTTATAAATTCGCCTTGGTTTCCGATTTTCTGAAGATAGTATGGGAAAATTCTGATATGGTTCAAACTAAAAGGGAAATTTCAACGGCAGCTGTTTGTGAATTGCCCAAACGGTAAAAAATATGTACATACATACATATGTGACAGAATGAAAGTGCGTAATAAAAAGGAATCTGAAGGCAGAGAGAATATAAAAAAGATATGGGAACTATTGATATTAGAATTTAAATTCACATTGTGGAATGTGAATGACTGAAAATGGGTGCACGACTGATAAATTTGACGACGTACATATATAATTTCGTGAATCTAACGAAGACAAAACCAAACTTATTTTGGGAGGAAGTTACAAGTGCATGTCCTCCATCAAAAGACTATAACACAAGGAGAGAGCTAAGGTATTACTCTAAATTAGCTTTTAAAACCTAGCGTTTTCTTATGGCTATGGGTTGATTAGAAGTGATATGTCAGACGACAGATATATACCATTAGGAAGGAAATTTTGAACACCGGTGGCTATGCCGCAATCAACACATACATATGTATGTAAGCACTTTTAAAGAAAGGGACGGTTATTAGAGATACTAGGCACTAAGGTGATAATGTGGAGGTATCCTATATTGCTAAATCATCCGGAATCGACATTTCTGTTCAATGAATCGCCGCAGTCACCCACTACTAGCAGAACTCACAGCCAACACAGGGAGCTTTCTTACTGTTAAAGAACTTAGATCTCTTCGCCGAAAGCACAAAGCACCAGGAATCTGCGACCATAAAAATGGAAGAAGCTGTAACATATGTACATACGTGTACATATGTATGTATTTACGATTCATGAGCGATATTTGACAAAGGCATAGCATCATAAGCGGAATTGCATAAGAAAAGAAGAAAAGTTTCAAGGCAATTATAGAAGTAAATTTTATATTTCCCTGGTTTCTTTTGTACAATTTGGTTTCTAGTTTTTTGTCTGTGTTTACTTTAATTCGTTTTAATATACGTGTACGTATTTAAGAGTTAATTAACGGACTGTCAAAGCTACCGAATATTATTTATTTTTGTAATGTATGTGTCAATGCATACCTACAAATATTTTATTCAAATAAAATGGAAAACTCACTATATTTCTTGCTGATTACATTTTTGAAAAAAAAGACAGTATGTGGTCTGAGATACGATTTGTTCTAGAAGTATTATAGAAGTCAGTACCTTGTACTTTTTTCCCTCCTCTTGGTGGATTTCAAAATCGACATGCACACATACATACACGTATGTACATAAATACGTAGCAGCCAAGTGTTAACTGATAAAATATAATTAATTTTAACCCTGCTACTGTATGTATTAAATTATAATCGTCACCAGAATGGCAAGTAAATTAAAAATTTTCATAATTTAACTTTTAGGTCAAGTTATGAAAGAAAACTATAAACAATTTTTAATTAAATACATTTGGTAACTTTATTGAAGCTTAAAATTATTGTATGTCTTACAAAAAATTACGATAATAAATAATATTCAGGGCATTTCACAGCCGGCTAAATAAACAAATTATTCTTAAATTTTTTTAAATGTATTAAATTAAACAAAGGCAAAAAACTAAAACTTGATTTGTACAAAATAAATAAAAGAACACAAAAATTTATTCCATTTTTGCTTACAATTTGGGTCCTACCTCAGCATCTGCAGCTTTGATTCCAGTTTGTCTTTAAAATATTTCTTATTTTTTATGCTTATATTTTATTTTTTATTATCGTTAACAGATAATCTTAAACGTTAAAATCAGCCATTTCAGAATAAACGTTAACGATGAGTTTGTGCGAATTGCGATTGTATCGATTTCATTTCGTTGAGTTAATTTTTCTTGTTAGGGAAACGAAATGACATGTTTGCTTTTGTTATACTTTTGTTGATACTTCACACTTAGCAAAAACGGTGATTGATTATTATCAGCTATCAAGGTTTATAGAGTATTAGATTAGGACAACCTTTGACGACATCGAACCAACTTCGTAATGGTTACATTGGGCGTGACTCGATATTTATATATATTATTGGAAAAGTTTTTTTTTTTGCTTAAAAAATATGGTCATATGTGAACTAAACAATATAACTGCCGCATGGAGCGTTGAGCGCTAAACAACTGTCAAATACTCTCATGGCCATACAATTTGTATGAGTCATCCCACAATAACGCGCCGTCAATGTTGAATTTTCAATTTAGACAGCGCGTTGTATAACGAAATTACATACATACGTGTATGAAGGATAAAATTTGACAAATGAATTAAAATTTCAGATATCTACAGAAAAATTAATTCAACTGGTTAAGGCACACCCGTGTCTGTTTAATAAAAAGTAAATCAGTTATAAGGACGTGAAGTACAAAGATAAGTTGTGGAAAGATAAAAGCATCGAGTTGAACAATCAGGGCGATTTAAACAACTTCAACATATGTGCATATTAATATTTGTATACATATTAGTTACAAATTTTAAATCTGCATATATTTTTCAGTAAAAGAAATCAAAGTTGAGTGGAAGAGCCTACGGGATATATATAGTAAGGAGAAAAAGCTGGAAAATCAACCCTCTGGTTAGCCCAAAAATTAGGGCCGCTTGGAAGTATCGGCAGAGTCTATATTCTCGGGCAAACTGTTTGTACTAAGCCGCCTTCGAACGGCTGATGGATTTTTATCACCGTAGAGTCTATCAAATAACATAACTCCGTTTTTATTTACTTCCTTGTTCTTCTCGGTTTCTTTCACCGGTTGTCAAACCAGTGTGTTGTGAAACACAGCCAGGGTTTCGTGAGGCAATGAATTTGAAGAAGGGTTATTGTGTTGCAAGGCAAATTTGTTAAAAGTTAATGAATATCATACATTAGGTGTAGTAAAGAGAAAACCATAATTTCCTCCAATAAATGGCGTTATTTATTTGTATCTCGCATTGTATAAGTCCGATCGATTTCCGCTAGATGGCGTTGAAAAGATGACATTTCGTACTAAAAAAAAGCTTTTCTGACAGTTTTGTGATTGGTTAATTCAATTTTGTTTGAACGTGCGTCAAAAATGGACACTAGCAATGAGAAGATACGCTATATTTTACAGTTTTTCTTCGATAAGGCCGAAAATGCTAGCCAGGCAGCTGAAAATGTGAATAGCGTTTATGATCCTGATACTGTTACAGTCAATCAAGCACAATTTGGGATTCATTTCGGTAATTTTGATGTAAAAGATGCTTCACGGAGTGGAAGGCCAATTGTCGAAAACGTCGATAAAGTCATGGACGTTGCCGAGTCCGACCGTCACCACGTAAGCCCTGTTTCAATTGCCCAAGTGCTAAAAATTGCACAAAAGACCGTTTGGAATCATTTGATAATAAAAATTAAAGCCTCCAATTTCATGCAAATGTAAGGGATTTCTTTTTACTACAACTAATATTTGCATTAAATTTTTTATTCTTTCTTTCAATAGTTCGGTAAAACTTGTAGAACGTTTTCTTTAACATGCATGTATTTGTATGAACCTACCACAAGAGCTAATAGGGAACCGGACAATAGTGGTAGTGTAGAAACAGGTAGATTAGCTGAAGACAACGAGCTCAACTCAGTCATAAAAATAGGTGTTGAAATTTTGATCCCGTAGTCATTTTTCCTAATATGGTAGCCCCTCTTCATCACTCACCAACTGAAGAACAGTCTAGCTGTAAAGATTAAGTTATTAAATCAAAAGAAGTAGAACGATTACGTAATAAAGTGAAAGTCTTAGAGCGGAATTATAGAAAAAAATAGAAATTTGTTTGCTAATAAGCAGGAAGAAAGCAAACAAATATCAGAGCTATGTAGTAAATAGTCTCCACATATGGCAATTGTGTTTGAGAAATTGCTTAAAAAATTGGATGCGACCACTAAAGTGGTACAACTATAATAGGGAATTAAAAACACTATTGTGTTTGGGTACCTGCAACATCTTTTTAATTGACCTGCCAAACAGACTCTTGAAACTTTTTGTAACCCTGGCTGCAACTCAAGCAGCATTAAAACCCTGGAGCTAAGAAGCCGTGGCTTCACACTATAACAGAGATATTGCTCGTTATGTTGTGCCAAGTTTAAATCGATAGGCCATTTTTCGAAGATAGCGAGAAAAAAATGTTTCTCTTTCGATTTTCCTCCGCTTCTTCAGAGTACAAGAAACTGCTTTGAAACGAACTGTAGATTGGTCAGCACATAAATTTGGAAAAAAATGAGCGTACAATTAGCACAGCAATTCAGTAACAAGTGCTCCGGGCGCCTACGTAGTTCTTTGTCTTCTTCTTTTTTATATACAGCTGAGTTCGTCTTTTTTTCGATAAATTGCTCAATAAATTCAACAACCTTGTATCTGGAGCAGTAGGGAATTTTAAAGAACGCTTCGAGCAACTGTAGATAAAACAGAATTTTTTAGGGCAGGGACCGGGAGAGTCTTAATTCAAGGAAAGTACATATGACCAGTTCGGTCGTGAAATCACAAATACTTTAATTTTAATGAGAGGTAGATACTCAATGTTAACAGTTTGAGGCATTTCTGGTAACTTAATGGGTTTTCACACACAATGACAAGAAAAATATGCCAGGTTAAATTAGAGCATTTTTTTGGCCACATCCGTGTAGGGGGAAGATGTAATTAGAGAAGACTTTATTTTATTAAGGACACTTCTTCAGTATGCTAGTTCATTTTTCTATGCATCCAAATAGACATAGTATACGTTCATGTATCGTTCCTACAACGAAACGCTTTCGTCTATTTTGTGGCTGTATACATATGTTTTAAATATTTCAATATGCATAAATGCTTTCACAAAAATTAGTTAAAAAATAAATCCGTACACAATTCCAAAAATCTTAGCCATTCATCGTTTGATTTCCTTAATTTGAAGCTGGAGAAAAATAAAAGAATAAGAGCTGCAGAACTAAATAGACAAGGTATAATATTTTACAACAGTCTAGAACTGACTGGATAAGGAAGCGAAGGATATGGGTCTGGTAGTTAGCGGGGGCACGACGAAATATCTCCTCTCACAAACAAACAGTCCTCGCATTCGCGACTCGGCTCCCACGTTACTGTTGATAGCCATAACTTGGAGGTCTTAGATAATTTCGTCTATCTTTGAAGCATTATTAACACCAACAGCAATGTCAGCCTGGAAATCCAACGCAGAATCACCTTTGCCAACAGGTGCTACTTCGGGCTGAGTAGGCAATTGAAAAGTAAAGTCTTCTTTCAACGAACGTATACCAAGTTGCTCATCATACCCGTCCTACTACGAGTATATGTCGCAGAGGCGTGGACGATGTCAACAATTGATGAATAATCGGCTTTGGGAGTATTCGAGAGAAAAGTACCCTCCAACGTGTTTTAGTTAAAAGTTATGCATTTATCGCTATTGTAAGTTCGTTTCACGAGCTGGGACTTTCTTACTGCACATAATGACGTATTTTGTGCTTGGAATTACATCTGTATCCATATAAGGTCCAGGTCATACCACAACTGAAGCTAGCTGATCATTCGTAATGCCCTACATACGTCGACCGGGTGCTTGAATAAATAGCAGTGGACGGCGATATTCCGAACAAAATTTTCTTCAGCGGCGAGGCAACATGAAGTATGAAAAAATATCTTAGCATATTATTGATGACTGAATGTATTTACATCAGCTGCCAAAGTAACCACTGCCCAAACTATTAGTTGCGTCATCGTTTTTGCCTATGTTGGTGATGTGGACCCTTCAAAAATTTACCCGTGGTAAGGCATGCCTGTCATCAGAAGCGACTAAAATTCGATAGTTCTCTCGACAGTCCGCCAAGCACTGCCAACCAATTCGGGGAATAATTTGCGGTTACAACAACAACAACATCACCCCATTGTTAACCACGTTCATGATTAGTAAACGAAGATACACTTTCCCAGTGCAAATAGAATAAATGCGCACATTCATGTAACAAATAATCTGTGACCTGAATTTTAGCAGTAATTTTAAATTATATTTTTAAATTTATATTTGAATTTTTTTTTTAAATAAATGAAGAACCTTACATACAACATACCATATATGAAATTCTTTACTCTATAATATAGTACTTACATTTTTTCAATATTCCTTTCAGTTTAGAAAATATGGGATTCGAAATTTATATCGGATGCTATATTAAATAGGTTACAGCCTTTGTATGTATGTAGGTATAAGTAACAAATAAATAATTTTTAGTATTAACATAAATTTTATATGTATGTATTATGTTTTACTAACTCTTTACCGAAGCGAATTGTATTCGAAACTAATCCGAATGCCCTTTTTCGTATATATGGTACTTCATAATGTAACACAGTGTATGTACACAATGGATTACTCGGATGTTATGCAGAGATGCCATGTTAATTGGACCATATTGTTTGTGTGGATTGTTAGTTTTAGATTACTCCATTGTCCGCACGGAGTGTATATTTCATAGAGTAATTGCGTTGTTTGCAGGGGACAGACAAACTCTCAGGATTTATAAAATGATGCGAGCCTGGTCCATTTCATTAAATATTAACAACTTTAAAAATCTTCAATACTTGAAAACCAACATACGTCAAGTTTTAGTTGATACCGGATGGAAGGTTCAATCTTTATAAAAAAAGGAATTTCATGAAAAAAATTAATTTAAATGCATTGTATGTACGTTTATTTTTGAAATCGCAGAATGGATAACCCTGTACTTTTCTATCAATTCAGGTTGACATTTATGTTTTTGAACCACCCTTATATGCATATGTATATTTGTAAATTACTTATTTTTTTACCAAATTCACTGGTGTTTAATCTCATTTGTGACCGGTGAATTAATGAAGATATTCAACCTTTGCTTTGAATTTCTCTGACCCCTCACGCTTCAACACGTTCCAGTCATCCTTGCAAAATGTTTTCGCTCATTAAATCCCTTGGAGCATGCACGCCAAGTACAAGCATTCGTCTGAAATAACTGCCGGCTACACTGGAAGTGTATAAAAAAAACCTGCGTGAAATTCAGATGATGCAAAGAGCAAACACCGCATTTGCAACCATCTGCATTCCTACCATTCCGCGAGTGCGGTGTGGATGGATTTCTCATTATATACATACATACGTATGTCTGTATAGGGGGCGCCATCTAGACCTTCGATATTTCAACATTGAATAACTCTGTCAGTTTTTAGCCGATTTTGACCAATGTGCATGATTCAGAAACGTCATTCAGTACCATTATAACCATGAGCCATGAAATTATAGCGCTTTACTTTGGAAAAAATCGTTCAGTTGGGGGATAAAATTTTGATGACGGATGAAGCTCATTTCACCCTCTCTTTTGGGGAACAGAAAACTCATATGTCATTCACGGAACACCACTGCACGATCAAAATATCACTGTTTGTACAGGAGTGTGCTCAAAAATTATCATCGCAAGTTCCCGGGACACCTCGTGAAAAATGGTGATTTGGAGTGGCCGCCTCGTTCTCCAGATTTAACTGTACCAGACTTTTTTATTGGGGCTATTTAAAAAATAAAGCTTATGCCAGCAAGCCAAAGATAATCGATGCACTAAAAGGTAACATACGAGCCGAAATAACTGCTATAACGCCTGAAATTCTGGCCAATGTCAGAGTTCCTCAATGTTGATATACCGAAAGTCTAGACGGCGCACCCTGTATGTACATACGTAGGGTGGACGTGTTTGTTAGAAGTGTAACAGTGCAACTATTTAATAAAAACTATGTACATACGTACACACGAGTGTAATGAACACAGCAGGCATCCTTTACTTGTTTAACCACAACTATTGCTGAATAAAAGAATTTGTGTGTAGTGAAAATCCTGAGGGGTTAGTAAAATATCCAGTAGTTTCTGTTTGAAATTTTTTCCATATTGTATTGTATATAGTATAGTTTGTGCATATGTACATATTACACAACTTTACAAATTCCAGTCAACTACTAAACTAGAGCAGATCAGAACGATTCTTGATAATATTTGAGAAGCCAAACTCGTACATATATTCAATCTGCTTGGCAGCATTGATCTGTCGTAACAACTGTTAAATAATGCCATCTCTATATGCAAAACTGACTATGCATTCAAATACTGTTTGGTTCCAAAAATTAACAAAATACCAAAAATTTTTTTCAACAATAAGTCAAAATAATGGATACCAAAATAAGTGTTCAATACATTACAATATTATATTATATATTACAATAGGAGTGATCCAATCTTTCACCGGAAGTAGTGACCACCATATTGGAATCAATGCCAAGGTGGTTGGGAGCAGTTATTAGTGCATAGGAAAGATGGATAAAGTTCTAATTTTTTAATTTTTTAATTACATAAGTGAATTTATATAAAATGAGTTGCTCCTTCAGTTGAGTTCATTGCATTAGTGGACATATGCATTTTTGTGTTTAATATTTTATGTTATGGTATGTACATACATACATACATACATGTTAACAATGTTCCACACTTCCTTCATTCATATTACAATATATACTATTTAAAATATAACGCCAACAAATCTTACTAGCGTTGATATCGTTGGCGATTATAGTCTAGTTAACGTAATAGCCGTTTGGTGCCAATTAGAAATGTCGAGTAGCTCCAGGGCATTCTCCACTTGGTCTTTCCGACGGATTGGAGGTTATCTTCTTTCTCTGCTTCCGCCGGCGTGTGTTGCATTGAAAAACTTCAAAACTATGGTATTGTTATCCATTAAGACCACATGACGTAGCCAGCGAAGCCGCTGTCTCTTCGGTCACTGAACTATGTCAATATCATCGTATAGCTCGTACAGCTCACTCTTACTCAACTCGTAGAGGACCTTTCTCTCGAAAACTTCTAATGTCGAATCATAAGATGTTCATCGTCCATGCCTCCTCACCATATAGCAGGACGGAAACGGGAGTTTGGTCTTTGTTCGTCTAGAGAGGACTTTACTTTTCAATTGCCTACTGAGTCCAAACTAGCACCTGTTGGGAAAAGTGATTCTGCGTATGATTTCCAGGCTGACATTATTATTGCTGTTTATACTGGTTCCAAGATAGACTTCAAAGTTATGACTGTTAACAGTGACTTGGAGGCTTCACTGCCATTCATCTCGATCTCTTTCTTTTTTGTTTGCACATGCCTCTCGCTTACCTTTTAAAATTTCGGTGTATAGCTCACCTTACTCTTATAGTGGTAGGTAACCTGTTTTCTCTCCACTGCCTCATGCCAATCTTAATCGTACCAGCTGTTTTTGCGACCTTTTCGAAAACCAATATTTTCGTTTGCAGATGTACAAAGAGAGCTCCCACAGATCTCTTATACCGAATCATATTTCTCAGTGCTTTAAATTGCAGCATCTATGTTGCCAACATGTGAAGAATATCCCTGATCTATGTACAGGGACAATGTCAACGTCCCTACTTGGGGTCAAGACGACGTAAAACAACAGTAGGATTGGCTTAAATATACAAATTTCCCTGTAGCTACTGATATACGAACTTAGCTGTTCAAAGCTGACGGTGAAGAGCTAGAGAGGCGCGTGAAATAACTCTTAAGCGCGATTTGATTAAAATATACCGGAAAATTGGATTCTTAGTATGTTCTGCTATCTGCGAACACTACTGTGGGATAAGTATTTTTAACATCGTATATAAGGGCGGCTTCAGACCTGGTAAATCCACCATCGTAAAATCGACACAGACCACCTATTCGTCGATTGTAAAGCCGAACCGCTATAAATCGAAACTGACTTTACGAAGATATGTCTAAATTTGTGTACCCGACCAAAAGTCATATGTGTCAATATATGTAGAACGACACTGAGCTAACCTTCAGCTTCTTAAAAAATTGCCTAAATAACATACCGAGCCGTTCGGAACCGAACGATGTTTTTGACAAGGTGAATTGTGCGGCTTTTCAATTTCATGCTACTGGTCTGAACCGCCACGGCACCACGCCTGGTAAACACCGCTTACGCGATTGTAGCCAAGTTAATAACATTGCGCAATTAATTTATTCTTTTCGCTTTTTGGCGCCAATCGGAAAAACCAAGTACACCCAGGTCTTTCTCTACTTTGTCCTTCCAACGCAGTAGAGGTCTTCCTTTTTCTCTGCTTCTATCGACGGTACTGCATCGAAAACTTTCAAAGCTGGAGTATTCTTATCCATCCGGATCACATGATCTTGCCTAAGTATGCTATTCCAGTTGATGCCACTTTTGGAGCTATATTTTTTGACATTTGAAAGTACAATAGTTTAAAAATAGAACGATATGCGCCTCAACAATGCTTAAAATTCACTATGAAAATGGTGAAAACCTGGCAGAGACATTTCGTAAAACTAAAAAAAATTAGACGTCGTGAAGCACCTTGTAGGACCGCAATACAGAAATTGGTGGAAAAAATGGAGCTGTTCGTACAAGATAGTGGTGTGAATAATAAAATACGTGCACGTTGCTAAAGAACAACTGAAAATTTTGCTGCTGTAACCCAAAGTGTTGAAGAAAACCCAGATTCCTCGTCGTTCTATATAATTAGGCATTTGAAAAAACGTCATTGCACTGTACTTGCGTAAAGGCTTGGATCTTAAGGCTAATAAAGTTCAGTTAACACAATAACTCAGGCCGGCACATCATTAACAAATTCGTGTCTTTGCTGATTGGGTCCTTATATTGCATTCCATCGAAAAATCATCTCCACTGATGAGGCTCAATTCCCCTCGATGGCTACACCAATATGCAAAGCTGTGGCATCTGGAGCTCGGGGAACCCAAGATTACAAGATACATACATAAATATGAAAAACATTTGTGCAACTCTTAAATCTACAGAGCCTGCCTCACCAAATAAAAGCCCACTCTACTCTAATATTTATAGTTATGCATATCCGTTTCAAGTGTTTGAAATATGTTTGTATGCATTTATTCACGATTGTAGTAACTTGTTGTATTTTCACATTTGTACATATGTATGCATATACATACATATTTGCATTTGCTAAAGGTTATTGAAAATACTTTTGTTTGGGCTTTCGGAAGCGAAGTGCAAAGCTAATTCAAAATCCTACAGCAATTACAGCTGCGTACATATGTACATACATTCATATAAAAAGCCATGTTCAAAATAATAGGAGTGTGATCACCAAAAGAGGAAATAACTTTATTTTATAGTGAAGTTTGGAATTTTAATCAGTACTATTTCCTCTCTTTCCTCGCTGGTTTAATCAAAGAATTTTGATTCACTTGATGTGATAAAGCTATAACTCAAAACTCAATAAGATACAAAAAAAAGAGGAATAGAGTTTAAGGACCTGATACCCTTAGAGAGGTGTTTGTTTCAATTTCAATTAGGGTCTCCGCACACAAGTACTTCTATCCTTTAGAATTTTAAAATTTACTATTTCGAACTTAACTGTAGATATACATAAGTAAATATTGATTTTGTATTTTATGTATACGTATAAATTCACTTCCTTCGGGCAGTTATTGAAAATACTTATGCATTATATTGCATACATACATATATGTATATGTACATATGCACATGCTCTGTTGTTCAAAATAACTTCAATATGGTTGAATAACGCTTTTAAATCCTCTTATAGCATTAATTCGAGAGCCGAACAAATATTTAGACATGTTTGTAGCGTGTACATATGTATGTATGTTATTTATGTATGTACATATGGACGTATATTACTCAGATCGTTTAAAATTACAATTTTCCTTACAACTTACAAAACGTTCTTTTTAAGAAAGAAATGTAAAGGGTATGAATCAAATTGCATATACACGTATGTATGTACGCATTGTCAGACATGAACTTTCGCAAAATCGGCACGAAGTCGTATTTTAAAAATAGTACATTGGTATATATTTTTAAACAATGAAAAAGAAAGAAACACAATAAATCACCATTGTAGTAAAAAAATGAAAACGAAAATAACGGGGTAGTATAAGTTAGAGCTGGTTCTAACTAAACGTGGACTTTAACCTAATCACCATGCTCGCGGAATGTGAAACAAGAGCAATAACACATAAGGTTCCGGCAGTCATAGTAAATAATATTAATAAAAATCGAATTTCATTTCCGGGATATTAGCGTATTTTAAAATAAAAAAATTGGTAAATCTAGTTTACATTAGATTCTTAACAACAAATTGCTACGACTGATGGCACCTATACTTCTATATTGCTCTTTATCCATCAACCAGAAGCTACCATACGATATGAACAAGTAGTTTACTAAAATCCCATTGACTCGGAGGAAAAGTCAATCCTCAACATAAATATTCCGTCGAATTCCTATAATTGCTGTTATGTTACCTCAATATAGAGCATGCCTTCGTTTTATGAATATTGTTAGCGCTACAGTTTCATTTTCTCGGCATTTATATTTTTTTTTGGTCGTTCTTCTCATTTGTAATCAAAAACTCCATTTGCTTGACTCTGTTTTCCAGAATTTTGTGGTTAACGGTAACTATTGAGGAAACCTCATACAGTTTTTTTTTCTAACCACGGACAACATTCGATAGCGGACACCTTAATAAAGAGCATATTTTGAAAAAATCTGAGAGTTGTTCATCATTTGCAAATGATACACTCGGGTACTCTGTTGTCAGGATTGACAAGACGCATGTCGCTTAAATTCTTGAAAGTTATTGATCTTATAAAGACTTCTATGTAAGATCTTAGGTCGCTCTACATTGCAATATCCACATTGTCTGGTTAATGTTATAGCCTGTGTAATATCGCTGCACTTGCGCCTCGGCGTCGTTGGAATTTTCCTCAAAATCGGGGATATTCAAGTTATCTTACCAGCATACCGCTGATCCATATTTCTATATCTTCCTGTTGACGATATTCCTATTCCCAAAACTATAGCGCAGGATTCTCATAGAAATCAAGCGCGCTACAATAAACTTGATCTCGTGGGCGGAAGGGTGGGTATTTATACCCTGACTGGAACGGACTTACAAAAAACATTCCAACGTGTCTTGATTTTTTTCCAAGAAAAACAAATTTTGTCCCCTATCTTGCGAAAAGAGCTCTTCGTACAACCCAAGGCAGTGAACACGAACATGGTTACTTTTCAAAAAATCTGCCTTTTGTTTAAGCCGTTGAAATAATTTTTTCTTATCGGACATTTCAAAGGATTTCTAAAGCTAAATTTCTTAAAATCCAATCCGAATTCGAATTTTTGTCGACTCTTGATCATAGACTATAGCTTTGACGTTAAATCCTATGCTTATGAGTGCTGTGATACTATTCTTTCAAAATAGGAAGCAAAGGCTTCGAGCCAAGGCCGCTTTTGGAAATTTAATATGAAAATACATATTTCCATTCGGCGCACCATTCCATTCGTGAAACAAAATCACACATTTACAGTTTTGGTGGACATGTAACTAATATTTTGTGTCATGTTTTTGTTGAAAATTTATGTCAATATATTTATATTCTTCCAGGAGGATATCACCTCATAAAGATTGGTATTTTTCATTTGTTAATAATTTTAGAAAAATCGAGAAGCTTTTCCTATAATGAATGAACGGGGGGTGGTAGGAGACCGGAGACCTAGTTTTTGAGATATTCGAAAATTAAATTTGCAAAAAATTTAAATTTTTACCCTACTATTTTGTATATAAAGCAATTACTTTGAATTTCGATGTTGCCACATATAGGAAATTTTACACTTTATATGTATATTTTATTGCCTCTAATAGTTTTAAGGAGGGATCTTCCCTGTTTTTTTTAATTATTTTCGCCACAGTAATACAATATAATAATAAATAAATTTGTCCTGACCTTGCCCTATAATTGAAAAACCGTTCACTTCTCAGGTACAAATTTCATCTGTAGTTTGTTTAATTCCGCCATCGCAAACTGTTGAAAACTAAAGTTTGCAAATTCTTGAGAATAGATTCAGGAAGTTAGGAGTTGTTCCACCCAGAAAGTCTATATTGGTTTCTAGATTTGCAAATGATACCACCGTTGATAGTTCAAGGCATTAAGTATACATCACGTTAAAACTAAATACTATCTACTTAAATATTGTACGTGAATTTGAGCATAAATATATTAGGAATTATGGGAATATTGCTAAAATTCCTTAACGAAATGTTGAACCAAAAAACCGCTCGCTGAGTATCTTTTATCAAAACGTTAGAGGTCTAAATACAAAATTAAGTGATCTGTACTTAAGCAGTCTTCATAGCAATTTCGACGTAATTTTATTTACCGAAGCCTGGCTAAAACCTCACGTTTATGATAATGATATATTATGCAATAAGTATCAAATTTATAGATGTGATCGCTTGAACAGAATCGGCGGGGCAGTTCTACTTGCGGTTTATTCTTCTATACCCTCAGAGGAAGTATGTTTTTTCTTCGTAGATCCCATTCAATTTAAATGCATCCGTGTTCGTACTTCTACGAACTTTATTTATATAAAAAACTAGATCTTCTTGGACTTCAGCCTGGATATCATCTTATCTCTGTAATAGAAAGCAAAGAGTTTTATTCCTTCTCGGACATAATTGATATAACCTCAGGAGTTCCATAAGGCAGCCATCTGGGTCCGATTCTGTGATCTGCTAGGGGTGATTTTTTTAGTAAAACTTCTAAAAGGACTGATTTATAGCTCATTTTTTTTAAGTGAAGTAAATTTTAGTTTAGTGATTATCAAGACAGCTTAGACCATTATTTTTAAAATCTAGTAAAACAAATTTTGAACTATATGAACCAAGATTTCAGTTGTTATTCCAGCACATCTGATTTAGCAGACTCCGTGTTTGTAATGAAGAATTCTATATTAACCTCTCTTAATAAGTAACTCAATTCAATTTCGTTAATAGCTTAATCAATCGTATATTTCAGCTCATGAATTTGCTTGTCTGTAGCTCAGCAGCTTTTAATCTCGACGATTAACAAACTCTTGCTTTTCATGACTCGATAAATTCCGTATGTCATGCGGATGGCGTCTCTTGTCGGTTGGACTGGAGGTGCGTAACCGTTGGGCTTATTGTTATTATTATTAAACCTTTTTTTATGAAATCGTTTGCCAACTTTTGTTGTATTTTCTTTTAAACTATTATCGGCAGCGGCAACTTAGTTTTCCCAAACCAGGTGCCTTTAGCTGCAGACATACCCGACTTCTTCCGACACCACCCTCTGCATCAGAATGTCCCTAAATAGGATTTCTCTATATTAAGTAAGGACATCTGTGTCTCGTGGACATGATTTCAGTATTAATCCATGTTGTTTCACATAAATCATTTTCTTAGTTTCTTTAAAATCTTTTTTCTGTAAAGGTTAATACTGGTAACCTTGTGTAACAGCGTGTAATCAGTTAAAGCAGTTAAGGAGCAAAACGAAGGCTGCAACGTAACGACAAATTTCTAATTTTTTTTTTTGAGTGAAACGAAATGATATCATTGTGTTTGTGGAGCATCTACATACATACATATGTATGTATTGTATAAATAAATTTACATCTTTCAAACTGAAGTTAAGTCTGATTTTTACAAGTTTTTTATATAGTAAAGGTATTTATTTTAGTATTCTAAAATGACTGAACGGAGTACGATAAGTTTGATTTCGTTTAAAATTATATGCATACGTATGTATCTATGCATGTATATACACACATATATAATTAGCGGTTTGCAACCGCTCAACCGATTTTCGAGCGAGCTCCTTCTCCAATTTGTAGTGACCGTCTTGATGTTTTTCCAACAAATGGAGGGTCCTACAGTTTACCTAAGTCGTCTCCGAACGGCTGATGGACAAATCGTCTTCTTCTTTATTGGCGTTGGCACCGCTTACGCGATTATAGTCGAATCAATATAAGAGTGCCATTCTTCTCTTCTTTTCGCTGCCTGGCGCCAGTTGGAAATGCCAAGTGCACCCAGGTCACTCTCCACTTGATCCTTCCAACGGAGTGGAGGTCTTCCTCTTCCTCTGCTTCCACCAGCGGGTACTGCATTCAATACTTTCAAAACTGGAACTCTTTCATCATCCGGTAGTCATAACCTAGCCAGCGTAGCCGCTGTCCCTTCATTTGCTGAACTATGTCAATGTCGCAGTATAACTCCTACAGCTCATCGTTCCATCGTCTGCGGTATTCGACGTTGCCAATGCGCAAAGGACCATAAATCGTTCGCAGAACTTTCCTCTCGAAGACTCCTAGAGCCGACTCATCAGATGTTGACATCGTCCAAAGTAGCACCTGTTGGCAAGAGTGATTCTGCGTTGGATTTCAAGGCATTGTTGTTGGTATTAATGCTAATTCCTAGATAGGCGAAATTATCTACGACCTCGAAGTTATGACTGTCAACAGTGACGTGGGAGTCGAGTCGGGAATTCGATTCATTCACTACCAGACCCATTCGTTTCGCTTCTTTATCAAGTCTAGAGAAAGCAGAACTCACGGCGCGGTTGTTGAGGCCAATAATGTCGATATCAGCGGGGTACGCCAGTAGCTGTACACTCTTATAGAAGATTGTACCTTCTCTTTGATGGACAAATATACGGAGCTTTTATCATTATCAGAGATCCGGAGGCCTTGGCACTCCCCGCCGAGGACCGAACGCAATTACTTACGCAATTAATTTACTGTTCTATAACTTTTGGGTATTGGTCGAATCGTGGTATGTAAAAAAATGCTTTTTTATAGATTCTAATGTTCCATCTGCTAGCCTAGCGACATCAAAACAGCGCATAACTTTTGCTGAGAAACATGGGCTACTGTTTCGCAGTAAATTGTGTTCTTCACACAAGACATCCGCATCCCTAACTCAGGAAGGAAATGAGTACCTTTGAGTACCTTTGTTAAAAAAGCATTTAGCTGAATGGGCAGCCATACACACCGATTGCTGGAAAGCGTATGATGGTCTCTCCAGGTACTGGTACGAGCACAATAAGGTTAATCATAGTGCTCTGGATAACTCTTGTGTTACTCCGGACCGCACTCACACTTAGAGAATTGAGTCGCACTCGAAGGTAGTTAAGAGATTCAAAAGGATAATTATATTAATACCATAAACTGATGCAGTACGAGACACAAATTTGCGAAAATTTACCAATTTCGAAGTAACGGTACATTTCCAGCTTTATTATTGGAGGAAGGCATGCTGTACGAACATGTGTTTTGCAGCATTTACGTTTTAATTTTTTTAAAATTTGTTGATTAGTGAAGTGGTTTTATTGTGGAATGTAAAATACAACTCTAAGTAAAATCTTTCAATTAAATGCAAAATTAGTGGTGTTAGTATAATAAAACTAGTAGTGTAATATAATATGGATTTTGCAAACTCTACACATTTACATATATAACCTAAGTATATTCTACTATTTGCATTATACAATTTCATTCTCTAATGCCTCTAACAGCAAACTTTTAATTTTTGTTTCCATTCTGAGATTTTCATATGACTTTTGTGCCTTTCCTCTTTAATTTGTAACAACCGTTTACAAGAACGTGTCTAACTTGGCATCTATACTTTTTTAAAAGTCTTTTGCCTCCTTCAGTTTTTCTTCCAGTAACAGAAGTTTTTGGTCACCATCTCACTTTCTTCTCGTCCTGCTGATATTTTGGCTGCATTTTGGCTTCAACTTGGCTCATTACTGTTGTCCATTGAATAATTCAATTCTGATTTGATGTCTTTAACCGCGTCCTCAAAACCTGCTGCTGCAATAAGGATTACTTCACTCTCATTGTAACATTTTCTCGTAGGGTCTCCCACCAGTACACATTTTGGAGATCTTGTTAAACGAACATTTTTTTCGCTTGGCATTTTTGGTCAGCGTAAACTTACGCCCAAAAGAGTTATTCAAAACTTTGTTATGAGAGTTTTACTATATACCTAACCTTTCCACATTTTCGCATCTTTAATTGTTTGTCCTACATCGAAAAAAGCTAGAATGGAAAGACTGACGTTAATAAGAAATAACACTGGTCTGCAATGAAATCCTCCTTTAAAAAATTTTGTCATAAATATGACGATTCAAATGTCCTGAATCGATCCCCGTTGGCCGATTTTTTCCATCACGTCTAGATTTTTTTATATGAATTTTTTTTTTATTTTATATTATATACATGAAGTTTATGTTCCCTATATTGGTTTTAAGTATTTTATGTGTAGTTAGTGTATGTTGCATAAGCAGAGCAAATAAATATAAAATAATCCTTTGAAAATTGTTTTAAAATAAATTTTATGTAATTTTAGGTTATAAAATGCCACGAAGTTGTAAGAATTCGGCAGACTGTTTTTGCTACGTTTGTGGGGAATTTGTATTAAAAACACAGCGAAATGTCATGACAGATCTTGTTAAAACAGCATATAATCTATATTTTGGATTTTCTATCGATGAGCGAGATAAAAGTTGGCTACCAAAGGTATGCTGCAATAGCTGCTCAAGAACGTTGAGAGGTTGGCTTGAAGGAAGTCACAAATCCATGTCGTTTACAATGCCAATGATTTGGAGTGAGCCTCAGAAAATGATTGTTATTTCTGCATGACATCAACACGAGGGTTCTCGAAAAAAAATGAAAATAATATTGTATACCCAAACATCCCATCTGCAAAGAGACCAATTCCTCGCGACAAAGACACTGCACCTCCAGTTCCACCAGTTAATGAGAAGGTGGAAAATAAAAATATCTCTGGTCTTCAATCTCAATCGAGTTTTCTCTCTGCTGTCACATCTTCTCCTTCAGACACCTTGTCTGGAACTTCCAGTCCATCTAAGGAACCCCATTTCCTTAAACAAGGTGACTTAAATGATCTTGTTAGAGACTTGGGACTTTCAACATCTAAGGCGCAATTACTTGGATCTAGATTAAAACAGTGGAACCTGTTGGACAAAAGTACCTGAGTTTCATATTTTCGTACGAGGCAAGAAGACTTTACAAGTTACTTCTCAAAAGAAGATGATTTGGTATATTTTAATGATGCTGCAGGACTTCTTGAAGAACTGAGTTTTCCAGGAGATTCAAGTGAATGGAGACTTTTTATTGATGCTTCGAAAATAAGCTTAAAAGCCGTTCTACTCCATAATGGTAACAAATACCCATCTGTACCCGTTGCACATGCTACAAACATGAAGGAAAATTATGCAAACCTAGAGGTATTACTTGAAAAAATTGAATATTCTCAATACCTATGGAATATTTGTGCTGATTTAAAAGTCGTCGCCATACTTACTGGATTACAAATAGGATACACAAAGTTTTGCTGTTTTCTATGTGAATGGGACAGACGCGCAAGAGAAAAACATTACAAAAAAAAATCTTGGCCTCTGAGAAAAAGTTTAACTCCTGGGCTTAAAAATGTATCTCAGAAACCTTTAGTGCCAAGTGAGAAAATTTTTCTGCCACCACTTCACATAAAGTTGGGACTTATGAAAAACTTTGTGAAAGCGATGAATAAAGATGGTGCAGGTTTTCAATATTTAAAAACCAAATTTCCTCGAATCAGTGACGCAAAATTGAAGGAAGGAATTTTTGTAGGTCCGCAGATATGTGAGCTAATGAAAGATGAAGCTTTTGAATCGAAGTTGAGCAAAGCAGAAAAAAGAGCTTGGGTGTCGTTTGTGAAAGTGTGTCATAATTTTCTTGGGAATACCAAAGTTGACAACTACCGACAAATCATTCGGGAGCTGCTTTCTGCTTATAAATCTTTAGGATGCAATATGTAACTCAAGATTCATTTTTTGGACTCACATTTGGATTTCTTTCCTGAAAATCTTGGAGCCGTATCAGATGAGCATGGTGAAAGGTTTCATCAAGATGTAATGCAAATTGAAAAACGCTACAATGGGAAATGGTCAGCAGCAATGCTTGCTGATTTCTGTTGGTCACTTCGCCGATAAACTCCAATGGAAACAATGAAAAGTGAAAAAAGGTACAAAATAACTTCATCTTATCATCATAAAATCATACTTTAAGATTTTTCACTGTAAAACTTCGACCGTAATATTTTTTCATTTTCTTATAATAATTGATACCTTAATAATTCTGTTTTTTAATTAAATAAATAATTTATCGAAAATCTACGTGTGATACTTATTTGTATGTCAAATTCCGTGTTTAGAGCACAAAATATAAATAATTCATGCATGAAAACCAGAAGGAGAAAAAAAATTTTTTTTTTGCAGACCAGTGAAATAAGCTCTTTTTTATGTTTAACTAAATTACAGAGAATTGTTCGTCAACTTAAGAACGGTGGTGCGCCATTCTTCAACAGCTGGACGAAGAGTGTTGTAGCAGATATTTCGTGTTACCCGATATCAATTTTCTTTTCCTTTTTTTAAATCCTATATATTTCTATATATATATTTTTGTGTCAATCTCACATTTTTTAACTCCTTCCAGCACATTCTCATTGAATGTATGAAAAATTAATCATGGAATATATGTACATATTTTTATCATAACTTCAATCACACAATACTTGTGGGAATACAACATTTTTGGTTTAACCACTGACATTGGTCCACTTTTTTGAAAGAAGAATAGTCCGACTTTTTGAATAAGCTAGTCCCCGGTCCACTTCCCGAAGAGAAGAGCAGTTCTCCTGCTTATCAAAGCAAAAAGCAACCTATTCACTGAAGTTCAACTAAATCTAAGGATAAATACAATTTTTTCGCATAGGTTAGTCTTTGTTTCAATTCACGGAAAGAAAATAGGTCAGTTCCTGAAGTTAACGACACAGCCTCGCTACAGGTCACACACATATTCACTTACATCATATCTGTTAGTATATATCTTAAGCAAAGATTAACCACGTAATCAACGTCAAAACAATAGAACTGTTTTGATATTAACTATGATGTTTTGACATGTATGACATATATATAATATATATATACATATATATTTATAATTGACGCTGAAGCGATTTTCGTCCGAGCTCCTCCGATTTGTGGTTTTGAGTCTTGATGTTTTTCCAACAAATGGAGCGACCTACAGTATATACCAAGCCGCCTCTGAACGGCTGACGGTTTTTTATGAGGAGCTTTATTTCATGTCAGAAATACACTCGGAGGGCTTGACATTTCCTGCCGAGGGGCGACCGCAATTAGAAAATTTAGCTTAATTTTTAATTTGAATTAATTTTCTATAACTGCGGGATATGGGTCGTACCAAGACTTGAACACTGACCTTCCGAATGGCAGTACGCTATGCTAACCACTCTGCCACTGAATCTTAGTAGAATAACTAGTCATAGATAAGATTCATGTAATAAGTTAGTGTAAAGAATACGAATAAAGAGCATGCACTTCAACGTAGCAACCAAAAAATATTATTTTTTTACTCATATCGTAAAAGCGATATTAATTCTGGTCCAACTCCCGGAGAGAAGTGTAGTCTTCCTGTTAATATAAGCAAAAAGCCACCTACAAAGTAAATCGAATCGTAAATAAGATTTCGTTGAATAGGTCAGTCCCTTTTCCTCATTACAATTCTTTCTGCAAACCCGCCCCATTTGAACCAAACCAATTTAAATTCTTTTATATTATGGCTTTTACAAGTAATTATGGGCATAATCCTTGCAAAAACATTTTCCAGGATTACATGTTATCAAAAAGATGAAATCGCAGGAGTACGAAAGCACAGAAATTTCTAACATATTGTACGATCAGATGTCTGAGGGATTTTTACGTAAGCTATCGGCACAATTTTTGATTGAAATGAAATGTTTGGCAAATAAGTTTCGCAAAATAAAAACGTTGGAGATAAATCATGCAGATATTTATGTGGTACTTGATCTGCCTACAAATGTGAAACGCTGAACAGTTTCACGTATTTTTAGTCCAATCCACCAATGTTTTACACACACACATTTACGAATAAACTTGTTAATTCAATCATAAAAAGTTATTTTAAATAAATGTTTGATATATTATTATGTGAATAAATCTATTAATACGTGAATCCTTTCATATCTTTTTCCACTTTGATGATATTTTTCTTCCCTTTACATACTTTAAAAAACATTTCTGCGCTTGAAACAATGCATTAAACAGCGAAGGTAAAAACATAAGAGAAAAAATTGTCCTTAGCGGAAATTGCAGTCGATGCAGTTTCAGGTAAAGCATCTCAGCGAACCAAAGCTTAATGGCAACATAACAATCGAGGTGACTCCCTTTGTTGTTTTGGTCGATTGTTTACACCGTTGCAATGTTAAAAACAGAGTTTTCTTTTTAATTTTTTACTATGCTACTTCGTACAATTAGCTTTTGTTCATATTTATCCCCTGCCTCCGCCTGTATGGGCGAACAACACTTTCACCTATTGTAGCTGTTTTAATTTCACTTTGTTGGTTCACAGTTGCCAAGAGTTCGGCAACGCATATCCACCTTCATGCATACATGCAAACTTTGCGGGTAAATGTGGTCCACTTGTAAAATGCTTCTGCAAAAAATACTGTTGGACGATCTCGTCTATAACCATCAGCTCCTTGATACTTGGTCAATGCTAGTTTTTTTATTAATGCTCATGATAACATTAAGTATTTTATATGTTTTCTGAGAGAAAATTTTCGATACCAAAGTAGTCGTATGATTTTATAATATGTATGCATTTTCGTTCTTCCTGAACTACTTGACTATGACGGAGTATATACGGCTATATTTTACAAGCGTTCTTGCAATACTGACGATTTCTGCTGGCTACTAGGACTTCCAAAGAGAACATTTATATGGATGTAACAGTGAGAATATAGTGGAGTACTCCTATGTAATGGGTCGTTGGATCAACTCATGTCCCCTCTACCAGCTTGTTGTTAGCCGATGATGCTCTTGGTTTAACAATCGCAATCAGTACACGAAGGTGCAACTGTGCAATAAATTCTTAACTGAGTCGGATTGTGCCCATGCATCCAAGGAGTGCTTCCATTTTTCACAAGGTGCAGGAATATGTATGAGTATGTACATATGTACGTAGGTAACTGAAGTAGAATATTGCTGTTTCTTTGTAATAACGATACATAAGGCATACACGAAAGCTCAAGTCATTGTTGCGTTTAAAATCTAAGAGGATTTACGACTCGCCGCTTTTTTTTTTGGTAATAATGAGAAAAGAGGCATTCCATAGTGAAGTTATTTATTAATCATCAATTTGCGAAGCTCAACGTAAGAGAAACGATTGACTGACTTGCCAAGCTCGCTCACTAGAGCACCCAGTGCTGCCCCGTTATAAGTATAAATTTTATATTTTGCAGGTGGTTCTCAAAATAGGTATCGTCAAAAAATAAGCTATACATGTAATTTTATTTATTTTTCAACCAATTGGGTTCAATGAAACAAAAATATTTTCCAATTTTGAAACTGAACTAAAAGGATATGTGTATGTACTAACATACATATGCATATCGTATGGATGTATGTATATATTGCGAAGCGTATGGGTGTGGTAGTGAACGAAGACTTGACGAAATATCTCCGGTCGTTGAACAAACAGTCGGGGTACTTACGGGTTGGCTCCGACGTTCCTGTTGACAGTCATAACTTGGAGTTCTAGATAATTTTGTCTATCTAGGGACCATCATAACACCAATAATAATGTAAGCTTTGAAGAAGAAAATGAAGAAATATGTATTCTGCTAGGAATCAGAGATACTCAAAAACATAACGGTATCATTTTGATTCGGCGCCATGTTAACAAAACGAAATGATATCGTTAACGTTAATTTTAAAATGGCCGCCTGCCATGATTTAACCGCACACTTCATTTTGACCGTTTAACATTATCTGTGAACGATTTCAGTTTTTCGTACTGCTGCATTGTAACGATACATTTCACGTTAGTCGAAAAATTTCTATCCTTTCCGATTTAAACGGAATGATATCGTTGCGTTTGTTGAGCATATCTGCTTTTATCTGCATTCTCCTCTCTTTAGAAAATTACCCTCGACCTTAAACCTTAAACTTAAAAAGCATTATATTAGGTTTAAAGAAGTCCATTATTTTTCAAATAGATGGCGTTATTTATCTGTAGCTCGCGTTGTATAAGTCCGACCGGGTTCCGCTAAATGGCGTTAGAAAGATGACATTTCGTTCTAACAGTTTTTTAATTGGTTCATTCACTTTTAATTGAGTGTGCGCCAAAGATGGACACTACCAAAGAGAAAATACGCTAAAAATGTAAATGGTCTTGATACTGTTACAGTCATTCCCGTAATTTTAATGTAAAAGATGCCCCACGGAGTGGAAGGCATATTGTCGAAAATGTCGATAAACTCATGTACATTGTAGAGTCTGACCATCATGCGAGTACTGCTTCCATTACCCAAAAGCTAAATATTGTACAAAATACCGTTTGGAATCATTTGAATAAGGATGGATAATAAAAATTATAGCCTTCAATTTCATGCAAAATAATGGATTTCTTTTTACTGCACCTAATATTACTATATTAGTTTAGTTTAATTTCAATATTTTTTTGTTATTTTTATTACATTATGTAAAATTTAGTCTATATCGTCGTAATACCTAAATAAAATATCATTATCATTTTATTAAGCGTATACTGAAGATACATATTAATACATGCCAAATTTCCGTCCGATACTGCCCTCAGTTTTGTTATGACAGCTGATTGTTGTTGGCGTGTTTGGCATCATGATGAGTATGGACAAAAACGAAAAACGCACAACAGCATCGCATTCATGGTTAAAATCAATGATTTAGGCTCCAGTTGTTTCCGCATCCATCGTATTCTACCGGTATGGCTCCCTCGGGCTATTATCTCTTCCCAAACCTTAAAAGATGGCTCATCAATAAAAAAAAATCAGCTCACGCGATCATGCCAAACACGTCAACAACAATTAGCTGTTTTGGCATGTTTGCCTAAACATGAACGGTCTACAAGGCACTAAAACCTTTTTTACAGTAGCAGCGCATTCTGGCGGTCAAGAAGGTAATTTTTCACTCCATATCGTATATTGAGCGTTTTGTGTGAGAGGCTAAAGCTCACCGTCAACAATATGATTAGACCTTATCAGTGTGGCTTTAGACCTGGTATGTCAAACTTGGAAAAGACTCGTGAAAAGAGGATCGACACACATCTCTTCGTCGATTTAAAGCAGCCTTCGACAGCATGAAAAGGCGCTGCCTTTACGCCGCTGTGTCTGAATTTGGTATCCCCGCAAAACTTGTACACATCCGTCTAACTGATGCTAGACAACACCAGAAGCGCAGTCAAAATTAGGAAGGACCTCTTCGAGCCGTTCGATACCAAAAGAGGTTTCAGACGAGGTGATTCAAGATAAGGCATTTTATCTATTAAAACACAATAGGTATTAGTTTAAAAAATGCGTGTTTTGCAAATATTTAAAATGAAAATTTTCCTGAGAACGTAAGCATCCGAATTGCATTATTGAGGTAAATTCAAGAAAAACAACAACAATCAGCTGACATAGGGTTACTTCTTCTCGCAAACTGTGGGAAAAAGGTATATAAGGGTTTGGTTGAAGGATATATTTCCTATCCTGGCATATTTTGTTATGTATGTGTTCGTGCACGTTTGTTACATGCATTTCCTAGATTAATAGCCTATTTCCACCAAGCATTTTATTGCATTTAAGGCCTCTGTTAAGTGAATGAAATGTCAAACGTTTCCACCGAAAGTGAGTTAACTCAAACAGCTGACTTTTGTTTACATTTGCAGTTTGCAAAATTTGTCACAAGTATTAAAATCATGAATTCAAGAGACCGCATTCATTTTATTTGGCTATTTATACAATATTTATTTTATTTGCAAGTGCAGATTATTGCTGCACGGACAGACGCTGCTGAAAGGAAAATGCTTTTTTGCATGCTTACAACTTTGCAAAAATGCCATTTCTTTGTATGCATGATAGTTTTTTCGGCTACCTCTCAATTCCTAAGCTCTTCCTTCCCAGCAATCCAGGAAACTTTGCTCCTCCGTAAGGTTCCACTTGCGTCGTTTTGTTTCAATTTTCAGTTTACCATAGTTTATTTTTTTAAGTAAATATTTATTTTGTTTTTCTAGAAAACCACAATTCGAGGAGTAGCTCGGCCGAAAAATCACTTAACCGGTTACAAGGCGCACATTATAGATACATAAATATTTATTTTGCACCAATTATGTATACATACATAATTATTTGTTTTGCGCAATCAGCTGATAGTTGCCAGAGTCGCGTATATTTTTATGTTGAGGGGATCGTTTTCTATTCCACAACTGCTTTTTGTTTGTTTTTTATTTTTATTTTATTTTATTTTTTAAAGAGGAGAAGCATTATCTTCGCCGATTACTTAATATATGTTTTTATGTTAATATTAATGCAAAAAAGTAACTTTTGCAGAAAAAATTTCAGTATGCAAAATAAAAGTCTGGCCCCTCATTAAATCCGAAAATACACGACTCTGGCAAGAAATATTCCGAAACGTCCGAAATGTTTACATTAGTAGTGACAGCATCGACTGTTAACATAACATTTTCTGTTAAATTACCGAAAGTGAGTTAACTCACTTTGAAAAGTGAGTTAACACACTTTTATACAACAACAAACACATGAGAATTTCGCATTTAAATGCATTCAAGCTAAAATGCAGTTAACATCCGGTGGAAATAGGCTATAAGAGTATACCCCCCTAATATGATTTTAGTTAAAATTACACTTCTTTTGTATGCACTGATATTTATAGCTCATATAATATAACTTTATTTTGTTAATACTAATAGCCTATTTCCACCGGACATTAAATGCATTTTAGCTTGAATGCATTTAAACATCGCATTTAAATGCGAAATTCCCACGTGTTTGTTGTTGTATAAAAGTGTGTTAACTCACTTTTCAAAATGAGTTAACTCACTTTCGGTAAATTAACAGAAAATGTTATGTTAACAGTCGATGCTGTCACTACTAATGTAAATATTTCGGACGTTTCGGTATATTTCCTGCCAGAGTCGTGTATTTTCGGATTTAATGAGGGGCCAGACTTTTATTTAAAAAAAGCAATTGCGGAATCGCAAACGATCCCCTTAACATAAAAATATGCGTGGCTCTGGCAGCTATCAGCTGATTGAACAAAATAAATAATTTAAGGAAACAAACAAGCAAAAGTGAGAATGGAAACATGCATAAAAGCATTTTCGTTTCAACAGGGTTTGTCCATGCAGCAATAATCTGCACTCGCAAATCATAAAATTCCATAAATAGCCAAATAAAATGAATGCGGTCTCTTAGATTCATGATTTCAATAGTTGTGAAAAATTTTGCAAACTGCAAATGTAAACAAAAATCAGCTGTTTGAGTTAACTCACTTTCGGTGGAAACATTTGACATTTCATTCACTTAACAGAGGCCTTAAATGCATTCAAGTGATTGGTGGAAATAGGCTATAACACTACTTATGGCGATGTTAAAAAATTCCTTATGCATAACTTCCCCACTCCAAGAACTAGCTGCATTTTATTTTTGGCGGGTTGTTTATAGCAGCTCACATATTTTACTAACAGCTAATTGCTAGGCCTCGATATTGTAGTTAGAGGTGACAACAAAACACAATCGAGGCCCAAAATAATAGATAAGTGAGGAAGTAGTTCGGTTGCTCGGTAGCCTGATGAACAATAAGAATTGTTATGCTGCAACTACCCAAACACATAACGACTCATGTTTCACAACCAATCTTATGAGAGCGCCTTGTATATTTTAAGGGAAAAGTTTCTGGACCGTGTTATCTCTCGAAGACGAGATTGCAACTGGCCACCGAGATCTTGTAATGTAACACCTTACGACTTCTTGCTTTCGGGCCACGTGAAAGATAAGGTTTACTCCAACAGGTAAACGTCGATTCCAGACCTCAAAGATGGAATACGTGAAGCTGAAAAGGATACGGTGATATTGTTTTTCATTATTAACAGGATATCCTCCTCTTTGGATTGAAAGAAACTTCCGATCATGTATCTCAAAAACTGTAATTTTTCTTTGAGTTTCCATATAACACCTCCCTTCAAGAAGGCTTCCGATCATTTGAGCCAACAAATGTTCGGAATGCATGATGTCATAACCCGTCAGCCCGTAGAACGATTTTCCCATCACTTTCTTAAGCATTGCTGCCAAAAGAAAGCAATAGTGACGTAAAAAAACGCAGCAGTGCCGTACAAGCCGAATACAAACGAGCGATAGCATTGATGCCGAAGTAACTCAGCTTTGAGAATTTTTCCCTACATAAATACGTACATACCTCGTACTTACATACAATCAATATTAAGATTCAGTCTTTATACCAATACTTTACATAGATCATTTACATGGTTTATATAGTATAAAAAAGAAATAACAATGCAACAATAAACTCGTTTTTACAAATCAGCAAAATATTGTAAGCAAAACCGTATATATAAAACAGTATTCAATAGTGCCATGCGCTGCAGCTCCTCAGCTCTACGAAAGCCTCCGTCATAGTCGCGACTCTAAATGCAGTTCTACCTCGAAAAGTTTTGTCGACTACTTATAAATCTGCTACTGGTGAAAGATGAGAAGGGTCCATTCCAGTCAACATGCTCCATTAGCTGAATTTTCCGTACAATATGGAGTGTCCTTAAATACACAAATGTAAAAAGCAATGTAAAATGAAGTACGTAGTTAATTAATCGTCAATATATTATTACCATAACTTGTACAATATCGTCATCATACTTGTGTAGGAATAATAAAACACTCTTTTACTATTAGATATATTAGATGTGTCTTTATTAAAATTCAAAAAGCAACTGTCCTGTTGGTCGTCTGTCTAGTACGCGTCTCGTTCATTCGTTCAGTTAGTATTGCCTATATCCAGTCGGGCAGAGTTGTATTATATAGTAGTCTTAAGTTAATATTATATTAGTAGTAGTCTTTTAGTATGTTCGTCCACTTCCAGTAGTCAGTCCGTATTTGCCTCCCACACTTGTATACCTATATTTCACATCTATCTGCTACGAAGAAAACGATAAAAATTGGAGTTCTACTCGAAAATAAGATCATAAAATGAAACGGATAATCCGTTCAACTGCATTATCCTTCAGTTTGTATGTACTCAGAAGAGAAAGAAAACAAAAAAAATGTTTTCTTATGTGTTAGTGCTGCCCGAAATATAGTGAGTGTATTGGTGAACCCATCAGGTCGCTCTTGCAGGCTCTTATTGAAAAACACTAGTAAAGGCATTCGTTTATTGAAAGTATGATGGCAGTCGAGAGGAATAATCGCCATCACTAAAAATGACTATACACGAAACTTACTCAAAATCACTCAAATTGTAGCTGAAAGCATTCCCTCATATCACATCCTAATGTTAGTAGCAGTGTCTCTTGGTTTTGTTTCAAAAGAAAGTTGCTTAAGCAGTCAATATTAAAGAGTGGTTAGCATTGCGTACTGCCATTCGGAAGACCCGGGTTCAAATTCTGGTACAACCAACATCCAAAAGTTATAGAAAACTAATTTAAATAAAAATTTAAGTTAAATTTTTTAATTGAGTGTATTTATCACATGAAATAAAGGCTCTTTATAAAAAACCATCAGCCGTTCGGAGGCGGCTTGGTATAAATTGTAGGTCACTCCATTTGCTGGAATAACATCAAGACGCAATACCACAAATAGGAGGAGGAGTTCTGCGTCAGAGGTTAAAAACGCTAATTATACACGGTGTGTCCCAAAAATAACCGAACTTTATATTTAAATCATACAACATACAGCGCCATCTATTGAAAGTTTGCAACATTAAAAAGATACATTCATCCTCTTTCAAACGCACCAAATTTCATGTAAGACGGATGACAGATGTAAAAGTGACAGCCATTTCAATAAAACCAAAAGTGTGCTTATGGTTCCAAAAAAAAAATGGAACAAAGAGCAAACATAAAATTCTGTGTCAAACTTGAAAAAAAAATTGAAATTGAAGTTTAAAAAATTAAAAAAAAAATTGAAAAAAAAAATGAAGCAGCCGTAACCGAGGTACTGAAGAACATTTCTTTAAATGACATAAAAAAATCTATGCATGCGCTGGTTGATCGTTCCAAACGTTGTGTTGAGTCAAATGGAACCTATTTTGAATAAATAATAACTTTCAAAGATAATATAATGTGTATTTTACTATTTCATATCCAAAAACTTCGGTTATTTTTGGGACACACCGTGTATATATTTATCTGAAATATAACCAAATTATAATTAATAAATACAATTTAAAAAAATCTAAGAAATAATTAGGCTTTATCATCAACTAAAGTTAAAGCTAGATCACATTTCTTTTACCCATAACACTTAAGTAGTCCTTCTGGCCGCTTGGCCATTGCTGATTAAAGATCTTGTAGCCTTTCTGTGCCAAGTATGCAAAGCACTTCTGCCGAAAGCCGAACATTCACACATTACGTGCTAAACTAAATGAGTTTAAAAAATTAATGTTGGTAAATTTTTTCAGATATGTATATAATTGTTTTGTAATTTTGGTTTTTTTCGCTTTTCCAGAAAATTGCTTGGCTGTTTTTAACTTTTTTGGGCCGCTTATTTGGATCTCTTAAAAAGGTTCGGCAGAACTGTTGCTAGCATGCAAATGAGCTGTTTCTTTTGTTTCGTAGCCCAAAAGGCTTATTTCTTTTTTTGCGAAGCTTAATTAATGTTTTGACAATTTTTGATTTTACACTTTCGCAATGTATTTACACCTTAATAAAATTGAATCAACTTACTTCACTGCTGGAATAGAGAAAAAAAAAATAACACCATTCTCCTCCCTCCCTATCCGAAATATCAAAAATCGCAGACAATAAGTTCCAGGTAAGTGAATTACAACTGATTTTGAAGGTGCTTGAGGACAACCTAACCAAACCTAACCTAACCAAAAATATGATGTCAACGAATTGTATCGGTCCCAGGTCCACTTTCCGAAAAATCCTTTCTTATGTTTCAGGTCTCTAGGATCCTTGCTTTGGGCTGTGGGTTGGTCCGTCAGGCATTGAGGACGAAGCCTTTTATATTATACGTAGGCTGCTATATATAGATCTGGCCTAGGCAACACTAAGTGTTGCCAGGTGCAATCTGACATTGCCATTGGAAAGTTAGACATTTTTTAGCATAACATCACTCAGAACGTTTTGTCATTTAATCGTGAATTGTTTTATTTACAGGGAATTAAAAAATTCATCTCGGCCAAAAAATGAAATTAACCCGTGAACATTTTCGTGCGATCATTTTTCACAACTTTCGACGTGGATTATCACGACAAGAGTGCATCGATGAACTAAAATCTTTGTATGGCTATGAAGCATCATCCTATAGCACTGTGAAAAACTGGTACAACGAATTCAATCGTGGCCGACGCTCGCTCAAAGACGAATTCCCTGAAGGTCGTCCAAAAACAGTCGTTGTGCCAGAAAACATCGATGCCGTACGTGAACTGATAATGCAAGACCGTCATGTAACATACCTTCAGATAGAGGCATGCCTATGCATTTCTCCCACCAGCATACATTCGATATTGCATGAACACCTGGCCGTAAAAAGGGTTTGTTCTCGTTGGATCCCGCACAATTTGACAATCGCTCAAAAAAAAAAGGCTCGTATGGATTGGTGTAAAGAACTGCTGAAAAAATACGACGACGTTTATAAGATGAATCATGGATCTATGCGTATGAGCCCGAAACAAAACAGAAATCGACCGTGTGGGTCTTCCAAGACGAGCCAAATCCAAAAAAGAAAAAAAAAATTATCGTTGATAAATATTCGTATTTTCATTATTAGGCCAGAAATAAATCTAGCAGCCCTCGTATATGTATGCACATACCGGCATTATAACTATAAATAAGACAATATAGTGGTAACAATGGCTTTATAAATTTCCCTTTTTCTACTACAATTAAAATCAATACCGAAATAAAGCTGAGAGTCAACTCATCACACCTAGGAAAATAAATAAAAAAAGATAACTTTTTGTAATTTTATTTAAACACAAAAACCAGCTCACATTTTTTACATGTTTTATAGCAAAACATATCGGAAGCTATATCCTCTTCTTAATAAGAATTTTGAGCAATATATGCAGCCGTATTTTATCGAAGAAGTTCTTCCACTCCGATAGAATAAAATTTGCTTCACATTGCCTGAAAGCCGTTAGCCAAAAAATAAAATAAAGTTACTTAAACTGGATAATGTTTTGAAAACAAGTGCAAAGAATTGATAATTTGACTTAGCGAAAAAATAGTATTTCCTTTTTATTAATACTGAAATTCGAAAAATAATTCTCATTTACCCTATGTGTTGTAAATATTAGGTAAAGAAAAAAGTTCGTTCGGTTTTTTTTTATGCAAATGGTTCCAAACGGTTTTCTGGATTATCTTTAGTTCCTCAGCATTAAAATAAGTGCTCACTATTTTCATGATTTTATCGCAATTTTCGACGACAGGCCTTCCGACTCGTGGTGCATCTTTGACATCGAAATTACCGGAACGGAACCTAGCAAACCAGTTTTATGTTACACGTTCGTTTACAGTATCGGGCCCATAAACTAAATTAATTTTTTCAGACGCTTTGGCTGCTTTTTCGCCTTGATCGAGGAAAAATTGTAAAATTTAGCGCTCACAACGTACTGGGTCCATCAATCGAAAAACTGTCAAAGACAAACTTTTAGCGCGAATAAACACGTTTTCAGCGCAGTATAGTATGACATGATGTGACACGTAAGACTAGTACTATGGACAATAACGCCATATCTTAGATAAAAACCGAACGAAATTTTCACTTTACCTAATATTACTCCACAAATGGTCCATATTTCACACTTGTTTCATAAAGACTCATAAATGTATGGTATTCACTGGCAAACAAAGCTTTTTTATTGCAAAACGTTCTGCTGCAAAAGGAGATATAAAAATTTACATTCTACCAAAAACAAAAGAAACGGAATGTAATAAAGAGAAACGAGAAATCACGAACGGAATTTTTGAAATTTTATTTTTTTTAACAAAGCTTTAGGTGCTGCTAGTTCACACATGCAACGGTCGCTATCTACTGTCATCAGGTGGATCTCATGTGAATACAAGTAAACAAATGCATATAATACATATACATACATAGGTATGTACATGTAAAATTATGGCAAAGTCACTGCGTGTAAATTATTTCAATTATATTTTTCCTGCAGTTTTTTCCACCAATTTATCCTTCGTCGCAGATGGCCACCCAAAGAGCTTCTTTACTCACGTTAATTACTTTGTGCATCATCTTTTCAAACTGTTTACTGAAAAAGTTGTTCAATTTACATTTTTAAAACATAAATAATGTGAGAGGGAAAAATCGGATAATGTTCAGAGCGGAATCCATTTAAACTTGTTAATAGCCCAGTAGGAAAAGGTGAAGAATGAACAGCAATGAGCTCAAATTCGTAGCAATTTGGTAAGAATATTTTACATTTAATTTAATCACGGAATTGACTTAATCATGAAACTAATTTTATCATTTGCTTATGTAGCTCAATTCCGATAAATGCCGATCGAGTTATGTCTCCATGATGATGATTGTTTTAGTCAAAAGGACCCTTTCTAAAAACAAGTACCTTTAGTTGCTACAAGTGGCACAATGAACTGAAACACAGCGGTACTTTAGAATAGTAGCTTCGCTGTCGCACATACTCATTGAAGGTATGAAAAATTAATCACGGGATATCTTTTTATCATAACTTTAATATCTCAATACTTGTGGGAATATAACACTTTCGGTTTAACGATTGACATTGGTCCACTTCCCGGAAAGAGGAATAGTCCGACTATTTGAATAAGCGAAACACCGGCTCACTCGGTTCCTGGTCCACTTCCCAGAGAGAAGTGAAATCTTTCTGTTAATCTAACCAAAAATACATCTGAATATGTACCTAATTTTAAGTCAGCTTTCTTTTTTCCTAGGATATTATTTGAAACCAAAAGAAATAAATTCCAATTTTAGTGTTCAACTTCAAAAGAACACGACTTCTGGCATTGCTTGTCCCTCAATAATATCCGGTTCCATTTGTCTGCACTCATAGTCTGAATGAGATCTCTTCTGAATTTAAAAAAGGTCTTAAGCAGTAAAACAGTTAGGTTATCATCACTTATTTCGATTGCCAGGGTTTATTTTCACAACACAGAAGTAGCAGTCGTTATAATGGTTGAGGACTCGTGCCAAATCAAGGGTGTTACAAACATTGCTGTATCGCTAGACAAACTACACATTTCATATTTGTTTTCGTTTTCGTAGTACATATTTTATTTGGTATAAAAGAATATAAAAGAACATACATATTAAAATATAATTGTATAATAAGTAATGTATCAAACGAATATTACTTAATATACATAATTACATTTAATTAATGATTTATTATTCACGTAGAATCTACTAAGTCAAAATAAATAATTCTTTCATCTGAAGGTAACTACGAAGCGTTATTCTCAATAATCTTCGAAACTTACAATTCTACCTCTTCGATATCGATTTCGATATAACACGAGGGCTACATGAAAGATTTGCATATTAAAAAGTTATTTGTTATCCAGAAAATACAAGTGTGCATTCAGTCCCATCTTAACTCAAGTTAGATGGTTATGACTTACGTACGCAGACAAGTTTTGCTCCTTAAAATAAAAAAAAAATTATGCAAATTTAATATATACGAGTATAATATTATATACATACATATACATTAGTAGTTGTGATCATTACTCCTACAAGACTGACGAATAGGGGTAATATGTAAATTACAAAGTGTGACAGCAGAAAGAGGTAAACGTGCAAATTAACAACGGTATACCCAAATCTTGACAAACAACCACATGGGAGCTCAGTTGCTGGTGTGAGTTTCTGTGCCAGTCACTTGGTAGTGAAGACAAGGCGCAATATATATTTATTTAAGGGGGGACATCTGAGTAACTCAAAAAAAATAAGCGGATTTTCTGGAATTTTTTTTGACCAAACGAAAGAGCCAATCGAAATTTTGTAAAGTAGGTTTTATAATATGCGATCCGATGTACAAAATATGATTTTTTGAAAGAAATCGAAAACAAAATGGCGGCTGTGCAGCATTTCTTCGTAGGCCCTATTTTTGGGAAGGGGGAAGGGGGTCCATGGCCGGAAAGCTAACGTCCTTAATTTTTGATCTGGAACAAAAAATAAAGTTTTGTTAGTTTCTATACATCAACAGCTATCGACACACGTAGGATTTTTTCGATATATTGATTTTTCGCAAAATGGTGCGTGATCGAAAAAAAAGTTCAAATTTTCACGAGGAAAAAAAGTCCAAAAAATGTTTATAAAAAAAAGTAAGCAATATAAAAAAAAAATTATACGTGTGTCGATAGAGGAAGGAATTTTGAATATACTGTCAAAATTTCAGATCGATCGGTTAAGATTTGCTCGAGTTATGTTTCCGGCCGTCTAAAAAAAAGTGGTTTCGAGAAAAACGCGTTTAAAGTTATTATATACATATATATAGAATATGCCTATGAGGCATTGCCGCAGAATGGAAAATTTGGACATTTAGACACTTTTGCCGGATTCTATCTTGTGGTATATTATTTTTAAGATCCTAAAGCATCTTTTAAACGAAAAAAAAATTTTTTGATTTTTTCAAAATTTTACTCAGATGTCCCCCCTTAAAAAAAGTGTAAACAAACAAGGTTTAATGCTTCTTTAAAAACCATGTACGAGTATGTGGAAAAGTTTCGATGAGGTTAAAATATTAAGTGTAAGTTCGACAAAGTAAACTGACAGATTTGAATTTGAGATTCAGGTTTTAAGTGGAAATGTGTTGTCTCCAAGTTAGGCATCTTAATTGTAAAAGTGTTGTGATTGCACTTAATTTCATGATCTATTATGCCACATTTTGGCAGCCATTCCTCGATTTATTTAAGGTGTTATTCTAACACTTTTATGGTTTCATATTTGCACCGACATTATAGCAGTATCCACCGCAAATATTTACTTGAGTATTTCATTAGTTTTACAGTTTGTCGCTTGTTAGGAAATGATTGTGTTAATTTATAAATTAGACCATCATGCCACACCTTGTCAAAGGCTTGCGTCACATAAAAAAAAACCGACGAGCAATATTCTTTGAATTCGAAAGCTTTTCTTATTTATGCGATTTACTTGTTCAATTGAGCCATGTTTTTCGCGAAAACCACATTGATGTGTAAGAATTATATGATATCACCACTTCTTCGAAAACTTTGCCTGATTGGTCTGATATATGGTGCCGGCAATGTTGCATCTTTACTTAATTTATATATGTTAGCGGTAAACGAAAATTTGAACCTGCTCGACGCTCGGCCACTAAAACTGCTCTAGCTTCTAAAATATGTCGAATTGGTCACTAAAATGTCGATTAGCTTGCTATTCTCGTCGTTTTTTTCTAACCAGCAACTCGATTTCCCTGCAAGTTATAATTTTTCCGGATTTTACCTGCGTTTTCTGCTTCGATGTATGTAGTATAGTTACTGTTGTCGCTAGCATATTTTTAAATATATGGTATATGACTACCTCGTTATGATCTCATGTTCACTGTCTATTTCGGAACTTACTGACTTCTTACTTGTTTTTTATATTTAATCCAGTTAGTTCTGAATGGAGGAAGTCGAAAAGCATACTAACACTCAAAAGGTTGTTATTTCAAATTAAATGATTATTGGGGAATGATCAAAAGAAAAGTCTTTATGGTGCTGCAAGGCCAATCAGACCAACTAATTTTCAGTGTTCTGTAGACCACTAAGTTGGTTACCTTGGGGAGATAAAATCGAGCCTACTTTTGTTACTCTTGACCGTATTATATAACTTGCGCCCGTTTGTGTTTATTAGTAGGGGTATTGGATAGCGCTAATAAGTGTGTTCCGCCAAAAACCTGTCTCCAAGCGTTCTAAGAAATTCACTAAATTGCTTCTCTGTTATTACGAAGCGTGGTGAACAGTAAATCGCGGCCGAGGTAAGGTCAAACCCACTCTTTTTAAGAGTTGTAAAAGATGACTGCAGTCAAATTGCTGCATAGGAGTGAAACACTTTTGTATATGTATGTTCATCTTTCCACCAAGAGATTTTCCATCTGGGTGATTAGTACAGTAAAACTTAAACCCATGTGTCTCCGAGATGAATATAACATAAATTTCATCACTCTGGAGCAAGGGTGCATCGTAACGATAAAGTTCACGTTAATCGAAAAATTTCTAAAGATTCGATTGAAACATTGAAGTATTTACGTTAACGCGGTTATCAAAATAAATTTCCTTTTGTTTTTACCAGAAACGAAAAGCTGTTGTTAATGTTAAATCGGTAACAGATAATGTTAAACGTTAAAATTGGAGAGTATGGAGAAATAATTTTAGCGCAAATTTGTGCTGATTAACACCATTAGCATTCCTTACATATACCAGGTGTGTTTGTTGAAGTGTGCCGGTTTTACTAGTAGATGTCGCTAGCAATATGTATAAATTTCTATGATTTGGCATATATGTAATTTTTTTCTATTGACATTAACCTACAAAAATACGCAAGTCACATTCCGCCAAAATAATAGCGTCATATTTGTTTACCTCAGTGAATATGTCGAGTTTCGTTCCAAGTAAATCGAATTTGCGGCATTCGTTGCTTTTCTTATTTCATCAAAATAAAAAACAGCTGAAGCTGGTAGAAACTTATGGTGAACATGCTCCAATGATTACAACATGTGAGACATGGTTTCGTCAATTTAAAAGTGGAGATTTCGATTTGACAGACAATGAACATCCTGGTGCAGCGGAAAAGTTCGAAGACGAGGAATTGCATGTTGATCCAAAACAATCACAACAAAAATTGGCAGAAACACTACATGTGACTCGAGGAGCAATTTGTCAATTTTTAAAAGCCATGGGAAAGATCCAGAAGTATGGAAAATGGGTGCCACACCAGCTGAACGATAGACAAATAAAAACCGTTTGTGAAATGCTGCTTCAACGATTCGAAAGGAAATCTTTTCTTCATCGAATTGCCACGGGGACGAAAAATGGATTTTGAGAACCCGAAGCGAAAAAAATCATGGCTTTCTTCTGGTGAAGCTGTCCCATCGACTGCAAGGCCAAATCGCTTTGGCCGTAAGACAATGCTCTGTGTTTGGTGGAACCAGTGTGGTGTGGTGTACTACGAGTTGTTAAAACCTGGTGAAACGGTGAACACGGATCGCTACCGACAACAAATGATCGGATTAGGCCCGAAGACAGGGCAAAGTTATCTTACAACATGACAACGCGCCGTCTGGTGAAAGACACATTAAAACCACTTAATTGGGAAATATTATCGCACCCGCCGTACTCTCCAGACCTCGCCCCGTCCGACTATCACCTTTTCGCATCGATGGGACACTCCCTTACAGAGCAGTGCTTCGCTAATTTTGAAGAAGTCGAAAAATGGCTCGTCGAATGGTTTGCCTCGAAAGAGAAAAAGTTTTTTTGGAATGGTATCCATAATTTGCCTGAGAGATGGGCGAAATGTGTAGAAACCAATGGTCAATACTTTGAATAAAAAAATTTTGAGATTCCTCGAAAAAAACTGGCAAACTTCAACTAACACACCTGGTACGATATCTCATTTTTTTATTACCAAGGTTTGAAGCATTGAAATTTTGCGCTTCTAAGAGGTCTTAGGCAATTGTGTCATACTGAGGATCATGTCCTCTAACCCAGTATTGAATGAAAGGACGGGTGGGTTCGCTTTGTTTTTAAGAAAAGGCTTAAAATATGGAAAACAAATTATGAAAAATTATGATAAAGTTGCTTATAAAATTTGTTTTTTAAATACTTTTTTCCTAGGGCTATACGATATTCCCTCGATCGATGCCTATCTAGAATATGAACTGACAATACTATATGACAATAGAAAATAAGCACATTATATACAAATGTTCAGAGATTGCTCACTTCAGCCTGCGTCACAAAAGTTTATAAGCTCTAGTATCCTTGGAACTACTTAAGTATTTCGTTTAATTAAAAAAACTTTAAAAAAGATTAATTTAATTTATATATACCAATAGCATTAAATTTATTTTATTCCAAGACGTACAAAATACATAAAGCATATTAATAACTTATGTATAAAATTAATTTTCAAAGAATTCCGAGTTCATAAGGGTAAATACTAGTGTAACCGAATCCGTTTATCAACTTCCGCAAAATCGGCTGCAGTATGATCCCTCAACACCAACTGGTCCGCGTGCGTGTATTCTCGCCGTTGATATGTCCACCGCAGCACCCAAGCCGAACCTGAAGCCATCAGCAACGCGTAAACTTACATTATGGAAAGCACAAGCGCTGGCAACTGACGTCAGAAACTGTTGTACCGCAGAATCTACAAAAGAGCAAAATAAAGCAAAATTAAATAAAATAATTTCCTATAAGATTACAAAGTGAAGTAAACTGTGTGATAAAGCTCCATGTGGTCTCCTGACTAAAAGGTGTATCTTTCATGAGTCTATTTTGCAATACATGCACTCTGCACACATTTATACACAAACATATCTAGGGGATGCGTTCATAAAAGTGTGTACATTTTAAACTAAATTTTTGAATGTACGTTGTAACGAACCCGGTTCACCGGTCTATAGCTGGGCTACTACTCAGCCGGATTATGGGTCAACACGAGTGGTTCTACTTTCACACACTCATTTTTTTTTCTAATCTTCTAATGGTAGCGTTTTCACGTCACATCATATACCCTAATCGTTATCGTGCTGGCAGCGTTTTCACGATACATCGTATACTTTTACTGGTAGCGTTTGCACGACACACCATATATTCGTACACTAGCTACGACAGCAGAAACAGAAGTGATCTATCACTGCTGATGGTGCCCTTTTTATACTAAATTCTGCTTGCAGGTGGACAGTTACGCGCTGCGTTGTTGGTAGGCCTATCGCCTATTCTCCTTTGCCCTACTTAACAGCGACGGCTTGCTACGCAAGTGCTTGGTGATTTCCTATATGTACCTATATGTATATATATATATATATATATTTATATATATTTAATTAATTCTATAAGTGTATATATATGTTCTTCAATCTAAATGTATGTGACGTTCATAAATGTATATGTATATATATATATATATGTGTGTGTGTAACTTATTTTGTTGTTGTTGCTGTGGAGGCTTCAAGGCCTTGGACTTGGGGTCTTCACAGCGGAAAACAATTTAAAATTTTCCTATACATATATACCTTTATGCCTTCATATACGATGTATCGTATTATATGTGTGGATGGGCATACGTATGTAGGTATGTATATTTGAGTCAGCGCACGAACCTGTGAAACTTGCAAAATTAAACTTTGAAATTTTTCCGTAGGATATTCCAAGCGAATGGAATTCAATAATAGTAACATGTTCTTTCCAGCATGATTGATAAAAAACCAGATCGTTTTTGGTAAACAAATACAATAAAAACTTGATTTAAATTTAAAATGCAAAAACCGAGCTTATAAAAAATTAGCGTCTTGGAAAAAACATGAAAAGTTAAAAACTCGATAAAAGTGAGTTATCGATAAAATGAGTTGCTACTAAATCCCTCATTGCTATTGTGAAACAAATGTAAGACAATTGTAGAAAAATATCTGTGAAAAATTAATGCAACAAAACCATTTTTATATCAAATCAAGAGCAGAACTAATTAAGAAAGTTAAGGTAAAGATAGTGAGAAAAAAATCGAGGTGCCGATTCCAATGCATTTTTCTTCCAAGCTGCGTGCTTTACACGAACAAACAAAACGTACGATGCATTTTCCTTCAGCTATTTGGAAATAATTGCTAATTTAGTAAATTCATGTCCAAAAACTCATATTTTGTAAAAATATTAATTCAACAGGCTGATAGTACGAATTCGATCTAATTGTTGCAAAAACATTATGATAAGCGTAGTGAGTACCAAACAGCTTTCATCAATCAATAGCATTTTCAATCGGGCAATGAAATTGTAATTGTAGACTAACTTTTGGTTGTGCGTTTGAATAAATAAATAATAAATAATAAATACTGAATAATAAATAATAAATAATAAATAATAAATAATAAACAATAAATAATAAATAATAAATAATAAATAATAAATAATAAATAATAAATAATAAATAATAAATAATAAATAATAAATAATAAATAATAAATAATAAATAATAAATAATAAATAATAAATAATAAATAATAAATAATAAATAATAAATAATAAATAATAAATAATAAATAATAAATAATAAATAATAAATAATAAATAATAAATAATAAATAATAAATAATAAATAATAAATAATAAATAATAAATAATAAATAATAAATAATAAATAATAAATAATAAATAATAAATAATAAATAATAAATAATAAATAATAAATAATAAAAAATAAATAAATAATAAATAATAAATAGTAAATAATAAATAATAAATAATAAATAATAAATATTAAATAATAAATAATAAATAATAAATAATAAATAATAAATAATAAATAATAAATAATAAATAATAAATAATAAATAATAAATAATAAATAATAAATAATAAATAATAAATAATAAATAATAAATAATAAATAATAAATAATAAATAATAAATAATAAATAATAAATAATAAATAATAAATAATAAATAATAAATAATAAATAATAAATAATAAATAATAAATCATAAATAATAAATAATAAATAATAAATAATAAATAATAAATAATAAATAATAAATAATAAATAATAAATAAATAAATAAAAATAAAAAAAAATAAATAAATAAAAATTAAATAAATAAATAAATAAATAAATAATAGATAAATAAATAAGTAATAAATAACAAAAAAAAAAAATAAATAATAAATAAGAACTAATAAATAATAAATAAATAAATAATAAATGTACTTAAAGTTATGGCGGAAGGCGGTAATTTAAATTTTTCTTCGAATGCCGTGCGAAGCACCAACGTTCACTACAGCAAAATAATTAATAATATATAATAATTTTTCAAAATCACTAGAATAAAAGTTAATGGTAGCAATAGAAGAAGACGCTGGCATACAGTTTTTGTGGTAAGAGTTAAAGACTTTAAATATGTCAGCCTTTATTCTCAGACTTCCAAACCTTGAATTTGACGGAAAGGTTGCAGAATTTTGCTTTGATTCCATTTTTTTTTAGGATTTCGCAATCACTTTCAATAAGAAGTGTCACCCACTCCTGGATAAGTTATTGACCACCAAGTTACTAAAAATTATCTTCTGATTCAACAACCTATAGAATTACCAAGAGGACGCTGATTGTACTACATCAAACCATAGCCGGGAACTGAAGTAGGTGTTTGATTGTTGCCGTTTGAAAAAAGAGGTAAACAGTTGAATTTGTAAAATTCACCAACGTCTGGGTTTATATTCACAATTCTAAATTTACAAAATTTCAAAGTGTGAAATCAACCTGAGGTGACAACAGCAAAAACATGTCAAATCGAATGAGGTGACGGATATTCAAATTCTACATGTTGCAAAAGACGAAAATGAAATTTCTTTTTATAAATGTCCCTAAATATTATTTTTCTCTTTTACTCAAAAATAAAACTCTCAGTAATAAGCTTTATTTTTAGATTATTTTATAACGGTGTTGTGAACTGATTGTCAAAATAAGTAATTAGCAGCAAAATATTTTTCCAATATACATCCTCTTTTCTTCTCGTTTTTTAAGTCTTTTATTTTGACGTTAAGCTGAAGTTCTAAATAACTAATTAGCACGCAACGGCTAATTGGGTTGAGCAATTATCCACACCCTAAGTTGTTTTTGAACTTGCCGTTTTCCGTGACGGTGACATCGTCCGTTACCGTATATATGTTTGTACTCTGTTGCTTCATCGATATCCTTAACAATCTTAATGCAACATTTCAACGCGCCATACTCATGCTTGAGACTTTTCACTGCAGGTGGCCCAAAGCTTAACTGCTGGCAAAATTTTGGTCCTGAATGTTCAGCATGTTGCAGACATTGCTGAAGATGCCCCCATTCGTTAGGTCCTTGTGAATGAGAAGCATCACCATAGCATTACAAGCTGAAATGACAAAAACAGAAAACAGGGTAAATAGAGTAGAGTCAATGAAAGTTAATGTAGACAATTAAGGAAAAATTAGTTTCGGATGGAACGGAATATTGTAATTAAATTTTCTAAATATGAATGAGCTTTGGTGAAGTTAAAGATGTATTGTTCAACAGAATATGAGTACTAAGATTTTTCCCCTCTTACTACCTCTGATACGAAAATAAAAGCTTCTCATAAATAACTATTGTCCATTTGGAGGCGGCTTCAATATGTACATAGCTGACTTGATTTTGATGAGTGGAGTCGAAAGCTGGGCCAAATCATTTAATGCGCCAAATATGGAACGTCAAAGAAGTTGCGACAATAGTTATGGAAATCTAAGGAAATTATATATAGCGATCGGCTATTGTCATACGATTTTTGTCAATGATTAAAGTACTCTCTGTTGAAAACATTGAGCTTCCGAAGAAGCTGTTCAATTGTAATCCTGACGCCTTACATTTTCTCGACGGCTCTACTTAGTGGAATTTTTGGTTTGACGGCCTAAAGAAAAACCGTCATAATGTACCAGAACTGAGTCAAACATCTTGAAACGATTCCTGATAAAAAAAAACTTAGCTGGAGGTAACATATTGAAAGGAGGACTCACACTAATTTTTGAAGTTTAATATGGAAACCTATGCTAAGACCTGCAACGTATCTGATTGATGGATATAGTTGGCTAAATAAAACTAATTCAACAAGAATACTGGAAGTCATTCTCGATATCGGTAGGTAAATTTATCAATAATTGTGCTAATATTTGCTTTGTTCCTGATGGAACTACAAGCTGAAATAGTGGGCATTACTAAGGTGCCAATGAGCATACCATTTTAAAAGGAAATTGAGGCAATTCATTTTTCAACACAAAGTTCAAACGCGTGAGAATATTTAAATAGACAATTAACTGACAGAAACTAGAACACACTGAATACCTTTTAAGCCCAGGATTTAGAAAGTAACGACCGCGCCGCGCAGGAGCCGCTCTGAGACTAGCACTGCCAATTGCCTCAAATCTTTTTTCAGTGTCTTTAAATATTGCATAAAACAATTAAGCTTAGAAGTGTACTCGAGGTCCTGGAACATTTCCGACGTAGGTAGTACATTGATTGCAGGGAGATCAAACTGTTAATTGTACTAAGCAAGGGAAAACGAACGAGGATGGGACAATGTGTAGAAGTTCACGTAAGTGAGGTAAGTTTTTGACTGCCATTCACCTTGGAGTGGCCAGAAACTATTCTTTTACATATGGCTCAAGCAGTTCACGACTTCTGGTCTCAGACCAAATGTGCTCTGTGTAGCCAACAAACAACTGAGTGAGCTAAAGAGAGAAGGCGAATTCTTCAGGCTAGCCACATGAAATCGCAAATTTTTTAAGATTCACAATATGGGGACATGAACATCGAATGTTCGGTCCCTTAATTGGGAAAGTGCTGCTACCCAGCTGGTTGATTTCGAAAGAATAAAGACATCACTGCCGTCCAAGAAGCGAGTAGATACTCGTGATATTTACCACAGCGGCCATATAAAAGAGCGTAAATTTGGTGTTGGATTTTTGTCGCCGAGTACTGGCATTCACCCCGGAAGACGACTGTAAAATTTGCTTGGCGAGTTTAACGGCAGGATGGGCGAAGAAGGTATTTTTCGCACAGCAGTTGGGGAATTCAGCCTAGTGCAGAAGCGTGGACGATGTCGACATCCGATGAGGCGGCCTTGGGAGTCTTCGAGATAAAAATTTTGCGAACGATTAATGGACTTTTGTGCATTGACAGCGCCGAATACGGATGAATCGCTGATCTGTTCGAGTTATACGGTGAAATTGATATAATTCAGCGAATGAAGAGACAGCGGCTACGCCGGCCATGTCGTCAAAATAAAGCGGAGGTAGAGGAAGATCTCCACTTCGTTGGAAGAATCAGGTGGAGAGCGACCTGGTTTCACTTGATATTTCCAACAGCGAAGAGAAGAACCGAATGACGCGCTTTTGTTGATTCGGCTATAATCGCATTAGCACAGCCCAGGCCAATGAAGAAGAGGAAAGGAAATTGAAAGAAAGGGAGTTATTATCTTCAAAAAACTAGATAAGGTTGAGTCAACTGATTGCAGGATTTGCACAGAAGAGGACGGATCTCTGAAGCACTACGTTTGCCACTTGTCGATCTTCAGCGGACTGAAGAGTGATGAATGAGAAAACAGCGCCATCAATCCTTAACCACTCTCTTCAATCATGTTATAAGATTATAAGACGATTTAAGTGAATATAACCCTAAACATCGTGCATCCGGGTATAAAAATCTATTTAGTAAGGGGAAAGTTAGATGGCAGAATACACACATGCATAAATGCATATGTCTTTGGCTCTTTAACTTATTTAAAGCAGCTTTATGTGTACATAAACGAAGATATACATAATAGAGTATATATATTCATCGATGTAATACTCTTGACTGCCAACTATTCAATTTTAATTATGCACACATATTCGAACATATACCGATATGTATGCACGAGTATATACGAGCGTGGAAGCTTGGCTGGTCTGGTAAATGTGGGTTGAGCTTTCTGCATGGGTGGTCATGAAAGTCGGTTCGCAGTCAACGTGAAGTGAATGTTGCACTTACAAGTACAGATATACAATACATACATGCATATGTAGAATGCACGACCGCACTGAAGTGCTAACAAAATTTTTAATTATGTGGAAATAGTGGTGACAATTTAAAAGGCATAATTGTGAAAAATGGCATAATTGCAATTATATGTATGTTATTTCTTTATAAACACTGCATTGTTGGAATAAAAAGCTGAACAGCTTCACTGAGACAAAGGATCATATCTACAATTTAAATTTGTATTTTTAGCACTTTGATGGCATGTTATTGTTCGAATATACGTATGTACAAACATATGTTACATACTTTTGTATATATTTATGTATGAGCTGCAATTCTTTTTCAATTGGAAATAGATAATTCATTCATTCCTGCTCTGCAAAAGCAACATAATCTTTGATGACTTCAAGCAAAATTAATTTAAATTATATATGTACGTACATATTTACATATATTAAAAAAGACACTAAGTGATAACGCTTTGATTGAAGTCGTATAAGACTTCCAAAAACTTCGTATTGTTAATTGTCGGAAGCTAGTGAAAAGGGCAGCCAAGGATTTTGCATGTTGAAGCTATAATTTTACGGCAATATTGAGCAATTGTTGACCGGGAAAGATCTCCCTTGATTGTTGTGTTTTTCGCATGAAGAGCCGACACTTCAAGTCAGCCTCGACCCATTTTCTAAGTAAAAACCAATAGGAAGTCACAAAAAAGTACATAACTATTGGTCAATCACATTTCGCGTTTCTAACTATTTTAAGTGCTTTTTGTATATCGGCATCTTTAGCTACAAAAACATGGCAGACATCTACAGCGTTCCACAAACGGGTATATAGACGGATTGTTGTTGATTGTTGCGTACCTGCTCCGGTAAACCACGAGGTATTATTAATGGCGGCCGCGTTAGTCGAGTGGTTAGCATTGAGTACTGCCATTCGGAAGACCTGGGTTCAAACCATGGTACGATCAACATCCTAAAGTTATAGAAAGTTAATATAAATAAAAAATTATGTTAAATATTCTAATTGCGGTCGCCCTCGGCAGGGAATGTCAACCCCTCCAAGTGTAATTTCGACATGAAATAAGGCTCCTCATAAAAAAAACATCAGCTGTTCGGAGGCGGCTTAGTATAAACTAAAAAACATCAATATGCAAAACCGCAAATTGGAGGAGGAGCTCTGCCAAAAATCGATTCAGCGGTTATAAAGCGCCAATTATAATTTATAATATCAATTTATTATTAAATCAATATGGAATGTTTAAGCGTGTGCTTAAAACAATAACACCACCTCCTTTGTGCTCGCCCTAATGTACCTGCTTCAGCAAATATAATATTATATAAGCCGTGCTTGCCAAGCGAAATACGATTTTTCATATCAACACATCGGCAAGCGCGCACGGGGCGAAATTATAAAATATATTAAAATTATTAAGTACTTTATTTTAAACAAAAACTTTAATAAAATAAAGCATTCTAACTAATTAAATTATTATAACTAAAACAAACATTTCTACAATAAAATGTCTACATTGTATTGTACATTAATAAATTGAATACGCGAGTGGTTTTATTTCGGACAAGCTCGAAGAAGGTACCTCGCGTAAACATGGTATATGGATAAAAGATCACTAATTTCTTCACGAGCTGATACCTAAAATCAAATAAAAATATTGCTAGTATTTTGTATCTAGCATAATAATTATCACAACATAACGGGATTCTAACTATAAGTACATATCATCAAAATTGCCAAAACAAAAATATTAACTCCATCTTACTAGGGAACCTGCATTTTTCGCTCCTACTATTGAGAGAACCTCTTTAACACCTTTGAGTAAGAGACCATTGGAGGAGGCCATAGTCAATGCAGCAACTTGAGGTAATGAGTCCGGTCGTGATTCAAATATCACTAGCAGAACACAAATAGGCACTGTAACCTGCTTCAATTCCAGATTTTCAGCCAAGCGAGTGTGACGCAGTAAACGAACAACATTCTGAAAGCAAAAGCTTCAGTAATCACTCCATAATTCAAGCGCTATTTTGCTCATTTATGCAAACGCGCCAAATCCCTTATGAATAAGAAAACATAGTGCTCACCTTGTGGCTTGATTCAGCAATCTGCTCCAATCCAACAGACAAGTTCTTCAATTTAGCTGAATTTAAAGACAAACGTGACAATAGTGGCTTCGCAAGTCCGTGGCGCTTCGCATCAGCCAAGTTCTTTGCATTCGCTTGTAAAATAAATTCCTCCCTGCTCAACAATAAATCAGCCAAATGGTTAACTGCATTGGCACGTTGCTCCAGAGTGAGTGCCTGCATCTGTCGACTGCCAACGCGCGCTGCAAAAGCCAAAAACATCACGGTAAGAGTGAGTAAAATTATTCTTTTTGTAGAATCCAAATAAAACAGGGAAAGTGTTAAACCAATTGATGTTGCCAAATGGTTTCGTAAATCGGAAAAATATATATACATACATATAAACGAATGTGCAACAATTGAGGTTCACTGCTGACTTCGATATACTGTCAACTGTAAGCGGAAACACAATCACAAATGCACTTGCTCACCAAGTATGCACATGTAAGCGTGCGAGTCTCTGCCAGGGGATGTGAATATTGTAATCACCAACATTAATTTGATACTTATCTTTACACTAAAATAAATGGTTGTCAAAATGGCGAGCGAAACTGCGATGGCACAACATTTACAATAAAACAAAAGAACACAATCAGAATTTCCTTTTATTAAAATGGCGCTTTAATTTTGACAATTATGGAGTACCAATTTATGACGGGTTTCGTTTCACGTCAGAAATAGATTGGATGAATTGGATTTGCGTGCAACTAATGCTACAGATTTGTTTTCACATATGTACAAATTGTAAAATCTTCTCTAGCTGTTGCCTATATTAAAATACAGAGTTAGAATAGTAAGCGCACAGTTTAGAGTTAACTTTTGCTCCGAGCGCTGACAAATAGCCTAGAAAAATTTGAGCTGCTAGAGAAACTGCAGACATTTGAACAAATTATAAGTGGAAATTTCTAAATTTAAATCTAAATGACATCGCTAAAATATCTCAGATGCATAGAACAATAATATCTCGGGTTATGAAAATAGCCTATTAAGAAGTTTATTTCTCTATTCGAGAAAGGACGGTATTTGAGGTCCCGGAGTTTCCGAAATTGGGGAAAACTCAATAATGTGTTCCACCTACATTGAGCAGCAATAAATGAGTCAAAGGATCAAAATATGTTAAACTTTTCCAAACTTAACTACCACAAAAACTATTTTAGTCACATTGTTCCACGAGAAAAAATTATTGTTAAAATACCATTTCTCTATATGAACTACCCTCACAAATTTCTAATGCAGGCATCCAATATTGAACTCATTGCAACGATCTTTCGAAGGTAGAACGACGAAGCTGTGGTTATGAAACTAATGGCATGAAGATACATCAATTTTCGAGGTTTTACTGTATTGCAAAAAATTAAACATCAAATTTTTAATTGAAAATAAGATAATTTAAAGTAGGGCTGAGGTTAGTTGCACTTGAAAATGTAATTCAGGACGCAATGATAATTATAAATAAAGTAAATATAATTCTATTGAAATTAAGTGTACCAGCCGCGGTAGCCGAGTGGTTAGCATTGCGTACTGCCATTCGGAAGTCTCGGGTTCTAATCCTGGTGTCGTACTAACATCCAAAAAATTATAGAAAATTAATTTAAATAAAAATTTAAGCTAAATTTTCTAATTGCGGTCGCTCCTCGATAAGGAATGTCAACCCCTCCGAGTATATTTCTGACATGAAATAAAGCTCCTCATAAAAATCCCTCACCCGTTCTGAAGCGGCGTAATATAAACTGTAGGTCCCTTCATTTGTTGGAGAAAATCGCTTCATCGGTTACAAAGGGCCAATTATGTATTATGTGCATTTATATGAGTAGTACTTGTGTAATATAATGGTCAGTTTAAAATGAAATAAGACTGTGCCATTACTTGCTAGCCAACCTAGAAGGAAAATGCGTGTCAAATATCGACTGCGGATAAAAATGTTTTTTTTTTTATTAATATTTTAGAATAAGTATTCACCATATATATGTATTATAAGCATATGAGTACATACCCTGCAAGGAAAAGCAATATAGTATTCAAAAACTTTAGTTAATTACTAATATTTTGAAGATGAAATAGTATCAGTTGGTTTTTTCCAGTATCGGAAATAATAATAATTTCACCCCAGAGTGTTGTTGTTATATCTAGCGCGCCATAGCTGAGTTCTATTCCCAATTACGCTATGTCGAAGAGCGCAAAACGACCTTCATCGCTACATACTCACCATAGCTGAGAGATTAGAGGTTACCGCTGTAGCATTCGAGGTTTTTGGTACGGATATTGCTCCAAGCAAACCCAATTTACAAATTCATCATGCTGATGCATAGTGGACAATGTTCAGTTCATAAGGCATCGCCGTGTTAAAAATACCAGCGAACATCCAGCTAACGGCTTAGGAAATATCTAGCAAATGTATAATATGGGGGTGAGTTGAAATAAAGTACACACAAATGTAGAGTTGTAATGGAAAAAATAGATATTTTGAGCATTATCTATATGTATATATGCATATACGTGTATATGTAGCATCCAGGCGGCTACTTCTAATCCAGAGATATTATTAACAGGTAGGTTAATATTTTATGCAATAAATTAGGCTTATATTGAATCATATTTTTATTTGCAAACTATGTTTTTACATTCAAATTAAAAAGGATTCTTATAGGGTATGTTTTCAATAGGACCTGCCTTTGCAACGCTATGGCTGAATTTGGTATCATCGTAAAACTTATACTTATATAGCCGTATAAGTAACAACTGACGTTAAGCAACACATAAAGTTCCGTCAGGATCTGGACGGACCTTTCCGAGCCGTTCGATACCAAACGAGGTTTCTGACAGTGTGATTCCTTATCGTCTGACTTTCTTAACTTATTGCTGGAGAAAATAATACGAACGGAAGAGCTGAATAGAAAAGGTACAATCTTCTACACGAATATGAGTGTACAGCTGCTGGCGTACGCCGATGATAGCGACATTATTGGCCTCAACTACAGCGCCGTGAGTTCTGCTTTCTCCAGACTGGATAAGGAAGCGAAGGATATGGGTCCGGTAGTGCACGAGGACAAGGCGAAATATTTCCTGCCATCAAACAGACAGTCATCGCATTCGCGACGCGGTTCTCACGTCACTGTCGTATATAACTTCGTCTATCTAGGGACCAGCATTAACACCAACAACAACGTCGGTCTTGAAATCCAGTGCAGAATTACCCTTGCCAACAGTTACTACTTTGGACTGAGTAGGTAATTGAAAAGTAAAGTCCTCTCCCGACGAACGAAAACCAAACTCTAAAAGTCCCTCATTATTCCCCTCCTGCTACACGGTGCAATAGCATGGAGTATGACAACATCTGATGAGTCGGCGTTAGGAGTTTTCGAGAGAAAGGTTTTGTGTAAGATCTACGGCTTTGGTAACGGTGAATAACGCAACCGATGGAACGATGAGCTGTATGAGATATGTAGTGTTGAAGACATGAGCAAAGACCTCATTGAATTCTAAACTTAAGAAATATATATATAGAAGAAAATTATACTAATCCTGAATTGCTATGAAAGATTGAATTGTACCTACCCAATTACTTTCCAATACATACCCAAATACTCACCATACTGAATCTACTCCCATTCCAAAATACTTACCAGCAACCCTACTTCCGTTACTACTCTAAAGGAGAAATCAAAACAAAATGTATATAAATATGTATGTGTTAGTAAATTTTAGTAATAGTCAAAATAATATTTTTTTCGCTCGCTATATCTCGACGGCTGTGTCAACATTATAAAATAAATATAAACATATTTGTAAAAGAAACTTAATATAATATAAATATAAAAAGAAAACTAATAATAAATTGGGTGAACAGTATTTAAAAGGAAAAAAGGTGTTTTTAATTAACCGTGAAAATAATTAAAATAAATAATACATAAATACAGCAAGTTGCTGATATTTATACATGGTGCCGAAACCCGCTTATCGGAGCGAACTGTGAAAAAACAAAAACCAAAAAAAAAAAAAAGATAGAGATATTTTATTTAAAAAAAAAAAACTAAATTTAAAAAAAATTTTTTAAAACAATTAACGCGATTGGCGAAAAAACGTAAGCGAGCGAAAAGTCGCGTTCTCATAACTCGGGCGTTGTATTATTATTCAGTAAAAAATATGTACATACATACACATCTAATTACATAAACGCGGTGTCACACAAAAAAAAAAAAACAAAAAAAAAAACAAAAAAAAAGTGGGTGGAAAATAAACAACATACAAAATAACAAAATTAAAACCAAAGAGGAAAACGTACCGTACAACAAAAGCTCCTCACGATAAACCGCAAAAAAAGTGTATACATGAATATGCATAGGAACAAACATATATACATACATACATAAGTGAAAAAAAAAACACAAAATGACTAACTTAACAATGTGCTTTGCGTAAATTTAAGAGCAAATTAATAAAATCCCAAGCATAAAAATCCATAAGCATTAATGCAAGAACAACAATAAACAAATAACAATTTACATGTGCTCTTAAGGAAGTTAAAAGAAATAAGAATTAAAAGATAACCCGTTCGCAAACAAAAAAATATACTGCAGTGATATACTTAAAAAAAAAAAAAACTAATTAAAAATTATTAAATATTTTAGTAAACAAGAAGTACTAAAAATAATTCAAAAATGCATATATTAAACAAAATAAATCACAAAAACAAAAATTAATTGAAAATAGTAGCTTAACAAACAGCAGAACCCTACACATCCTGGAAAAAACCGAGATACAACAACATCAACGCACTAATGCACTGCAACAAGACAACCGAATAGAAGTAACCCTACCCATCACGATAAACGTTTTGTAAAATGAAAAACTGGAATCATAAAGTAAGTCCACCCATTTGAAAATAAATTTAATGTATATGATGAATTCCTAAAATCATATATCCCCAAAAAAAAAAAAAAAAAAAAAAAACAAAAAAAATGCTCATGAACTCTTCCAATTTCTCAAAATCTGCTAAATTAAAATAATATATGATTACTTACATACACAGAGAATATATATATTTTCTGTACATATTTCATATATAAGTTAACTTAATTACTGTTAAGTTATAGAAAAAAATAAATTTTTCTGTGCTTTCAGCACATGTTACTTTATTGAATTCTAACTTAGGACTGAATTACAATTTTTACTTCCTTATATCTGTATCACGTTGCGGGCACAGGTGACAGTTTACGGTGTTGGCGAAATGGTTGCGCGTGTACGGGCTATATGATACGTTGATCCGGCGCGGCAGACATGGCATCAGCATTTTACCTGTATTGTTGCTGTGGGTGCGTTTCCGTACCGTGGGAAACATATGTTTGGAGTTTTTAAATGTTAGCAGCGTTAACTCCTCCCTCTTCAAAAACGCTTGTCCTCGAGCGTCTGAAAAATTTGGAAGGTCCTTGTTTCAGGAATAGGAGCTTCAGTGGTGATTTCTTGAAGCTGGTTGTCCTCAGAGCTGGATTCTGTTGGTTTTGTCGACTTCGTTTTTTTATGAAAATAGTTTATGGCGCTGGCCATCAGGATAATTACCATAAGAAGAGTAATTCCTGAAGAAATTCGATTCACGTTTCTTTCTATTTGCAGTGAATGTATTTCTACGGTGTTATTTACGTTTAGCTCGCTGAGCGCTTCCAGGGAGAGAAGCTTTGTAATGCTTTCTTCTATTGGTGTTGGTTGCGCAATAGCTGGCATCACTTTCATTACTGGTGATTCAAAGTTCTTATATGTTCGCTCATTGATGGTAATCGATGCGTTTCATGATAGTCGTTGAGGAAAATGATTCCGGGCGTGATTAGCTCGTGTCTTGGTATGTGGTGAGAGTTTACCATGTGACAAGAAGAGTTTTGGCTTTTTATTAATTTCGATATACAAAAATCATTACTTAAATCTAACAATTCTTCTTGCTTACAAATACTAACTTTATTATATTTTTTACATTGGTTTTTAATTCCATATATTGTATTTTTGTTTTTAAGTACATTGTTAAATTTCAAATTTATCATAACATCATTTCTTATTACAGATTTTATTATATAATTATTATAAACTTCCCTTGTCATTAAGGGTATTTTCAAAATATATAAAATTGTTGTTGAATTACTTAATACATTAATATCTGCTAATTCTAAAGCCTCCTCTACAGTATTGAAGGGCATCTTTTCTTTATTAAATTCTTTTACAAATGTTTCAATTTCCTTTTTATTTAAAATGATAGTATTAACGATTCCTAGTCTAGCCCATTGTATGGCATATTTTATATTTATGATTTCTTCTTTAATCAATCTTAATCTATTTTGTAAATTTAACGCTATTTCGTTTGCAATCATGTTATCATTTTTAATCGATTGTAGTATGTTATTAGTTATTTCGGTTAGTTTATTTATTTGGTTTTTAACAGCATTATTTATAAAAATTTGATTGTTATTATTTGTTATAAGTTTATCTAAGTTGTTATTAATCATATTCAAGTCGTCGTGATCAGGGCTTCCTGCTAGGTATTTCCAAGCAGTACCAAGGATATCAAAGGATCTTCTAATTCTAGGATTCTGGATGGGTTCCACAATTGCCAACATTTCTAATGCTTGTTGAGCTTCGTGTTGTAAGGTAGGATATATGGGATTTTCTGGTGGGTAACTCTTTTCTATCATGTCAGTAATATTTTCTAAAACGTTCCGGTAGGCCTGAATGTCGATGATATGGATAAAATTTAAGGTACCGTCCTTGATTTTGGAGTAGCCATTGTCAATGGTTATTAAATGGGATGAGGAATAGTCGTGGATTTGTATGTCTGCATAAGACATGCAGATGAAGAGACTGAAAAAATTAATTTGTATATATGTCCTTTAATGACGATTCGATTGGTTAATGATTTCTAGGCTATTAATTAATCTAAAATCGCACCGCCTATGGCATTTTGGTCGATTGATTTTAAAACTAATTTCCTTTATCTCCTATTTGCTAAATTTTATTTATTTCTTACTTAATGGCTTTTTCCTTTAGTATTTTCTTTGTTTAATTGCCTTAATTATATTATAAAATTATTTAGTTTAGATTTCATTTTATTAGTTTTATTATTATTATTATAGTTTTTTTTTTTTTTTTTTTTTTTTTTGTTATGAAGCCTTGATATGACTTTTATGCACCGACCTTCCTGATTTTGTTGTGACTGTATTACCATTGTCTTCGAGAACTATTTCCTTTTTATATCTGGGTGTGAGTTTATTGCCTATTCTTTTATTGATTTTGACATAGATAATGTCATTGCTGGAATATGCTTTTACTTCTGTCCTCTTTTTGTTGTGGAAGGTAAGGTCTTTTTCCTGTTTGTTAACTATTTTTTTAATATTGTCGAGTCTATCCTTTTCTAATAACGATGGGTCCCTATAAACGCTTCTGCCAAAGAAGATTTCAATGGGTTTTTTTTTTCGTGGTTGAATGAATTGAGTGGTTATATTTGCATATTGATCTATTTAGTAATTCTTCAAAACTATTGTGGGTGTTCTCTGCTTTTGTACAACGCATTATTTCGGTAAGGGTTGAGTGAAAACGCTCTACTTGACCGTTTACTGAACTAGTATAAGGAGGTGTTTTAAAAATTTCAATACCGTATTGGTTTTCCAACATAAATACTATGGAGGATGAGTTTAATGACTTTTCGTTGTCAATGACGATTTTTTCTGGAATTCCGAAGGATGTGAGTAGATCTTGTAAGGGTAGTTTTATGTCTTCTGTTGCTCTTGATTTGACTATTCTAGCCTGCGCGTACTTCGAAAATTTGTCTACGGCTGTAAGGATTACTCTATTATTGGTGTGGTAAATATCGATATGAACTATATGTCCGGGATAATTAGGAACTGGGGTTGCTTTTAGAACTAGTTTTGAAGGATGCCTTTCATATTTGTTTTCGAGACATATTTTACATTGCTTAATTATTTTATTAATCTTTGAATTCATTTGAGGAAAATAAAAATTTTCTAAAATTTGGGCTTTGTTTTCCGTTGCACTTCTGTGTGCTCTTTTGTGTTCTTTAACTATTTCGGATTCCTGTTCAGATTCTCGTACTAAGTCTTTTACTATTTTTCGCGTATATTTTATTTTGTATCTGCTAAAGTGAATTGGATGTATGTTTTGTATTTTACCTAAAATATGGTCGTCTGTAATAATTGCATTGGTAACTGAAGGATTTAAATAGCGCTTTAGATGATTTGTTAAATTTTCTTCTGTGTATTCGGGTTCTTCAATGATATGCCTATGGTAGGTTGGGAAGGGTATTAAGAATTGGTAGGACGAGGTGTCTGCGGTTTTTAGGAATAACTGGTTTTTGAAAGCGTTAATCGGGGCGTCCGTATAAGGAATGAGGTTTTGCGGTGAGCTTTCGTCGCTATGTTGAGTCGGTGTCAAGGAATTAATTTGGTCCTGCTGTGGTGGTCTAGATAGTCCGTCTGCTACTACATTAGTTTTGCCTGGTTTATATTTTAGTTCATAGTTATATTCTTCGAGGATTGCTTTCCATCGTTTCATTTTGCTATTATTGTTTTTGTTGCTTAGTGCATATGTTAAGGGTTGATGATCCGTAAAGATTTTAACTTTTGCTGATCCGTAGAGGTAATTTCGCAGGGACTTCAGTGCCCATATGATGGCGAGCATTTCTTTCTCGTTAGCCGCGTAATTTTCCTCTGTTTTCGTAAGAGTCCTAGAGATGAAAGTGATTGGTCGGTCTTCTTGCGAAAGAACAGCGCCTATTGCGTAGTTGGAAGCATCAGTTGTAAGCTCAAAATCTTTATTTAAGTTGGGGTAGGTCAGCATAACATCTCTTGAAATTAACACGTTTTTTATCTTTTCTAAAGTTGCAAGTGCTTCGTCGCCTAGTGTTATGTGCGCTCTAGCTGATTGACTTTTGGACACACGTCCTTCCTCCCCTCTTAAAAGGGCTGTCAGGGGTTTAGCGAGCTTCGCATAGTCTTTGACAAAGCGACGGTAATAACCCGACAGACCTAAAAAGGATCTGAGTTCTTTGAGGTTTCGTGGAATTGGGAAATTTTGAATAGCCTCTATTTTTGAAGGGTTTGTTTTTATTCCTTCCGGTGTTACTATGAATCCTAGGAATTCTACCTCTTTTTCGAAAAATTTGCATTTGTCTAGCTGTACCTTCATATTAGCTTTTTCTAGTGTAGTGAAAATATTTTTTAGGTGGGTTGAATGTTCTTTTTCATTTTTACTAAATATAATTATATCGTCAATGTATACGTAACAGCATTGTCCTATGTAGTCTCTTAAAATGTCGTCTAACGTCCTTTGGAATATTGAAGGGGCATTTTTTAAGCCAAATGGCAGCCTGGTAAATTCATATTTTCCATTATTTATGGAGAAAGCGGTCTTTTCTATGTCCGAGCTTTTTAAGGGAATTTGATGAAAACCACTTTTTAAATCGATGACTGAAAAAAATGTATTACTTCCTAAGTGGGAAAGGACTTCATTAATTTCGGGAATGGGATAACGGTCTGCAATTGTAACAGAGTTTAATTTTCGATAGTCTATAACAAGTCGGTATTGTTTATTTCCTAAAGAGTCTGGTTTTTTGTTTACTATCCATACAGGAGAATTATAAGGAGAGCGAGATGGTCTTATGATGCCATCTTCCAGAAGTTTGTTGATTTGTCTTTCAACTTCGGATTTTAAAGACATTGGATATGGGTAACATCGAGAATAAACTGGGTTGTCTGTAGTTGTTCTGATTGTTGCTTTTACTACTGTTGTGTATGTTAATTTTTCGTCTGGTTCCGAAAAAAGTTTTGGGTACAATTGACATAGATTTCGAAGTTTTTCTGCTTGTGAGTCTGTAAGGTGCGTTGTTCTTATTCCGACGTTGTTTACTGATGTGGCATTTTGTTGTTTAATTGCTATTTTAATCTTATTTTTTATTAGCATGTGGTTTTTTGATGTGAAAATTATGGCTTCTAACTGTTTTAAGCTGTCGTTACCGAGAATTCCGTGGAAGGATTTTAATGTTGGTAGTACGAAAAATTTGAGATTTTCGTCCTTTAGTCCGAAAAGGTCAATGAAAGTATGGTGGGTTATTTTGATTTTTCCTCCAACTGAGGTGGCGTAAAAATTATCATTATTGGGAATTGAGTTTTTTACTAGGTTTGGCTGAATATAATTTTTATTTGACCCTGTATCAATCAAAAATTTTAAAATATCTCCGTTACTATCTTTACATTGAAAGTATGGTAACGTGGAGTTCGTTAATCTAAAAAATGTATATCAGAAAATTCGTATTCGTTTTCTTCTAGAATATTATCGTTTGAATTATTATCTTGAGCTGAGTATTGGTCATAGTAGTCCTTAGATGTCTGTTCTTCGTCTTGAGGTGCTGAGACTGCTATTATGTTATTGATTCTACTTTGTTTGAAGGGTTGTCGTATTTGGTTTGAAGGTACTATGGGTCTTTTTCCGGCGAAGATTTTGTTTGGTCTGTTCATGTAGTTAACATTCCTAGTTTGTAATGATTCGTCAACTTCCATTGGGATTGGTGGTTTTGGTTGTATAGGCCTTGGTGGAGTATTGAAGAATTGATTGGGTCTAAAGCGTTGTTGCTGTTGATATTGAGGTTGGTATTGATATTGGGAATGGTATTGATATTGGGGTTGACGGTATTGGGGATGCTGGGAAAAACGATTAATTGGATTTATTGCTTGGGGTATATGGGCTAATTGTGGATAAAAGGGTTGGTTGTTGTGATTTATGTTTCTCTGTGGTATTGGGGGTTTATGTTGATGATGCATTCCTAATGGTAAGAGTGGTAAATTAGGTTTTCTTGGTAAACTGTATTGGTTATTCGCGTGTATTGTTCTAAAATTTTGATTTTCTAACTTGATGCACAGATGTAGTGCTTCGGGTAGATCGGCTGGCTCTTTCATACCAAGTAGCCTTGATAGATCGCCTGACAATCCCCTGACGAAGGTATCAAGTGCCTTATCGCGATATGTGTGGGTAAGGATACGCATGGCTTCTTCATTGATGTCCATGCAGGCGATTTTATTTAGAATTAAGGAAAGGTGTGAGTATACCTCCGCGTAAAACTCATGCACTGTTCTCCTGCCTTGGAGTAAGCAAGTCATCTGATATTCGAGAGTGCTCAAATCTCTTTTGTCGGCGTAGTGCATTGTGAGGCATTTGGAAATCGCTTTCCAATTCAAGGGTGTATTATAGGATTCTAGAGCGGCGTCAGCGCTACCCACAATTTTGTTGCGGATAACGTTGAGTATCCCAAAATATTTTGGTGAACCCATGTTAGGTTCGTATATTTTGAGGATACGCTCGACACTTTTTTTCCAGCTGCTGTATTCCGCTGGATTGCCGCCAAACTCGCGTAGGGATCTTACCACGTCTGGGACTTTGTCCATGTCTGTCAAATTGTCCCTAAACCGTTCTTCGATTATTTGGTCTGTCATTGTTTGCGTTGATGTTCTTACAATATTGGCTTCCTCGGTGGCCAATATTTCTCTCATTAAATCCCGAATAATGTTTCTAAGTTCTGGTGTGGCGTTTGCCGAAGTAGGTGGATTAGGCTGTAGTGGATTAGGCTGTAGGGGGGGAGCTGCTGTTCTGGGTGCGGATGCAAGCATCGAGGGTCTAATAATGTCGTTATGTGCCATTTTATTTAATTTAATTTAATTTTTTTAAATATTTTTAATTAACTGTCTTTTTATTTTAATATTCTCTGGAGGGTCCCCCTTTATGGAGTGAATCGCAGAGATATGGTTATGTTATAAGCCGAAAGCTTTAGGGTTTGTTTATTTAAGGATGTACAAGCCTTTAATATTATCTTTTATGCTTCAAAATTGTTTTATTATGGTCCTTATTCCTTGATTTGAAACAGTATTTTTAATTTTTTTTTTTTTTTTTTTTTTTTTTACAAATTTCCTCTTTTCCTTTTTTTAAAAATGATTTTTCCTTATCTTAATTTTAATTAGTACTTTTTTTTTTTTTTTTTTTTTTTTTACAACGTTATCTATATTTATGTCTTAATCTATTTCTTACGTTAAAATCCCACGACGCATTGGGAATTATCCAGTTTGCTTCCGCTACTATGGTTCCGGGGTGATGCGCCTTCTGGTGGGTTTGGGTTATCTTCCACCGAAGTTTACCCGTTTTGGTTCGTCCTGTCGCTTCTCCTTTGACGGTAGAGTCCTTTACGTACGCGCACTGTTCACTTAGGTTCGCGCGTGATGCACTATGTTTCGAACGTATGCACTATGTTTTTATACGTATACCGTTCGCGACTGGAGCGTTGGGCGCCAGTTAACTTAATTACTGTTAAGTTATAGAAAAAAATAAATTTTTCTGTGCTTTCAGCACATGTTACTTTATTGAATTCTAACTTAGGACTGAATTACAATTTTTACTTCCTTAACATTAAGCATCTGTATCACGTTGCGGGCACAGGTGACAGTTTACGGTGTTGGCGAAATGGTTGCGCGTGTACGGGCTATATGATACGTTGATCCGGCGCGGCAGACATGGCATCAGCATTTTACCTGTATTGTTGCTGTGGGTGCGTTTCCGTACCGTGGGAAACATATGTTTGGAGTTTTTAAATGTTAGCAGCGTTAACTTATATAAAAAAAAAAAAAAAAAACCAGTCCAAATAAATTGCAATATCTCGTACACATAGTTATAGCACACCACACGTTGCAATTCCCGCATATACGAGTACATCGCAACAGACTCGAAACTCATTTCGACAGAACCATAATCGACCCAGTGTATATATATTACACTGCCGATAATTACCACCTCCATATATTTGCTAAGTCCCCGCTACTCATAAGCCGTGCAAATATATATAATATACACACCCATATATAAATATATTACCATACACCCGCTCAAGCCGTTCCAGCGAATTCTTTGCAATTCCGTCCCCACTTTTTCGCTATTTTCATAAGCACAGGAGAGATATACATACAAACGTACATAAGCTCGGCTTAGTCGCCGAGTACTGCTGCGACAGTGGGTTCCCAAAATATT